>JAPDNY010000010.1:5787500-6427912 GCA_029375565.1 Gekko gecko | reverse complement strand
GTCCTAGTGCCCCATAGAAGGCCCAGGGGATGAGGTGTGGGGGACAGAAAAGGCCTTCTCTGGGCCTAGTGCCCCAAAGAAGGCCCAGGGGATGGCGTGTGGGGGCGGAAAAGGCCTGCTCTGGTCCTAGTGCCCCATAGAAGGCCCAGGGGATGGCATGTGGGGGCGGAAAAGGCCTTCTCTGGGCCTAGTGCCCCATAGAAGGCCCAGGGGATGGCATGTGGGGGCGGAAAAGGCCTGCTCTGGGCCTAGTGCCCCATAGAAGGCCCAGGGGATGGCATGTGGAGGGCGGAAAAGGCCTACTCTGGGCCTAGTGCCCCATAGAAGGCCCAGGGGATGGCGTGTAGGGGACGGAAAAGGCCTTCTCTGGGCCTAGTGCCCCATAGAAGGCCCAGGGGATGGCGTGTGGGGGCGGAAAAGGCCTACTCTGGGCCTAGTGCCCCATAGAAGGCCCAGGGGATGGCGTGTGGGGGCGGAAAAGGCCTTCTCTGGGCCTAGTGCCCCATAGAAGGCCCAGGGGATGGGGTGTGGGGGGCGGAAAAGGCCTGCTCTGGTCCTAGTGCCCCATTGAAGGCCCAGGGGATGGGGTGTGGGGGCGGAAAAGGCCTGCTCTGGTCCTAGTGCCCCATAGAAGGCCCAGGGGATGGCATGTGGGGGGCAGAAAAGGCCTGCTCTGGGCCTAGTGCCCCATAGAAGGCCCAGGGGATGGCGTGTGGGGGCGGAAAAGGCCTGCTCTGGGCCTAGTGCCCCATAGAAGGCCCAGGGGATGGTGTGTGGGGGACGGAAAAGGCCTTCTCTGGGCCTAGTGCCCCACAGAAGGCCCAGGGGATGGCGTGTGGGGGCGGAAAAGGCCTTCTCTGGGCCTAGTGCCCCACAGAAGGCCCAGGGGATGGCGTGTGGGGGACGGAAAAGGCCTGCTCTGGGCCTACTGCCCCATAGAAGGCCCAGGGGATGGCGTGTGGGGGCGGAAAAGGCCTGCTCTGGGCCCAGAGAAGGACTTTCTGTCCCCCATACACCATCCCCTGGGCCTTCTATGGGGGCAGTAGGAAGTGTGTGGGAGGAAAGGGCTTCTCTGGGCCTACTGCCCCCATAGAAGGCCCATAGGATGATGTGTGGGGGACAGAAAATGGCTCCTCTGGGCCTACTGCCCCAATAGAAGGCCCAGGGGATGGTGTGTGGGGGAGGAAAAGGGCTTCTCTGGGCCTACTGCCCCCATTGAAGGACCAGGGGATGGTGTGTGGGGGATGGAAAAGGCCTGCTCTGGGCCTACTGCCCCATAGAAGGCCCAGGGGATGGCGTGTGGGGGCGGAAAAGGCCTGCTCTCAGCCTAGTGTCCCATAGAAGGCCCAGGGGATGGCATGTGGGGGCGGAAAAGGCCTGCTCTGGGCCTAGTGCCCCAAAGAAGCCCAGGGGATGGCGTGTGGGGGGCGGAAAAGGCCTGCTCTGGTCCTAGTGCCCCATAGAAGGCCCAGGGGATGGGGTGTGGGGGACAGAAAAGGCCTTCTCTGGGCCTAGTGCCCCAAAGAAGGCCCAGGGGATGGCGTGTGGGGGCGGAAAAGGCCTGCTCTGGTCCTAGTGCCCCATAGAAGGCCCAGGAAATGGGGTGTGGGGGCGGAAAAGGCCTTCTCTGGGCCTAGTGCCCCATAGAAGGCCCAGGGGATGGCATGTGGGGGGCGGAAAAGGCCTACTCTGGGCCTAGTGCCCCATAGAAGGCCCAGGGGATGGCGTGTGGGGGGCGGAAAAGGCCTGCTCTGGGCCTAGTGCCCAATAGAAGGCCCAGGGGATGGCATGTGGGGGGCGGAAAAGGCCTACTCTGGGCCTAGTGCCCCATAGAAGGCCCAGGGGATTGGGTGTGGGGGACGGAAAAGGCCTTCTCTGGTCCTAGTGCCCCATAGAAGGCCCAGGGGATGGGGTGTGGGGGCGGAAAAGGCCTGCTCTGGTCCTAGTGCCCCATAGAAGGCCCAGGGGATGGCGTGTGGGGGCGGAAAAGGCCTACTCTGGGCCTAGTGCCCCATAGAAGGCCCAGGGGATGGCGTGTGGGGGACGGAAAAGGCCTTCTCTGGGCCTAGTGCCCCATAGAAGGCCCAGGGGATGGCGTGTGGGGGGTAGAAAAGGCCTGCTGTGGGCCTAGGCCCCTCATAGAAGGCCCAAGGGATGGGGAGTGGGGGACGGAAAAGGCCTTCTCTGGGCCTAGTCCCCTCATAGAAGGCCCAGGGGATGGGGTGTGGGGGACGGAAAAGGCCTTCTCCGGTCCTAGGCTCCTCATAGAAGGCCCAGGGGATGGGGTGTGGGGGACGGAAAAGGCCTTCTCCGGGCCTAGTCCCCTCATAGAAGGCCCAGGGGATGGGGAGTGGGGGACGGAAAAGGCCTTCTCTGGGCCTAGGCCCCTCATAGAAGGCCCAGGGGATGGGGAGTGGGGGCGGAAAAGGCCTGCTCTGGTCCTAGTGCCCCATAGAAGGCCCAGGGGATGGGGGGGGCGGAAAAGGCCTTCTCTGGGCCTAGTGCCCCATAGAAGGCCCAGGGGATGGGGTGTGGGGGACGGAAAAGGCCTTCTCTGGGCCTAGTCCCCTCATAGAAGGTCCAGGGGATTGGGTGTGGGGGACGGAAAAGGCCTTCTCCGGTCCTAGGCCCCTCATAGAAGGCCCAGGGGATGGGGGGGGGCAGAAAAGGCCTTCTCTGGGCCTAGTCTCCTCATAGAAGGCCCAGGGGATGGGGTGTGGGGGACGGAAAAGGCCTTCTCCGGTCCTAGGCCCCTCATAGAAGGCCCAGGGGATGGGGGGGGGCAGAAAAGGCCTTCTCTGGGCCTAGTCCCCTCATAGAAGGCCCAGGGGATGGGGAGTGGGGGAAGGAAAAGGCCTTCTCTGGGACTAGTCCCCTCATAGAAGGCCCAGGGGATGGGGTGTGGGGGACGGAAAAGGCCTTCTCTGGGCCTAGTCCCCTCATAGAAGGCCCAGGGGATGGGGTGTGGGGGACGGAAAAGGCCTTCTCCGGGCCTAGTCCCCTCATAGAAGGCCCAGGGGATGGGGTGTGGGGGACGGGAAAGGCCTTCTCTGGGCCTAGGCCCCTCATAGAAGGCCCAGGGGATGGGGTGTGGGGGATGGAAAAGGCCTTCTCTGGGCCTCGTCCCCTCATAGAAGGCCCAGGGGATGGGGTGTGGGGGACGGATAAGGCCTTCTCTGGGCCTAGTCCCCTCATAGAAGGCCCAGGGGATGGGGTGGGGGCAGAAAAGGCCTTCTCTGGGCCTAGTCCCCTCATAGAAGGCCCAGGGGATGGGGTGTGGGGGACGGAAAAGGCCTTCTCTGGGCCTAGTCCCCTCATAGAAGGCCCAGGGGATGGGGTGTGGGGGACGGAAAAGGCCTTCTCTGGGCCTAGGCCCCTCATAGAAGGCCCAGGGGATGGGGGGGGGCAGAAAAGGCCTTCTCTGGGCCTAGTCCCCTCATAGAAGGCCCAGGGGATGGGGTGTGGGGGACGGAAAAGGCCTTCTCCGGTCCTAGGCCCCTCATAGAAGGCCCAGGGGATGGGGGGGGGACAGAAAAGGCCTTCTCTGGGCCTAGTCCCCTCATAGAAGGCCCAGGGGATGGGGTGTGGGGGACGGAAAAGGCCTTCTCTGGGCCTAGGCCCCTCATAGAAGGCCCAGGGGATGGGGTGGGGGCAGAAAAGGCCTTCTCTGGGCCTAGTCCCCTCATAGAAGGCCCAGGGGATGGGGTGTGGGGGACGGAAAAGGCCTTCTCCGGTCCTAGGCCCCTCATAGAAGGCCCAGGGGATGGGGTGGGGGGCAGAAAAGGCCTTCTCTGGGCCTAGTCCCCTCATAGAAGGCCCAGGGGATGGGGAGTGGGGGACGGAAAAGGCCTTCTCTGGGCCTAGTCCCCTCATAGAAGGCCCAGGGGATGGGGTGTGGGGGACGGAAAAGGCCTTCTCCGGGCCTAGTCCCCTCATAGAAGGCCCAGGGGATGGGGTGTGGGGGACGGAAAAGGCCTTCTCCGGGCCTAGTCCCCTCATAGAAGGCCCAGGGGATGGGGTGTGGGGGACGGAAAAGGCCTTCTCCGGGCCTAGTCCCCTCATAGAAGGCCCAGGGGATGGGGTGTGGGGGACGGAAAAGGCCTTCTCCGGGCCTAGGCCCCTCATAGAAGGCCCAGGGGATGGGGTTTGGGGGACGGAAAAGGCCTTCTCTGGGCCTAGGCCCCTCATAGAAGGCCCAGGGGATGGGGTGTGGGGGACGGAAAAGGCCTTCTCCGGGCCTAGTCCCCTCATAGAAGGCCCAGGGGATGGGGTGTGGGGGACGGAAGAGGCCTTCTCCGGGCCTAGTCCCCTCATAGAAGGCCCAGGGGATGGGGTGTGGGGGACGGAAAAGGCCTTCTCTGGGCCTAGGCCCCTCATAGAAGGCCCAGGGGATGGGGTGTGGGGGACGGAAAAGGCCTTCTCTGGGCCTCGTCCCCTCATAGAAGGCTCAGGGGATGGGGTGGGGGGCAGAAAAGGCCTTCTCAGGGCCTAGTCCCCTCATAGAAGGCCCAGGGGATGGGGTGTGGGGGACGGAAAAGGCCTTCTCCGGGCCTAGTCCCCTCAAAGAAGAAACACGGGATGGGGTGTGGGGGACGGAAAAGGCCTTCTCCGGGCCTAGTCCCCTCATAGAAGGCCCAGGGGATTGGGTGTGGGGGACGGAAAAGGCCTTCTCTGGGCCTAGTCCCCTCATAGAAGGCCCAGGGGATGGGGTGTGGGGGACGGAAAAGGCCTTCTCTGGGCCTAGTCCCCTCATAGAAGTCCCAGGGGATGGGGTGTGGGGGACGGAAAAGGCCTTCTCCGGGCCTAGTCCCCTCATAGAAGGCCCAGGGGATGGGGTGTGGGGGACGGAAAAGGCCTTCTCCGGGCCTAGTCCCCTCATAGAAGGCCCAGGGGATGGGGTGTGGGGGACGGAAAAGGCCTTCTCCGGGCCTAGTCCCCTCATAGAAGGCCCAGGGGATGGGGTGTGGGGGACGGAAAAGGCCTTCTCCGGGCCTAGTCCCCTCATAGAAGGCCCAGGGGATGGGGTGTGGGGGACGGAAAAGGCCTTCTCCGGGCCTAGTCCCCTCATAGAAGGCCCAGGGGATGGGGTGTGGGGGACGGAAAAGGCCTTCTCCGGGCCTAGTCCCCTCATAGAAGGCCCAGGGGATGGGGTGTGGGGGACGGAAAAGGCCTTCTCCGGGCCTAGTCCCCTCATAGAAGGCCCAGGGGATGGGGTGTGGGGGACGGAAAAGGCCTTCTCCGGGCCTAGTCCCCTCATAGAAGGCCCAGGGGATGGGGTGTGGGGGACGGAAAAGGCCTTCTCTGGGCCTAGTCCCCTCATAGAAGGCCCAGGGGATGGGGTGTGGGGGACGGAAAAGGCCTTCTCCGGGCCTAGTCCCCTCATAGAAGGCCCAGGGGATGGGGTGTGGGGGACGGAAAAGGCCTTCTCCGGGCCTAGTCCCCTCATAGAAGGCCCAGGGGATGGGGTGTGGGGGACGGAAAAGGCCTTCTCCGGGCCTAGTCCCCTCATAGAAGGCCCAGGGGATGGGGTGTGGGGGACGGAAAAGGCCTTCTTTGGGCCTAGTTCCCTCATAGAAGGCCCAGGGGATGGGGTGTGGGGGACAGAAAAGGCCTGCTGTGGGCCTAGGCCCCTCATAGAAGGCCCAGGGGATGGGGGGGGGGCAGAAAAGGGCTTCTTTCACTTGCCTCAGCCTTGAGGGCCTGTCCCTGTGCTCACTCCAGACGGTCCTCTCCTGTCGGAGGACTGGAACAGACTGAGCTGAAAACACTGATGGGGGCTGACGGGGGCAGGACTTTGCGAAGCAGCCAGTCAGCCCTGACCAGTGTCTTCTGACTGCCAGTTCTTGAGCCAAATCAATTATGGCAAGCATAGAATGTGGTGGAACCAAAATTGAAATGTATATAAGGACAGGATTACATCATCGAAATGCCGGCCTGGATGAATCACAAGCTGGAAGTAAGATTGCCAGGAAAAGCATCAACAACCTCAAATATGCAGACAATACCACTCTAATGGCAGAAAGTGAAGAGGACCTAAAGAGCCTCATGTTGAAAGTGAAAGAGGAGAGCACAAAGGTTGGCATGAAACTCAACATCGAAAAAACTAAGATCATGGCATGAGGCCCCATCACTCCTTGGCAAATAGAAGAGGAAGTCATGGAAGCAGTGACAGACTTCACATTCCTGGGATCCATGATCACTGCAGGTGGTTACTGCAGTCATGGAATTAAAAGATGCCTGCTCCTTAGGAGGAAAGCGATGGCAAACCTAGACAGCATAATAAAAAGTAGAGACATCACCCTGCTAACAAAAGTCTGTATAGTCAAAGCAACGGTATTCCCAATAGTAACGTATAGCTGAGAGAGTTGGACCATAAGGAAGGCCGAGTGCCGAATAATAGATGCTTTTGAATTATGGTGCTGGAGAAGCCTCTTGAGAGTCCCTTGTAGAGTCCCTTGCAAGGAGATCAAATCAGTCAATCCTAAAAGGAATCACCCCTGACAGTTCCCTGGAAGCTGAAGCTCAATTACTTTGGCCACCAAATGAGAAGGGAGAACATAAGAACATAAGAGAAGCCAATGTTGGATCAGGCCAATGGCCCATCTAGTCCAACACTCTGCCACATAGTGGCCAAAAATACCAGGTGCCATCAGGAAGTCCAGCAGTGGGGCCAAGACACTAGAAACTCTCCTACTGTTGCCCCCCCCAGCACCAAGAATACAGAGCATCACTTGCCCCAGACTGAGAGTTCCTATCTATACCTTGTGGCTAATAGGCACTGATGGACTTCTGCTCCATATGCTTATCTAATTCCCTCTTGAAGCCGTCCATGCTTGTAGCCACCACCACCTCCTGCAGCAGTGAATTCCATGTGTTAGTCACTCTTTGGGTGAAGAAGTACTTCCTTTTATCTGTTCTAACCCGACTGCTCAGCAATTTCAAGGAGTGCCCACGAGTTCTTGTATTGTGAGAAAGGGAGAAAAGTACTTCTTTCTCAACCTGCTCAATCCCATTCATAATCTTATAAACCTCGATCATGTCACCCCTCAGCTGTTGTTTCTCCAAGCTAAAGAGCCCCAAGCATTTTAACCTTTCTTCATAGGGAAAGTGTTCCAACCCTTTTATCATTCTAGTTGCCCTTCTCTGCACTTTTTCCAATGCTATAATATCCTTTTTGAGGTGTGGTGACCCGAACTGTACACAATACTCCAAACGAGGTTGCACCTTTGATTTATACAGGGGCATTATGATACTGGCTGATTTGTTTTCAACTCCCTTCCTAATAATTCCCAGCATAGCGTTGGCTTTCTTTATTGCAGCTACACACTGTCTAGACATTTTCATTGAGTTATCTACAATGACTCAAAGATCTCTCTCTTGTTTGGTCTCTGCCAGTTCGAACTCCATCAACATGTATTTATAGTTAGGGTTTTTGGCTCCAATGTACATCACTTTGCACTTGACCACATTGAACCCCATTTGCCAAACTAACGCCCACTCACCCATCCTCGACAGATGCCTTTGGTGTGCCTCACAATCCTCCCTGGTTCTCACCATCCTGAACAACTTCGTATCATTTGCAAATTTAGCCACTTCACTGCTTACTCCCAACTCCAAATCATTAATAACCAAGGTAAAAAGCATCAGACAGAGTACTGATCCCTGTGGTACTCCACTGCTTACTACCCTCCACTGAGAAAATTGCCCATTTATACTCACTTTCTGTTTCCATTAATTAGCCAGTTTTTGATCCACAAAAGGACTTGGCTTTTTATCCCGTGATTCTTGAGGTAACTTAGGAGCCTTTGATGAGGAATTTTGATGAGCATTCGCTGGAGAAGACCCTGATGCTGGGAAAGATTGAAGGTAAAAGAAGAAGGGGACAGCAAAGGGTGAGATGGCTAGACAGTGTTATTGAGGCAATGAACATGAAATTAAGCAAACTCCAGAGGATAATGGAAGACAGGTAGGCCTGGCGTGATGTGGTCCATAGGGTTGCAAAGAGTCGGACACGTCTGTGCAACTGAACAACAACAACAACTTTTGTTCATGTCTTGAGGCTCTCAAACATCTGATATTTATTCTATGTGGCTCTTACCTTAAGGAAGTTTGCCCCCCCACCCCCGATCTAAAGATTGTCAAGCATCAAAGGACATCATCAACATTATAAACTGTTCAACAATGAAATAGCACATCATAAAATTTTACAGCTCCTTTATGATGTACAATCTAATTTGATGTGCTATAGATCTATTAATTATGTACAATAACAATAAAAATGCCTGCTTTCATTTGATATCATAGAGCTGAAATCATTAGAAATGTTCTGCTGTACTTAAACTAAGAAACACCCCTCCCCCTCCCTCCCTACTTTTTGTTCCTTGCAACTCACTTGAGGTTGCTACATCACAGCACACTCCAGAGTCTAGGTCTGCTAACCTGCTCTCTCCATGGTCAGCTGTTCCCCAGCCACCTACAATTGTTTTCTGCAGCTACCACCATCTGGTACATAATTTCTGAGTTTTGCTTGAGTCCTCATCCCTTCGTGGTTTCTCATTTCTTCAGCTACGGATCTAGAGCACAAAGAGGATCACTACCCTGTCCCCGCCCCAAGTTTTCCAGCAGCAGCAAGGAACTTCCTTGCATCCCCCTCCAATTGCAGCCCCATTGATCTCCGTGTAATGCCTGCTCATGGGGGATAGGGGAGTCTGCAGGAAGACACGAGGGAAGTCTGCAGCGGGAAGGGGGAACCAGTGGAAATTGCCAATGTAGTCTGTATCCAACCCAGTGCTTCCTTATGCTCCTGCTTTTCAGGCCTTGCTTCAAACACCCTGTCTTTTCACCAGTTTCTCATGTAATGTTCCATGACGCCCCACAAAGCACACAGACCCTCCTCATCTTCACTGCTATGAAGTTTCTTCAGAGCTCCTTCTCTCTTTCTGGGCTTTTCTTACCTCAGCTCTTGATCTCCTTTGCTCCTCTCCCCAAGATTTTTTCTCCACTTATGCCTCTCACAGTCTCCCTTCCCTGGGATCTTTTCTCTCTGTTCTGCCTGCCTCTATGGTCTGTCCTTATCCCAGTCAAACTGGCAACTTTCCCTCACAGAAGGTGGACTGCAAATTGTTTAGTTCCTTGAGCAACTGAACATTCCTTGCCACCATAGCCAGCTCAGCCAATCAGTATTAAAGGTTTCAATGACTCAGTGTTGCTACTGTTTCCTGGCAAGTTGAATCCCCAGCTGATGCTCTGACTTTGGGGCACCCCTTTCACAGAAGGGCATTTATTTTGGGGAACTCTTTCTTGAATTCAGATCTGAACCTCCCAATGAGTTCCGCATTTCCTTTGCAAAGGGGTTGTGTGGCTGTGTTGTCATGTACTTCATCACTGACGGAACCTGATGTGCAGTAACGGTATAGCATCATAACATTGTTTTTAAAAGGCTGGATGTATCATGGGGAACTGCATGGTTGCCACCATGGCCAGCGTCCGTTGAACTGGATACACCCATTCATAGCAGTGCTATTCAGTAATTATGAAACATACTAAATGTGTCATCATGTACTTCCTCAGCAACAGAGCCTCCCTTTTTTGTACACGTGCAATAATGTTATAACATTACAACACTGTTTTTTTTTTAAAAAGGATGGAATATCAGGAGGAACAATATGGTTGCTGCCATTTCAAATATCCCTGCTTCTCTTTAGTTGCCGATTAAGAAAAGGGCGGGTGAAAATCCCAACAAAATCCTAATGAAAGTATTATTCCATTTGCGATCATCAGACTGGATACACCAATTCATAACAGTGTTATTCAATCATTATGAAGCATGCTAAATGGAAACACTGCACACGTTGAATTTCCATGATTATCAGGTCCATTATATAATTCCATTATTTTCAGATGCATAAAAGACTGAATTATTACCAAAGACACACTGGGAGCTACCGGGAAAGAGAAAGGGGAGAAGAATGAAGAAACACAAGTGTGCGGTGACAAAATCTACCAACAAAAAGTGGGGGGAAAAAACTTACTGTTGTCGTATTTAGGAGCACAGTTAGGTGTACTGGCTAGGAGCGCAGTATAGTCTGATGTAGTGGTTAGGAGCGCGGACTCTAATCTGGGAGAACCAGGTTTGATTCCCCACTCCTCCCCATGCAGCTGCTGGTGTGACCTGAGGTGAGTCACAAGTTCTCTCAGACAAGCAGTTCTTGAAGGAGCTTTCTCAGCCCCACCTACCTCATAGGGTGTCTGTTTTGGGGAGGGGAAGGGGAAGGGATTGTAAGCCACACTGAAACTTCTTTGAGTGGTGAAGGGTAGGGTATAAATCCAGACTCTTCCTCCTCCTCCCTCTCCTCCACTTCTTTGAAGTGTAATTGCATGGAGAAAGCTGCATTAAAACTCACTGCTCATTTTGTCCCTCTGCTATAATGCAACAATATTATTAAGTAAAAAAAAAAATCAGTGTCATATAACACAATCAAAACTACACTTAAAAATTGGTCCGTTGTTTGTGGGACGTGGGGGAGGGGGGGGGCGGGGTGTACACGTGATGCTGCCGCCACAAAAGGCTGGCAGGAAACACAATTTGATCTTGGGCATTCCACACTTGAAAACTGTGAGTTAACACGCAATGGGGGGAAATAGCCAGTTAAAGTGGATGTGGAAAACACAGGGTAATGGGGCAGTAAATCTGGAACTACTTCTATAGTAGTCAAAAATTGTGCAGAAAGTTTTACAAACGGTGATGATCTAAGAATGCCGATGCAGCAGTTTGCACATATGCAGAAATGGTCACAGTATAATATAGACGATGGAGGAATTTTGGAAGAAATACAACTATATTGACAAATAATAATTTTGCACATGGGCATTGATGCGCTAATCATTTCAGTCAATCAGTGCATTTGATTTTCCTCTTCTTAATTCCCCCCCCCCCTCAGTTTAGTAGCTAATGAGAAAGAGAACCATTTCCTCACAATCCCAATTGGTAGCACAGTATGCAGAGGCAGGCAAATTTCCCTTCCTCCCCCAGTGGGTACATGTATTCAGTTACCACACATAACTGTCTTTGTGGAGAAACCGAGCAGTTCTGAGCCCCTTGTGCCATGCCCTAAATTTGCTTGTTTTATTTAGTACAATAATTCATCTCCCCCCACCCCCAGTATCCTTGTATTCTCTGAGGCCCCATATACATGATAAATTGTGACAGTAGTTACCAAGTAACACTAGTAGACCCTGAATGTTATTAATTCCTGTCAGAAGTGTTTACATAACCACGGCTTTACATCAGTTATTATTAGCAGTGGTAGTAACTACTGCGGCTGATAAAAGAGCAATTTCATTACCAAACCTGAAAGAATATACCACAGGTGGTAAAAGCGTAGCTCTGTTGGAAAGCCTTTACCCAGCCTTCTCACCTAAACCACAAGGTCTTTATCGCAGAGCAGTTTTTCTGAAGTACATGAGATTAATATGGAGTCCAATAGGGGTCATTTTATCAGTGATTAAATACTGCCGCTGGTACGATTTAGTTGTGTATAGGTAAAACCAATGTATCTATCTCTCAACATGGCCAAATCTCTGGATACTTGCATCCAGAAACTGGAGGCAAAAGCAGACGAACTTGAAACATGGCCAAATATGTGAAGATTTGAATCCAGAAATTGGAGGCAAAACCAGAAAAACCTGAAAAAGTCACAGATTTGCAGAAAAAACCTGAAATCTAAAAAAGTGGAGGTGGGGTTAAAACTCCCCACAAAATAATAGAACTAGCACTTGTAGGTTTGAGAAACCAATGCCCTCAGTGGCCAGTGCTTAGCAACCACATCAGTATTGCCATCCATCCAGCCTTGGTTTCTGTCAGTAAAAGTCAGGATGAGGGGGCAGGGCCCTTTCCAGGGCTGTTTTGGTCGGTGGGGGGGCTCATCAGGGCCAGGGCCAGCAGCAACCATCAGGCAAATTGTTCCCACACACAAGTCCAGCTGCTTGCTTCTGTTCAACAGCAAGTCACCCCATGAAAGCCAATGTGGTGTAATGGATAGAGTTTCAGAACAGGATCTGAGAGACCCAGGTTGGAATCCACGCTCTGCCAGGGAAGCTTGCTGGGTGACCTTGGGCCAGTCATACATTCTCAACCTAACCTAACCCACAGTTATGAGGATCAAGTGGATGGCATAACAAAAGAACACTGCTGAAACACTCCAGTGATCCATTTAGTCCAGCATCCTATCTCACATGGTGGCCAACCAGTTCCTCTGGAGGGTCAACAACAGGTCACAGAGCCCCTGATGTTGTCTTCTAGCTCAGAGGATTCAGAGGAAGATTCCTTTTAGTCACCATGGTTGGTGGCCACTGAATCTTTCCTCCATGAAGCTGTCTAATCCCCTCTTAAAGCCATCTACACCTATGACCATCACTACATCCTCTGACAGCAAATTCCACATTGTAATAAACACATTGGGGAATTTCAGACAGCCAATATGTTCCATTTCAGGAACTGTTCACTAACATTTCAGACAGAAATGCTTCTCACATTTTAGTAACTGTTCCCTAATGGAAAATATTGACCCTTTCAGACAGAAATGCTTCTCACAGGACTTTGCAGTCCTGAGCCATTTTACCTTCAAACTGCTTCCAAGCAGTCTTCAATTCTCTATACCCAGGGGTCTTTTTGTAGAAAAACAGCTGCAGGAGCTCATTAGCATATGGTATGCTAATGAGCTATTAGGCTATTAGCATATGCCACGCCCCCTGACATCACTGGAAGTGATGTCAGAAGGGGAAGCAAAAGGGGGGGAGGCAGCTTCAAAAGCCTCCCCTTCCCTTCCCCAGCTGGCCTGGGTGGGGGAGCTAAGAGAGAAGTTAAAACTTTAAACCCCTTCTCATAAGAGTTGGGCCACAGAAGGAGGAAAGAGGGAAGGAAAGAGAGAGAGTAGAGAGAAGGAAAGAGGGAAAGAAAGAGAAGGAAAGGGGAGGGAAAGAAAGAGAGGGAAGAAGGAGGGAAAGAGGAAAAAGAGAAAAGGAAAGGAGGGAATGAAAGAAATTCGGCGGCAATTCGGCCCCATTATATCCTATGGGCCATTGAAGTCAATGGTGAAAACATAGGGTATATTCTGGGGGCTGGAGGGAAGGGGGTTTGAGGGAGAGGCTCCAAACTCACAGGGTAGCTGATGGAGCCTCTCCCCAAGATACAGGTTGCCCTGTTTTTCCCACCATAGAGAACAATGGAGGGAACGGGGGCAACCTGTTTGGGGGCCCATAGAATTGGACCCCCTGGTCCAATGTTCTTGAAACTTGGTGGGTATCTTGGGGAGAGGCTCCATCAGCTACCCTGTGAGTTTGGAGTCTCTCCCTCAAAACCCCTCCCCTCCAGCCCCCAGAATATACCCTATGTTTTCACCATTGACTTCAATGGCCCATAGGATATAATGGAGCTGAAATTGACATTTGGCTGCCTGAAAGACTCCTGGGGATGCTGGCTGGGAGCAGGGCTTGGCTCCTGAGCTCCCGGAGCTGCACTCTGGTGCGCTTTCCCCCCAAAAAAGACCCCTGTCTATACCATTCCTGAAGCACTACAGGGTGATGTGTAAAATGTCCCGTAGCACTTCCTCCAATTATGAGGTTTTCCCGCCCTTTTTTGCCCATGCGGGCGATCTCCGTCTTTTTTTTAATGTTCTTTTAAGAGCGCTATGGCGCTGTAACACAACAGCAAAACAGCACACTAGCGACCTCATTGGGCTGCCTGGACCACTGAGATACATGAGATCACTGCACAGTGAGTACAGTGGCGTACAGTGCCATGGAGTCCTCCTTCCACAGCATTCACTTTATGCCTCGGAACTGATATCTGTAGGCAGGAGAAAAGCTGTAAGCAATGCTCCCTCTAAGCTGTGGAGTCCTGTGTGCAAAAATTCCACTTCATGAGCTACTGGCATTAGAATTGTGAGCAAGTTATTTGGCTACTGCATAAATTAGTTCGCTCTGGAGCCATCCTTCCTGAGTTAAGACAAAGACATGTGAGCCAGAGGCTAAAAAACTGTGAACCACCTCACACTAACTCAGTTTAGAGGGAACAGTGGCTGAAATTACAGGGGACCCCCAGGTCCCCTCTGGAGGCATGGCGTCCCTAAATGCTGGCCATCAAGAGGAGGATGCTGTTTGCAAGCTGGGAGGGACCTAGTGTTTTTTTTTAAATGCTCTCAAACTGTGCATTCCCGAGCTTCCACTTCCTGTTTTTAAATCCCCCAATAAAACTGTGTGGTTCCATGCACGCCCGATAGGCAATTGCGCTGTTTTGGTGTTCTGTTACAGCGCCATAACAAATATTTTTTTAAAAAAAGACGGAGATTGCCCGTGCAGGCAAAAAAGGGCGGGAAAACAAAGCGGCGCAGTCTGAAATGCTACATTCGCTTCAGAGATGGCTCCTTACTGGAAGGGGAAAGGCTGTGTGAAATGGCTGCCCCTGTACCAGTTTTCTCCAAGATGGTACAATATCGGCTTAAAAGGGGTAATGTGAAATTCCCGAAATTGTCTAAAGTATTTCCTTTTGTCCCTCCTGAATTTGCCATCCATCAATTTCACTGGATGCTTCACGTTCGAGTGTCTTGGCAGAGGGAGAAAAATGCCTCTTCGTCAACTCTTTCCACCCCAGGCATCATTTCATAAACTTCTATCATGGTCTATCCTGGTATATGAGTCTTAGTCGTCTCTTTTCTAAACTGAAAAGCCTCTCCAGTCCCCCGATCACCTTGCTTGCCCTCTCCTGCACCCTTCAGTTGACTCGCCTGGTCCCATTCCCTTCCCACTGTCCTAGGAGGGCAGAGGGAGATGGAGGTTCTCCCTGATAACTGGAAGGACTTGGCTTTTCTCCTGCCAGCTGTTTGTCTGCTTAAAAGACCTCACCCCGTCTTTCTGCATGTGGGCGGGGAAAGTGCTTGGGGGACACAGGCAGGGAAAGAGTTAAGCACCGCCGCCTCCCTGGATTTTGTCTCTTTCTCCCTGGGGATTGAAAAGCAGTGAAGGGATGCGTGCTCTGCAAACACACTACTTCCTCTTTCCTGTCCTTTAACCTCCTGCTCTCCGTCATGGCACCTCACTGCTCCTTTTAGGTTGAAATAAGGGAAAGGACTGAGCATCACAAGCCCTTGTTGCTAATAGTTCCTACGCATTGCACTTAACATTTTCTTCCTTCCGTCACCTTTAGAGGAGGGGAGAGCAAATTATTTCTTTGATGCGTAATGGAAGTACTAACACGAGCAATCATTACATCTCAAGTAATGACGTTCCTGTTGGCAGTCTCCCAGTCCAGCCCATGGATTTGCTCCTGCTTGTAATATTCAGACGTCTGGCAAACCAAGCACTACCTTCCTCAGAAAGCTTCTCTGGTTAAGAAAATGAGGTTTTGCATGTCTGGCCAGTGTTCTGCAGGCCTTGTGCCCAAAGCCAAGTACTTTTAAGGAGCCTGCACAGGTGTTAATTGCTTACTCTGGATGAAACTCTTCTTGGCTGCTCTGAAATGCTGGTGACCTTTGTACAATGTTTGCTGCAACTTTGTGTGCCCATGCGGTATCGAGCCCTGCAAAAGAAAAAGGGGGGAAAGGCTTAATCTGATACACAGTATTATTTGGAGAAGGTATTGCTAAACGTCTCCCACAGATATTTCTCCATATCTATCTGCCCATAGATGGCGATAGACTCTCAGATTTGAGTATAATATCTGGAAAAGTTCCTTACAGAACAATAGCGGCAAGTGGTTACTAGTGTATGGCGCTCTTCCTTAAAATGGGAACCAGAAAGTGTGAGAGAGGAATAAATAAATCTGACATCTTCTGCTGATACAAGAGAATGACAGGATGCAATCACCCCCCTTTGTTGCAATTATATCTCAGAAAGCTGATCGTTTTGAATTGCAATGAAAGCACGCAAAGCCAAAGAAATCTTTGCATGGAGAGAAGGAGAGATGGAAGGGGAAAGCACCCATTGAGAGATTTCAGTATCAATGAGGTTTTAACAAAAGTGCAAAGGTGAGTGAATGGTTCATAATGGAGAAAAATGAATGACTTAGCAGTGCAAAGTCTCTTGAATTCTTTCCCCCTAAAGCGAGTGATAGATGACACATTTGCTGCGCCCTCTGCCCACACCACTGCCCTGCTGGGTTTTAGGTTTGGCCTACAGAGGTGCAGGAGGTCAGTGGGAAAAAAGGGGATGGTGGAAGAAGAGCAGGATGGGACAGGGGTGGCCAAACTGCAGCTTGGAAGCTACATGCAGCTTTTTCGCAGTCTAATTTAATGTTAAGAAAAAGTAAATCTGCATATTTTTCAATAAAAACATGTGTGTAATATTTGTTCATGTCTTGTGGCTCTCAATCATCTGACATTTATTCTGTGTGGCTGTTATGTTAAGCAAAGAGTGATTGACACATGGAATTCACTGCCACAGGAGGTGGTGACAGCTACAAGCATGGACGGCTTCAAGAGGGAATTAGATAAACATATTAGCTACAAGCCATAGAAACTGTCAGTCTGGGGCAAGTGATGCTCTGTATTCTTGGTGCTTGGGGGTGGGGTCAACAGTGGGAGGGCTTCTAGTGTCCTGGCCCCACTGCTGGACCTCCTGATGGCACCTGATATTTTTGGCCACTGTGTGACCCAGAGTGTTGGACTGGATGGGCCACTGGCCTGATCCAACGTTGGCTTCTCTTGTGTTCTTAAGTTTGGCCTGGGATGGGAGGTTCAGCAGCAGCAGCAGCCATTGTCCTTGCGCCCAAAGTTCTTAAGGAGACAGGGACGCTGTCTGGGCCAGCAGGAGGAAGACACGTGTTTCCACAAGGATCTTCAACAGAGAAGATTTTCTTTCTTTTTTCCCCTTTTTTAAAAATAATTTATTTATTGGTTTTTCATTACAGAAAAAAAAGAAAGAAAAGAAAAAAATGATTGTACATAGTATATAAAAGTCTTTTTTGGAGTTTAGATTAAACATTTTTTTCCAATCCATTTGTTAACTTTACACCATCTTTTTTGAAACACGTTCTCATCTTTCCCTGACAGTATCATATTTAATTTATCCATTTCCGCTATTTCAAAAATTTTCATAATTAACTCTTCTCTGCTAGGTGTGATATCAGTTTTCCAACATTTTGCTACAAGATTCTGGATGCAGTAAGAGTATATAATATAATACATAAATCATCACATTTAATTCCATCTGGTACTATATTGAGCAGGTAAATTTCTGGGGCAAATTGTAATTCTATATCAGTAATCTCTGATATTAATTGTTTAATACTTTTCCAACACTTACATATCTTCTCACATCGCCACCATAGGTGATAAAATGTTCCTATATTCTTTTTACACCTCCAGCAGGTTGCTGGTACATCCTTATAACATTTAGACAATTTATCAGGTATCCAGTACCACCTATAGAACATTTTAAATATGTTTTCCTTATATGACATAGCTCTCAATAGTATAACAGATTTCCATGTTTTTGACCAGTCATCTTTTGTTAAATTATATCCTATGTCTTGCATCCAGGTTACCATACATGATTTTACTATATCCTCTTGCATCTCGTCCTGCAATAAGAAATTATATAGTTTTTGAATCAATTTGTCCAAGGATGATAACCATATCTTATCTAGTTCAGATTTTGTTTTAACAAAATTCATTACTTTATCTTTGGCAAACCTCGATTGCAACTGTATCTTTTCCCAAACAGAGAAGATTTTCATGGCTCCATATCTATTTAATTTATACTTAAACGATCTGTCCAGCCATTTTGATCAATTCCGTCACCCTCTCTGTTCAGTGCTTCATAGTATTCCTGTTCTGATGTACGCAGACAATGCAGTCTTGTTACCCCTCACTCAGATTGGCTTACAGAGATCTTAAAAGCGTCCCCCCCCCCGACTACTGTTGCAAAGGAGGTTTGACAATAAACTGCCAGAAGTCCAAGGTAGTGGTTTTTACTTACAGAGGAAAAAAAGAATCTTAAAACATACCATTGGTCCATGAGGGAGGGAGGTTAAAGTTAAAGAACTTTCTTATCAAGGAAACTTATTTGCATCTACTCTAAACTGGACTCTGCATCAAAAAGCTGTGAGAAACAAAATCAAACACTGTATTGGGAGTATTTTGGCTGAGTTCACACTGATAATTTGCCCCACTATAGCCACTTTTCAGCCGCGTTTCCCAAGCGGATTAAAGGGGCCGTTCACACAGGCACATCTGCCTGGAATTCCCCACCTGTGCTGTTCCGCTTTGCTCCCACATTAAAAAGATACCAGACAAAAGTGGTAGCAAATTGGGGAGAGCACCTTTATCCTGCGTTATTCCACTTCCCGGAAGTGTGAACCCGAAGCCGAAAAGAAAGGAACAACCCACTTCTATAGTGTGCACCGGGTGTTTCCGCACATAAGCAGCAGCGATCAGATTGGCTGTGCACCACTCTACTGCCCAATGCAGTGCCAGCACAACGGGGTCCACCCCAATTCAGCTGGATGCGCTTATGCACATGAGCGCATATGCACCCTGTTAGGAGATGAACTTTAAAAATGCTTTTATTTGTTATTTTCTGACCTGCATGCACACCAGGAATGGTGCCAGCAAGTGTCTTTGCTTTGGGAGGATGTATGCCTGAGTTAATGTGACTCTCTGTGTAAGAGGAGGTACCACACAGCCTGTACTTCCATGCAAATGAGGTCACAGACATGCCTTGCACATACTTACCCATGAGACCTTGGGAACAAGAAGCCCCTATATTAGCATCTCCATTACGGTCCCTTCAGCAGAATGTAAAAACAACAGCTTTCCACCATTGAAGAAGTTTTACACCTCACGTAACCCACAGGATGCTTGGCATTTGCATGTGTGAAGACCCGGCCAGATCCATCTACATACCTAAAGGTTTCCATGCCGACCCATCTTAGCACCTTGACCAAAATCCTCCCTTGTAGAAAGGTGTAGACTTTCAGTATTGCCCCACCTTAGTAGGAGGGAACCCCCACATCCTTTAGCCAATGGTATAGGGATGGGATGGACCTAGAGACACCCCAAGCCAGCCCCCATACTAGCTGATAAAACGGGGTGCAACCTTTTGTTCAGGGGGAAGGGGAGAAAAGGAAGGAAAAAGTTCGAGCAGGAAGAGAGAGAAGAGGGGGAAAGAAATCACGCGCGCACTCCTGCAGCCCCCTGCAAGAAAAGCAACCTTTGTAACTTAAGGTGACTCTCGTGTGCTCTCTTGGAATCCAGACCAAGAGACCCTTTACAATTGTTGGCAGGCTCCAACATTGTAGAGTGAGAGTTTCCCTAGTTAGAAACAATCCTTGTTCCTGAACTGTGGAAGGTTGAAAACTACTAGAGCAGATAAGTATATGCTTCCCCCCCCAAGCATACCTTTAGCTTAAACCCTAAATGTTATCTTCTATTTCTTCTGTAACTAAAAGGAACTTGAATGTATGTGTGTGTGAATCTGTTTTTGTATGCCTGTAAATGATAAGAACATTTAGTAAAGAGAATCTTGATTCAAATTAAGGAACCTTTGTCAAGCGTTTTCCTTTTGAAGAAAAAGGCTTCTCTGGCACGAAACTTGCTTTCTCTGTATACACTGGCAAAAAGACCTCAATAAATTAGTCAGCCACTGCATAGATAAGCAGTCCGGCTAACAGATTAATGGTGCCCCCCCCCCCGAGGTATGCCCCTTGAGCTCTGAGAACAGGTGACTCGACCCGCCCCTTCTCTGAGCTAAGGACGTGGAGAGACAGCTTCGTGCTGGAAAGCCAACTAGAGTGTGAGAGGTTTCTGTCTGCGTGCCTGGCCTTTAGTGAGGCAATCTATCGTGGGTTGGATTTTCCGCACCTTCTTCTCTCTGCCCCCCCCCCGGAGCAGCCCGCGCCACGCTCCGCTCTTTCATTGTGAGTGGAACCGAGGCGAGACTACGAAGAGGACCGGGAGTCAGAGCCCCGATGTTTGCACAAGCACAAACCCACGCGCTCACACACGCACATACATGCAGGCACATATAAACCCCCCCTCCCTTTAAAAGCACTTAGCAATAGAAAGGAAGGGAAGTCGAGTTAAGAGGTAAATCTCGCCCCCTCCTAAGTGGCCAGAGGGTCGCTTTTGGAAACCTCTTCATTTGGTTCAGTGGGTAACCCAAGGCGGTAGATCTGATCAATCTGCTCAGCCAAAACCCGCAACTAGGCTGTCTGGGAGCTGGAATGCCCCAGAGCAGACCTTGAGACCAGGACGGAAGGGGCCAGGTACTCAGAACTCAGCGGCACGAGGACCGAGAGGGTACCCATGGCCAAGCTTTGGTTTCTAGGTAAACCAGAAGTGAGAGGGTGGAGCCCTGCTTCCAAAACCTATAGCTTTTGTGGTTAACAGGATTGCCAGTGGGGAGGACGACGGTCCCCACCCCCCAAAACCTGCATCTTGGTTCTCAGGTCATCCCAGAAAGGGTGAAAAGTCCTAAAACCTGTGGTCTGGTTTCTAGGTACTCCAGAAGTGAGAGGGTAGAGCCCCCACTTCCAAAACCTATAGCTTTGGTTACCAGATTAACCACGGAAGGGACAGAGATCCTTTTCCCAAAAATCTGCCCTCGCCTTTGTGATGACAGAACAGCAGACCTGTTACTGATTGCATATAAAGGTCTCCTGCTACAGGAGTGAGCTAACACAAGCTCTCCCTGAATGCGAGATCCCTTTATAGCAACAGGGGACAGAAGAGGCTTCCTTCTGCGCACAAACGCACTCTCTTTAAGGTTATCAGGCCCCTCCTCCCAAGCCAGTGTTTGTTTGGGTAAAAACCTGCCAGGAGCCTAAGGGTTATGGGAACGCAGCCCACCCCTTAGCCTCCATCTTTTCCCTGGTGAGCAACCTCGCCAGAAGCCAAGACCTGCAGCTCGCAGGCGGGACCCACGGCCAAACCCCGAGGAGCCCCAATCGCGATCTGCATGAGCAACCACACGCGCACGCACGATGGAGGTGCTGAAGTGGGTCATAGCCCTCTGCTTGCCCATCTTCGCCCTCTGGATGGAGACAGATCTGCCACCAGAGCAGGAAACCAGAGCTGTCAATGATGAATGGATCAGCCAGCTGCTTGCTGAGCTATTAAAAATCCACCTGTAGGTTGCCAAAGAGATAGGAAAAAGCACCCTTGCTGTAGACAAAAAGCTAGGATGGGTCAGGAATTCAAGGATTTGGGATCCAGGAAAACAGGTGCTTTACAGAAAATTCTCAAGGAGACAGCACGCGCTCATGGCAAAGTGGGCTGGCCCGGTGAACATTGTCGCCAGGATAAGTCCCGCAGTTTATAAAGTAGCTATTCCAAGGAAAAATGGCCAGTTCTGGGAAAAATTCTTTCATTCCTCACAGCTCAAGGAATGGAAAGGAGAGCCAGTCTCCCAGCCCCTGCAACAACAGCAGAACCCTGTGAGCAAACTGACAACCACTAAGGTGTACAATACTTCAATACACACATAGAGGAAAAAGCCATTTACAGCCGTGCCTCCGGGCCAGCAGTCTGAACACTCCCGCGTGCCTCCTCCCGGTATGCTCCCATATCTGTTGGCCCCGTGTGACTGGGAAAACCCGGAATAATTTATTCCGGGGCTTTTTTTGCCATGACTGGCTCCCGCTGCAAACTTCCAGTCTGAACTCAGCTTTTGTGTTTCTTTCGAACAATGGGAAGGGAATATGTACCAGGGGCTATTCAAGTTTTAAACCTATAAGTAATCCTTATTATATGGACAGCTTGTATGAATTAAGGTGGTCAGGGAATGTATTGACTTTCCACTTTACTTCCTTAGAAAGCTGCTGAGCATACCACACGGTGTGGCTGGCGTGACTTTGCGTACTGAATTTTGTTAGCCATCACTGGAGGTTAGGGCATGGATACCTGCATTGAACCTGCACTTAAAGTTATTTTTCTGTGTCAATGACTATCTGGACTTATTGAAGGAGGATTCTTATGAATCACTGTGGCTTAGGATCGTGGGCAAGGAATTGTCGGCTATTGGTTTTACCACTGAATCTATCAAGGAACTGGGGCCCGCTGAATCAGCAGTTACAATTAAAGAACGGATTAGGCAGATTGATTACAACAGTTCTATTCTTTGGTGGGTTTGTTCTTCATGACTTTTTTGAATACTTCCCCCTGATCCTCTTCCCTCCTATGCTTAACATCTGACCTCACCTGGTCTACTCGGGGATTTTACTCTTGCTAGAATGAGTGCCCATTCAATGGTGGTTATGAAAGGCCCCTTTCTTCCCTACTCTGAGAGAATTTGCTCTTCCTCCCTTGGTAAAACAGATTCAGTCTCTCGTATTTTATTGAAATGCCCTCTATCTTCTAGTCTAAGATGCCATTTTATTTTGCTCTGGCTGGTGTATTTCAGTGCTTTTAATCCAAACCAGGCGGTACCTTTCTTACGAATGCTCCCTCTAAGCTGTGGAGTCTTGTGAGCAAAAATTCCATTTTGTGAGCTCCTGGCATTAAAGTTGTGAGCAAGCAATTTGGTTACTGAATAAATTGGTTTGCTCTGGAGCCGTCCTTCCTGAGCCAAGGCAAAAATCAGTGAGCCAGAGGCTAAAAAACTGTGAGCTAACTCACACTAGCTTAGAGGGAGCACTGCTTCCCACTCTCAGATCAAAATCCTAATATAACCCTGGATGTTGCAAAAAAATCTTTATACCTTTTGTCTTTTGGGAAATAGGGATTATAAATGGGTTTAAATTGTATTGTACTGTACAATTGTACTGTAATTTATGCATTGTTTTAATTGTCTTAATTGTAATTTATGCCTTGTTTTATGTAAGCCACCCTGAGCTGGCCTTGCCTGGGAGGGCGGGGTAAAAATCTGATAAATTAATTAAATAAATAAATAAAATTTGAGATTGTTATACTGCTCAGGCCATTGAATCACGGAGCTTTGATTGGATATTGGAAAGGAAAGGAGAGATGCCTCCAAATGCCAGCTGTAGAGGGCCACACACAGGGTCGGCTCGCTCACTAGGCGAACTAGGCATTCGCCTAGAGCCCACCGGCCCTTGGGACACCAAAAGCCCCCCACCCCTGCCAAAAGCCCCGCCAAAACCCCCTGCCCCTTCTTGGCTTGCCAGCACGCCCCACAGCTGCGGGCTCACAGGCAAGCCAGCGCTCAGACGGAAGAGACGGGGGTTTAAACACCCACCTCTTCCCTGGCTTGCCAGCACGCCCTGCAGCTGCAGGAAACCCGGCAACCCGGCACTCAGATGGAAGGGAAGGGGGTTTAAACCTCCTTCCCTTCCTTGGCCCTTGCCAAGGAAAGAGTTGGGGGGGGCGACAGAAGGTGTCCTTGCCTAGTGTGCAAAAACACCTGGGGCCGACCCTGGCCACACAGCAGGGGAAGCGTACACTGGGATAATCCCAGCAGGCCCAGTTCAAAGGATTTAATTGCCCCAAGCCAGGTATTCCCAAACCCACCTGGCCGTGTGCTGTGTGGGCCTGGGTAGGAACGCCAGTCACTCACCTCCCACGTTGTCGATGACCAGGAGACAGCTATGCCCCTGCAAGTGGACCAGTGGCCTTCTCCCTGGGCCACCTCAAGCATTACTTGGATGGTTTGGCTGGAGAATGTTTTTCGTAAAAACCTAACCAGAGGCTGCTGAAAGATTCTCTGCAGGCTGGAACAATCAATACTCTTTACTGTCTATTTTGGGTTCTGTGATTTTGTGAAGCAAACTCATCAGGGTAATTTTTGCTGTTCAGCAGTAAATCTCAGGCATTAGTGCCATTATATGGAACATGAAGTGTGTGATTTATGTCATCTGTTCACGTACCTGGTATCAGCCTTAGCAGTAAATTATTTTGTATACAAATGCAGTTCTTCGAACAAGTAACGTCTTCAAGAAGGAAGGCTTTCTTTTCCAAGTGCCAGACAACGGTAAATACTTTTAGGCACAGCCAGCATCATGGGAAGGCTTCGGTAGTCCCTTGGCAACCAAGGAGAGCTGCCCATGGGCCCCACTTACAGAGGTGGCTTCTTGTGAGTAATGGAGGAAGCCTGGAGGAATCAGCTGAAGGCAGGGGAGGGCTTGCTTCCTTCCCAGCTCCCCTCTATCTCTCCTCGCCTCCCTCCCATCTCCCCAGCTTTCCCTTTGCAGTCTGATGTCTCTGCACAGGAGGAGGAGGAGGATCCCTTGCACTGAGACCAGATTCATCTGCAGTTGTGGACGCAGGCTATGTTGCCAGCAGGGCCCAATGGTGGTGACCAGTCCGACAGTGGGCACATCATGCACAGGCTCTGAAATAGTTCAGGCACCCGTGCCCAGGCAGGGTAGGTAGTTCAGCTCCCAAGGGGTGTGTGGCTGTAGGCCCTGCAAGTTTCAGCACGAGTGCCCCTGGTGTGCGGGCCCCCACACATTTGCAGGATGCCCTAGGGCAAAACCCCAGGCAGAGTTCAGGGAACACTGGTGGGGTAGCAACCCAGCAAGGGGGCACCAATCCAATTCCTGAAAAGGGGGCCTAGCCCAATTAAGCTGAAGGAGCTGGAGTGCTGGTTGCCGTGTTATTCTAACCAGGGTCCCGTCACATGGAGCATTTGCCCCGCCGAAGACATGGTAGCCCCGCGGGGTTTCCGGGCAGGATCACACGGGCACATCTGGGAGGTGTAGCACTCCCATGGCTAACACACAGCTTCCCTCCAAAGCTGCAGAATAAAAAAACTACCAGGAAAGGAGCACTAGTTTCCGGAAACCCCGGGGCAAAGGCCGGTATCTGATTGCGGGAGTGCCAGTATCCTGCGGCATCCGACACCTGCCCATGTCCTGGGGCAAACCGGATGTTGTAAGTTTCCATGGGATGTGCACCAATGCCAAATGGTGCATGCGCACATGCAAGACACCAACAGCGCCCCCACCCCCAATGCTGCATGCACACATTATACCAGCATGGCCTGTGTGCTCATGCTGCGCCACTTTTCGCCCCACTGCAGCATCGCGGTGTGATCGGTGCTCAGACCTGGAGCGTGGCAACTTGGCAGACCGTGTGATTGGGCTACCGTGCCTTATTTTGCTCCAGGATGAACAGCCACACCTCCCCCCACATTTTCTGGCCCGTATGACCGGGGCCCAGGATGAGCATTTGTATTTTGTTGGATGATTTTACTTATAGTTTTCACATCCCTTGTCAGGGCCCAAGGAGGCCCTAATGGGCTGATGACATGTGCTTGGTCAAGGGGCTGAAGCAGGTAGTCATGGCAAGGATTGAGAAGGAACGTAAGGAAGGGAGAGTCCTGGAGCCCTTCCTTTCACCACTGGTGCCTAATCTACACATATCCCCACTGGGGGTTGCTGTCAAATCTCGCTTCGCTTGCTTGGGTTGTCATAATTACCAGGGAGAGGAATTCCTATGGGGAGGGAAGGGGAGTGTGTGTGCGTTGAGAGAGTGAGACCCTTTGCTTTCAGGCATAACTTTCCTTGCAAGAAGTGCCTCTTTTCCCTTTCCCAGGGGAAGGTGTCCTTGAAGCTCTGGTACTAGCTTTCACAGTAGATAACCAAACCGTGTATTTTCTTTGGTTGAGATGGCAATGCTAGGCGGATGCTTGTGATATGTACATGGGGGAAGGGAAGAGCAGTCTGTTTGAACTACCTATATTAAGCATATGCCCACCAAAAGACTTTAGTTCTAACACAAGTGATGTTCTGGATCATGCCTATATCTCAATAAACATATCACTGCCAGAGAGAGTGCTGTTGAGAGTAACTTGACCAGGAGTCTAGCAGTTGTGCCTAAGAAGGGGAGTATCGCCTCATACACCACTTATCCTCCCCTAGGGGTGAGTTGGTGAATTATGCAGTACCTGAGCATTTGTGTTCAGTCCACTACATGTCATTTGATCAGGCTGTGGGCATTGTGCGATGCTGCGGGGGTGGGGGAGGGGGCTGAGCTGGCAAAGTGCAATATTAAATCTTCCTTCTGCACCCTGCTGGTTCACCCCTCTGATTTTGAGTTGTTGGGTTTTGCATTTGAAGGGCAGTTTTATATGGATCGGGCCCTGCCTATGGGATGCTCTGTTTCATGGGCAGCATCTGAGCATTTTAGTTCCTTCCAGGAGTGGGCCCTACACTACAGGATGGGGCTGGTTGATACAGCCTACTATCTAGGCGATTTCCTGTTTGTGGGTCCACAGGGCACCAGTCAGTGTAAAAAGTTCTTAGATAGTTCTGTTAGTTTAGCAAGAGAGCTGGGGGTCCCATTGGCCCATAAGAAAACCAAGGGGCCAGGGATGGTTTTGACTTTTTGGGGTGTGGAGCTGGATACACGGAGGCAGTCTTCTAAGTTGCCTCAGGAAAAGGTGAGCTTCTGACATTTGCTGCTACCAGACATGCTTTATTGTAAGTGACCACGCTTGGTAGCATTCAGAGACAAAATCTGAAAGAGGCTTTTTCTGACACTACACCAACCACACAGACTCAGATTTGGACCCAGAGAACACCTGGATTGGAGACCACTGATGACTCTGAAATGATGAAGGTCAATTTGTATGTGTTGTTATTAATGCACAGATGAAAAGGCGACTGAAAGCAAAAGGGAAGAGAACAATGAACTGACAGGCTGTTGGGCTGCTGGCAACCTTTTTGTGTATTTGGAGCAGGCTGCTTGCAGCGATCAGACGCCAACTCCCAGCTGATGCGGGACCCCTTGGGAGCCAGCTTCTGATCTCCTGCTAGGGAAATTCTCCTCTGTACTGGGGGGGGGAGCAGGTGCCGACTTCCGGCAAATCAAACGGAGGATCTGTTCTTCTGCTCCCCCACCCTGGATACTTGGCTGCCTCCCAGACTTCCTTAGATGTAGCAAACTTAGCAGGGGGTGAGCATCAGAAGCCTGGCTGATTTCCCTTCTTTTCTCCCCATCGCAAGCTGTCAGAGCTTGGATGGCAAAGAAAAGGAGATAAACAAGCTATTTTGCCTGTCCCTTTTGCAACCTCACTGTGTAGCTACTTTTAGGGGTGGCGGTGGATCAGAACCTAATCCACAGCCGATCTCATGATCATCTGTGAGTCAGTGCCTGGCCAAAGTCAGCAGGAACTTGTTCCACAGGTGTTGGAGTTGCTTGATGCAATCTGAACATATTCCTGATCAGCTCACAATCCGATTGTGTTGTACAGAGTAAGGCCGATTCCACTTTAGGGACTTGCTTCTAGTTCCCCGCGAGTTGAGGTTACTCCAGTTGAGGAGTCAGTTTGGTGTAGTGGTTAAGTGTGCAGACTCTAATCTGGGAGAACCGGGTTTGATTCCCCACTCCTCCACTTGCACCTGGCTGGATGATCTTGGGCAAGACGTAGTTCTGATAAGAGCTGTTCTTGAAAAAGAGCAGTTTCTGTCAGAGCTCTCTCAGCCCCACCTACCGCTACCTCCCAGGGTGTCTGTTGTGGGGAGGAGAAGGGGAAGGAGTTTGTAAGCCGCTCTGAGACACCTTTGGGTAGTGAAGGGCGGGGTATAAATCCACTCTCCTCCTCCTCCTCCCAATTGTTCCAGCTCTGATGTACGGGTTCCGCATTACCGTCTTATCTATGTGGCTTGTTTTCTTTTGCTCCGCTTCAGGTTTTCTGCATGTATGTTGTTTGCCCTTGTTGTTGCCACTCCCCACTTCCCATTTGTGCTCTCCCTTTGTCTTTTTTAGAAAATGCACGCACGGCCACGTTGCAACACAATACTGGTGTAAAACCAGTGGAATCATCTCCCGTGAGAGAACCCCTGTTGGGTCATATTGCTCCAGCTTCAGCGCTTGATGGGAAACGAACTCTCTTGAATCCTCTGGATCTGTGAATATTCCTGTTCCTGCACTCTCTTCTGAAGAAGCATTTTATGAAATGATTCCCAAGTCAATGTCATCCTTAAAGGAAGAAAGGAAGAAGGAACATTCATATCTCATCGATGATAAGATTTACATACATAAGGACTTCATTTCTGCAAACAACTTTGTTTCAGGTTTGCTTTGGTATGGATTTGGACTTTTACATGCAATATGCACTTCGAATGTCGATATTGTCTCTGGATTCTGAAAAGTTGTGACTTTATTCTTGTTAATGCATTTTCATTTACACACACACACATTTTGCCTACTTGTTTTCATTATTCTCCACGGTATTTTTGTTCATTGTGTAATCTTCTTCTGTGGTTCTCTCTGGTTGTATATTCTAAAAACATCTGGCAGTTCCCTGTAGAAAATTCTATGCTGCTTTAGGTGGTTCTTCAGCCTGACCCACATGCTAGCCCCACATACAGCCATTGGCTTTTGTGAGCAGACACCTGAAGCAACCTGTTCTTAATGTCTGCTGTGAGCAGAGTACAGGGTTTATCACTTCCTTACAAAGACAACAGAAGGACTCTTCTGCAAGGGAGACTGGCTGTGTGGTGGTGTCTACGCAGTGACCGATCTTCCCAGCTCAGAAATAAAATACCACACAGGAGTCATTCAATGAGTGCTGCTTATGCTTCGGAGTGAGACGGAGATTCTTGAGGGCAACGGGAATGAAAATGCATACTTTTTGCCAAGAACGTAGTGCACAAATAAGGCGGCGGTAAAAAAAAAATCATCTTCTGCACACGGGCCAAAAGAACACAGGACTCCTTTGCAAGGACAGCACGGCCCTCTTTTCAAAAGTGGGTGAAAACTTAACACGCTTATTTAGGTGTAAAAGAATGAAAGTAAAAAAGAACAACCTATTTAGGCCAGCCGTGGTGGCGGGACTGGTGGCTTCCATGGCAATGCACTGTAAAGCGCCAGCAATGTTATGCTGGCACCTTGCATTTTTCCAGAGGAAAAGGATGTTTTTGCTGAGTGTTGATATATTCACTGCCTGTCAGTCAAGGGCTCCTTTTGGCTTCTATGGCCTTCTTTTCCTGACTCTAGTGGAAGGGTGCCAGGTGTCAGTTAGAACCAAGGAAAGGCAGAGGGAAAAGGCTGGGAAATGGCTTGGCCAGTCAATGAGCCTGAAAACCTCTTATCCTGCCAGTGTTCTTCTTTTGAGCTGCTTTTGGGAAAGGTTGGAGGCTGTTTCATAGGAAATACAAAAAAAGGATTAAATGGAGATTACCCCCCCCCAAGTGAATCAGAAAATGGAAACAGGTAACTGTATGGCTTGAGAAAGACAAAAAAATGATTTCTAAACTGTACAAGGTGTTATTGAAATGGTATACGGAGGATGAAATTGTAAAAGAGCAAATGATAAAATGGGCTGTAAATGTTAATAATGAGATATTAATGACATCTTGGGAATACTTGTGGAAAAAGTCAATGAAAATTTCAACTTGTGTAAATGTTAAAGAGAATTGTTATAAAATGATGTACAGATGGTATATGACGCCTAAAAAAATTGCTATCATAAATGAAAGTATGTCTAACAAATGTTGGAAATGTAAGAAACATGAAGGGTCTTTTTACCATATGTGGTGGACATGTGACAAAGCAGTAAAATATTGGACTGAGATCCACAATGAGTTACAAAAGATTTTGAAATGTACTTTTAAGAAAGACCCACAGATGTTACTGTTAGGTCTTAAAATGGAAGAAATAAATGTAGCCAAGAGAACACTACTATGGTACTTGACTACAGCAGCTAGACTGACTTTTGCTCAATGTTGGAAACAAGATAGAGTACCTGAAACATGGGAATGGATTAAAAGACGTTGTTTTTGGCTGAAATGGACAAGTTAACAAGAAAGCTAAACAACGAAGAAGATGAAACTTTTTTAGAGATTGGAAAGACTTTCAAAAATATTTGTTGAAAAACTGGGACATTAAACGTGGTTTGATTTGTTTTGATAGTTATTAAGAAGAAACGGAAAGAGAATTAGACCTTGGAATTGTTACCGTTAGTAAAAGAAATTAAGTTTAGAAGTAATAGTAACAAAATAAGAGAGATATTAATGGGGTTGGAGCAGTGCGGGAAGCCTGGGCTGGAGGGGGAGAAGGGAAAAAAGAAAAAAGGATATGTATTGTTATGAGTAAACTGTATGAGCATGTGATATATCCAATAATAAATTGTATTTACTAAAGAAAATGGAAACAGAGATCTAACTGCTCTCCCATGCAGTAGTTAAGGATGTTTCAAGATGTTTTTGCTGCTTGCACCCAGGCTGTTTACTCTGCACACTTCATAATGTAGGATTTATACCCTCTCAGAAAGCCAAGCCACTTCCAGAAGATCTGGGAGCCTCATTAAAAGGAATTGCTTGCAAATGCCTTGACTTGAGTTGACACACAAGAGCAGACTTGCGGCCCTGCCAGGTGCCCAAGTGATTTATGCCAAGGGAATAAGTAGGCAGAAATCTTCTTTGCGTCTTGCGTAGCTGCCTGTACAGTTAACAGAATTTGCTGTAAGGCCTACATAATTTATTCCACACAAATATCCAAGGAAACCACAGTGGCATTGCCAACCAACCAGTTACACATGCACAAAAATTATATTGGAAACCAGTGGCCAAAAAATCCCCAGAGCTAGGCCACGTATTTTCCATTTTTTTTGGAAGGGGGGTGTACACTGTAGGTGGTAGACAACTTTAGCACTCAATTCTATGCCTCAAACCAACCCCAGATCACTAAGTATGCAAGGGAGGTTAGGGTTGTCATATCCAAGTTGGTAAATTATTGGAGATTTTGGGATACAGCCTGAAGAGGGCAGGATTTGGGGAGGGGAGGGACCTCATAGACATAATTCCATAAATTCAACCCTCTAAAGAAGCCATTTTCTCCAGAGGAACTGACCTCTGTAGTCCCAGTTCTAATTCTGGGATATCTCCAAGTCCCACCTATAGTTTGGCAACCCTACCACTGGCACAACTGTACTAAAGGAATGCAACTGGATGCAAAAGGAAAATGCAAAGCTGTTCGACAGATATAATAGAACATGGAATGTGAGAAGTATAAATTAAGGTAAGTTTGAAATGGAATGTTTGAATATTGAAATCCTGGGAGTGAGTGAACTAAAGTGGATTGGATTAGGGCATTTTCAGTAAAAATATACGAAGTGTTTTACTCATGAAATGACAAACACAGAAGAAACAGAGTTGCTCTAATAGTGAGGTGAGCTGTAGCACAAGCTATCAGGATCTATAATGCAAAGTCTGACCAAATGATATCAATCAGACTTCATAGAAAGCCTATCAATATAACCATCATTTAGTTTATGCCCCCAGCTAGGGATGCTGAAGAGGAAGAAATGAAAGACTTTATGCCAAGTATCCAGGAAGAAACTGATCACACACCTAAACAAGATGTGCTGCTAATCATGGGTGACTTGAATGCAACAGTGGGAAACAAAGTAGAATCAAATTTTGTCAGAGAATTTGGACTAAGAGCATGAGACAAAACAGGAGAGCAGCTCACATAATTCTGCGAAGGCAAGAACTTGTTCACTGCAAACACGTTTCAGGCAAGAGAAAAGAGAATTGTACAGGTGGATATCACTGAATTTTTGTTGTTGTTCAGTCGCACAGTCGAGTCCGACTCTTCGTGACCCCATGGACCAGTTTACTCCAGGCCCTCCTGTCTTCCGCTGTCCGCTGAAGTTTGTTCAATTTCATGTTTGTTGCATCGATGACACTGTCTAACCATCTCATCCTTTGCCGTCCCCTTCACTGGATAGCCAATCACTGGATAGCTAATACAAAAATCAAACAAATTACATAATCAGAAGCAGAAGACAGAGAAACTCTATTTTCTTGGCTAGAACAAGAGCAGGAGCTGATTGTGATACAGACCAAAAACATCCATAGTGCCAAAATACAATCTAAGCAACATTCCTAAAGTGAATGTGAACCAGATGAACTGCGTTAAAACCAGAGATACTATCAAGGAAGAATGCACAAAGACTATTGTTGTAGCCAAAAGAAACAAAAATCCTTGCTGGATGTCTGACAAAACTTTTATAATTACTAAAGATAGATGAGAAGCAAAAACCAAAGGTGACAGAAATAGAATCTAAATCTAAAGTCTAAATGCAGAGTCCAGTGACCAGCATGGAAAGACAAAGGTGAACTATTATAATAACCAATGTAAAGAAAGTCCACAAGAGATCTGTTCCACAAGATTCAAGGAATCAAGGGGAAATTTAAGGCATGGTTAGGTGTGCTGAAAGATCAACACAGAGGTACATTAACTGAAGAGGACAAAATAAAGAAATGATGGTATGAAGAACCCCTGAATCTCCCCAACTGTCTGGCAGATTTTTCCCGCCAATTATTCAGTTCCCCCTAGTAGCTGAGTTGCCCTACAATAGCATGTATATATTCTTTGTCATAAAAAGACTTGACTGTAGTGGTTAAGTGCGCGGACTCTAATCTGGGAGAATCGGGTTCGTTTCCCCATTCCTCCACTTGCACTTGCTGGATGACCTTGGGCAAGTCACAGTTCTGTCATAGCTGTTCTCTCATGAGCAGTTCTCAGAAGAGCTCTCTCAGCCACACCTACCTCACAGGGTGTCTGTTGTGGGGAGGGGAAAGGAAAGGAGTTTGTAAGCCACTCTGAGGCTGATTTCCCACTACAGCTGCCTCGGTGTTGCGCCGCCGTTTTTCCCGACACTATTGGTCAATTTCACACCCGAAGCCGCGGGGCTGCATTTTGACCCGCGGCTTCACTCGATTTCCCCCGCAGTTTCGTGATCCTGTTTTTTGAGGATCACGAAACTGCGGGGGAAATCGGGCGAAGCCATGGGTCAAATGCAGCCCCGCGGCTTCAAGTGTGAAATTGACCAATAGTATTGGGGCAAACGGCGGCACAACACCAAGGCAGCTGTAGTGGGAAATCAGCCTGAGACTTCTTTGGGTAATGAAGGGTAGGGTATAAATCAAATCTCTTCTTCTCTCCTTCTGCATTTAAGATCTTTAGTTAGGCTTTTTCTCAGCTCAGGAACTCTACTGAAAATATAGGAGCTGTCCAGTTTTCTTTAAACCCTTGAGAAATGGCACTTGAGGCAAATTAACTTTCAAAAACAGAATAAAGATTTTATTAAACAGCCAGGGAATATATGTATAATAGAAATAGTCAAGGATTTGAGATTGCTGAGGTTAAAACTTTCTAATATATACAGAGATGAATTCTTAGAACATTCAAGAGAGTGCATTTGTAGTTTTGTTTCAAGGCTTTCTGTTTCTTTCTTTGAGAGGTACTTTGCTTAGTATATTTCAGCACAGCACTGTTCTTATTGATGTTTCTAGATTTCTTCCTTCAAGTTTTCACTAACTCCTAAGGAGTCTAAGCTAATCTCCTTTATCACAGACCAGGGTTCTCTTCCCAGCCCTTTTCACTGGCAGGAAGTTATTTTCCTTGTCCCTAAGAAGCAATAACTCCTTATACTATTTGACTTGTATGTGAGTTCTCTGTAACTATACAGACCTTCTGCCAAATCCTTCTCCAGTATCCTTTTTTCTGTATAAGGTTCTATAGCTTTTCAGAATGAGAATTTAAGTTCTCCCTCAAAGTGATTTAAATATATATAAGACAATGGGGATTCTCTTCTTCTTCCTGTAGAAGTACTTTCCTGACTATTGCCTGTCAGAAAACACTGACTCCCAAACCCTCTGGCTACTGATCCAGACACTAGAAAGACCAAACTGCAAAATAGCAATTTGCAAAAAGACCTCTTTTCCCTCCAGATCAGCTGTTTTATTTTTTCTTTCAGTTAATGTGGGCCAATCAGAGAGTGAGCAGAGCAGCTAATCACCTAAGCTCCTCTCTCCAGGGATGATTAATTCTTGAACTCCCTAACTCTCTAATACATGCAGCATTTTTACAAAGCCTACTTTTCTGTCCAATCCATCACAGAACAACAATTGGCAACAATTCACTGAAGAACTACATTGAAGAGATGAAAGGTTGGCAGGTTCCTTCAAAGAAGTATCTTCTGAAGAAGAACCTGCAGTTTTAGAAAGTGAAGTGTTCACTCCAAGCAAATGGGATATCAACAGAGTTATTTCAAGCCACAGAAATAGATCCCATCAAAATCTTAACAAGAATATGGCAACCATATTGAAAACGAAACAATGGCACACATTTGGGGAATGCTCAATCTACATTCCAATTCCAAAAAAAGGAGATGTTAAAGACTGCGGCAACTATCAGACCATCACATTAATTTCTCATGCAATTCACATGATGTTCAAAATCTGACAATGACTGTTACCATATATGGAATGAGAAGTGCCAGATGTTCAAGCTGGATTCAGAAAAAGAAGAAACACTAGAGATCATATTGCACATTTATATTGGTTACTGGAGCATATAAGGGAATTTCAGAGGAAAATCAGTTTTGTTTCATAGATTATAGCAAAGCTTTTGACTGTGTGGACCATGAAAAGCTACATTATGTTTTAAAAGAAATGGTGTGCCAGAACATCTGAGTGTTTTGATGTATAAACTATACTCTGGACAAGAGGCTACCCTTAGGACAGAATAGGGGGAAATAAAATGGTTTCTGATTTACAATGGTGTCACACAAGAATATATTCTATCTCCCTGTCTGTTCAGTCTGTATGCAAGACATACCATATGGAAAGTTGGATAAGATTTAGATTATGGTGGAGTGAAAATTGGTGGAAGGAATATTAACAATATGAGATATGTAGATGATACCACATTACTGACAGAAAATAGAGTAGACTTGAAATGACTCCTGCTGCAGGATAAAGCAGAAAGTGTCAAAACAGAATTACAGTTGAACATCAAGAAAACAAAAGTAATGGCAACTGAGAGACCACACTTTAAGGTTGACGATGAAGAAATTGAAATTGTTCAAGGTTTTCTATTCCCTGGCCCCACCATCAACCAAAAGGGAGACAAGCAACCAAGAAATCAAAAGGAGACTGAGCCTGGGAAGGGCAGCTATGAAGGAGTTAGAAAAGATCATTAAGTGTAAGAATATGCAGAGTACATCATGCAGAATGCCAGCCTGGATGATTCAGAAGCCGAAATTAAGATTGCTGGGAAAAACATCAACAACCTCAGATATGCAGACGATACCACTCTAATGGCAGAAAGTGAAAAGGATCTCAAGAGCCTCTTGCTGAAAGTGAAAGAGGAGAACACAAAAGTTGGCTTGAAACTCAACATCAAAAAAATGAAGATCATGGCATCCGGCCCCATTACTCCTTTGCAAATAGAAGGAGAAGTCTGTATGCAGTGACAGACTTCACATTCCTGGGATCCAAGATCACTTCAGATGGTGACTGCAGCCATGAAATTAAAAGACACCTGCTCCTTGGGAGGAAAGTGATGGCAAACCTAAACAGCATAATAAAAAGTAGAGAGATCACCCTGCCAACAAAAGTCCGTAGGGTCAAAGCAATGGTATTCCCAGTAGTAATGTATGGCTTCAAGAGCTGGACTATAAGGAAGGCTGAGCACCGAAGAATAGATTCTTTTGAATTATGGTGCTGGAGAAGACTCTTGAGAGTCCCCTGGACTGCAAGAAGATCAAATCTGTCAATCCTAAAAGAAATCAACCCTGACTGTTCCCTGGAAGGCCAGATACTGAAGCCGAAGCTCAAATACTTTGGCCACCAAATGAGAAGGGAGCACAGTACTCACTGGAGAAGACCCCGATGCTGGGAAAGATTGAAGGTCAAAGAAGAAGGGGACGGCAAAGGATGAGATGGTTAGACAGTGTTATCGAGGCAACATACATGAAAATAAGCAAACTCTGGAGCATGATGGAAGACAAGAGGGCCTGGTGTGATGCGGTCCATGAGGTTGCAAAGAATCGGACTTGACTGTGCAACAACAACAAATATAGCTGGTGACCAAGATCAAGATCATTCATACTATAGTATTCCTCTTTACTCCGTTTGGGTGTGAAAGTTGGGCAATGAAGGAAGCTGACAGGAAGGAAGTTGATTCCTTGGAAATGTGGTGTTGGAGGAGAGTTTTATGGATACCGTGGACTGCTAAAAAGACAAATAAGTGGGTTGTGGATCAAATTAAGCTTGAACTCTCCTTAGAAGCTAAAATGAGTAAACTGAGGCTGTCGTATTTTGGACACATAATGAGAAGACAAGAGTCACTGGAAAATACACTAATTCTAGGAAAAGTTGAAGGCAGCAGGAAAAGAGGAAGACCCGGCATGAGATGGACTGACTTAAAGGAAGTCAAGGTCCTCAGTTTGCAGGACCTGAGCAAGGCCATTAATGATGAGATATTTTGGAGGTCATTTATCCATAGGGTCAGCATAACTCAGAGGTGACTTGACAGCACTTAATGCACACACAACAGCTGGCAACATGTCATACTCACGGTATGAGAACTTTGCCCCTGAAGAATTTGGAAATGCCTTCAGCAAGACACAGTGAAAACATGGAGGGGAGTGAATTTACATGTGCTAAGAAGGAGGAGCAAAATAATTCTTTGGCATCGATATGGCACATTTGCTAGAGATTATCACTTTTTCCTCTCAATTGGCTCTTTGTTTGACATAATTCTTTGCACTGGGTTTGATCCCACAAATCCATTTTCCGTCTGTTTTATGTCTAAGTTGTTGCAGGAATTGAGAGGAGGAGGGGCAAGGGAAGTTCCCGTCTTCAGCCTTCTCCGTAGGAGGGATGGAAAGCCTGTTCTCTAACCGAGCTGCTAAAGTTACTTACCTCTTACTTCTTGATTACTGTTTTCACTATCAGAGTCATGAAGAGCAAACCCTCACCCCACAAAAGGAGAGCCTACAAATTACTACAGAAGTTATCATGTAGCTTCATAACAGCTGCCAGAAATTTTGCCACACACATAGAGGTCTTTATCTCTGAGTAGCCAAGATGATTTAGCTTCTGAAGAGATAAAGTCCTGATTAACTAACATGGAGATCAATTCAGCTCTTAGATTTGAAAAGCTGAGGCAGTCCAAAAGAATATGATCCACGGAATTGATTCTGTTGCTGCCACCATTGCAGAGTCTGAGTCTAGCTGCTAAAGTGGCACCAATGGGTTAAAAAGGTAAAGGTAAAGGCTTCCCTTGCTTGAAAGCTAGTCGATTAATCATCATCATCATCATCATCATCATCATCATCATCATCATCATCATCATCATCATTTTCTATTTATTAATCACTCACCCCGTGTGCCTGCAGGCTCTGAGCGATATACAGTTACTCTTTGAGACATGGGACTAACAATGTTATATCAGGGGTAGGGAGGACAACATGTAATTCTTTTTTTTTGAAATAACTCTCCTAAAAAGGAGAGAATTTTATTTTTTATAAGAAAAGGGTAAGGTAGACAGATGGGAAGAGAAAAAAAGAGCGGAGTGAGTTTTTTTCTGTTAGTAAAGGTTAGTTTTATTTCTTCCAGTTGTCGGCATCCATCACGGTTGAAAGATCTTCTTTTCAGCTTTACAAAGTCCAAATCAATTCTGTTAGTAAAGTTAGTAAAGTCCACTGGGGTTAAATCAAATCTTTTCAGATGTTACACGAACAAATTCCTTTTTAAGTCTCTCCAATTATCATTAAGTCCTTTGAACTTTAGTGCCTCCCGTTCCGTCACTTCCTTCCCCGGGCCGCCGTCTTCTTCAAAAATCCAAATTTTGAGTGCTGCTTCCTCCTCTGTGCTGGCATGTCTCTACAGAAATTTTTTAATCCATCTTCTTTCGCTTCTATTTTCTTGTTGTTTCTGGCAGTCATTTCTCGTTGGCTCCATTAACACTCAAGTTGAAATTAGATCTCCATTACTTGCTAAGCTCAACACCCCTTTCTACTGGCAGAGTATATCCTTTTTTTTAAAGGCGGAGTAGGCTTTGGGAGCCTTATCCGCCTCTTCTTTTTATTTATTCGCTCCACTGCCAGATAGAGGTGTCAAGACTTTCGTCAAAATAAATCTGAGATCTTCTTTCCCTTCTTCATCCATAGCTTGGAACTTTAGCATCAAATTAATTTTCTATACATTTTCTGCCATCAACCTTGTTGATTCCAACATTTGTTTTTGTAGTCTGATGAGAACAATTTCCATTTTAAAGGCGTTTCATTGATATTTTACATTTACTCCAGCAGGTGGCGCAGTATCTCAGTCTCTTGTTGATTGACAGCTAGTTCTGGGGGGGTTGACTGGAGCGGAAGTTCCTCCTCTCTTCTCTTCCGTTCTAAGCAGGATTTTCCCCAGCATCGACATTTTATTTTTTATTTACTTTTTCAAAGTTCGTGCCACATCCCCCAGAAAGCAACTAAAGCCGCAATCTTCTGTAAAACCCCCACGGTACTTTCACCAGCATTTTTTTCTTGTTACCCCCCTTCGCGTTTCCTTTAAAAATTCGCTTCTTCGAAGAGGGTGGAAGCTCCTCCCTCCTCCCATACGCTTATCCGCTTGCAGGGGGTTTTAATTTTCGCTTCAAAATAGATCTTCAACTCACGATTAGATGCCATTTCTTCTTTTCATGGTAATTCATCCGCTTTTCCTCACTCCTGGAAGTCGGAACATGTAATTCTTTAATTCCACACACTCTTGCAGCTGATGGAGGATTCATCTCTGCCTTCGCACTAGCTGTGTTCCGATCTGCGTTTTTTCAGTCGGTTGACTTTGGTGATGTCAGGCTGTCAGGACTCTTCGTGTCACAGCACCATACTGCCACTGCCTGGCCAAATCAGCCCACTACAGGGCTTCTTGATGCTGAGAGATTCTTTCTGGCTTTCCGGTCTTCGTAGCAGGATGATCTGGCGTTAGCTAACACCTCCCCCACGGGGGGAGGGGGGGTTGGTGTGTCCACGCTCTCTAAGGAGTGGTACCCATTTTATCTACTTGCCGAAGCTTTCGAATCGCAGGGTAGATGATGAGCTAGGGATACAGGCTGGCAGCTCACACCAGTGTGGGGCTCAAACTGATAACAGTTCAGATGTTGCTTATTAAGCAGTGAGATAAATCCCCTGCGCCACCGTTCCCCTGATTGAATCTGATTCAAGGGGGCAGTGCTCATCTCCATTTCCAAGCCAAAAAGCCAGTGCTGTCTGAAGACGTTTCCATGGTCATGTGATGCTGAGGTGCACGGAACGCTGTTACCTTCCCACCAAAGCGGTACCTATTTATCTACTTGCAATTTCTTGCTTTTGAACTGCTAGGTTGGCAGGGGCTCAATTCGCAACAAGTTGTCAGCAGCATGGGAGGTTGCTGGCATCTCCTCCTGGACTCAGGGAGTTGGCCTGGACAGCACCAGTAGTGGGTGCATCTTGCTTGGGGTGACAAAATATCTTGCACCAGCCTGATGAGAGGATTCACTCTGAAGCCAGGCGACTAGTTCTAGTTTTCCTTTGTAAAAATGGAAACAATACAATTGCAAATGATAATTGTAGGCCCTCGGAGTCAAGGAGGCTGGGTGAATTTTTCGTATCAATATTAGAGCCTGTCTGCTTAATATTCATTCCACCCAGACTTGATACCAATTAACTGATTCACAAGTTTATTCTGGCTGCATATCAATATTTATTCTTTTTTTTGTCTTAAAGAAAGAAGTTAATGAGCTGGAAAGTGGCAATGAGAAATATTCAAAACACTAAATGTTTTTTTCCTACCTCGAGGATGTAGTAATATTCCTCCAGAGGCATCCTCTGTGCTATTAATAATCACTTTGGGAGTGATTAGAGCGTGGATTATTAACACAACAGGCTGCGTTGCACACAGATTGTCTCCAACAATGGCTGAGAGTTTCTGGAATGTAAGAGCCAGGAGCAGCTTATCTGCTACCATATACAGAATAGCCTCTATGACTTCCAAGTGAAACGTCTGTGCATGATGAAAAGCCACAGAGATCGCTGCATCCAGCAAGTCCAGGGCTCACCTCATCATCTTTTTTCAACTGATATTGTCTACAACTCTACATTGACATCTGCCATAGAATCAAATAGTTTTGCAGTGGATTCTGGGACACGCACTCAAGCACAGCTTCACTCCGTGCTGGACACGAAGTCAGGCATATTTGGCCTCACCATAGTGCGCCCTGTGATGCATCTGATTTTCAACAGCAGCTGAACATTACAAGGCAGGCTTGGGTGGGGGATAAATGGTCCACTGTTATGGATCCCCTCCTTCCTCATGTGCTTGAAAATGCATCTAGTTGCCCCGTTGTGCTCTGATTTCCTTTGTCATCAATATCTCTGGTCCTTCTGCACTGCTGTGCCCTAGCTTGGCCCTGTCAGCTTGTCACGGAGAATCTTCTGTCTCTACAAGGACTCCTAAGTGGCTTGTTGAGTCTTTCAGACTCTGAGAATATTTGCTTTGTTTGCATGATCCAGTGTGGACATGTCCAGTCCGTACTCAACTTCAGTGAACGAAGACAACTGAGAAGTTCTTTGGCACCAATATGGCACATTTGCTAGAGATTATCAGTTTTTCCTCTCAATTGCCTGTTCGTTTTGGCATAATTCTTTGTACTGGATTTGATCCCACAAATCCATTTCGCTAGTAGAAACACTTTCCTCCAGCAAAAGTCTTCTCCTGATGCAAAACATTTGCATCTTGTGAAAGGAAAAGGCTCCTTCTACTGGAAGAATGTGTTGGCAGGATCCAACTGACTGTTATGTTTTCAGCTCACACAGCATAAATACTATAGAAAAGAGCAAGAGTCCAGTAGCCCCTTAAAGGTTAATGCATAACACTCAGTTCATCTGCTAATGTATGAGACTGATGTCACAGTTAGCAATAGGGATGGGCATGGACCAGAAAAATGGAGGTCCATGCAGGTTCATGGTTTGTTAATTTCACGAATGACAAACTTCCACAGACTTTCCCGGTTTATGGACCATTTTGTGGTCTGTGAGGGCCATGATGGGTGCAACCCAGAAGTGGGCTTAGAAGGCATTTAAATGGCTCAAAAGGCTGCTGCTGTGCCACAAGTGCCCACTTCCGGATCGCGCCACCACCACAGTGTGCCACGAGTGAGCTCAGGAGGTATTTAAATGCCTCCTGAGCCCACTTCTGGGTTGTACTGCATGCCACCAGTGAGCTCAGGATGCGCTGTCAAGAGACAGTCATTTCATGGCTTCAAAGGGCTCCCTGGGTGCCAGCATGTCTGGCCCAAAAACCTTCCCAACAGACCAAATGGACTTTCTAAAAAAATTGCAGTCAGTCAAAACCGCAAATGCATGGACCAGGCAAATGGATCATGAACCTGGTCCTGGTCCATCATAAAATTAGGTCCGTGGACCAGTTCATGCCCATCCCTAATTAGCAACATTAGCATGGTTCTAGGACTACTCATTTTTTATTCCCTCGGACCTATTTAAAGCAAATACTTGCAAAGCTATTTACGGCAATTGATTCATCTGCGGAACTGTCTGCTATCTTTGGAGGCAGGTCACGGCTATCCTGATTTATAGGAAAGAGGACAGGAAGGATCCTTCAAATTACTGCCCAATTAGCCTCTTTTTGTTTTGGGCAAACTATAAAGTTTAGAAGCTCATTTGCTTCTAAACCTGGAAACACGGATACTGTTGTACAGTGATAAGCATTATTAGTTAACAATAAAAACAATAAGGAGGAAAAGAAAACGGAAAGAAACTCCCCCACATTTTATTACAAGATGCCAGTACTGTAATGCTACACAATGTACAGATTACATACCAGTAGTGATACATTTTGTAAGAGCATCAGTACCCTATGAAAACTGTCAGGGATGATCTCAGCATAAATTTCACTTTGGATAACTTATTCCTGACCAACATTTGTCACTCATTGTGATGAGATGTCTTCTTTGCTTTTGGGAGAAATGCATTTGACAAGTGGCTCTGAGGGTCAGAAGGAATTCATAGGCACTAAAACCCAGAGGAAATTGGCAAAAGAAAGAATTGCAGTAATGTCAACCCTAGAAGAACATAATAGCAGGATCAGAGCAACAGTCTAGATGTTACCCAAATAGGCAGTCTCCTAATTAATTGGGGGAATTAGCTTTAAGAAGACAGAGCGAGAGGGTTAACTGGGATGTCCACCAATGTTTACAGGGATTTTTACGTTAGAGAAATCTCGAAATAAAACAGTCAGAAGTTAAACTGGAATGGGTTTTATTGCGATAAAAATAAAAGAGCAGAGCATGCACATAATGGTTTTCCGGAGTTGGACAATAATTTGGGCAAAACCTTGATGGGTTTATCTGAGGTGAACTATGGGTGTTAATGTTTCTGATGACACTCGGAGTATCAGATGGAAAAACTACCAGGTTTTGTGAATAGTGTTAAGTGTTGCTAAATTAAGGGTAAATGAGTAAGGGGGAAGTAAGGCTGTTCAATGATGAGATTAGTCAGTAGTTTCTTGGGAGATCCATTGTTCCTAAACTATGCACCTCCCGAGGGTGGGGAGAGAATCATTAGTCAGCCATCCACTTCTGACCCACCTTCAAAAATATTTTCCCAGACTTGTCTCTGGCGGACATCCATTTTGTCTCATTTTGGGTCATATTTTGGGCTATATTTATGATTTTTGAGGTGATTTTATATTATATTCATGATTTTGGAGGTGATATTTATGCCTCTTCCTCTCTAAGCACTAAAATGCCCCTCTGCAAGAGGAGGGGTCTGACTGCTAACACAGCATCCTGTATTCAATAGTGGCAAGGCAATGACTTCCACGAGGTCACCTGCCTCTGCATGAAGCAGTACTTACTTTTGAATCTGCCTATGCTTTGAGAAGGCTGAGCTAAGGAAGGCCAAGCACCAGATAATAGATTCTTCTGAACTGTGGTGCTGGAGAAGACTCTTGAGAGTCCCTTGGACTGCAAGGAGATCAAATCAGTCAATCCTAAAAGAAATCAACCCTGACTGTTCCCTGGAGCTGAAGCTCAAATACTTTGGCCACCCAATGAGAAGGGAGCACTCACTGGAGAAGACCCTGATGCTGGGAAAGACTGAAGGTCAAAGAAGAAGGGGACGGCAAAGGATGAGATGGTTAGACAGTATCACTGATGCAACGAACATGAAATTGAGCAAACTTCAGAGGACAGTGGAAGACAGGAGGGCCTGGCATGATCTGGTCCATGGGGTCGCGAGGAGTCGGACTCAACTATGCAACTGAACAGCAACAAAATGCTTTGAGAGCAGCTGTTTATTCACTCTTTTTGTGCCTTAGAGATTCTGTTAGGGTTGTCAGGTCCTTCCTGGCAACTGGCAGGAGATGGGAGGGACTTACCAAGAGAAAGGTCCAAGCCATGTTGATGGCATCACACAGGAAGTGACATCATCATACCAGTGACTTCTAGGCAACACTCTGGTATTTGGGCAATAAGGTAAAACCAGCTTCTACCACAGAGTTTTTGCCCAAATACCAAAGCATTATCCAAAAGTCGCTGGTATAATTATGTCACTTCCTGTATGATGCTGACGATGTGACCCAGGCCTTTTTCTTTCTGCTGGTAAGTCCCCCCACTGGCCAGCTGATCAGTGGCTGGGAGGCAGAGCCTGGCAGTGGGGGACCCCTGCCTCCACTGGGGGGGGTTAGCAACCCTAGATTCTGGGTCCCAGGGCAAAAGTCCAAGATGGGCACCCAGAATCTCTGTCCCACTCACTGTGTCCCACCAGACCATCTGCCTCACCCCCCTACTGGGTCATCCCAAGACTAAGTAATGGGGAGGAAGGGGAGCTGCCAAGGGTGAGGGAACTGTCTCAAGGGCTGTCCCTTACTTAGGCCTGGGGTGGCTCAACTGGGGAATGTCAGGGGAACCCAGGGGTGGCAGGAGGTGATTCTGGGGGCCCATCCTGGACTTTTCCCCAGGAACCCAGAATCACTAAGAGCACCACTGGGTGGGGGCCCACTCTTCCTATTCTTTCACCATCCATCTGGGATGGGGCCATGGGTGGTTGGGTCCCTCCTTAGCCTGGGGCCCAGGTCAACTGCCTTGGATGCCTGGTCATTAAGACCACCCCAGTAGTTTTAGAAATGAACTTGGTGGGTGCATGGGACAACCTTTTCCCTTAAGGACCATAGGTTTTCAAATGCCCTGCCTCCAGAGATTTATCCTCCTGGCCCCGTATAGCCTTCTTGTCAAAGCTCCAAAGAACTACAGCAACTTGGAGAATTGCTAATAAAGGAATTTGACATGCACTGTTTTTAGTTCACACCTTTCTTTTTTTCTTTTCTTGATAAAATCAAATGAGTAAAGGCCAAAAATACAAAATCAAAAGCTCTCTCAGCCAACTGAAAAAAGTCTTTAGCAAGCTGTCTTCTACCATTTCTGTTCCTCATTCTCTGGCACTGACACGGAAAAAGCACCACAGAACAAAAGTAATGGCCTGCTTGTCCATCTGCAAGAAGCAACATGCTCACCACAGAGAAAACAAGCGGCTAACATCCTGCTTTGTCTTTTTTTCAGAATGGTGGAAAAAATTGTCAAAGCATTCCTAGTGGTGGACCGTGAATCCTTTTTGCTCTGCAGGGATATTTGAAGTGTAGCTAGCAATTAAGAATTGCTCAGAGATTATTTAGTTATTAAAACAAACAGTTCAGAATAAAATGTGGTTCAGGTGTGCTGCTTTTTTAAATTACTAAGCATAGGACCACATCTGTATTGAAAGGGAATGGAAAGAGGAATTAAAGGCTGTGATCCTACAAAACACACACATACTGAAACCAAGTGCACATACAATTCACTGATCCAAGGAATAAAACTTTGACAAACCCCCCCCTCGAAATGGCTGAGAACTTGTATAAGAATGTAGTGGCAGGATTTTGGAAAACAATTCCCATTTTTGCCATTCATTGATGTGAAAGTTTTCATCTGGAAGTTTTACAGCTGAAGTTTTGTAGATCTAAGCTTCACAAATCCAGTAGCTAAGGGTGGGGTAAGAGGAGTAAAGATGGAAATAAGTATGGATCACATCTATATCGCATATGGGAAAAGGTTGTTGCACATCAGTAGCTGGGGTTTTTTTGTTTCTGTTTTTATTTTATTTTTTAAAATAACAGGGATACAAAAAGGGGGAAAAGGAAGTGGGGAAACCACTAAAAAAGATTTTAAAATATCAAGGACATTCAAAACTATAAATAATGTATAATATAGAGAGCATTTGTGGCAAATTTATAGGGTGTTCAGAAATATTTCCTTTCTCAACCTCCTTATTACAGTTTTTATAATTATCACTACATCAGAAATGGAGAGAGAGAGAGAGAAACATAAAATGAGATAAAACATATTTAAGTTCTGTTTCATTACACCTATGTACTTATACAGCCTATTCACTGAAAAGATTATAGTAAATTAAGACTAACAATTCAACATAACAATAATACTATTTTTCTGCAGATTGAACCGTATTAATGCTTGAATGATTTTGAGATAAAATCTTAAAATAAAATTACTAAAACAGTTAAAATATATCAAAAACATTGAGAGAATAAGCATATATGGTATTTGAAATATTATATATATAGATACAGATAGATAGATAGATGATAGATAGATAGATAGATAGATAGATAGATGATAGATAGATAGATAGATGATAGATAGATAGATAGATAGATAGATAGATAGATAGATAGATAGATAGATAGATAGATAGATGATAGATAGATAGATAGATAGATAGATGATAGATAGATAGATAGATAGATAGATAGATAGATAGATAGATAGATAGATAGATGATAGATAGAGAGAGAGAGAGAGAGAGAGAGAGAGAGAGAGAGAGATAGAGATAGAGATAGAGATAGAGATAGAGATAGAGATAGAGATATCTCTCATGAAACTGCAACATCTTTTTGTTTAATTACATCATACAGATCAGGTCTAATTTACTAGTTTATCCATATCATTTCTAATTGCTTATATCTCCCCTCTTCTCTAAGCACAGTAAGCTTTCCATTTTTCTTCCAGTTCTTTAATTGGTCTTTTATTTATATAGAAAAAAATTATAAAATTTATATTCTATACACCTGTAACAATTTAATTTGATTTGATAGATTGAAGTTATATTGGTCCTTCTCAGAAGACTCACGAAACGAACATAATATCTGGGAATTTCATCATGTTCAATTTTGGACCGCAAATGCATGGACCAAGCATTTTGTATCTGTTTACATTGCATTTAATTACAGATAATATTTTTTGTAAATTGTTTCTGTGTCTTTAAGTGCTTAACCCACAGTCTTTTTGGTCTTTTTGCTATGGTTAGTGGCTGTGGTTCTCTGTTTTGATTTTATTAGGGTTGCCAGTCCTGGGTTGCAAAATACCTGGAGACTTTGGGGGTGGATCCAGGAGAGGGCGGGGTTTGGGGAGGGGGGGATCTCAGCATGGCACAGTGCCATAGAGACCACCCTTCAAAGCAGCCATTTTCTCCAGGGGAGCTGATCTCTGTCAGCTGGAGATCAGTTATAAAAGCGGGAGGGCTGGCAACCCTGCACTGGAGTTGGCATTTTATCTTTCCAGGTCTAATGATTTGGACATTCTTCTGCCTTCCATTTAGTTGCTAGTGCTACTCTGGCTGCAGTTAACATGTATCTAAGTAATTCTTGTGAAATTCTGTCAATATTGTCTGGTATGATTCCCAGCCATACGGTCTCTGGTTGCATAGGAAATTTAATTTTAAAGATTTTTCTCAATTTCCGCATGTATATCTTTCCAACTTGTTTTCCGTCTTTTTACAAGTCCACCACATATGGTAAAAAGTCCCATCCACCTCTTTGCATTTTCAGCAAGTCACTTTATAATTCTTGTCCGTCTTCTCAATGTCATCAGTAGCCAGTTTTGAAGTTTCACAGAGCTCTTCCTCTGGCTTGATGTTAAAATAAAAATAATGGGACTGCAAAATAGGAAAAGGTGTTGGTGGCAGTGACTGACAGAAGCTGATCAGCGTTTCAGCTGTTCTCTCTCTTTGTTCTTTCCCCCCCAACATCAAGACTTCTGTGAAAACTGAAAGCCTTCTCGTTGCTTTGTGATTTTTAGTTGGTCCCGATAAAAGTGTTGATATATTTCACTATAAAAGTATCATAGAATCGTAGAATCACAGAGTTGGAAGGGATCTCCAGGGGTCATCTAGTCCAACCCCCTGCACAATGCAGGAAATTCTCAAATATGTTATGTCTGCAGCACTGTCATTCCTTTTATTCTAAGGCAGTGAGTGCTGGAGGTATCTTTTCCTTTGTATCCTTCTCTTTCTGGATGGGTGTGAGAGAAGGTGCAGATTTCCGGTTCTGATTTGGCTGGGAGTGGTGTTGTGGCTATGCTGTGCTCTGTGGAGTGTTTGCTTTGATATTACACATTTGGCTGAGTTTTCTGTTAGAATGGGAGTGTTCTGTTGACAGCATTCCTTGCTTAGAATGGAGCTAGCAAAAAGGCATGTGAGTTCAGTGTTTTGACCTTCATTTTTAGCATACTCCCTTGGCTGAAATGGACGCTGAGTGTCTCATTCTCGGCGTGTGATTGAGAGAGCCAATTTCATAGCAAACATTATAACAATTTTATATCATTATTTTATCTTTTATCTTCTTACCTTTCCACTTTTTACCTTTTTGAGGCCTTCCCTATTTGTCTTTTGTCTCTTTGCAGCGGTGACCTTCCGTCTAAATTGGTTCTGCTGCCTCATATTGAAGTAATTGAGGTTAAAACCATATTCTTATTGCTGGGCCCTTCTGTGATCTATCTAACCCTGTTTAGGTTAATATTTATTAAATATTACGACTCCCCTTGAATGCTGAGATGGGGACAAAACGAAGGGTACCCTCTCGGAGAGGGAAAACAACGTACAGCTGAACCATGCAGGCGAGATTTTTTTTTTTTTTTTTTTTGAGGGAGAAATGGAAAAACACCCTAAAGTTCTGGATACCTATGGCAAGCAATTGATAAATTTTGTCCAATTCCATAATTTGGTGATAGTGAATGGAAATAATTTGATAGATCCAGAAGAGGGCCTTTGCTTGCTTTGCTCACCGAGCTGCCAGCACAGTCAATTATTGCCTGGCCCCTAAAGAGGTGCTAGAGAACATCTATGAATTTAATAATAATCATATTAAATATCTCCAGATAATCATTTATACGTAGCCCTTATGGATCTGTGCTTGGCCTTTGATATTATTTCTAAAACTAGACTGTGGCAGAAACTGAAGGAAACTACAATTAGTAGGCGCTTGCTGTGTTTACTGATTAGACTACTGTCTTGCCATCAGCATGGCCGGTCCTCGCTCTGACACCCCCAGCACCACCACAGACCCCAGCAACCCCACAGAGCTCTGCAGGCCCAAACAGAATCAGGCCAGGTTCCTCCCCGTGCCATCCCCTGGCCCAGAACCCCAAAAGCAGCTTCTCCAGTGTGCAGGCATCGCCAGGAGCTGCATTGGCAGGCCATAGATCATCAGGCCGAAGAATGGCCAGCCAGGCGAAGCAACCAGGAAACGAAACAAGCCAGCAGCCTGCATGGCAGGGCAAGGCCTCGTCTAAGGGGAGAGTGAGGCATGAGGAATGCAGCAGGGTTCCAGCTGAGGGGGAAGCAAGACATGGTGAATACAGCTGAGCGTGAAGTGGCAAAGACCAGTGTAGATGGGTGGGGCTCACAGGAGGGAAGGCAACCGGGCTTAAACAGGGAGGTGGGGCCAGAAGGAGGGCTATAAAAGGAAGAAGCAGATGGCAGGTTGAGGAGGAAGTGGCCAGACTCTTGGGCAGAGCCAGAGAGAGAGAGGGTGCCCCAGGGTGCCCCAGGGTCCTGGCAAGCAGGGCCCAGCTGGGTGAGTGAGGTAACTCACCACAGCCAGGCCTGCTATTTTGAGACCTAGCCAATTGCTCTCTCAAGCCATCTCTTTGGAGAAGACTGCAGTGTGAAGTGTTCCAGGGCCCCCGCGCCATGGCATCGGGACACAACCAGTAGGGGGCGGAGGTAGGGCGTGACAACTATATCAAGGGACTGAAGTTAAAATTAGATGCAGTTCGGGAGCCCAGAATACAGACATGATTCCTACAGACCAGGTTCTCTCTTATCCGCCTCTTTATTTAATTTATCTATTAATGATATTGTCAAAGCTGTCTCAGGACCCACTTATCATGCACTCATTCTTAAGCAACAAGGTCTTTCAGTTCTGCTTTATGCAAACGATACGGCATTGTCATTCTGTACGCCTATAGGTTTTGAAGTGTATGCTAACCAGTTTTGGTTCCTACTGTGTTGATGAAGAATTAATTATAAATGAAGAAAAATCTAAAATAGCTGTTATTTTTTTCAAGAGGCTCTTGGCTGAAGAAAAAAAGAAGGAGAGTAGCAAATATTAAGATTGAAGGAGTGATCAGATTTAGATAGCTAAGATTGCTATTGCCCCCCCCCCCCGTTCAGAAGAAAGAGACGGGCACGAGGTTTGGGATAACTAAAGGGCCACTTTATTAATCCATTTTCATGGTACAAGTGGCAAAACCCAACCTAACAGTGCAGGATGGTCCAAGCCAGAGGTCACCGGACCCCTTCTTGCCACACCTTGGGTGAGCCACCTTGCCCCTGGTGTGAGCCATCCTTACGTGTCTCACACCCAGCTGGCATAGCAAGCAGGTTACCACCCTGCGGCTCCAGCCCTCCAAACCACACAACTTGGGAGGAGGAGGGCAGTCCCACAGGCAGTCCCCACTCATAACCCTGAGCTGCACAGCCCGAAAGCTGATCCTGCAGACCTCTTGCCCTGCACGATGGGGGTGCCAAATGGTGTCCACCGTTCCATTCATCATTCTCCCAGATTGTCCTGCCATCACCAAGGCCAAGCCTCTGCTTAGGACCCTGCACCCACCAGGCAACCCAAAGCTGCCTGCAGATGTTGTTGCCCTTCTCTGACTGGTAAACATCATCACTCTATACTAGTCACCACATTCATCCTGTATTCTGGGGTGAGGCAAATATTGACCCAAACCACCCTTGAGGACTGGAACAAGGATGCCGCTCTCCATGGCTAAGATCATGAAATCACACCAGCATAGATCAAGAAACCAGGCAGCTAGTTGGTCCAGGTCCTGTCCACTTTCCATCACTTAAGCTTCTCCTTGTCCCTATCCTCCAGAGCTTCTTTATCCTTCTTCTCCAGCTTTTCTTCCTGGTTGCCACCAAAAGATGGTTGCCCAGTAGCAATGCTTGGTTGGGACCAACTTGTAAGGAATACCCCAGGGGGTGGGATAATTCCAGCCACCCCATGGTGAAACTATCACTGGGGTAGGTGGCACTGAGACACCACACTGGGTTCCCTGAAGCACCCCTTGATTAGAACCCCAAACCCAAGGCTGGGCCGGAACAGAACCATGAGGTATTGTGGCTGGGTATTGGCCGAAGGCCCTGAAGCAGCAAACTGACACCAGGGCCTCCAAGGCCAGGCAAACCCAATGTGTTGTACATCATCATACTTACCATCTGAACCCAGGAAACCAGTTTCAGAAGCCACCACTCCTGCTTCAACCTGCTGCTTCTGCATAGCCACCCTGGGCCCAGAACCTTCCTTGCCACCAATGAAAAGCGTCCCACCAGTGCCAATGCCAGGCGGGTCAGAAGACCTGCCTCCTAAAAGAGACAATTGGGTTAAAACCTCAGCCTGAAAACTCCTATTAGCGGCAAGCCTAGTCTGCCACCTACTAAACCCCACCATAGATAGAAGTGGGGCAGGCGGAGCAACCTCCTTTGATTGCTCCAAAGACACCAACTTATCCAATATGGCCTGATGCTCCCGTGCATCCACATCTTCATCTGAAGAGGATGGGGCAGGAACCACGCTCTGGGGGGTGCTTTAGGTGCGGGCTGTTTGCCATTACAGCACCCCTAGCCCTTTTTAGGTGCTATAACAATGTGGCCTCGGTGGGATGAGTCATCCCTGGCACCCAAAATGGCCACCTCCATGGAGCTCACAAAATGGCCACCCTCACCCCCACACAAAAGGGCCACCTAAACCATTTGCAGCTGAGGCAGGCCCCCCAAACCTCCAAGCAAAAGGCACACCTGCCCCGACTGGACCATTCCCACAGGCAACCCCAATATAGGCCCCATCCCTTTCGCACTGCTGGGTCCACCTAGAAGCCCTGCACTGTGTGCCTTAATCTAGCTGCCCTGCCAACTGTGAGACCAGGACCAGGCTGCGGTGCCCTACGATAACCGGGCCCCCCAAAGCCCACCACTGATGCTGCCAGGAAAAACCACCAGTGAAGAGTAAGGACCACTGGTGCTCCTCTCCACTTTGCTTGAGACCGCTGCCACAGCTGCTGCCAGATATTGCTGCTGGATATCACTGCCAATCCCAAGAAGGCTGCAGGCTAGACATGGGAGCTGCTCAACTGAGCTCTGTCCAGGCTGAGTACATGCTGAAGCCTGAAGAGGGGCAGGAGCGGAGCCTGTTTATAAGCCAGTTGGCTCCACCCCACTGAACGCCTGTATGTTGCACAACATGCACAACACCTCTTCCCCCTTCCAGGGAGGCAAAGGCAGCCCCCGGGCACAGCAGCCACATATGCCAAGCAGCTGGGTAGAGTAAGATTTTCCCAGGATTTTACCTGGAAAGCCAAATTTTAATTTATTTTTCAAAAGTTTTTGCCATATACAAATGCTTTATCACTTTCACACAGCAGGAGGAAGGTATGATACTTTATGGTACTGGATTTTGGGTAGAAGGTATTTCAGAGGACATAAGAACATAAGAGATCAGGCCAGTGGCTTATGCAATCCAAGACTCTGTGTCAAAAATGAGGGGCCATTAGGAAGTCCACCAGCAGGACAAGAACTCAGGAAGTCCTCCCACTGTTGACCCCCAAGAACCAAGAATACAGAACATCAATGCCCCATAAACATTGTGGCTAATAGCCACACTTGTATTGGAAATATGTGTGTTGCAAGCTCTAAATTCAGTCATTATAGGGTTAATGTGTTCACCTTGTGTGCTATTGTTTAGACTGACCTAGAAGGGAACCTGGCACAAAGCCAATGGGGAACTGAAGCCTGCTTACTAACAATCATTGGTTAATGTATTCAGATGATTTCCTTCTAGGGTCAAGAAGAAAGAAGAACTGGTATGTCTGTTGTTGCAAGCACATAGTCTTAAGTGTTTGTTGTTTTGTAGATTTCCCATGTACCCTTCCCTTTAGAAATAAAGATTCTTACACAGAAAGAAAACGCCTCCTTTCCAGTGAACAAAGATCCATTGCGAATTCTGAATATTTAACTATTTTCACCAGATTTCCCAACAACATGGACCTCTGCTCCATATGTTTATCCAAACCCCTCTTGAAGCTTTCTGTGTTTGTAGCCATCACCACTTCCTGCGGCAGTGAATTCCATGTGTTAATTACTGTTTGGGTGAAGAAGTACTTCCTTTTATCTGTTCTAAGCCTACTGCTAATAAATTTCATTGAGTGCCCACAAGTTCTTGTATTGTGAGAAAGAGAGAAAAGTACTTCTTTCTCTACTTTCTCTAACCCATGCAAAAAATAAATTTTGTAAACCTCTATCATGTCACCCCTCAATTATCATTTCTCCAAGCTAAAAAGCCCTAAACTCTTTAAACTTTCTTCTTAGGGAAGGTGTTCCAAACCCTTGATCATTTTAGTTGTTCTTTTCCAATGTTATAATATTCTTTTTTGAGGTACGGCGGCCAAAACTGTACACAGTATTTCAAATGAGGCTGCGCCATAGATTTATACAGGGCGTTACGATACTGGCTGATTTGTTTTCAATCCTCCTTCTAGTAATCCCCAGCATAGCATTTGCTTTTTTTATTGCAGCCATACACTGAGGCAACATCTTCAGTGATTTACTTAACACAACTCCATGATCTTTCTCCTGGTCAGTTACCAGTATACACTCTGTCAGTGTATATTTATAGTCAGGATTTTTGGCTCCAATGTGCATCACTTTGCATTTGCCCACAATGAACCTCATTTGCCATGTTGATGTCCACTCACCCAGCCTTGACAGATCCTTCTGCAGCACTTGACAGTCCTCCCCGGTTCTTACCACACTGACCAACTTAGCGTCATCTTCAAACTTAGCCACTTCACTGCTTACTCCCAACTCCAAAAACTTAAAAAGCACTGGACCCAGTACTGATCTCAGCAGTACCCCACTGCTTACCATCTTCCACTGAGAAAACTGCCCATTTATACTCACTCTCTGTTTCCTGTTAATTAACTGATTTTTAATCCACAAGATGACTTGTCCTCTTATCCCATGACTGCTGAGTTTACTTTGGAGTCTTTGTTTAGGAATTTTACCAAAAGCTTTTTGAAAGTCTAGGTAAACCATGTCTACTGAGTCACCCTTGCCCACATGTTTGTTCACCCCTTCAAAGAACTCTAAAAGGTTAGTGAGATAAGACCTTCCCTTACGGAATCCATGCTGATTATTCCTCAATAGGTTTTGTTCATCAATGTACCTACTAATTCTATCTTTGATAACAGATTCTACCAACTTACCGGGTATTGACATTAGACTGACTACTATGGCTGTGAGCTAGTGCAATAAAGCTTATGATGATGATGAGATTCCCAAACCTCCTCTGAAACCTTTTTTTATTTTATTTTTTTAAATGGGGATTACATTAGCTACCTTCCAGTCCTTGGGAATGGAGGCAGGTTTTAGTGTTAGATTGCATAGTTTTGTCAGAAGATCCACAAGTTCACATTTGAGTTCTTAAACACTTGGATGCATGCCATCTGGGCCTGGTGACTGGTCAGTTTTTAATTGTCCATCAGTCATGGGATCTCTTTTCTTGTCACTTCAATCCAACTCAAATCTTTTGACAGCACTCCTGAAATTGGTGGTTTTGGAGTGGGCAAGCACCTCCCATCTTCCACAGTGAAAACAGAGGCAAAAAATACATTCAGCTTATCTGCCATAGTTAAATGTGGTTGTGCTGGTCTTTGGGGGCAACTCCCTATTTACATAAATGCTAAACTTAATAGCTTATGGTCACTATGCCCAACTGGTGCTATCACGTTTACATCTCACGGGGTCTTGAGCATTACTTAGGACCAAATCCAGGATCACCTTTTCCCTGGTAGGTTCTGTGACCATCTGCTCCATGGCACAGTCACTGAAAGTATCTGGAAACGCAATCTCCTGACTTGAACACATATTGACCCAATCAACATGTTAAAATCACCTATTATAACACAGTTATTTCATGTAGCTGCTTTTATAATTAGAGTGGACTCAGAAGGGAAAAAGGAGATTTAAAAAAATAGCACGGCTAGACTTAAGGCAAGGCCAATAAAGCCATGCCATTAAAGGAAAGGAAAGGAGAAAATGCAATATGTGATGTCTGTTAAGAAATTGGAGTGAAATATTGGTCATTATGTGATCAATGGCTGTCTTTTGTAGTTTATATTAGACTTGGGAACTCAAACACATATCTAATTTACAGGTTCCACTAGTAATTTTCTCTGTGAATTCCTAAGGGTATAAATTACGTCTTCAGAGAGATTAGACTGTTGCAGTTTATGCCTCAAGGGTTTTGGTTGGCAGAGACATTCTAAAATACAAATGTAAATTCCCAAACAATAAACAGATTTATACAAATTAATGAAAAGCAGTCATTGCAAGACTCTAGTCGACATATATTAAAATTGTCCTTGACATTTAAAACAAATTCCTAACAGCCTTTAGAATAAAGATCTAATTTACAAACTTAGTGCTAGTCACGGACCAGTTCCAGAATCATGAAAGGCAGGGGTGCTAAATTCCATTACTCCGCCATAACTTGGATTGTCATTGTTCCTCATTCAGAGCTGATAAATCAGTAATACTGTAGGTATCTGTGACATGATAGGCAACCTGACCTGAGAACATTTCTTATCCAAGGAGTGATTAACACATGGAATTCACTGCCATAGGAGGTGGTGGCGGCTACAAGCATGGATGGCTTCAAGAGGGAATTGGATAAACATATGGAGCAGAGGTCCATCAGTGGCTATTAGCCACAAGGTATAGATAGGAACTCTCAGTCTGGGGCAAGGGATGTACTCTATTCTTGGTGCTGGGGGGGGCAACAGTGGGAGGGCTTCTGATGTCCTGGCTCCACTGGTGGACCTCCTGATGGCACCTGGTATTTTTGGCCACTGTGTGACAGAGTGTTAGCCTGGATGGGCCATTGGCCTGATCCAACATTGGCTTCTCTTGTGTTCTTATGTTCTTAATATTCATCATCTGCAGCCTTTGGAAGAGTGCCGCAGAGAGAGAGACTAGGGCAAAACCTGGGCTTGGGACCAATGCTGTGGAGTCTTGTGAGCAAAAATTCTGCTTTATGAGCTACTGGCATTAAAGTTGTGAGCAAGCAATTTGGCTGCTGCATAAATTAATTTGCTCTGGAGCCATCCTTCCTAAGACAAAAATGTGTGGCCTGGGGGCTAAAAAACTGTGCGCTAGCTCACACTAACTCAGCTTAGAGGGAACACTGCTTGGGACCCTCCTCCTACACCCCAACCCCCTGCATGCTGTCAATGTACATGGGATACCAACATAAATGTATAAGTAACAAATTTTGAGTCCAAGAGTACGTTATTTTTTGTTGTGAATTTAAAGCTGATTTAACAGCTTCTGAGATCTGACAAGATCAGAGTAGTAAGTCAGGGTAGCAGCACCTTAGAAACCGACACCATTTTCCAAAGTATAAGCTTTCAAGAGTCAGAACTCACTTCATCAGATACCTGCTGTCAGATGTAATAAATGCATGATGCACTATATTCCTAGGTGTAAGAGTCTGAGTTTTAAAGCTGTTACTTCAGATTGAAGTTGTTGAATGGAAGTAGAAAAAGAAGAATCTTCTAGGTCTGAGATCCCGCTTTATGCATTTTTTAGCTGTTCAGCTGCCCGCTTCTGAAGAGATTTCAGTTCAGTGAGCTCAGATCTGACAGGGAGCAATCCCTCCTGTACTTCTTTAATGCCTTTGGTGTCCTTAAGGATTTCTCTTAAGAGGGCCACAATCAGCACATCATCTGTGGCTGCAGTAGGGAGAGCAACGTCTTTGTTAAGTTCAGCTGCAGTAGCCATTTTGGATTTGGTCTGTGCAGCCTTTTTGCTGTGATGTCTTCCTCCTGCCAGCTTTAAAGAGTTTAAACAGTTCAAGGGCTGTCTCCAAATGTTCCTTCCCAAGAGCAAAATACACACAATGGTGCTGTGTTGAACCAAATCCAGTAGAGATGAGGGCCAGAGGTCAATGGATTGGGCTCGTAGGCACCACTCTACTCCATCTTCTGTTGGGTTAACTGGTATAGTTAGTCCAGTACCCACTAGTAAGCAGAGTGCTTTAAACAAAGCTACTGTTAGCCGGATTGCGCGTTATTATGAATAACAACGAGGGGAATATGATTGATTATTAATAAGCAATCGGCTGCGAGAGCGAACACCTGTGTATACAGAGGTCAGCCCTGCTGGGAGGTGTTGGTAACAGACCAGGAGACTTTTGTAGTTGAAAAATAAAGTCTTTTACTGAAGTTCTGCACACACAAACAATTACACAAGCTCACACACAATTATTCAAGGCCTAAGAAATACAGAGAGAGGCAAAGCACATTTGCATTAGCAGGTAAATCGTTGGTGGGGTATATTTACCAGTCCCGTCGTGTAGAGCATTCCTCAGGAAAAATGGAGGGGAAAGAAACGAAGAAAATTGGGAACCACGCGGCCTGGCCAGCAGGAAACACGTGGGAACTCGGCCTGCAGACCAAAGTTTAAAGATGGAGGCAGGGGTTGGGGATAGCAAGCTGGACATAAGAGGTCAAAGGTTCGATAGGGGTCGAAGAGCAGAGAGAGAGCCGGTGGTCTGGCGTCTCCTTATAAGCAGGAGGGTAGAGGCTGGTTCCAGCCTCTGATCCCACCTCCTGGTAAGTCCGTCCCTGAAAGCACTCTATTGGTTGGAAGATGTAGGGGAGGTGTGTGGAGGTGTGCCTGAGGGATGGTCAATACTGAGAGCTAGAAACTTGCTCATGTCTGGCACCTGGTAGCAGCTAGGATGAGTCACCCGGCCGATTCCATTGCCTTCTTGATGGCATTAGCCAGGCTGCTGATGGCCATCAATTAGTTACCAGGCAACGATGAATAGACTCTGCCAGGGCTACGTGAGGTCTTGCAGGTGAGGGGGGAGGGAAAGAGGCTGCCTGCCTGATGTAGAAGGAACTCTCAATGGCGTTTTTGGAGTTCCTAGTCCTTGTATTTTATTAAGGCATGGTGCTGTGTTTAGTGTATACTGGGTCTGTTCCATTTTCCTTCATGAGGAACAGGCTGGTAACCTATGCTGGGCACTGGAGCTGCTGGAAAGGTCAGGAGAAGCGTCTCTCGCCTGGGTGCAGTCTCTGCTGGCATCTGGGTGGGGTCACCATGTGGTTCAGTCCCTTATGCACACACTGGCACAGTTCATTATTTTATTACAGTCCATATAGAGGCTCAAAAGCCTTGCGGGGCAACACTACGTACAGAGGAGCATCTTTGTACCAGGTCACCCAGCTTACAAAGCTACACAGAGACACTTTGCTAGTTTAAGACTAATACTAGTCACTTTATTCTAGAACTACAATTTAGATCGGAAAGCTTAGAGATAGGATAGTATTTTAGTCTGGCTTACTAAGGATGGATGCAGAGGGTGAGAGGCCATCTGTGTCACGGTGCCATGGAGAGGAGAGAAGAGAGTTCTGGGAGAGGAAGATCAGAAGGAAGAAAGGTTCCCTGAGAATACAATCTACATATCAAAGGGGACAGTGGCAGAAGAGTAAACACAGGAAGGAAGCTCAGGGTTTGCCCTCTCTGCCTCCATTGCCTCATAGTCTGGAGGCTGAGGCGTGGGACAGCATTCCAGTCCTTCAATTCCAACATCTTCCAGTGTCATATATGCCATCAAATGTTAACAATGCCCTTCCGCTTTCTACATCGGACATATAAGTCAGTCCCTGTGCAAAAATTAAATTGATCTAAATTTGACATTAAAAACCGCAACATGCAAAAAAACAGAGGGAGAACATTTTAATCATTCAAGTCCTTCCATTGCTGACCTAAGAGAGGCAGTCCTCAGACAAAGAAATTTCAAAGGGGAGTTACAACAGGAGGCTGCTGAATTTGAGTTTGTTCACAGGTTCGGAACAATGGACTCCTCAGGGCTGAATAAGGATGTAGGGTTCTTATCTTGCTGCAGGGGCTAATTTGGTGCCCCCCCAAGCATTTCCCCTCTCTTCTAATCAAGCTAATTACAGTATTTATTTATTTATTTATTTATTTATTTATTTATTTATTTATTTATATCCCGCCCTATCCTGCAAGTGGGCTCAGGGTGGCTCACAACATATGATAAAACAATAAAAATTCATTAAAAAATCAGTCAATGCATCCAACTAAATATTTCAGCACTTATGTTAAAACCTGGTGGCAGCTTTGTAATATCTAACTGCAATGCATGCTGCAACGATGCCATGGAAAGCGTATTTCTCTGGTTCCAAGTTGGTATAGGCAACACCATCGAGACAGATTGAGCGGAATAAGCAGGGAAGACCAGTGTCCTATAGACATCCACCACCTCATCCAAAAGCCTGGTGGAACAGCTCTGTTTTGCAGGTCTTGTGGAATTGTAATAAATCCCGCAGGGCCCTGATCTCAACTGGGAGCATGTTCTACCAGGCAGGAATAGGGAACCAGTTGCCTGACTAGTAGGAGATGGTAAAGGCCAACCTGGCAACATTGGTAGCTTGGCCCTCCATAGAAAGGCACCAGCATCAGTCGTGCTCCACCAATGGCTGGGAGTCGGACTCCAGGACCTCAGTCTTCAGTTCAGCCAGCTCCACTGCAGCCAACCAGCCACAGCCTCCAAATGATCTGGGGAGGAGTCAGGCCATCCATCCATCTTCAGATACAGCTAGGTGTCATCAGCATACTGACAGCAACCCAGCCCAACCCCGCCTGATTAATTGGGCAAGGGAGTGCATATAGATGTTGAACAACATTGGAGAGAGGATTGCCCCTTGCAGAATACCACATACCAAGGGGTAAAGCAGAGGTACCCTATCCCTAAGTGCCCCCCTCTGTCCTCAACCATGGAGAAAGGAGGACAGCCACTGCAAAGCAGTCCCCTGTATTCGCATGTTGGCAAGGTGGTGGGCCAAAAGATCATAAATGGCCATGTTGAATGCTGCTGTTAAGTCAAGTAGCAACAGCAGCGCTGACCTGCCTCAATCCAGGTGTCTCTGGAGGTCATCTGTGAGGGTGACGAGTGCCATCACCTTCCCATGGTCAGGGTGGAAGCCAGATTGGAATGGGTCCAGGATGGAGGAGTCACTCAGGAATCCCTGGAGCTTCTCAGCCACCGCCCTCTCAACTACCTTATTTAGAAGGTTTGATACTGGGTGGTAGTTTATTTATTTATTTATTTGGATTTATATCCCGCCCTCCCCGAAGGCTCAGGGCGGCTCACAACAGGGCACGGATGCCGGCTTTAAAACACATTAAAACAGAATAAAACCCAATGGGACAATCAAACAGACATTCAAAATTTAACGGCATATTAAAACAAGATGGGGTGGATCGTAATCCCTGACAGCCGAACGATAATCTGTCGTCCCCACTCCTTCCTGGGCCGCCCCGCACCGAAGATAACAGTGGTGCGATGACACTGGGCTAACAGAATAGGAATGGCGGCAGCTCCTAAGCATAGGCCTAGTGGAAGAGCTCTGTCTTGCAGACCCTGCAGAACTGAGCAAGGTTCCGCAGGGCCCGGATCTCCTCTGGGAGCTCCTTCCACAGGTAGGAGCCGCCACCGTGGTTAGGATCGTAGGGTCCAGAGATGGCTTTTTCAAAAGTGGTCTCACCACTGCCTCTTTCAGACTCCTTGGAATGTCCCTGATGTTAAGGTCAAGTTGATAAATTCCCGCAGGGGAGTCCTGATTTCATCTCTGCAGGCTCTGACAAGCCAGGACAGACATGGTTCCAGGAGGCACATGGTGGTCTTCACAGCTGCCAGGGTCCTGCCGACCACCTCCACAGCATCCCGTCAACAATGTACTTTTTTCATCCTTTACAAGCATTCATTACAACCTCCCTCCCACTTTCTCACTGGGACGTAAAGACTCAGGGACCGCTTTTCAAACTCGTGTCTGACAAATGGAGCTCATCAGCTTAGATCCTGAAAATCTTGTTGGTATCCGAGGTGCTACTGGACTTGCCTCTAACGGGTTGCTGGTGGCCCCGAAGCCAGAATGTGTTCCAGCTGACCCTCTGTATGCGTCGAAGGCACCGTGATATTTGAGCTACTGCCAGCCTAAATTAGTGGTTTATTGGAAGCCAGAAGGATAGAAATAGCTGCTGGAGGAAAGGATGATGAATCGCACGACACAGAGCAAATGGAACTGTGATTAATGGGACATTGCAAATCAACAAAAAGGGAGCCAACTGTGCAAAGAGATAACTAGTGCCACAAAGAACAAATTATTGTCTAAGGTGATGCAATTAACTCCCAAAGTCTCCATGGTCTGTCCAGATTCCACGGAGGCTGGCTATTGTGCCTCCCATAATGACAAGGCTGTGCTTTTATGTTTTTACTTCTTCTTTTTTAAAGCTAAAGTGCTACCCTTGAAACTTCATTTTCACGTGGTGCATAAAACCAACAGAATGTCAAAGTTGAAGATACAGCAATTTGTAATGTGTGGTTACAATAAACTCTCTTGATTCTTTAGCATTCTCCATAGAGAAGACAATGGGAAGAAACACAAATCTAGGGTTGTGTTTTGATTTATGAGGTTCCTCAAATATTTAAACCCCAGGAGGATTAATTGATCGTCCTTTTTAAAAGAAGTGTTTCCCAGAAAGGGTTTGTTACTGTAACTATGATTAAAAGAGCTCTTTTGTTCCTAACTCCATGGGTCAGTAATATATCTTGGACAGGCAAGTGGGATCCATCATGCCCCTTTTAAGTAAATAATTGGTTTAGGCTCCCAAATCTGTTCCTGGCTATTCGCACACAGATATCTAATCTATTTGCAAGAGACTGCCTTCACTGTTTCATCTGCACCCACACTCTTCATATCATTCTCATTATCAGTGTCAAACTGTTCTTTCAACAATCAAACCATCCATGTACCATTGAATGACATCTCTGGAACACTTTATTCAGTCCAGAGAACAAAACAATACATGGGAGCCTGGGCCCACAAGGTCAGACTCCTAGGTCAAAAAGTCCTTTTTTGCAAGGTCCCTGGCTGACTTCAGACTGGCAGTTTGCCCCGCTATAGCCACGTTTCAGCCATGTTTTACAAGCGGATTAAAGGGGGCGTTCACACAGGAACATCTGCCTGGTGTTCCCCACCCGTAATCAACCCGTGCTGTTCCACTTCGCTCCCACATTTTAAAAGATACCTGGTAAAAGCGGTAGCAAATCCCTGAGAGCCCGTTTATCCCACTTCATTCCGCTTCCAGGAAGTGTGAACATCAACCCGAAAAGCCGGGAGCAACCCATGCTGAGCATAAGGCAGCAGCAATATGATTGGCTGTGCTTCACTCTACTGCCCAAAGTGGTGCCAGTGCAATGGGATCCTCCCCCAATCAGCCAGATGCGCTTATGCGCATGAGCGCACATGCACTCATGCACACATAGCCTAATTACCAGGGAAAAGCTGTTTACAGCCACACATCCTGGCTAGCAGTCTGAACGCTCCTGCACACCTCCTCCCAGTATGCTCCCGCATCAATCGGCGCAGTGTGACCGGGAAAACCCGGAACAGTTTGTTCTGGGGCTTTTTTGCCATGACTGGCTCCTGCTTCAAACTGACAGTCTGAACTCAGCCCCTTAGTCTCAGGAGAGAGTTAACCTTCACCTTGGGTCCTCCTTCTCTCTCCCCACACCTCTCTAACAACCTGCAACAAAGAACCCAAACATGGTCTCCTGAACATTGTGCTGAATCTCCTTTTAAAGGAGTCACTGGAGCCCCACCCATCCAGGAAGCCCCAGGGAACTCTAGCAAAAGTGAGTGGTCCTATGAGATTTCAGGTGGAGATGAGGCTCAGTTCCTGGCTGAGGGACTCCCCTGACTGTTCTCCAGGCTCACCAGCCCACTGGCAGGTAGCCCCTCTGTGAGGCATGGCTTTACTAACTCTGCCAACATTTCCATCACTGCTGCTGACCCAGGGCTACTTGTCCCCACCTCAGGGCTTGGAGAAATGAAGTTGGAGCTGCACTGCTGGACCAGGTGGGTGGCAGGTGCTTACCATCCCCAGCTGCCAATGTTGGTAAGTGTGGGCCTCCAGATATGTCTTGATTTGAAGACTGAGGGGTCAGCTCAGCAAAGGCTTCATGTCACTTCTGGGTTTCCAGCAATTCCTAGAGAGGGCTGACACCAAGGAAACCCTGGAAGTGACATCATGCCATCAGCCCAATGGCCATTTTTTCCTCCCACTCCTGATCCCTCACCCCAGCCAGGGCCTTGACCACTTTAGAGTCCCCCCGAACCTGTACATCATCATCAACAACAATGTTTTGATACCATTTTTGAGTAGTCAATGGATTTCATATAGATAATCAATAATCTTTTGCCAAATATGTAAAGTAAATTAATATTACCCCCACATTGCAGGATCGAGGTGGGGATCAGGCCATCTATTGAGTTCAGGGTAGTTACATATGAACCTGACAGGAGTTCCTGGTCACAGCACAGGCTCTTCCCACTGTGCAGTTACATATAAATGCACCTTGCATTTATCCCTGTACATCCATGACAGAGTACCTTTAAAAAACTTTTTTCCTAATGCAGCAAAACCAGAGAAGAGAGGGTAATAATTAGCTCTGCTCTAGAACGTTGAGCTTGAGTGACAGGCTGCTCCTTTTCTTTGACTGGCCAGTGCCAGCTGAAGGAAATATAAAATCAGCTGTGTGCTGAGGGGAAATTCATTGTGATTCCTCCAGACCTTTTCTCCTCTGAGTTAAATAAAACATTTTGTTTATTTGGCACTTGCAAAAGCCTCCTGCGTGCCATTTCAGAAGTTGACATTGGTCCTTCCACATTTGGATCTCATCCCTTGTTTTATCAGAGTCCAACTCGGGACATAATACCTTGCATTTATCCATGGTTATAACAGCATCTGTTTATCCCGGGACAAATGTGAGGAGAAACCGGGATGTAATGTGGAAACAAAAAATATCCCGAGATAATAACAGGGGTGAACTTGAGTGTACTATAGAATATAAAAATACCCATAGATAATTACAGGGGTGAGCTCACGTGTAGTGTAGAATGTAAATTCGGGGACAGGGTTGAACCAGGATTTAAGGTCTCATGCAGAAAGGACCATATAAGAAGGTGATTGTGTGTCTTCCATCAGTTCCCTGGGCTGGGCCAGCATCAATATATGTAATGTGACTGGGTAGGACAGCCATAAAAAAATCAGAAGAAACAAATAAGAAGAAAGAAGAAAAAAAGGAATCTTGTGCATGAGGGAGGGAGGGGAAGAGGAAGAGATCTCCATATCAGGTTATCTCAGCGGGTTCATGGCTGCCCTTTTCCCACAGGGCACTGTGACAGGCCTTTTCTACCTAGTGAGGGGACTCATGCAGCCTCCTACAATTTGGGGGGGGCAGGTTTGTTTGTTTTAAACTATAAACCTTCCCCTCAGTTCCCAGGTGTTCTTAAGGTAGCAAAGGTATAAAAGCAGGTTCACTGCCATGAGGTAAAATTTGTGGTGCGCAAGTAGAAAAGGGAGATTCCACGAGGCAGGGTTAGTACGTAAAGAGTGCAGAAGATGTGTTTATTTACAGGTCAGTCTCAAAGAACAGGCCAACAGCACAGGTCTCCAGGTAGACAAAGGAGACACCAGGCTGAGGCACAGGCGTTTAAGCGAGTTATGGCTTCAGAGGGTGGTTTGGAATTTCTCTACAGTTTTCAGGCACAAACAGACTTTCCTTGAGCTGGATCTTTTCACACACCCAGACAGGAGTCCACCCACACCTTTCCCAAGACTTTCCCAAGACTCAGACAAAATGGCAGAAGGTCTGCTCCTCGCCAGAGTCAGACCGCACAACTGGGCCTTCCTCAGCTAGAGCTAAACCATTTCGCCATGCTGCCAGGCAGAGCTAATCTTCACTGTCTGCTCTTTTGTGGAGGCAGACCTGAGCTCTCCCTGCTCTCTCCCCTGAATCAGACTTGACCTGAACTAACTCCAGCCGTGCCTCCCTCTGACACTCCGTCCCCCTTTTCAAAAGTGGCTGGATGCTGTAGCAGCAGTCCCGGGGGCTCAGCCGAGGGGCTGTTTTCCCCTTCCGAGGCAGGACAGCCTCCTGTCCATCACAAGCACCTTTCCATAGAACCCCACACACACACACACACACCAGTTAGGAACAATGGGTGCTTAACAGGATGCTTATATGTTGTGTTTCCTGTAGGCAGAAATTTTGGGTTGGTGGGGCATGGAGAAATTTTGTGGGGCAGCAGGGGATGGGGAGGGAGAGGGGCATCCACACCCCTTCCCTGAACTCCAAGCAGTGATTTCACCGCTTGGAGTTCAGGCACGGGCTGCCCCCACTTTAAGGATGATTGCCACAAATGGATTTACAGAATGCTCAGTTAAGTCCCCATTTCTGACACCTTAAAAAAAAATCACAACAATTCACTTTTGTATTCAGCAGTTACTGTTTGTCCCATTTGTCATTTAAGGGGCTTCCGGTCGGAGTTAAAATGGCGAATTGACACACTTTGCGATTTGTGCAGGGTGCACAGCGGTATCTGACGACAGTCTGGGCTCTACCTGGCCCAGCGCAGCACTCCCCAGGCGGGGGGGTGGCAAGCAAGCAGCCAAGCCTGAGAGGGAGTTGAGATCGGTGTGGATAAGCTTCGGAGGAAGCTTGTTTACACTTTGATCTCCTTCCGTGAAGAGGGCAGTTGCAAATCAGCACTACAGATACCAGCTGGGCTGAGAATTCAGCATAAATTCATCATCTACCGACCTCTTTAACATCAAGACTAACATCGTTTACAGAAGAAGCACTGCGAAACCCCGAGATTACAAGTAAGGTAACAAGTGAACAATTGCTTACCGGTTTAAAGAAGAACGTAAAATCGAAACGTACGGATAAGCGTAAAAAGCTTCAATGAACTAATCTGCTTGATTTAAAAGTAAAAAGAAAGCTTTCCTTTAGAGAAAACGGCTGAAAAGTGACTTTGTTTTGCATTCCTGTGGTCAGCTAAGACTAAACTTTGCGTAGTAGAAACGAAACTGACTGTGATTCTATGATACAGGAAGTAGGCTAGAGTGGATGTTTTCGATGTTGCTGTGCTGAAAGTAGACGGTTGTTTTAGTGTGTGACACCACCACCACCGGAAGTTGGATTACAGTGACGGACAGATAAACAGGAAGTTCTGAAGGAGCCTACTCTAGCCAGAAAATCATAGAGAAATTGCGCCCGCCATTTTGAGGACGACTAAATTTTAAAAAGTTATTTTTAAGCCGAAAAAACACTGGAAGAAGTTATAAAGGTGGTGATTTGGCTTGAAGATTGATAATATAAAGATTGATTAGCCCTGAATTCACTTCCAAGACGGATTTGAGGTCAAGACCAAGAGCTGCCTCATCACCTAGTCCAAGAATGACTGCAAAGGAAAAAAGAGTGGCAGGCTGCCATGGAAGCGATGGAGAAACGGATGACTGAAGTGGTGCAGAGTTTGGGAAAGCAAATAGAATCACAGCTGCAACAACAGTTGCAACAACAGCTGCAAATACAACTGGAGCAAATAGAACAAGTACAAGTACAAGTACAGAAAAAAAATATGGAAGAATTGAAAGAACTGGTACTAACAGAAGTGGCAGGGATAAAAAAAGACACAGAAGAAGTTAAAAAAGAGGTTAAAAGTCTGGTGACAAAATCAGAAGAAATGGAACAGAAAGTCAAAAGAACCCTGTCAGAAAACACAAGACTGGAGTCCATGATGGAATATAGGGCCACTCGGAATCATTTGAGACTGAGAGGAATCGAAGAGGAGGAAGATCAGGATTTACGGGCCTTAGTAATTAACACATTGACAACTTACATAGGGGAAGATGTTGGAGACTTGGATCCAGACTTTGACCTGATTTACAGAGTAAACTCAGCTTATGCCAAGAGAAAGCAATTACCCAGAGATGTGATTGTTCAATTTGTGACTACTAAAATGAAGGAAGACGTTTTCAAGAAGCAATTTACACAACCGTTGGAAATTAATGGAAAAAAAATAATAATTTTGAGAGAAATTCCAAGATCGATCTTACAAGACAGAAAGAAATTCAAGAAATTAACAGATAGATTAAAAGAAATGAGTATCAGGTTTAGATGGGAGATTCCATATGGATTATCATTTGTATACAATGCGGTGAGATTTACCCTTAAAACGGAAGGAGACATGTACAGATTCAAAGAGAACAACTTTGATGACTTTAAAGATATTTAATTCAAAACAACTATGGATTACAATTTTTTATCTTGGAACGTAAATGGACTAAATTCACCAAACAAAAGAAGATTAGTGAATCATTGGCTAGAGAAACAAAAATGTAACATAATTTGCTTACAAGAAACACATATCAGAAAACAAGATAATAAATATTTGATTAATAAAAAATTGGGAGAAGAATTTCATTCCTCAGCAGTTAATAAGAAAAAAGGAACAGTGATATACATTACAAAAGAATTGGAACCTAAACAAATCTTCTCAGACAAAGAAGGAAGATATGTTGGTGTGGAAATAATGATGAATAGAAAAAAGACATTGCTTGTAAATATATATGCACCCAATGGTGCAAAAGAGACCTTTTTTAATGATTTGACTAAAGAGTTGGACTGTTTAAACTATGATCAAATAGTCCTTGCAGGAGACTTTAATGGCACAGTGAACAATGTATTGGATAGAAAGTCCAAAGCAAGTGGAGAGGCGGTTGGAAAGCTGCCAAAAAATTTTTTCCAGCTAATGAAGCAAGAGAAACTAGAAGACGTTTGGAGGAAGTGGAACCCTAAGACAAAGGATTATACGTTTTATTCTAACAGACATAATTCCTTTTCTAGAATCGATATGATTTGGATGTCAGAGGAGATGGCGCAAAAAACCTATAAAATAGAAATTTTACCGAAAACCAATTCAGACCACAACCCTTTACTTTGGATATCTAAAGAAAAACCCAACCAATTATATTGGAGAATTAATGAGGACTTATTGGACCAAAAATTAATTAATGAAACTTTAAAAAAAGAAACGAAAAGTTTTTTTGAACTGAATTTAAATAAAGGTACTGATATACAAGTCGTATGGGACACGTACAAAGCGGTAATGAGAGGCTTGCTTATCTCTCTGAACTCTAAAGATAAAAAACAAAAGATGCAACAACAAAACGACCTTCATGAAAAAATTCGACAAAAAGAAAAGGAATTAAAGAAAAGGCCAGGGAAGAAAAAGATTATTAAAGAGATCCACTTTCTGCAGGATCAATTGAATGTTCTACTAAATAGAGAATTATACTGGAATCTGAAGAAATTACAGCAAAAAGCATTTGAGGGTGCAAATAAACCAGGAAAATTTTTAACGTGGCAATTGAAAAATAGAAAAGAAAGGAATTTTATAAGTAAGATTACTGAAGATGGAAAGGATGTTATCAATTTGAAAGGCATAAAAAGAGTCTTCTTCAAATACTACGCCAAACTGTTTAAAAAGAAAGGAATTGACCAACAGAAAATTAAGAAATATTTGGAGACTATTGAAGTTCCAGAGCTGGGAAAACAAATTAAAGAGTTATTAAATGGTTTAGTAACAAAGGAAGAGGTGACAATGGCGATAGAAGATGCAAAGTCGGGCAAAGCTCCAGGTCCAGACGGCTTTACAGCAAAGTTTTATAAGAAATTTAAGGAAGAGCTAACCCCTATCTTAGTACTTCTGTCGAACGAGATAAGAAAGACTAAACGGATCCCAGATTCATGGAAAGAAGCAAATATTTCATTGATACCCAAAGAAGGTTTGGACTTAACTCAAGTAAAGAATTATAGACCAATATCGCTATTAAATAATGATTACAAATTATTTGCAAAAATAATTTCGGAAAGACTGAAAAAATATTTGAAAGATACTATAGCGGAAGATCAAGCTGGTTTTTTTACCAAATAGACAAATCAGAGACAATTTAAGAGTGGTGATTGATGCAATTGAATACTATGACAAACATCCAGAAAAAGAAATTGGATTCCTCTTTTTAGATGCGGAAAAAGCTTTTGATAATTTAAATTGGGAGTTTATGCTGCAAGTTATTGAAAAAATGGATATAGGACAGTCTTTTTTAAACATGATTGTGGCAATTTACTCAGAACAGAAAGCAGCTTTGAATATAAATAAAGAAAGAACAGATTTCTTCCAAGTCCAAAAGGGAACACGTCAAGGCTGCCCGTTATCCCCGTTGTTGTTTATTTGGATACTGGAAATATTATTGACAGCGATAAGAAAAGATAACAGCATTGAAGGACTTACAGTGAAAGGTTTTGCATATAAATACAGGGCATTTGCAGACGATGTAATGTTTATGATTCAAGATCCAATCGAGAAAATACCACAATTGATGGAAAAAATTGAAGAATTTGGATCAGTTGCGGGATTTTACGTTAATAAAAGTAAAACCAAAGTGATGTGCAAAAATATGACGAAGCAAAGACAAACAGGACTCCAAGAGAAAATTCAATGTGAAGTAGTTACAAAGACTAAATATTTAGGAATTGAATTGACTATGAAAAACATTGATTTGTTCAAAAATAATTATGAAAAGGTTTGGTACAGGATTCAGCAAGATATGAAGAAATGGGATACCTTGAATTTATCATTACTGGGAAGAATCGCAACTGTAAAAATGAATATCTTACCGCGTTTGATGTTCTTATTTCAGACTATTCCAATATTAAAACAAAGGAAAATACTGGATACGTGGCAGAAAGAATTATCCAAATTTGTATGGGCAGGAAGAAAGCCAAGGATTAAAATGAAAATTTTATGTGATGCAAAGGAAAGAGGAGGTCTACAACTACCAAATTTAAGACTGTATTATGATGCCGTCTGTTTAACATGGTTGGAACAGTGGATTAATCTTGAGAATAAAAAGTTATTGGCTCTAGAAAGGCATGATAACAAGTTTGGATGGCATGCATATTTATGGTATGGAAAAGTAAAAATAGACAAATTCTTCAAACACCACTTTATAAGACGATCACTGTTCGAGACTTGGATGAGATATAGAAAATTCTTCTCAGAAGAAAGACCACTTTGGATAGTACCAGCAGAAGTGATTAATCCATATTCAAGAAATCAAGGGTTAGATTGGCTACCTTATAAAAGTCTTTTAAAATTAGAAGGGAGAAACTTTGTGTTAAAAGACAGATTTGATGTGGAATTTGAATATGATTGGTTGAAGTATAGACAGATTTATGATTTATTTAAGACCGATAAAAGAGAACATGGTTTTAGAGAAAATAATACTGAAATTGAAACTGTATGGCTTGAGAAGGGAAAAAAAAGATTTCTAAACTGTACAAGGTTTTATTGAAATGGTACACTGAGGATGAAACTGTAAAAGAGCAAATGATAAAATGGGCGGTAAATATTAATAATGAGATATTAATGACATCTTGGGAATATTTGTGGAAAAAGTCAATGAAAATTTCAACTTGTGTAAATGTTAAAGAGAATTGTTACAAAATGATGTACAGATGGTATATGACGCCTAAAAAAATTGCTATTATAAATGAAAGTATGTCTAACAAATGTTGGAAATGTAAGAAACATGAAGGGTCTTTTTACCATATGTGGTGGACATGTGATAAAGCAGTAAAGTATTGGACTGAGATCCATAATGAGATACAAAAAATTTTGAAATGTACTTTTAAGAAAGACCCACAGATGTTATTGTTAGGTCTTAAAATGGAAGAAATAAATGTAGCCAAGAGAACACTATTATGGTACTTGATTACAGCAGCTAGACTGACTTTTGCTCAATGTTGGAAACAAGATAAAGTACCTGAAACATGGGAATGGATTAAAAAGACGTTGTTTATGGCAGAAATGGACAAATTAACAAGAAAATTAAACAATGAAGAAGACGAAACCTTTTTCGGAGACTGGAAAGACTTTCAAGAATATTTGTTGAAGAATTGGGATGTCAAACGTGGTTTGATTTGTTTTGATAGCTATTGAGGAGAAGTGGAAAGAGACCTAGATCTTTGAATTGTTACCATTAGTAAAAGAAAATATGTTTAGTAGTAAATGTAATTGCATAAGAGAAATAACAATGGGTTGGTGCAGTGCGGGAAGCCTTGTTTGGGGGGAGAGGGAGAAAGAAAAATGGATATGTATTGGTTTGTTTAAATTGTATGAACATGTGATATATCCAATAATAAATTGTATTTACCAACCATTTGTCATTTAAGTTATCCAGGAGATTTGTAGTGCAGTTCAGCTTGACCAGTAAGAACTACCCCCTCCACTCCTGGCTTCCCAGTTCCCTGCTTTACGAAACCTGCTAGATGTTAACCTGAATGACTGGTTAAAAATTCACTTTACATCTGAACCCGGAAGCTTATTATCCTACTTAATGAAATATCAGCATAGCACTGTTTGGTTTGATATTGCAATAGATTCCTTTCTTTTATGTGATGAATCATATATTTCAAGAACAATCCAACTAAGGCTTATGGATCATCATGAATTTCCAAAAATGTTCCCTTCACACACCCCTGTCTGTTCCGCAGCTAATTTGGGTATATATCAAAGGCATGGAATGACGCCTCATGACTTTTTTCATTTTGGATTCTCAGTTCCAGTGCCAAGCCTTTACTTTGGCCCATTTAAAGAGCTGATAAGAGCTGTTCTTGAAAAAGAGCCGTTTCTGTCAAGAGCTCTCTCAGTCCCACCTACCTCACAGGGTGTCTGTTGTGGGGAGGGGGAAGGGAAAGGAGATTGTCAGCCACTCTGAGACTCCCTTGGGTAGTGAAGGGCGGGGTGGAAATCCAATCTCTTCTCTTCTTCTTCTTCTTTTAAAATGCTTTTCCATTGGTAGTCCTTTTTGGTAGATTTAAGCAAAAACCTTCTCAAAATAGGTTTTGTCCATGTAAATTAGCTATTCTTGATTCGTTATCCCATATTATTTTAGAGTGTCCCCTCCTTACTTTACAACATAAACAATTCTTATCTAAATACCTCCAACATAGTGTCTTCATTAAGGAAAATATTTTAATTTGTTTTGTAGAAGATATCAACCCTCAAATCACTAAATGTGTTGCTAAACATGTCACTGTATTTTAATTGTCGGATGCCTATTTTTTTCTATTTGTTTCTGATGTTCTATAGATTTAAATACATACTTGATCTCTCTCATTGGTCACTAGCTTAATCAACTGTTTTATGTCTCTGTTCTTATCATTTACTAGACTTTTGAATTTATTCTTGATTGTAATTTACCAGCATATTTTATGCCAATAAAGGTTGAAATAAGTTAAGTGACCTGAATGCCTGGGAATGGAGGAGTCCATTAACATTCTCTGTGACATTAAATAAGAGCAGCCCTTACAGATTGTAGGGTGCTTGAAATTTTCCAATTACCATTAGAAGTCTCATGTTGGCCAGACTATAACTTTATACATATGCAACTTTAACTTTATATGTGGGAAAAATATGAAAAGCATTGATATCAACAAAACAACAGAGCACTTCATGCCAGGGCTTAAAGGCATAAAGATATAGAAGAGTCCTTATAGATCACATCAGTGGTCCATCTAGTCCACAATCCCATTTCTCACAATTGCCAACCAGTTGCCCTGGAAGGCCAACAACAGGGCATAGAGGCCAAGGCCTTCCTCTGATGTTTCCTCTGGGCACTGGTATTCAGAAGTCTACAGTCTCTAAATGTGGAGGTCTCCTTAAGTCAACATGGCTAGGAGCCATCTGTGGACTTTTCCTAGTGGCCACCAGTAGATCCATTAGTAGTGATTCTCACAATTTAATCACTAGTTGAGTAAAGAAGCATTTCCTTTTGACTATGATGAGTCCTACTGCCCATCAACTTCACTGGGTGCCCCTGAGTTCTACTATTATGGAAGAGGAAGAAAAAGTTTTCTCTATCCACTTTCTCTACCCTATGCATAATTTTTAAGCCTCTATCATGTTCCCTTCTTCCTGAACTGAAAAGCCCCATCTTAGTTGCCTTTCCCCCCAGCTCTGTAATGTCTTTTTTGAGATATAGCAACGAGAACTGTACATAGTATTCCAAATGAGACTGTTGTGTACTGAAATGTGAATCACTGCTATTCTTTCACATGTAAAACTTGATTCTGTATGTGGCTCTTCAGATGTCGCATTACTATTGGTGGTTTCTGAGAAACCTTCTGTAAATACCCAATCACTGAGTGATATTGTAGCAAAGAGGGAACGGTCCTGATTGGCCTTTATCCCTGCAATGTTATTGGTTCTTATCTTGTTATGGGTGTGGCTTTGGAAGCCCGGGAGAGTTTAAAAAGGAGCTGTGCTCCACTTTTTGTTGTTGGCGTTCTGAGTTGGAGTTTGCTGTTACTAATAAACTGAAATCACTTGCTGAAATCAAATCGTTGTTAAGTTGTCCATACTTAACAGAGGCCACATCATAGTTCTAGACAAGGGCATTACAATATTGGTTATATTACTCTCCCTCCGTTTCCTAATAATCACCTCTGTCGTACACTAAATCAACTTTCATTAAGCCAGTGATGCTCACTCAGGGGCTCAAAAGCCAAACATGGCTCTTTGGCCCACTACTTGCAGCTCTTCTGAGCACTGTTCTCTGATATGTTCTCTCTCTATGTTTCAGGAAAGTGGGTAAGGCCAGGGCTCTTTTTGTAGCAGGAATTCCTTTGCATATTAGGCAACACACCCCTAATGTAGCCAATCCTCCAAGAGCTTACAGAGCTCTTCTTACAGGGGCTACTGTAAGCTCTTGGAGGACTGGCTACCCTTACCCTGTGTAGCTTGTGGTTGGCAGGAGGTTCCCACACTGAAACAGCTGCCACCAGGGGGATGGGTAGTCTGTAAAGCTCCCTTGAGGTGCAGGCCTCAAATGTGGCTCTGTGGCTTGATGGTAATTGAGAAAGTGTGAGCTGTGAGCTGCAGAATGAGTACCATTACATTAAACTATCCAATACAACCTCTTGAACCTTTTCCAGCCATTACATTTGAGAAATCCAGCCACTTGTACCAGGAGTGAATGCTGCCTCCAGATACACAAGACCCAGCAGCCATGTTCAAAACTGCCCAAAGCAGCCGTGTGTAAGCCAGGTGCTAACTGTTGAAAACTGAAGCTCCATCAGTGATAAAGACAGCTGAAGGGAAGGATAACAGAAAGACAGGGCAACAGAAGCCCCTAGCTGCCTTTCTCTTCCCCTCTTTTGGTTATTTTAATCCTTCTCTAGGGGTTAATTTTCTCTGTTCCTTGGCCTCTCAACTCCTGGGGACAAAAGAGGGATAAGATGGACAGAGATGAAGAAAGGGGTGGACAGAAAAAGGAAGTCAGTGGCTTCCCTAGGTGATTGTGTAATGTAGGGCCTTCCATTCCTGATCCGGCCTAATGTGGGACCTTCTTGTGAAATCTGTCTGCTCTGTTCTTCCCCCTCACCAAATGTAGCCTTCTCTTCCACTCCAGTAGCTTCTGTTTCCTTGTGCTTGTGACCTATCCACTACTCTCTGGAATGATTGGTGCCACCTAAATCCAGGGGGTTCCAAACCCTTGTATGAAGGGTCAGTTCTCCAACCAAGTGACCACTAGGGGCAGAAGAGTGCAGCAGCTGGTGCCTAGTCATCATGAGAGATGATTGGCACCCTTCCCAATCAGGATCCAAGCTAAGCCTCCACAGCAGAAATGCCTTGACCCAGACTTACTGAGACTCTTTCCTTACTGCCAGCTTGAGAATATGCTACGGTTGCCTGGCATCAGACTGGGGATGGGGACTGGGGGACACTGTCACTGCAATGCCACAATGGCATTTCTGGACTGAATGGACATCACACCACTCTAGGATTCAGTGAAAATTCTATGATTTTACCATAGAGTTTCTGCTATATCTTAGAGCAGTGTGACATCGTTTCTGGGTTTGTCCTGGAAATGAAATCACACTGTTGATGCCAGGGATGCCAGCCCCCAGTTGTGGCCTAGGGATCCCCTGGAATTACAGCTCATCTCCAGACTACAGAGATCAGTTCCCCTGGAGAAAATGGATGCTTTGGAGAGTGGACTCTATGTCATTGTGCCCCACTGAGGCCCCTGTCCTCCCCAGGCTCCACCCCCAAATCTCCCAGAGTTTCTTAACGTGGAGCTGGCAACCCTACCCCCCCATCCCCACAGGTGGCCGTGGGAGACCAGGCAACTCTAGTTGATGTTCTGCAATTTCCCCACACACACACACACACACACCAGATTACTGAGGAGCAGAGGGGGTTTGGGCTGCCTGTGGGAGATCTCCAGCTAGAGCAGCCCCGATCCCAGAGATGTTTAATCTTTTCAATTCAAAGCTCAGAACCAATTGCAAGCTCCGCTATAGCAGGCGACCCAAGTGCCCTAGAGTACGCAGCTCCCCTCCCCCCACTTGTCTTCTTCCCACATAGAGCAGATGCTGTTCCTGAGCTGGCAGCAGCGATACTCTGGTCTCCTTGAGTTGTTTGACTTAATTTAAAACGCAGCAAGGTGAGCGGGTAAGTTCAAATTGTGCTTCTATGAATCAGCTTGTGCCGCTTGGCTTTTAATTTCATCTGACTGTTGCCTGCAGAAGCCACGTATTTCAGAAATGTCCTCCACCACATATCTGGAAGAGGCAACAGCACTTCTCCCTCTATAAGTCAAGGCAGAAACGAAGAACAACATAATTCATCTAAATGAAAGTAACTCTTGACACGCTGCTGCTGCTGCTTCAGATTTGCAAACTGTGAGTGGGCAGCTAAGCCTTCATCCAAATGCCCTTTTCCAGGTCATCAATTTTGTTTTTCGGCACTTCAGATCTTTAGTGTATTCTTTTACAATTCGTTGTTACTTTTATGTCTTCCATTTTTCATGGTTTATATGCAAATGAAAACACTCCAACATTCTAGACAAAGTGTGAAGGTAATTTACCCTTGATGTATAATCTGAAGTGGACCGATAGTTGCATTACAGAGTTCACATAAAAGGTTTGCATCCCATTTTATTTATGGCTTCAATGGAAACATACAGATTGGAAAATTAAATAAATAACTCCATAAATACTTGTTACACATTAGGAAGGCTTAATTTTTAGTGTGATGCATTACCCAAGATCAGTAACTTTCCAAGCAAATGCAGCAATAATTTGTAGCTCCTAGTAAAGCGGAAATGGCTACTCGACTATGGATATATCACTCTCTCTTAGCCTGGTTCAGCTGTTAGGCTAAGGGCAAAATTTGAAAAGACAGCACGATCTAAGTGCACTCCAGGGATGTGACACCATTTTGTAGAGTGATGTTCCAGCATTTTGTAGAATGATGTGCTGCCATTTTAACTGCAGAGGTCTGATTCTGGCTGAGACCACTGTGGCATATAAGGAGGAGGGGCCCCTGCCTCCCCCTTGCACTGTTTTTGTTGTTTTGGTTTTTTTTTACTAAAAAAGCAGAGAGTGGGGCTTATTACTGCCATGCACCCTGGCACCATTTTGGGTCAGATCCTTTACCTCATGTCACAGGAACAGCAGCCCTTATCCCAGATGTGCATAATCCTTCTGATCTGAGGTTTAGGACCAATTCTAAGCTCTAGTCTTTGAAAACTGGAGATGTATCTAGCTTATTGGGAACTGAAATAGACTCTCTTTTTTATATAATTTTATTTATGATTTTATAATAAGTAAATAATACATCTACAATAAGTACATAGACAATAGGAGACTTACATTCCAGTAAATTTACTTAACTATTTATATACTCTAGAGACCATAGTTGTATACGGATTTCTTCATCTTTCCCTTGTAGCTGAGTACTCAGTCTATCCATCTCCACCATTTCCAAAAGTCTCAGTATTAGCTCTTCCTTTGTGGGGGTCTTTTCAGTTTTCCAGTACTTTGCGAGCATAATTCTAACAGATGTCAATGTATAGGTTATTATATAATAATCACATTTTTTATAATCTTCTGGTATATTTAACAAATAAAACTCAGGTTCTAAAGGAAGTTTAACATCGAGGATTTCTTGAATGAACTTTTGTATTTTTAGCCAAAATCTGTAAACTTTCTCACATCTCCATCACATGTGAAAATATGTACCAACATTTTTCTTGCATTTCCAGCAAAGATTCTTTGCACTTGAGTAGCATTTAGCTATTGTATCTTGCGACCAGTGCCAGCTGTGATACATTTTTTATATATTTTCTTTATGTGGAATGGCTTTGGTAAGCTTCATCGCCCTCCAATTTTTTGACCAGTTATCCAAATCTATATTATGGCCTATATCTTGCATCCATTTTATCATTGATATTTTCACAGTCTCATCTTGCATATAATCTTCTAACAAGAAAGTATATTTTTTATCAATTTATCATCAGTAAAGAGCCATATCTTATCTAACTCTGTTGGTTTCTCATAGAAACCAATAACTATTTTTGTAAAATCTAGAATTTAATTGTGTTTTTTCCCACCATGATAATTTCAAGTTTGGGGCCAATAATAACTCTTCAGATTTTAGATTATTATTAGTATCCAAAAGTTGTTCATACCTCCCCACATTATATTTGGTAGTCAAGGTAGGCTTTATGAACTCTTCAAGAGGGGATATCCATTTAGGAGTTTTAACATAATATTTATCCTTTATCTCTTTCCAAATTTTGATTAATGAACCTCTTATCGCATGATTGTGGAAATTAGCATGTATCTTATCTTTCCCACACCAAATGTAGGCATGCCAACCCATCATTAAATCATGTTCTTCTAATTTTAAAGATCTAGGATTTTCCAATCTTAGGCCCAGGACAGACTGGTTATTTGCCCCGGTAGCCAGTCGCGGCAAAAAAAAACCAGATTAAACAATACCGGGTTTTCCTGTCCACACAGCGGGGGCCACTGCCGGAAGATACAGGACGGAGGCGCGCGGGAGCGTTCAGACTACCGCGCCGGAGGCATGCTGTATTCGCCGTTTCCCCATTAATTCAGCTGTGGGTGTATGTGCGCATAAGCGCATTTTGCCGATTTTTTTTTTTTTGCCCTGCAATGCCGGCACCGCATTGGGCAGTGGAGCGGAGCGCAGCCAATCACACCGCTGCTGCCTCATGCCCAACGCGGGTTGCTCCCGGCTTTTTGGCTGCGTGTTCAGACTCCCCGGAAGCGGAGAAACGTGCGACGAACGCAGGCTTTCAAGATTTGCGAAGGCTTTTATCAGGTGTTTTTTTAATCCGGCAGTGAAGCGCAAGAGCACCGGTAGGCTACGGATGGGGGACGCCAGGCAGATGTGCCTGTGTGAACATTCCATTTACTCCGGTATTGAATCGTTGTCAGCCTGGGTCCCATCCCTGGGCAAATTGCCAGTCTGTCCTCAGCCTTAGTCACTCTTTAATCCAGCCTAAAGACACCGCTTTATAGTATAAAATCCAATTGGATACAGCAAACCCTCCCCTTTTCTTCTTATCTTGTGGTATCTTCCATTTAATTCTGGGCTTTTTCAATACCCATACAATTTGGCTGACAATCTTATCTAATTCTTTAAAATACTTCATCTGTTTAAGAATCAGGAAGAAAGAGAACTCATGGGAGAACATTCATTTTAATCGTGGAGATTCTGCCCATAAATGATAAATGCAAATCTTTCCAATTTATCAGATTTTTTTTAATATCTGACAATAATTTAAAGTAATTATCATCAAATAGCAAGCTATTTCTATTAGTTAAAATGATACCTAAATATTTAACTTTTTTCTTCACCTCTATAGCAGAATTTTTTTGAGCCTGCGTGCAGTTTTTAGTCAGCATATTTGTCTTATTAAAAATTATTTTCAAGCCGGCCACCTGACCATAATCTTGTACAGTAGAAATAAGATGATTAATCGAAACTAAAGGATCTTCCAAAATAAAAAACCCCTAAATCATCCGTGAAGGCTTGCAATTTGAATTCTTCGCCTTTTATTTTAAGTTCCCTTATCAACTCATTCCTTCTTATCACATCATTTAATGTTTCTAAAACAAAAATGAAAAGTAAGGGCAAAAGAGGGCATCCTTGTCTAACCCCCTTCTATATTAGAAAAAACTAGATAAGATCACCATTAACCATTATGCTAGCATTCTGATTAGTATAAATAGCTCTACCCAGCTTTAAAAATTGAGTACCAGGGAACTGAAATAGTCTCTTGAACATTCAATTCTCAGCACCATAGGTTCCACAGATATCAGTGATGTCTACTTCTAACTGTAGGGTTGGATGAAAATGGGAAGAGACAATGTGGAGCAATATGAAGCCTGTGTTGACAAAAACCATGTATGCTCAAGGCTCTTGTATTAAGGTGGGGAATTGGGTGAGTGGAGAAGTTGGGATGGATCCTACCCCCTCCTACCATTCCACTGAACAAAGTTTATGTACTAAAATATTTATACCTCACCTTGACTTTTGGCTCAAATTTATATACCTCCTCCCATCAAAGGAGACTTCCTCTTAATTAAGTGTCTCTTCCACTGGAGGAAGAGCCACTGAAATTGGAGGAAGGCTACTTAGAGTATGGTTGGATCCACTTCATTTGCTGAATCCCAACCATGATATTTATAGTGGCTGAATTAGTATCTCATGTCACATCTATTCGTGGAGTGGATTTCTGGTGACAGCTTTGCCCATTTAATTGTTTTCAGGCAGCCTGCTGAGAGGTGGTTCTACACAGACATGTAACGATTCTGTTTCTTAATGATTTACAGCCACTTAATAACCATTGTCATTTGAGGATTGTTTGCGAGAGATGTTTGCAGATATTCTATTCAGGCTTGGATTAGGCACATTTGGTTCATTAATGTTTTTGTTCTAGTTCTTTAATATCAATAGTGCATATATTTGGAGTTGTGATTACATCCAGATCATGTTCCAATAGGTTTCAGTAGGAATAGATTTCTGCCTGTACTGTTTTTGTCTCGTAACCAATTGCAATGAAATTCTCAGGGACCGTTGTACCCAAGGGATCCACCCTTCCAGCTTCCAAGCATGAAGGGAAAAGCCCTCCTCTTCTAGAGGAAATTAAAAATTCTTCTTGCACTGGAAAAAAATAATCTAATAACCAGTCACTTAGAGGAGAGGAAGAAAAGTTTGCCTCTCCTTACCTACAAACTTCTTTTTAAAGACACCTTCCTCACCACTTTTCATGAAAGGGGGGGGGACTCGTGAATATCACTTCCCTCCCAGCTGATCGTTCTCACTTCAGTTTTAGAAGACTGCTTCACAGGAGTGAGATCCCGAATCAGTAGCATGCTAAGTGACTATCACAGCTCTCACTCACCTATGTTGCATGTGTACCTTTTATTCTCAGACAGGAAGTCTTAAATCTCCACCCTTCCTGTCTCCAGGGCAGGTTAGTTGCCTGTGACTGTATAAAGTACTGAGACTGAAGCATAGCGTAGTGATTTCAGCTCATGCTTTACTTAAGAATTAGCAAAAACTTGAGATGCAGTAGCCGGCCAGAGGCAGCTTTAAATACGAGTACAAACCACACCCATCACACATACACACACCCCTGACAGGATTATATACAAAGTTACTGCAACCATAGGTTCCCTTATGGATCCGGGTGGGCTGATAGGCTTTTTCTAGGAACCTCTCCTTCTATTGTCTCAGGATATGAAGCTAGGCTAGTTTGCATGGCCACGTGGAAAGGTGACCACGTGTATGGCCGCCATTAGTACACAACACCCCTCCCCCCATGGTTCAGATCTCCCCTAGCACACATAGGTGTGTGGGTCTCCGTCGTTCTCAAGCTGAATGTCATACTTTGGGGCAGCTCCGTCCTGTGTTGCTCCTCTGTTCTCAGGGGAAGGTGCCGGGGTTTCTGCTGGGGCAGATGTGCTACCGGGATCCGGGCCACAAGCCGGCTCTGGGTTGCTGCTGCCGTCCCTCTCTGTCAAAGCGCTTGACTACAGCTGGGGTTGAACGGATACTTCTGGCTCCTCCAGGCTCTGATAGTCAGCTTTGCTCTCATTGGGTATCTCTGGATCTGCTGGGAGGATGCGGTGGTGCAGCTGGTAGATATGTCATTGCAGCAGCTGGCCGTCCTCACAGGACACCTCGTACAAACGTGGCCCCATGACCCAGACTACCTTGGTTGGGACCCATGTGGGGCCACGGGCATAGTTACGGGCATACACTGAGTCCCCTGGAAAGAACCCTCAGGAAGCTTCCTGCTCCTCTGTGGCCACGCTGTGATCTGGGGCCCTATCTGGATGGGGGTAGTCGAGCCGGGTGGTGAGGCGCTGTCCCATGAGTAGCTCCGCTGGGCTGCAGCCTGTGGTGGAATAGAGTGTCGTTCACTGGCAGAAGAGGAAGGTGGTCAGCTTGTAGTTCCAGTCCTCTTGGTCCATGCAATGCAGGGAGTCCTTTGTAGTTCGGACCATGCACTCTGCTGGGCCATTGGTGATGGATGAAAGGCAGCCAAGCAGGCGTGCCTGATCCCGTAATACTGCACAAACTCCTGGAACTCAGTGGAGGTGAAGGCCATGCCGTTGTCCATCACTAGGGTGTTTGGTATCCTGTGAGTACTAAAGATCTGCCATGTTGTGTGGATGGCTGAGCAAGATGAAGTGGAGGGCGGACTTGTCCAGGAGCTAGTGGAGGGGTTCTGTGACTGCAGCTTTGTGGGGCAGGAAGGAATGATAGAAATTTAAAAGGCCCAGGAAGGCCTGCAGTTTGGCTTTGCAGGAGGGAGCTGGGGCATCCATGATGGCATGGACCTTGTCTGGTGTGGGATGGATGCCCTGAGCATCTACCGCAAACCCCAGAAATTCTACCTGTGGCACCCCCAGGAGATATTTTTCACGTTTCACCTTCAGCCCTGCCTCACTGAAGCTCTTGAGTACCGTCCGTAGCCAGGTCACGAAGGTCGTGGAGTCGGGCACCACAATCAAAACATCATCAAAGTATGGTTGGACTCCAGGGATACCTTTGAGGAGACAGTCCATAAGATTTTGGAAAATCCTCAGAGCCACACTCATCCCAAATTGTAGCCTGCGAACTCGGAAAGCGCCCCGGTGGGTGACTATGGTCTGGGCCTCAACAGTGGCCTCATCCACTGGTAACTGCTGATATGCTTGGGCCAGGTCCAGTTTACCAAAGACCCGGGTTCCTGCTAGTGAGGCCAGCACATGGCTGATGACCGGCACTGGGTACGCGTGGTCCTGTAGCACTTTATTCAGAGTGCATTTATAGTCTGTGCAAATCCAGACGTCCCCATTTGGCTTGACCGGGGTGTCTATGGGTGTTTCCTACCGGGCATGTGGAACAGGCTCTAGCACCCCCTGGACTATCTTGGGCCGCAGCACAAATGGGGTCGCCTAGCTTTCATCCTGATGGGCCTTAGGTTGGGGTTTAAATCAAGCATGACCAGGGGCCCCGTGTAGCAGCCGAGTGTGCCATTGAAGACCCCCAGAAATTCATTGCAGACTGCACTAAAGTCCTGCGGCCACACCTGGTTGACTCCCGTGACTCCAAACCTCAGGGACCCAAACCAAGAAAGTCCCAGTAGGCTCATGAGCTGCCCTTCCACCACCAGCAGATCCAGTTCCCCATTGAAGTCCTTGTATTGGACCCTGAATTTGCCCCAACTCCTGATGGCTACCGGGTTTTTTTGGAAGTCCCATAGAGACAGGCCCAGCAGTTTCTTCAGGAGGGGTCCCCCTCCCAGTGCAGAGCCTCTGCAGGGTTTCTGCTGAGATGATAGAGAACGAAGACCCAGTGTACAATTCCATTTTACAGGGGGACCCTTTTATCATCATGGTTACATGCATTTTGTTGGGGGCATCGGGGCAAATTCATTACCTGATGCTGGTGGTGGTTGATAGAGTGGGAAGGTCCGTTGCTTCCTGATGCGAGGTTGACCTCCGGTGCATCCCCCAGGAGCAGCAGACACGTGCAAGATGGCCAGGCACCTGAGCCGAGGGTCAGTTGATTGGAGTGGTTGCCTTGCGCACGTTGGGCCAAACAGATCGCCATACCTGGTGAGCTTCCTCGTTGTTTGAGACGTCAGAGTCTTGGGCATTGATGGCCTGGTGTGCGGTGGAGGCCAGATGATCCCATTGGGATTTCTCAAAAGTGGTAGCTGCCCGGAGTGCCTTGTCAATTTTGGGGTCCTCCAGGCTGACGAGTTTCCTTCTCAGTTTAGGTTCCCGGAACCCCCAAACGAACTGGTTCAGGAGGGTATCTTCGATGGTCGGGAACTCACAGCTGATTGCCAGTCAATGGATGTCTGCTAAGAAGTCGGTGGCCAATTCTCTGGATCTCTGGATGCGCACCATGAAGTCCATCCACATCACCGTTTTGGTCCATCAGGGCTTTTACCAGCTCATCGTAGGTGGCTGCTTCCAGGGTTTTCAGGGTGATGAGGCCCTGGACCAAGTGGATTGTGGTGACCCTGCAAGTGCTGAACAGCCAGGATTTCTTCAAATTGGCATCTTCTGTTTTCTGGATCTGTTCGACCCAGGCTTCCCAGAGTTCAGGATGCACTAGATTGTACATGGATATTTGTCCCGGAGCGGCAGCCATGACTCTAGGATCTGGAGTGGTGCAGGGCACGGTGTCCTGGAGATCGGAGCATGGTGCATTGCTCTCTGCTGCGGAGTCGGAATCAGGCTTGCTCATCGGGATCCCACCTTCGTCGCCAGTATAAAGTACTGAGACTGAAGCATAGCATAGTGATTTCAGCTCATACTTTACTTAAGAATTAGGAAAAACTTGAGATGCAATAGCCAGCCAGAGGCCGCTTTAAATACAGGTACAAACCACACCCAACACATATACACACACCCCTGATAGGATTATATACAAAGTTACTGCAGCCATAGGTTCCCTTGTGGATCTGGGTGAGCCAATAGGCTGGTTCTAGGATCCTCTCCTTCTATTGTCTCAGGATGCGAAGCTAGGCTAGTTCGCATGGCCACGTGGAAAGGTGACCGCGCGTACGGTCACCATTAGTACACAACAGACTGGTGGGGGAGACATGGGCCTCTGCTTGTACCTTCTCCCCAGCAAGGTTTTGTCCCATCTGCTCACAGCTCAGACAAAAGAAATCACCCTGTGGGGGGAGACCTCCTAATCCTCTGAGTCATTACATTGATGGGGAAGGAAAAACTCTTGTTCACAGGAATACTGATCAGGGTAAACTGTGTGGCATGAATGTGGGGTGAGTGTTCTGACTAGACAAGGTCCTTGCCAGGCATGTATTTGCTTAAATACTGGCCCCAGTGCCTCCATTATCCCAGTGCCTCACTGCCACATGCAAATGGAAAGAGGAAAGCGAGGGTTGCCAGCCTCCAAGTGGGGCCTGGGCAGGCCTGTAGCTAACATGGGACCCATGGGGCCCACCCCCCTGTTTTTGCAGGCCCCTCCCCCGATCCTCAGCTCCCCCTCCCTTCCTCCGGCCCCCTCACCCCCTGATCGATCTGAGCTGGCAATTCCCTGTTTGAGCTCACCTGGAGGTGGACTGAGTCACGCACACATTGGTCGGATTGCAGCAGTTAGCTCCTCCTGTTGGATTTTCTGCACCAGGCTTCAGAAAAGTTCATTGGCTCGGGGAGGAAGCTTGATCTCTGCTCTCCTTTAAAAAAAAAAAACACAGCAGCTTTCCTAGACCTTTTAGTGTCTATTAACATTGGGATTCTGGCTCGCCTCAGAGGAAGGCTCCAGTGGGGGCTGTGTGGGTACAGGCCCGTAGCCAGGATTTTTCATTTTGTGGGACAGTTTTTTTTCTTGTGGGCCACCCATTATGTTTATATTTATATTTTAAAACCCTCTCTTGATACAAAACAAAACAAAAATATTGTTGGGATTTTTAAACTGCAATTTCATACTTGGGATCCCCTGGAGACTGGTAACACCCCCCCCAAAAAAAATGCTGATAGTAGGCAGATATTATTGGAAATGCGATCTCCAGGTCCCACATGGAGTATGGCATCCCTTCTTCCCCACCCCCCTTCCAAAAGAAAACAAGTAAACGTCACCCTACCTGTGTGGGGCTTGACTTGCCGGCTTGGGAATTGGGTGGGGGCTTGCTTGCAAAAAAGAGAGATCACTGCAGCCATGTGGAAAGGATGGAAGGAGTAGGGGCTTGCTTGTTTATTTTGCCTGTGAGGAGGGAGTAGCAGCAGTGTGGCTGGGCATGGAGGCGGGGCTTCCTTGTTTTGCTGGCTGGGTGGGAGGCAAGATGAGTAGATAACAGAGTAACTGAGTGCCATTGCCGAGAAGAGATACAGGCAGCAGCCAGCATGAGGAATAAATTGGGGGGCCTGCACAGGATAGTAAGTTGGGGGGCCGTGGTAGAAAGTCGGGGGGCCGGGCCCCAAAATTAGCCAACGTAGCTACAGGCCTGTGTGGGTGCACACCAAGCAGACCCCCTTGCCCTGGAGCCTTTGATGTAATTAGCTGGTGGCCCCCCAAGGCCCCCCTCCCCCCAAGATCCCTAGCTACGGGGCTGGGCTGGGGATCTCCCACTTTTACAACTGATCTCCAGCTGACAGAGCTCAGCTCCCCTGGAGAAAATGGCTGCTTTGAAGGGTGGATTTGGTGGCATTGGACCATGCTGAGGCCCCTCCCCTCCCCAAACCCCGCCCTCTCCAGGATCCACCCCTAAAGTCTCCCAGTATTTTCCAACCCAGACTTGGCAACCCTAAGGAAAGCAGAGTCCAGCAGCAGGATATAAATTTGGATTTGGCCTATTTTACTTGATTTTTGGGGGGTGAAAATCAGTGATGATTTCATTCAGATTATTTAATTTTCCAGTGTTAGAAAGCAGGGCATGTTTGGACCAAGTTTTAATTGGTAATATTTGCAACATACATCCCCATTCTCTGCTTCTCTTGTCATGAGTGTACTACATTCAAGAAACTTGTATGACCACAGAATATGATTGCAGTGCTCTGGCATTTATTATGAAGGGGGGGCGCTGCTTTTACTGAGCTGACATTTGAAACTGATGGATGCTTTTTTGCATGACTTAAAGTCATTGTTCTTACAGATAACATTTACTTGTATGAATAAACAATATTACTGGAAGCAGAGCAAGAAGTATGGAGAGTACTTTATTACAAGTATCTGTTGGGCCATAACTGTGACCTGGATAGCCTAGGCTAGCCTGTGTCAAGCTCGGGCCTCGCTTGCCAAATATTTCCTGTTTTCTTACACTCGTGTTCTATTGCATTAGGGGTTATTGCCGCACATTTCATTATTCCATTGGTTGTGTTATGGATTGATGTCTGGGCCTCAGTTCTGACACAGAAGCTGTCTATGCTTTGAACCTTTCGACCTCTTAATAAACAAATCTTGCTGCCACAAGAGTGTTTGTGAGAATGACTGCATCCAGGACTTGACAGCCTGATCTTGTCAGATCTCAGAAGCTGAACAGGGTTGGCCCTGATTTGTACTTGGATGGGAGACCACCAAGGCAGGGCCCTGTGTTGTTCAACATCTTTAGAAATGACTTGGATAAAAGAATAGAAGGGATGATTATTAAATTTGCCCATGATACTAAATTAGGGCAACTAATACAGTAGAAGACAGAATCAAGATACAGGATGATGTTGATGGACTGGAAAACTGTGCTAAAACTACAAAATGCATTTCAGCAGAGATAATATAAAATTCTGCTTTTAGATAGGAAAAAACCAAATGCATCATTATAGGATGGGGAAGACTTGTCTTGGCAGTAGTATATGTGAAAACGACCTAGGGTTCTTAATAGACCATATACTGAAAATGAGTTAGCAGTGTGATGCAGTAGCCAGAAAGGTATATTTGGGGCTACATCAACAGAAGTATAGCATCCAGATCACATGAAGTGATGGTATCACTTTACTCTGCTCTGGTGAGGCCGCACTTGGAGTACTGTGATCAGTTTTGGGCACCACAGTTTAAGAAGGATATTGACAAGCTGGAAAATATCCAGAGGAGGGCAATGAAGATGGTGAGGGGTCTGGAGACCAAGTCCTATGAGGAAAGGTTGAAAGAGCTGAGTATGTTTAGCCTAGAGAGGAGACAATTGAGAAATGATATGATAGCCATCTTCAAGTATGTGAAGGGCTGTCATATACAGGATGAAGTGGAGTTGTTTTCTGTTGCCCCAGAAGGTTGGACCAGAACCAAAAGACTGAAATTAAATCAAAAGAGTTTTAAAGAGTTTTGAGCTAAACATTAAGAAGAACCTCCTAATAGGGAGCGCAGACTGGGAAAGCCTGGTTCAGTTCGAGGCTCACAAACTGGGTGGCCCTGAACCGAGCTCCCGGGCAAAAAACCTGCCCAAACTGAACCAGTTCAAATGATGTCAGGCCTTGTCCCCTGGCACATCTGCGCCATCCAAAAGTGACACAAGCATATCACCCCAATGTGCTTGCATCACTTCTGGGTGGTGTCAGGCCCTGTCCCCAGTGCACGCACATCACCCAGAAGTGATGCAAGCACGTTGGGTGGCGCTTGCATTACTTCTGCATGATGTGCATTGCAGGGGGCTGAGCCCCAAACCAAACTGAGCAGGAGATCAATGAGTGTTTGCAGAAGGTGCCGTTCATGAACCCGAACTAGGCAAAGTCTGGCCTGGACTTTGGCTTGATTTGGGGTCTGTGCCCATCCCTACTTCCTAACCATTAGAAAAGTTCCTCAGTGGAATAAGCTTTCTTGGTAGGTGGTGAGCTCTTCTTTTTTGGAGGTTTTAGGCAGAGGTTAGATGGCCATCTGGCAGCAATGCTAATTCTTTGAACTTAGGCAGATCATGAGAGGGAGGGCAGGAAGGGGTAAGTCAGTGCTCAGCTCTTGTGCCCCTTTCTTACGTGTCCGGGGTAATGCCAATCCTCACTTTGGGGTCCAGAAGGAATTGGCCAGGGACCTTGGAGAGTTTTTTGGGGGGTCTTCCTTTGGGCATGGAACAGGGGTCCCTGGGGGAGTGGGGGGTAGTTGTGAATTTCCTGCGTTATGCAGGGGATTGAATTAGATGACCCTTGAGCTCTCTTACAGCTCTCTCTTTCTGTGAGTACCAAAGTTGAGACACAGGGGCAGGCCATGGCAAACCACCTCTGAATGCCTCTTGCCTTGAAGTCAGCTGTGGCAAAGAAAGGGCCAAAATAATAACATACAAACCCTGGAATCTGATGTATTTTATCAGATTCATGGAAAAATATGTGTAGTTTCATGGCAAATGTAGTCTCTTGGAGTACTGTAATAGTAATTATTTTCACAGGTTAAATGGGGATATACAAAACCTCACTGACAAAAGTCACTTATCTTTATCAAAAGATTTTAAGCTTTCTCCTAATTCCTCTGCTGTTACAAGAATGAAGGAACCCCAACATTTACTCTAGGCAAAATGCATGGAGGATCCTTGAAATATTTCTTGAGCTGTAAGCCTGGTTTACACATTCCAAAGAGCAAGGTGGTAGCATATTTAGGCGGTTGATTTTTATTTATTTATTTATTTTGCCATCAAGTCACAGCTGACTTATCATGACCCCATGGGAAGAGACGTTCCGGGGTGGTTTGTCATTGCCTGCCTCTGCATAGTGACCCTGGTATTCCTTGCAGGTCTCCCATCCAAATACTAGCCAGGGTTGTCCCTGCTTAGCTTCCAAGATCTGATGAGACTGGGTTAGCCTGAGCCATCCAGGTCAGGACAGGTACCAGTTCTGAATTTCCTTTAGGGATGGGCATGAACCAGCTTACAAACTAGCGTTTGTGACAATTTTTGGCCTCTTCATGCTTTGCAAAGTCAAGTTCATGGCAGGGTGCCCAGCATGGACTTTCCACGGACTTTCAAGCTGTTCATGGAGGTTCATGCTAGTTTGTGAGAGGATACATTCCCAGTGGATACATTCCCTACTCAATCAAAATGTTTACAAAACTTCAAAACAACAATATGGTCATTTTGACAAGCACAGGTTCAGGAGTTTACATAATGGATCCTGTGGAAGCTAGAGAAACCAGACTTGGAGGGCAGGTAGAGGAGAGTGACCCAGAAGTCTCCTGCGAGTTTTGTGTCTCTAGCTTGTACAGGATCCATTCTATTTTCTTCTGAACCTCCAGAATCTACACCTGTCAAAATAAACCACCGGCTGACTCTCCTATACCTGCCCTCCAAGTCTGGGGAGGATTGGATTTATGGGGTCCAAGTTATGGCCCCCCCAAAGAAGGTGTCCCCATGAAAGTGCTTTCTGGGGAAATGACAGGCAATTTATGATGGTCCATGGTTCGTGTACATCATGTACATCATGAACAATGAACCAAACTGCATTTTCCCAGATCATACCGATCCCATATTTCCTTTACATATTAAACTCGATGTGTAGAGCAGCAGGGAGAGAGTTGCCACTCCTCTTGTTACCTGTTTTTTTTTTTCAATTTGCAGGGAGTCTTTAATAGACAGAAGCATTCAAAACTGTGAACCTTCATGCCATTCTCGCTCATTCTTTGCATGTGTGATTCAGGTCTCCTTGAAAAGGTTCAGAGGCTGCAGCTGAGAAAGAACACCTACGCTCACTTTAAATTTCACTTGAAGTAAAATTTTAGTAATAGCTGCAGTATTATGTGTTCTTTTTTTTATTTGAAACAAAATTTTTATTGGGATGCATTCAACATTGTTAAACATCATTACCAATACAATTTAAAAAGATTTTCACCCCACCCCCCACCCCCCAATAGGCTTCCAACACTGCTAATAACAAAAAAGAAAAAGTTAAAAGGTAATCAAGTTTAGACTTGTAACAATCGACAAACCAGGTAACCCAATTTCAAATACATAAAAGCCTGACTTTTACAAGCATAATTTCCAATAAAGGTACAGTACAGTCAAGTGTTCATTTCATTTCTCATTCAGTTTCAATACAAATCAAGATTGTACATTTTCCCTTTCATTCTATATTCAGTTTCCATATACAATTTCAGGCCTTCCCAGTCTTTTAAATATTGTTCTGCCATTTGTCCATTTAGTTTTTTCGTCATTTTGTCCATTTCGGCTAAAAACAGCAGTTTTCTTAACCAGTCATGTGTATCTGGCACCTTCTCCGCTTTCCATTGTTGAGCAAAAGCCATTCTCGCCGATGTAATCATCTACCATAATAGTGTCCTTTTTTCTTGTGGAATTTTTTCCATTGTCAAACCTAAGAGAAGAAGTTCCGGACTTTTCCTAATAGGAATTTTTAATATTTTCTGCATCTCACAATGTACATTTGACCAGTATACCTTTGCTTTATCGCATGACCACCACATATGGTAAAAAGAACTCTCTATTTTTTTACATTTCCAACACTTATTACTCAAGTTCTTATCCATACTAATGTTAGCAATCTTTTTTGGTGTCATATACCACCTGTATTGAGCAAACTTCAGCAGACAGCAGAAGACAGGAGGGCCTGGCGTAATCTGGTCCATGGGGTCACGAAGAGTCGGACTCGACTGTGCGACTGAACAACAACAATACCACCTGTACATCATCTTATAACAATTTTCTTTTACATTGACACAGGTTGACATTTTAAAAGCTTTTTTCCACAAAAATTCCCATGTTTCCATAGAAATTTCTTTGTTCATATTTATGGCCCATTTTATCATTTGCTCTTTAACAGTTTCATCCAAAGTATATACAGTCAACAAGGTTTTATACATCTTTGATATCATTTTTCGCTCTTTTTTCAACCATATATCTTCAAACTCATCGTTCTTAGCTCTAAAACCAACCTCTTTACAGTCTTTTTTGTAAATATCCCGTATTTGACAATATTGTAACCATCCATACTCAAATTCTAATTCATTATTTAGTTTTAAAACATATTTTTCCCTTCCTTTTGAAGCAACTCTTGGTATTTCAACCAATCATTACCTTTATATTCTGAAAAGGGATGAAAAGCAGGAACAGTCCACAAAGGCCTCTCATCAGGAACTGTGTTCTTGTATCTGGTCCATGCATCAAACAGTGTTCTTCTTACATAATGATGCTTAAACATTGAGTCTACTTTATTTTTCCCATACCAAAGATAGGCATGCCAGCCAAATCTGCAATCGTGACCCTCAAGGGCCAAAAGTTTTCTATTTTCCAAATTAACCCAGTCAGTTAACCAAGACATACATACTGCTTCATGATACAAACGCAAATTCGGGACTTGGAAGCCACCTCTGTCTTTGATATCATACATTATTTTCATTTTAATTATTGGCTTCTTTCCTGCCCAGATAAATTTAAAAATTTCTCTTTGCCATTTCACCAACACTTTCACATCTTTTATAATTGGTATTGTCTGAAACAAAAACATCAACCTGGGCAGTACATTCATTTTGACAACGGCAATTCTTCCAAGAAGAGATAATCTAAGTTTTTCCCACTTTTCTAAATCACACTTTATCAAAACCCACAATTTTTCATAATTATTCTTAAACAAATCAATATTTTTCATTGTAATGTCAACTCCCAGATATTTAACCTTTTTAACCACTTCACATTCTGTCAGATTTTGTAAAATTTGTTGCTTTGTAACATTCATGTTTTTACACAATATTTTCGATTTATTTTTATTTACATAGAACCCTGCGAGGTCACCAAACTCTTTTACTTTTTCAAATACCAAAGGCATGTTATTAACAGGATCTTCAACAATAAACATAATATCATCAGCAAATGCTCTTAATTTGTATGAAAAACCTCTAATACTCAAACCTTTTATATTATCATCATCTCTAATCATTTGCAGCAGAATCTCCAAAATCCAGATGAATAACAATGGCGATAGGGGACAGCCCTGTCTAGTCCCTTTTCTGACCCGGAACGCTTCTGTTGATTCTGCATTTACAATCACCGTAGCCTTTTGTTCTTTGTATATTGATTTAATCATTCTTGTAAATTCTGCGCCCATCTGCAATTTTTCAATCACTTTGAACATAAATTCCCAATTCAAGTTATCAAATGCCTTCTCCGCGTCTAAAAATAAAAAGCCAGCCTCTTTTTCCAGGTGCTTATCATAATACTCTATTGCGTCTAAAACAACCCTCATGTTGTCCTTTATTTGCCTACCTGGCAAAAACCCAGCCTGATCTTCGGCAATAGTGTCTTTTCAAATACCTTTTAAGGCGTTCTGCTAAAATTTTTGCATAAATTTTGTAATCATTGTTCAGAAGTGAAATTGGTCGATAATTTTTAACATTAGTTAAATCTTGAGTTTCTTTCGGTATTACGGTGATTGCAGCTTCATTCCAGGAATCTGGAATCTTCCCGCTTTGTCTAATTTCATTTAAAAGAATCTCTAGAACCGGTACCAGGTCTTCTTGAAGTTTCTTGTAAAATTTGGCTGAAAAACCATCTGGTCCTGGAACTTTGGAGATTTTTGCTTCTCCTATTGCTTTGCTGATTTCTTCTTTCGTTATCACAGTGTCTAACATTGCTTTTATTTCTGAGCTTGGTTGTGTCAAATTCACTTTTGATAAATAGTCTTGAATTTTTTGTTGATCCATTTGTTTTGCTTGAAAAAGAGTAGCATAGTATTTATAAAATTCTCTCCGGATCCCTCCTGGGTCTATAATTTCTCTATTCCCATCTTTCAGTTTAGTTATTGTTTTGTTCTCTCTTCTTTTCTTCAATTGCCATGCCAAATATTTCCCAGGTTTATTCGCTCCTTCAAAGGACTTCTGTTGCAATTTTTTCAAATTCCAATATACTTCTTTATTTAACCTCGCATCGTATTGTTCCCTTAGGACCCTCAGCTCTCTCAAAATTTTCTTTTTGCCAGGTCTCTTCTTGAGTTCTGCTTCTTTCTTTTGGATATTTTCCATAATTTCTTTATCTATTTTGAATTGTTGTTTTCTTTCATTGTTGTTAATTGCAATTAGATGTCCTCTCATCACAACTTTATATGCCTCCCATACCGTTTGCGTCTGTACCTCTTTATTTAAGTTTAGTTGAAAATACGTTTTGGTTTCCGTCCTTATTTTGTCCACAATATTTTGTTTGTCCAGTAAATCCTCATTGAGTCACCATTGAAATTTCTTTCTTTTAACATATGTTGACCACTTTACTGGGCTGTGGTCAGAAAGAATTCTAGGTAATATTTCAATTTTACCTGTTTGCAAGATCAAGTTCTCGGTCATCCACATCATGTCTATTCTTGAGAAAGACTCATGTCTTGATGAGTAAAAAGAATAGTCTTTGTCTTTAGGATTTTTAGTTCTCCATGCATCTTCCAGGTGCTCATGTTTTGCCATTTGAAAAAATACTTTTGGAAGTTTACCTATACCTTCATTTCCTTTTTTTGATTTTCTGTCAATAGCATTGTTAACAGTACCATTAAAGTCACCCATCAGTATCATTTGCTCATAGGTTAACTGTTGTAATTGTTCCCACAAATCTTGAAAGAATTTTTCCTTGGCTCCATTCGGGGCATAGAGATTTACAATTAGGGTCTTTTTATTCTGAAGCATAACTTCCACTGCCAAGAATCTTCCTTCTTTGTCTTTAAAAATTTCCTTTGGCTCCAATTCTTTTTTTACATATGTAACAACTCCTTTTTTCTTTTGTGAGGAGAGGGAGTAAAATTCCTCTCCTAATCTACTTTGAATCAGAAATTTAACATCAGTCTTTTTAATATGTGCTTCTTGCAAACAAACAATATCACATTTTTGTTTTTCCAACCATAGCCTAATATTTTTTCTTTTTTGGGGTGAATTAAGTCCATTAACATTCCAAGAAATAATTTGACTCTCCATGTTGGTTTTGTATTTATTTATCAGAGTCTTTAAAATTGTCTTTAATGAACTTGGTCATTTGCTCTACTGACTTGATGGTGACTCTCTTCTGTTTAAATGTAAAGCTGACACCTTTTGGAATTTCCCATCTATATCTAATGCCCTCTGTTTTCAGTTTGTCGGTCAAGTCTTTAAAAAGTCGTCTGTCCTGAAGAATTGTTCTGGGTATTTCCTTTAGTATCATAATTTTCTTGTTGTCAATTGTGAAATCTTCCTGAAATTGTTGCTTAAACAAGTCTTCTTTCAATCGTTTGGATATAAACTGGACAATCACATCTCTGGGTAATTTTTTCTTTTGTGCAATCGCAGAGTTGACTCTGTATACCAAATCAATATGTGCCGCCACCCTCTCCTCTTCTAGTTTAAAAAAATCTGCAACAGCATCCACCATGACTGAATGGATATTCTCATTTTTATCTTCAGGGATTCCCCTGAATCTCAGATGGTTAAGCATTCCGTTGTACTCCACCATTACATTGGCTTTTGATGCTTCTTTAGAAACCTCAGATACACCAGTTTCCACTCCTTTCACTCTCTCCTCCACCTCGTCTGTTCTTTTGTTCAACGTCTGTATTTCCTTTGTAATCCCAGCCAAGTCTTTTTTCAGGTCAGTTACTTCATCAGCCACTTTTCCTAGGGTTTTTTCCATTTTTTGTATAGCATCCATCACCCATTTTTCCATGGCTTCCATCATGCCCTGTAGTTTCTTCTCCTCTTTAGCAGCCATTTTCGGGGAGGACCAAGTGTTCGCCCTCTGTCGTTGCCGAAGATCGTAAGCCATTGTTTACAATTATCACAAAACTTACATCAAATTAAAGCTCTTCTTGTGCCCAGTTAAACCACTCTATTTTCACTTTTTTCTGTTAAGTCTTTTGGCTAAAATCCGAATAAATCGTTTCGACCTTCTCAAAATGGCGGGTGCAATTTCTCTATGGTAAATAGCTCTTCCTGTTGTTTACTTCCTGTCCGGCAATCTTAATCGTCCCCCTTGACTTCTGGTTTCCTCCCTTCTTCCGGCCTCCTTGGTCGTCTCTAGGAAATGCTACTTGTCTGGTCTGAGGTCACTTCCTGTTCTGGTGATTTCTGTCACAGCTTGAGTAATTTTCCACACTGATTCTCGTGGGACTTGGTGTTAGTTTCTATTTTAAAGTCAATATCCCGACCGCAGAAATGATCAACAAACCAGCTTTTTGGCCTTTTTTTGCTGTTTAACCACGTTTTCCGGAGTCGGTGTTAGTACACAGAATACAGCACGATCATGCGCTACATCGGATGTTGTTTATTCTCAGGATCAGCGCATTTCCGGTGAGCAATTTTGAAAAGTTACCTTCAAAGTTCGTGTCTTGTTATAGCAGTGTTTCCTTGGTATTAATTTCCGTAGAATGTCTTGGAGGTCTGGGTCATGCGTTCTTATGTTGAGAATCCAACTCGGTGGGGTCTTTTAGAGAAATTCCGAAGTGCCCTCTTGGGGGGAGGGGATCAAGGCTGGTCGCGACGCTCTTTAAAGCCCCGCTATCAGCCGATCTCAACTCCCACTCGGGCCAATGCTCATTGCTAGTCACCCCCCTGCCTGGGGAGATCTGCGGCAGGCTGTATAGCCCACCCTGTCATAAAGACCCTCCGTATGTTCTGGGAGCAAAGCCAGAACACGTCAGGACGCCATGTATCCCAGACCGGAAGCCTATGTATTCTAATACACATGACCTGACTTGCCACATTCCATCCACAAAGTAACCTATCACTTCATAGTGCTGAGAACTGAGGCTGGCCAACACACGCAGCAGAATAAGGTGGTGGAATCCTGTGGTGATAGAATGGACTACACCACTTCAGGTTGCAGATGGAGCAATCCAGTTCTGCTGTTCTCTTGTGTGAGAAACTTAGTGAAACTCTAGCCCGTATGGGGGAATGGCTCTGGTCCTATCGCTTTCTTACAGTTTTTATTTTCTACTTTAAGGTTGAGGTCACATGCATGAGATAACACAGAGGGGAAGTGAGGCTATTTGCTCCATAGGAATTTGACCCACATGTGCACTATCACACAGTCCCTGGGTTCAGACGCAACTGCGGGTGAATCGGGCGGGGGTTGCCACGTGTTTCTGGTGTGCTTCAACGAGGGATCAATGATTCTCATGTCCACACTGAGTGCTCCCTATGCAGAGTGCAATGATGCACATACCAAAACGGGGGGAAAAACCAATGGCATGGAGTCAGGATGGCCTGATCAGACCATCCTGATGCCATGGGAGCATGCTGGAGTGATCACACAGGGGAAAGTCCATTCCTGGCCTGTAGCAACCTGTTTGCTACCAGACTTTCCCTAGTGTCTTTTAACCCCGCTTCTGCTGCAGAGCAAACGGGTTGCCAATGGGTACGGGACACTTCCCAGAAGTTTGTGTCTCATCACACCTTAAAATCCACCTAGCATTCGCACCTATGGCATGGCTAATTCTGTGTGTGATTGCAGCCAAAAAATGTCTTTTTTAAATGCAGTGAATCATTAAAAATGTGGCCACACACTTCCAGTGGGTGCAGCCCTTCCTACCACCTCAGACTGCCCCAACAATCAAAGAAGCTCATCTGGTGGGCACACGAGAGAGGGCTTTTTTTGGTGGCAGACCCCCAATCCTGGAACAACCTTCCCAGGGCGGTGCACCTGCCTTGCTGACTGTCAGTATCCACGAGGCAGCTGGAGACAGTTTTATTCAGGACTCCATTTGACTGATTTTGCTTTCATTTATTGACAGTCCTAACTGGAGTTTTTAAATTGTGACCTTTTATGTGTTTGCTGTTTTATTCATACCGTTTTTGTTGTGTCTTTATAACTGTTTTACTGATATTGTAAACTGTCTTGAGTGCTGCAGGGGAGAAAGGCAGCTAACCGATCTTTTTAAAAATAAATAAATAACTTTAGACCCACAATCTCACCTCATTAAACAGTACATGTAGACCAAGACTTGTTTGTCGTCTGACAAGGCGCTCTCTGACATTCAGAAATGTGGAAGGAAATTATTCACTTGAGATGAGACTTCTAACAAATTCACCTACACACATTTAGTGTATCAGAATTGTATCGGCTTGTGTGTTAAATAATTTATAATTAAGTTAATGGATATAAAATAAACATAGCAAAAATAGTTTCAACAATCATTGGCAAAAACAAAGTATTGTCTAAATCCAAGGGGGGGGAAATGGAAAGGGATCAGGAAGTTATTTCTCAAAGGCCTTAAGGAAAGGAAAGCAACAAGGGTGTTTGCTCAAACTGTTGAGGCTGGCCCAAGATACTTTGGAGCCTGAATATGGAAACTCTGAACAGCCTCTCCCTCCCACTAATTAGTGCGGGACAAAATCCACTTGGAAGCTGTCCCAAATAAACTTTGTGGAAAGGAACATGAGAGGAGGAAAAAACTCATAAATCACTCACCAAGGGCTCAGCTCTCTACATCCCAACCTTGCTGCCCTTAAAGGTACCTCAGATATATCATCCAAGGCACCTGCCCCACCTTGCCACTGGTAGGACTGTCTTCAGACATAGTTTGTCTTACTATTTCTACTGAAAACATTGTCAGAGTCATAGAGTTGGGTGGGGTCTTATAAACCATCCAGTCCACTATCCCAACACCCCTACAGTCCGAAGGCCAGAAGACCCCAAGAGTGTAGGAGGATGCCATTCTGGAAAGGACCTTTTTGTGCGTCCTAGGAGGAAACAAAAATAACAGGCCTTCTTACAATGAGGCGATCAGGGAACTATGAAGCCCTTCTCCCTCAGGGTTTGTCTTGTTGCCCCAAGAGATCGTTCTCTTGTTGCTCCAAGAGACCAGGTTGTCTGGTGTTTGTGGGAGGTTGACACAGGTAGCAACGTATAAGACACATTTCCAAAATAATGCCAAACTCTCAGATCAAACAACCAAGTAGCCCTCCTAAGTTCACAAAGGTAAGGCTCTATCCTGCAACAACTGGCATGCTCCCAGAATAATACCTGATGAGGCAAATCCTCCTCCACCACTGGTCTCACCTGACTAGGAAAGGGTGAAGATTTAGGGGCCCACTTTGGACTGACATTTCTGGTTCAAATCCTACCATCAAACTGCTGCCCACAGCCATGACAACCAATGACGCTCACACATCGGGAACAGGCAATGTGTGATTTGACTCCTTACCTCTGCCTGTTCTTCATCTCTCTCTTTCTCAGTGTAGCCCCCGTCCTGTTTGCTCAACTTCTTGCTCTGAAACCATCCTTCCTTGTCATTCCATTTGGGACTCACTCCCCACATCTGGGTTCCCCATGCTCTTGCCCCTCTGATCCAACTGTTGTATAGTGGGTTAGATGCATAATGAAACCACGGACAATGATGCAGTGCTCAGCATGGTTTGCTATTATACAACACAAGACAAGTTACCTGGCCAGGTGGCCAACTATATACAAGCGAAGGGGAACGCCCCCTGGTGTCATTGGCGGGTTTGAATTCCTGCCACCGTTCCCAATGGTTCCCCTACGCTGGAGCCTGGAGCCCCAGTCCCATTGTTCCCTGGGACTCAAGCTCAGGCTCCTTTGCTGACAGCATGTGTGGTCAGCGGACACAACACCAACCCCATGGCTTTGATTTTTCCCTTGCATGCTGAATCCTCCCTCCAGAGCACTCATACCTCTTCTTCTTCTCTAGGTCCTCATTAGTCCACCTCCACCCCAAGCTCTACCTCCCTGCTTCAGTTTCTCTCCATGGAAAGGCTGTACATACACACAGATGGGGCCTCCAATCATCCCCCCAAAGTCCCGCCTTTCCTCCAGGGTTCTGAACCAATTTTTATGATTTTGGACTCATGCAAATCTAAGTGATTGTCAGCCAAGCAGAACCCAGGGGACCAATGCTCCCTCTAAGCTGTGGAGTTTTGAAAGCAAAAACATTACTCTGTGAGCTACTGACATCAAAGTTGTGAGTGAGCAATTTGGCTACTGCAGAAATTAGTCTGCTCTAGAGCCATCCTTCCTGAGCGAAGGCAAAAATGTGCGAGCTCACACTAACTCAACTTAGAGGGAACACTGCAGGGGATTCCACTGCGTGGGAGGGTGTGATCCAGCCTCAGCTTAAGAAAGGATTTCACCCCCCTCCTCTTCAGACAGGAGAATTGGTGACTCTGGATTAGTGCATCAGTTTAGGCAGGGTTTTATTTGGCTTTTAATTAGTGTTTGGGGTCAGCTTAGGGAAGAAAAACACAAAATGCTCTACATCTTACAACAGCACTACAGATAAGATTAGAATTTCAACAGCCAATCCATATGCAAAAGAACAGCCTGGGAAACTCCTACAAGATAATGACTCAGCCCTACCCCACCTTCCTGAGTAGATATAAATTACCTGCCTACCATTTTTTCTCCTCACATTGACACAGAGAGTGTTCCATCTTTCTATGTTATACCTCTGAGGATGTCAGTCACAGCTGCTGGCAAAACATCAGGTACCACAGTGCCAAGACCACGGCCATACAGCTCGAAAAATCTACAACTAATGAACTCCGGGGCGAAAGCCTTCAATGATGTATTAGGGAAGAAAGCTTTAATAAGATAAATAAGCCTCCTGTTAAGGGCCTGACATATCTAACTTGCACGCACAGGAGCTCTATGTGTTAAAATAGCAGCCTTAAGCCTGGGAAGAATCCTGTTGATCCCAGCAAAACCCAGCCAACTGAGATAACCTGGCTTGAAAAACTGGACTCAAATCTCTCCTCAGAAGCTTAGCTACAAAGTGCTGACTGTCACTGGGGAAAGCTTGTAACTTATGGGGGGTGAAGTGGAGAAGCAGTTCGTTTTATATACAGAAAAACTGGACTCAGAAGCTTAGCTACAAAGTGCTGACTGTCACTGGGGAAAGCTTGTAACTTATGGGGGGTGAAGTGGAGAAGCAGTTCGTTTTATATACAGAAGTATTCCCACGCAAGATCCTTATCCTGTTAAGCTCTTTATTTTCTGTTAAGCAAACCTTTTGTTGTTCTTCTCCATCTGTGTCTTGTCTATCTTGTCAATATCTATGAAAAAGTCATTTCTACATAAGCTTATAAATAATTACATCCTTGATGCAGCAGATCCCAAATATGAGGCCTTTAGGGAGTACCATAGCTCACACACAACCAACCCTTTAATCAAAGCATGCGTCCCCCCTTTTACCTGATCACGGGTAGTTGGGATTTAAAGAATCCATAGGAGAAGCCAAAGTGGGGAATTAGACATTCTTCAGTCTGGCGGTGGGTGGGTGGGTGGGATTTCCTCAGACTCCTTTCCTCCCCACACAGCCACCACAGTGAGACAAATCTGGGCGCCACAGTTCCTACCACTGGGATTGTTAGAAGTGTTTTGCTTTAAATTGATTTAAAAACAACAACAACCTCTCCCTCTTGCCTTTTCTATCCTCTTTTGTAGTCGACAAAATTGACTTTTGTTATGTAGAAGCGTCTCTCTGCTATTTCCAGCTATATATAGACTTGGAATCTCCAAACCAGGGCCGCATGAAATCTTCTGCTCCATGCCGGGAATTAAAAGTTAGAGTCTCTCTGGCAGATGGTTGTTCAGCCTCTGCTTGAAAACCTCCAAGCAAGGAAGACTGCTCCACCACCACCCTAGGTAATCCGAGGTAGTTCCTTTGTTGATCTGCTCTTACCATACAGAAGATCCTCCTAATTGTCTGCCAAAATCTACTTTTCTGTAACTTGAGCATAATAGATCTAGTCCTGCCTCCTTTGGTGTAGCAGGGAACTGTTCTTTACTGTTTTCTGCAAGGACAGCCCTTTTGCCACTTGAAGAGCATGATCACTCATTTGCTTCGCATGTAGAAGAACTTGAGGCACCTCCAATGAAAGAATCTCAGGGAACAGGGCTGGGGAAGACCTCTCTGTGCCATAAACCTGTCAGTGCAAACCCAAGAAGATGGGCGAGACCAGGGGTCCCTAATGCAGGGCCCACTGACACTTATCCTGGAGCCCGCCAAGTATTTTCATTCTAAAGCAGGTGAGGCCTGGTGGGGCTTTTGCCCAGCAAAGTTTCTGACTGGCCATTAGAGATCTGCCAGATACTTTCTTAGTTATCTCAAAATGTATACATTTGTGTGTGTGTGTGTGTGTGTGCGTGCAAGAAAATGTTTTTAAATGATATATTCATTTTATAAAGCATCAGTTTAAAAAGATCTTCTGCCTGAAATGCTGAACAGAATCAGAGTTATGCATAACTGCACTCCCTCCCATCTTGGGGTTTGCTCCACTTCCTGTGGCCACTGTTCTGAGGCTGGCATTGGCTTCTGCAGCTGCCATTTTGTGGTTGTGCCCACTGCCCGGTAGGGTTGCCAGGTCTGGTTTGGAAAATACCTGGAGACTTTGGGGATGGGGAGGGGCCTCAGCATGGTACAGTGCCCTAGAATCCACCCTTCAAAGCAGCCATTTTCTCCAGGGGAGCTGATCTCTATCACCTGGAGAACACTGTCACACTGTGGCGAAAAAATACCAGATGATGAAGAAGAAGAGATTGGATTTATACCCCACCCTTCACTGCCCAAAGGTGTCGCAGAGCAGCTTACAAACTCCTTTCCCTTCCCCTTCCCACAACAGACACCCTGTGAGGTAGGTGGGGCTGAGAGAGCTCTGACAGAAACTGTCCTTGAGAGAACAGCTGTGCCAGAGCTTGTGACTGACCCAAGGTCACATCAGCAGGTGCGAGTGGAGGAGTGGGGAATCAAACCCGGTTCTCCCAGATAAGAGTCTGCGCACTTAACCACTACACCAAACTGGCTCTCGCCATCAGGAGGTCCAGCAGTGGGGCCAGGACACTAGAAGCCCTCCCACTGTTGCCCTCCCCAGGCACCAAGAATACAGAGCATCCCTTGCCTCAGATTGAGAATTCTTATCTATACCTTGTGGCTAATAGCCACTGATGGATCTCTGCTCCATATGCTTATCTAATTCCCTCTTGAAGCTATCCATGAGCCACATTTAATCCATTTCTTACACTAATAGTCCTAGATCTCACAGATCTGGGACTGGTTTATAGCAATTCATGCTGCTGGTGGAGTCCCAATCGATGGAATGTTCTTGCATACATTTTGAGAGAAGAGCCCTTCACTCTTTTACACTTTTCTTCTGTGTGGTAGAATCTTTCTGTTGTATAGCAAAACCCTTGATCTGAAGTCACACTTCCCAGAAATAGATTTATCAATTCACTGGGAACTAAGCTTTGGAATCTAGACACCTTGTTGAAATTCATCCAGCTCAAAAGAAACCAGGATGTTGAATCTCCCCAGGAGACTGCTAGCATCTTAATGAAGCTCTTACTATAAATAGCAGTCAGCCACAAGCTGCATTCAGCTTCGGGGATGCTCTATTGTTATGGCAATCTATTATAAGGATCAATTCATAAATTATTGTCCTGTTTTTCCTGTCCATTACTCTTCGTAAGAATAAGTTTTATTCTTGTGGCACTTAAAAATATTCTGTGAACATTCAGAGTAAACTAATCTCAGGATTTTGTATTCTTAGAACAATGTGAGGAAAGAACTTTTCTTGTTCACAATCCGAATTTAAGATTGGTAGGGTAGGTTTTTTGTGACATCAATCCTCCTACCATACGCACACACTTCTAATTTGCTCTTGAGACATTATGTTATAGCAAATTCAAGTTTTTGCATGAAACCCTTTTGAATAAATCATTACAGTACAAAACCCTGCAAGTCCAAAGATCTTGACTGATAATGTCTTGTCTCTGAAATATAGGAACTCATTCACATCCATTAAATTCAATACAGATTAACTAATCTGTGTGACAATTCTACTTCTTGGAAAGAAGGATACTTGGTACCCAGTTCTTATCATTGCCTTAAATGCTGTATGAAATCGGATTGGGTGACATCAGTGTTTCAGTTGTTATGTGAACTTTAAGGGAGCTATGAAGCAGTTGTGAATGGCTGTGTGAGTGCATATGATTATTGTCGTAGATCTTTGAGAGGGTTGTAGATCACCAAGAGGATTGCAGTTTAATTTCGTTGTACTATGTACAATGACAATAAAGTATATTATTATTATTATTATCTATCAGTCATTAAGAATACCAAGCAGTGTAGCTGCAGGCTCAATTCTTCCTTGGGTAGAGCCGCTTTATCTACAGAGACCTTGTTTGAAAGAGATAAACTGGGGGAGCAGATAGAATTTATTTGACAATATCTCAATCTGGAAACAGTTTCAAACTCTTTCTCGTTAATCAATGTATATTGTGGCTCAACTAAACAGTTCAATGTTGCCCCCCCCCCGCCACCTGCATTTGCCTCAACATACATTTTTTTAAAAAATCCCCAACATAGAATGGGCATATTATCACACTGCAGAATGATGGCCTCTCGGTAGCAATAAAAACTCTTTGCATTAAACTTTTCATGAGGAATACTAAAGAAAAGAAAATTCAGAAGAGAAAATAAACAGGAAACCAATACTGATAATCCATCTTGAACAGAATTGTTCTTGAAGTGTCAGAGACCATTGGCTCCTTCTGGAAACTGAGACCACTGGATCCTTCCAGAAACTTTGAACAAAGGAGGGAAACAAACTTAACCCTGAAAACTAGGATTGTGTGTATATATGATTTTAGAATTTTTACATGAGGTGTGATTGGGCCCCTATATGTTTTCTAATTCTTTACAAATAAATGCATGCATTTTTACACATTATTTATTTATGCCAGACCCTTGAGTTAATCCACTCTCAGTCTAATGGTTTTTTATGAAAGCTTTATTAGAAACAGAGATTTGGATGTGCACAAGAGAGATCTCTTGTTCAGACTAAAGAACAGATCAAGGGTTAGGTATTGTATAGGCAATAGGTTAGTATCCCACAATGCAGTGGTCCTGCAGCGGGTATTATCCTCTTTCACTCCTCCCCCTTCATACTACCTAGCACTACCAAAGTTTATTATCCAGCAACTGATGTTTCTCCAAGGATGAGAGGCTTCTGATGGCCAGACATCTTGGGGCCCGTCCTCATGGGAAAGTTGTTCCAAGCAAAGCTAACCTAACTCCCTCAACACATCCACACAGATGTATGGCATTCACACCTCCTCCTCCCATCCCTCGGAATTTATGGCAGAGAGGGCTAGAAGGGGATGAGACCAAATGGTCGTGATGGCCTAAAAGTGAAAGTAAACCAGAAAGAGGGAAACAAATGAAACCAATGAAAACATTAGTCAACAGGACAATCAGCAGAGCCCGATTCTGACAATCTATTAAGTTTTAATTGTTAGCCCTCTGCTCAGTTTGAATTACCTTTTCAGGTTCTTGATCCTTCTGGAAACTGTCTTTGAGACCACCTGATTCTTCTGGAAGCTGTCTTGGTGGCAAACACCCTGCTACCACAGGAGCCTCACTCAAGGTCTGGGTCTCCCAGCCAGAACAGTGTTCCTGCCATGACAGGGGTGGTTGTGGGGTCCCTGCAGGGGCCGCTTCCAGATACTTTTGCCTCAGGAGGTTGTGGGAAAGGTTGGTAGAAAGGGAGGGCAAACGAGAGGGCTGGAAGGCTTTCCAGTAGTACAAGGATATTTCAATCCAGTTGCACTTTTAGTTTTAGAAATATATCGCTGAGTGCTTTGGTTGTTCATATAGTGAACATAAGAGAAGCCCATGTTGGATCAGGCCAATGGCCCATTGAGTCCAACACTCTGTCACACAGCGGCCAAAAATACCAGGTGCCCTCAGGAGGTCCAGCAGTGGCCGCTGTGTGACAGAGTGTTGGACTGGATGGGCCATTGGCCTGATCCAACATGGGCTTCGCTCATGTTCTTATGTTCTCTTATGCCTCTTTGGAACTGGCTGTGCTTGGAGAAGTCCCAGGCATATGTGGCAAGGTGGGTAAGAGATGAGCCAGCATGCTGTAGTGGTTGAGTATCGGGCCAGAATCTGAGAAATCCACATTCAGATCCCCACTCCTGCCATGGAAACTTGTTGGGGGACCTTGGGCCGGTCACAGTCTCTCAGCCTAACTTACCTCACAGGGTGGTTGTGAGGATAAAATGGAGGAGAGGAGGAGGACGTGATGCATTTTGGGTCCCCGTTGGGGTGAGGGGTCTGGTCCTGAGAGGTATGATGCTGTCTGGTCCACCTCAACAGGGACCTTCGCATCTCCCTTGGATGGGCTCTCAATGGTGGTGGGAGCAAATCTGCCCAGTGTCCCTCTTGGGTTGGGGACCCTCCAGTAGCCCCACGGATGCCGCAACATCCAGTGCCTTGAGAATCGACCCAAGTTCATATTCCTTTGAATAACAAGTTTTATTACTAATACAAGTGAAACACCAGTAATTAGAAGCTGTTATAATAGTGCTGATAGAACCTTAACAGTTAGTAGAGCGTATGATACTCAAAACAAGAAATACTTCATAATAAACAATATTAAAGAAGCCTTACCATAAATAATATTAACAATAACTATAATGAGCAGGCAGTTTTAGAAGTAATAAAAAAACCATCATTCACAAGAGTTTGGATGCTCGTGATCCGTCTGCTCCTCAGCAGGGGCCAGGGTGCGTGCGTCCCCAGCGCTTCCTAATTCAGCCTCGAAGCTGAGTGCCGATGCGCCTGCGCCTCCTTTCACCAACCTGAGCTGGACTAGGTTGTGGTCACGGCAGGGAAGACCGGCTGAATATATCGCGGACCCACCGGAGCAAGTTGTCCACGCCTCTTCGGGAGGTTGTTGGGGCCGACAGGCAGCTGGTAGCTGGAGGTGTTTGCTCTCCTCCCTTCCTCACTGTCTGGCCCTGCATGAACAAGAGAGGCCCATGACTGAACTCGCTCTAACTGCCATGACTCCTTACTGAGGAATTCTGGGAATTGTAGTTCTATGAAGGAAATGTGGGATCTCTCTCTCCAAGCTGCTTTGTACCCCAGATGGGGCAGGGGGAGGGAGGTGGCTTGGGGGCTGCTACAATGTCCTGCCAAACAATCAACTGTATGGTGCGGGGGAGGGAGAAAGGAGGGCCTTGGGGAGTGTGGCGAGTGGAGACCAATCAACAGTCTACACAGGCCGGAGGGAGATGGGCCAGCCAGTCAGCAGCCTGCACAGCCAGTCAGCAGCCTGCACTTGGGGCTGTGGGAGGAGGGGAGGCTGATGTTTTCCTCAGGCTACTCCGCTCCTTACACAGCTCGTTAATTCTGGAAATGGGCAGAATCAGTTCCTCCTAGACTCAGATCTGTATGGATCTCATGCCTATTTCCAAATCTGGGGTGGTCTGTGGATCCACAGTTGGCTCATGGCTCAAAAGTCGTGCTGAAGCATCTGTGAGGCAGTTTCTCTCACCCTGCAATGCGAGCAAGAAGCTGAATGCAGGATGGGGCTGTGCAGACTGGACCAATTTCTCTTCTCAAGGAGCAGGAGCCTGATTTGGAGCTCAGGAGGCAAGGGCGGGTCTGGGCAAAGGAAGGCTGGCTTTGCCTGTTGCTTTGCCTGAGGAAATCGCCTTCCGACCCCCTGCAAACCACATGCTGATGCCCATACTCTGCAGACGCTGGGATTCCCAACGCAGCAGCTGCTTATTTACATAAAGGCATTAATTTTCAGTTCTACAATATTCATTAATCCAGGATAAAAAGACATGGTCTTGTACATTCGCATAGACCAGCTAAGCCATTTTAGGGATGTTTTCAAACAAATCTCTACAAAACAAGGACTAAAATGTCTTTGACATGACAGCTAACGTCCTCCAGACATCATTATCATCATTATTATTTGGATTTATATCCCGCCCTCCCCGCGAACGGGCTCAGGGCGGCTCACAATCAATGGCACCATGTGCCAGAATCAGCATAAAACATTTTAAAACAGCTGGAACAACAGTACATTAAATAGTTAAATACAATTAATTACAGTAAAGTGCTCACGATGATGATCATTCTTCAGTCGATTTGATATATCCCTTCATATATCCCACACAAAATGAACATCCTTAGGAATAAAAACAGAGGCTAGTACCACATTTCACATAAATTGGGCCTTTTCAGGGGTGGTTTTTGCTAAAGGCTAAATTTGCAACCCAACATGGGTACTTTCTCCTGGAAGGCAATGCCCTACTGAATTCGACAGATTTGTGGAATAGTGAACTGTTTGGGGGGCTGAATGGAGCTCCTGTGTACAGGAGCAGTCTATCTCTGAATAACTGGAGTTGGACACAAGCAATAAAAGGCTTACGTTATTGTGCCCTGCTCCAGAGCTTCGCCCGAGAGATCTGATGGGCTACTTTTGGAATGCAGGAAAGGTTCAGAGTGATGTGACTAGGAGGCACATTGCATTCTTCCCTGCACTATTCCTGTATTTTGAGTCCCACCGTCCCCATTTCTCACACCTTCTAGAACTTGCCTCTTTGGCTCGATAGAGTTGTCCCATGCCTTGCTGTTTATTCCTGAAGCCTGCTCTGGGCTGGGCAGCAGTGACCATTGGTCAGGGCAGGGCTCCCTCTTGTTCTTTTCCTAGCTGAGGTTGGCTTCCACTCCTCCCTCCCACTGACCGGCTTTGTCCTGAAAAGTGCACCCAACCTGGACGCTGGCATCAGTACTGCCAGGGTGCTTTGGAAGAGCATCCCTGTCCTCGGGCTGGTATGGGGAGCGGATGGCCGTACGTGTGGAAGCAGGGATGGCAGCCGGTGGAATTGCCAGTCCTGGAGGAGGTCTCTGATGTCCTTGAGGCAGCAACTCTCTTGCCCTAAGCAGCCACCTTTCAGGAGACCCTGGTCCTGGGGTCTGGGGGCTGTCTGTCACCTGCCCATCACTGTCAAGGCTGTAAAATGGCGGCAACCTGGAAGGGAAAAGATGATTTAAAAACAAAAGCTTCAGATGATTCAGAATGAGTTTTGTCAGGTGATTATCAGCAGGAGTTACAAAGCCTGCTGTTGCCTCACTGCAAGATTCCCTAGATGCAAGGCATCGGCACTAAGGTTGCCCACTCCAGATTGGGAAATTTGTTGAGATTTCAGAGTTGGAGCCAGGGGAGGGCAGGGTTTGGGGACGGGAGGAGCCTCAGCAGGGTATAATGCCATAGAGTCCACCCTCCAAAGCAGCCCTTTCCTCCAGGGGAGCTGATCGGGGTACTCAGGAGCTCAGGTGGGGATTCCAGGAAATCTACAGACCTCCCCTGGAGGTTGGCAGGGCTGGCTTGCCCACTAGGTGAGCTAGGCGCTCGCCTAGGGCACCGGCCCTGCAGGGGCACCAAAATGCCCCCCACCCCCCCATGAGAAGCCCCCCAGGCCGCCCAGCGCCAGCAGCCCCGGCTTTCCTGGGTGCCTCACGGCTGCAAGGTGCCCAGAAAAGCCGGCACCGCCGCTGGGAGGGAAGGGGCGGGCGTTCTAAGACTGCCCCTTCCCCAGCTTTCCCGGGCGCCTCGCAGCTGTGAGGCACCCGGGAGAGCCACGCCACCGCTGGGAGGAAAGGGGCGGGCATTGTAAGCCCGCCCCTTCCCCAGCTCTCCTGGCGCTGGGCCATCTCAAGGCCCCACCAGGAGGTTGGCATCCCCGGTGGGGTGGGCGCCCCAGGCTGTCCTGCCTAGGGCGCCCAAACACCTGGGGCCGGCCCTGGAGGCTGGCAATCCTATCTGGCACGGAGGCTATGAATCAGGATGTACCACTGCCTTTTGTCTCTGCCATCAGCTCATTCTGTGGCTTTAGACAAAACATTCAGCCACGTGCTATTGTATCTAGTTTGGCCTGTACGTGGTGAGAGTTTGCTTCTAATATGGAGGACTGTGGCTCAGCAGCAGAATCTGTGAAGAAAGTTCCAGTTCAGTCCACAGTGTCTCAGGTGTTAGGAAACACTTTTCTCTACCAGAGATCCCAGAGAGCCAATGGAAAATGCTGAGCTAGATGGAAAACAGTCTGAGTCGGCATAAGGCAGCTCCATACGCTGACCTGGTTTCCCCGCAGGTGTTTGATAGGAAGTAGGGCCCATTTCTCCATGGTCAGAAGTCACTATTTCCATGCAGAAGGTCCTAAGTTCAACCTATATTTAAAGAATCTCAGGCAGCAGGCATTGTTCACGTTCTGCCACTCCCTAGAGCGCCAGAGTTGGCGATACTGAAGCTAGGCAGAACAAGAAGCTGACTCTGCATAAAGCAGCTCCAGATGGTTCTTTTAGGGCTTCAGCTGACCCAAGACAATGTCTGTTTGTTCTAGTTTCTCATTTTTCAGTCTCCAGGACTGACAGGAATTCTTCTCTCATTCCCCCAACCCCTAAACCAACCAGTTTTTCTGATTATCTGTCGAGCTTCTGTCTCTTCTTTGAAGACTCACCGCATTTATGATGACCTCCAGGTCATACGTTGTGCATTTCCCCTGGCGGAGGCCAAAACTCCTCCCGAGAGCCAGAAGCCCAGGCCTTGTCTGCATCCCCTTCCGCTGCCTTGTTTCAGCTGTCCAGAGGGGCCTCCTCTTCTCCCCCTTCGTCGTGCTGCTGCAGCTGCAAAGCCAAAGTGTCCAGAAAAGATTTAAGACCTTCCTGAAAATTATCACAGTTGGCTTGTTCTTCACAAAGGAACAAGAATGCATATTTCATTTCATTTATTTCTTATCTAGTTCATTTACACCAGGAGTCCGCTCTGCATGCGGAAGGTCTAACTCTGGCATCATTGGGATTCCAGGAGCTGGGGAGTAGCTTTCTCCACCCAAGTCCTGGGAGGAGTGCCTACCAGTTTGAGGAGGCAAGAAGACTGTGGGAATGGACACTCTGATGCTACATCAGGCAGCTTCATGGGAAAATTGGTGTCTTTCTATCAGTTGCCCTCTCATTCATCCTCTGGACATGGACTTCTGATTCTTCTCTCATTCCTCCAATCCCTAAACCAACCTGTGCCTCTAGTTATTTGTCCAGCTTCTGTCTTTCCTTTCAAGACTCTCCTCGTTTGCTCCCCTCCAGGTTTTCTTCCTGGCTCTCACTCGGCAGAGGAGAAAACCTCCTGGGTGTCACAAACCCAAGGCCTTTCTGCAGCACCTTCTAGCACACCATTCGGACTCTCCTGATGGGCCTCCTCTTCCTCTCCCACATCCTGCTGCTGCAGCTGCAAAGCCAAAATGTCCAGAAGAGGTTTAATCAAGACCCTTCTCAGAGTCATCACAGTTGGCTTCTTCTTCACAAGAATGCATATTTCATTTCATTTATTTGTTTTAGCTGGTTAATTTACACCCTACTTTTCTCTCCAAGGAGGACCCAAAGTGAGCATGGAGGTCAGATGTCAGGAAGGCCACTGGCATACAAGGCATGTAAAAAGAACCCCAAATAGGTGAGACAAATTGACTGGCTTGGAGCTACTAGTGATTTCTGAGGCTGGAAGGCCCAACAATTCCTCCCCATTCTCTTCCCGGTCTGATTCCCAGGTCTCCAAATCTGGTAGGAGTAGTCATTGAGATGCCAGGCAAAAGGGCCCCAGGGGTAGCCAGATCCAGGCACTTCTTCCCTCACCCTGCTCTGTACTCCTTGTGCCTCTCAAGAATCTGGTGTTTCTTGGAAGATATCCTCAGAATCACCAACATAAATTCAGGAAAATGGATGATGAGCAAAAAGCGAAAAGCCCTATTGAAAGTCTAGTGATGAAGAAAGGCCCATTTCTGGCATTTTTCTTTTAAATGCTAACTCTTTTACTGTACAATTTATTTATTGTCACCTATCTAATATGATCTGCAGTAGAACACCAGATCCGTAGAACACGGCTACTCTCCCATGATGTCATTGATTTATAAGGTATGATCTAATGATGTAACTGATTTATAAGAATATTTTACCACCCAAGGCTGAGCCATTTGGGATTTGGTCCCTTTGGCCAGCCAAACCTCTCTGGCCTTCCACCTATGCCAGTTTTATTTCTGTGCATATCTCTCCCTCAGCCTCTCACCCCGTAGACAGAGTCAAAATCTTCCTTACCATTTTCTCAGCTATTATTCTGGTGGCTGCTCTGAAGTATTCAATAAACTGAAATACAGAATTTCCCAGCAGGTGGGTGTTAGTCCAAGTGTCAGTTGACTGTTGAGCCTCGACTGGCCACCCAACCGACGATGCAGGCAAGGTTCCGAGTTGACATCACAATGGGTTTTGGATTTGTTCACTGGCGAGGAATCTATCCCTACTGGTATTGCTTTGCTAACCCACAGAACTGGAAGAAAACAGATGTCAACACCTAATGCTTGAAGGGAAGCTAACTGTTGTTAAAGATGGTTTCACGTTTTTGGCAACTCATTAAATCAGTTTCATTCACTCTGTGGTTGACAGAGAGCCACATTTACCATCAAGCAAAAGAGCCAGTGGTTGACTGTATGCTGTGTACTAACCCAGACATGTGTATATCCAGCAATATAACTATTGATGTAAGAATTAATTTTAAATTTATAATGATAATCTTTTCACTTCCCCAAGTTCCTCTGAGCATAAAGGGTTGTCACTCACAAGAGTATCAAAAACTTATATGGCCTTTGTGTCTCTGGAATGAGGAGATGGGCTTCCCTGTCTATAGGGCCACAAAGTTAGGCTGGGGAAATTCACGGAGTTTGGGGGTGGCGACTGTGGGGGGCTGAGTTTGGGGAGGAGAGGGGCTTCAGACAGGTATAAGGCCATAGACTCCACCCTCCAAAAGAACTGTTTTCTCCAGGGGGAACTGTTCTCTGTGGTCTGGAGTTCAGCTGTAATTCCAGGGGATCTCCAGGTCAGGGATGCCATCCTCCAGGGGGAGCCTGGGGATGTTTTAGGATTGCAGCTCATCTCCACACTACAGAGATCAGTAAGGTAAAGGTAAAAGTTCCCTTGCTCGAAAGCCAGTTGAATCTGACTCTAGGGTTGTGGTGTTCATCTCCGTTTCAAAGTCGAAGAGCCAGCGCTGTCTGAAGACGTTTCCGTGGTCATGTGGCCGGCATGACTAAACATCAAGGTGGATGGAACGCTGTTACCTTCCCACCAAAGTGGTACCTATTTATCTACTTGAAATTTCTTGCTTTCAAACTGCTAGGTTGGCAGGAGCTGGAACTAGAGACGGGAGCTCACTCTGTCATGCGGCACTCTCGGGTCTCGGACTGCTGAACTACTGACCTTCCACAGCCTGCAGTTCAGCGTCTTAACCACTTGAGCCACTGCAGCTCCTACAGAGATCAGTAGCCCTGGAAAAAATGGATGCTTTGGAAGGTGGAATCTATGGCATTGTGCCCCACTGAGGTGTATGTCCTCCTTCTCATATCTCCAGACCTGAGGGAAGAAAGAGGGAGTTCTGAGGAGAAAAGGGAGAGAGAAGCCATCTGGGTCTGGGGGGGAGCAGAAAATGGAGTGGCCCAGGAAGTAGCCTCAAAAGAGCTTCAGACTCTGGAGATCTGCAAGCCAACCAAGCCCCTTACCTATGAAAAAAGGCAATTGGAGGCCCATCACCTAACATTAAGTTAATCTTTGGTGTTGCCATGACCCCAGGAGGTTGCCACCTTCTGCCGCCACCACTCTGGACTTTGGGTCCCTTGAGAAGGCCCAGGGTACCCTCCCAAGCCCCTCCAAAACGCCCCTTTTCAAGCTGAGAACCACAGGTGTGATGACCAGGCAGAGAACATTAAACAAATGGTTTATTAACACAGTACTGGGGCAAGGAAAACAAGACAAGGTGCTTTAAAATACATAACCGTGTTGAAAGGCCAAAAGAAACACAAAGCTAACGCAGCTACTTATTACTCCTTAACTGTTACTACTCAAGCCTTACAGCTCCCTTATGCCAGGCTTCTGCCCGTACTCACTGTCCCCGGTGAGGGATCTTTCTCCCAGACCAGTCTCCTCAGCTTATCTCTGTGTGAGGCAAAAACCGCAGAGAGGGAAAGAACACCACTTTCCACAGCTAACAGCTTAAGTCAGAAATCTCCTCACAAAATATGTAACAGTCTCTTCACAGAATCTCTGTACTCTGATTGGCTACAGCCATTGCTAAGCATTGTGGGGTTGTAGGCTGTGTGCTTTCTACTCCCAGACAGGTCTCCTAGGCCTCACCAGGCCCAGTCCTGCACAGCTCTCCACAGGCCTACACAGATCATGACTAGTGTGGTTCCAGTTGTATCACTGGATACAGTCCTTGTTGCCCCCACCTCAAAAAGGATATTGTGACTCTGGGAAAGGCAAAGAAAAGGGTAACCCTGAATGTCTGCAGGGTGAGTGGGTTTCATGGAAGAGCAGACCCCAAGTCTAGTGATCAGCTCTACTTTATTTGTGATTTCAGCAAGAACAAGACTAAAGTCCAGGGCCCCAGCCCTGTTTAAATAGCATGCAATTGCCACTATCAAACACACCCCACTCCCAACAATAGGCTATTTACATAACATTACTTCTTGATCAGCTACTACCAGAGTCCTGGTGGGCTATTGTTCTTGGGCTCCAAGCTCAGCCAGTCTCAGGTAGAACAGTCCTGGGATATTTCAGTCCCAATCTGTTATGTATTGGAATGTGATTCTGGGCTATATATTCCTATGTTAAGCTTGATTTCAAATGTGGCTCTTCAGCTGTGGCATTACTATTGGCTGGTTTCTAAGAAACCTCTGTACAGAACCAATCATCTTGTAAATATGTTGCAAAGAGGGAACAGTCCTGATTGGCCTTTATCCCTGTGTTATGATTGGCCTTTATCTCTGTGTTGTGATTGGCCTTTATCCCTGTGTTATGATTGGCCTTTATCTCCGTGTTGTGATTGGCCTTTACCTCTGTGTTGTGATTGGCCTTTAGCTAACTGTGGGTGTGGCTTTAACAGCCCGGGAGAGTTTAAAAAGGGAGCTGTGCTCCACTTGTTTGTTGTGTGTTCCTGAGTTGAAGTCTTGCTGTTAAATAAAGCTGAAATCACTTTTTGCTGAATCCTGTTTTTGAGTCTCATACGTAACAATTGGCGACGAAGGCGGGATACTGAGAGCGGGTAGGCAGCCCCGCTGAACCAATGCAGAACGGCAGACGAGGACACACACCCGGCCGCGCCGACTGAGGCTCCACAAGCAGTGGTCACCCCTCCAGTCGAGATGGCCGTCAACCCGGCGTTCGAAGCGTTCGACCCAGCGACGGAGGACTGGGAGTCTTACCTGGCACGGTTTGAGTTCCACCTTCAGGCGAACTAGATCACCGACGAGGCAAGAAAGAAGGCGACGCTCCTTAACACAATCCATAACGGTGAGAGTCCTTACTTATGAGAAAAGGCAACTGGGGGTTTAGAAGGGAAAAGAGAGTTAAGGGGAGTGATAAAGGTTGACAAAATATGCAGAGTGGAAAAGTGGCTGGAGAGAACTTTTCTTCCTCTTCCATTAGATCAAAGCTCAAGGTATCTCAAAGCTTGAGAGCCAGTGTGGTGTCATGGTTAAGAGTGTTGGACAATATCTGGAAGACCCGGTTTTGAATCCCTGCTTCTACCATGGAAGCTCACTGGGTGACCTTTGGCCAGTCATACTTTCTCAGCCTCACCTACCTCACAGGATTGTTGTGATGATAAAATGGAGGAGAGGAGAACAATGTAAATTGCTTTGGGTCCCCACTGGGGAGAAAGGTGGGGGATGAATTAAATCAATAAGATATGTAAAAGCTGGTGATAAATTGAGCAGAGAATGAAATGAAAAACAAAAAAACCCACGCTTGTTAATATGACATGAAACTTATTCAATTTGCTGCCACGAGACATGAAACCGGTTGCTAGTTTGAAGTAAGTTAGGAAAGAAGTTAATGAAGGAGCAATCTCTATGGCAGCGTTTTTCAACCACTGTGCCGCGGCACACTAGTGTGCCGTGAGATATTGTCTGGTGTGCCGTGGGAAAAATTCCAATTTCATCCGTAACATGCGGCTTCGGCTCACAGAGTTAAATTTTTTTAACATTTTCTAATGGTGGTGTGCCTTGTGATTTTTTTCATGAAAAAAGTGTGCCTTTGCACAAAAAAGGTTGAAAAACACTGCTCTATGGCAGTAGCCATGATGTTTCAAAGGAACCTCCATTCTCAGAGGCAGTTGGCTCGATGGGTCCATTACCCGCCAGCCTGGATCAGGCCACTGGGGGAACCCCACCCCCAAAGTGCCGGGATTGCAGAGATGTGCGCAGCATGATGAGATTTCAGAGCACATTGCAGGGGGACACTCTATCATTCGAGGGAAAACTCTATGGTTTTCCCTCGAATGATAGTGATCCCACCCCCAACATGCCCAACGTGATGATGTCACTTCCATGTGACATCATCACAGTGTGCGCACAAAGCACACATGCCAAGGAACTCCCAGAGAGGGCCAGGACTCCCCCCGCTGCAGCTACAGTAGGACTTCGCAACCCTACGTTGACTACCTGATGCCAGCAGTCGGGAGGCCTCTGTAAGGAAGGTCTGTTGCTTCCCCATGCCCAGCTTTCCCCAGAGGCATCTGGATGGGCCTGGGGTCTCATGCATCAGGACTGTTTTTCTGTTCTCACTTCCTGTTAATATGATTAAGATTTGAGTTTGTTTATGAGAAAATTGAAGAAGTTTTGTGCCAATACTGCTCTCTGCCTTTTCTTCCCACCCACCCGCTCTCTCTCAGGTCCCACCCTTCTCTCCCAGAGAAAAGGCCACACAGGGATTATAGAGGATCAGGAAAAGGTGCTGGTCAGGCCTATTTCCATTCATGACCTCATCCAGATGAACAAGCTCCAAGAGACAGGTGGGCCTGACCTGCCAGCAGCCCTTAAGAGAGGCCTGGCCCTGCAGGGGCTCCTGCCCCTTCTTCTGCAGGGCTAGCAGGGAGGGAGAATAAGGCTGGGGAAATCGCAGCAGTTCTGCCATACCCAACAGCCCAAAGGACCCTCTGCCTTGTCTGCACACTACCAATAGGCCAACGGGCGCAAGCAAGAGTCACTGTCAGGGCTGCCAGCTCCAGGTTGAGAAGAGTTTGGGGGTAGAGTTTGGGGAGACCGAGGTTTGGGGAAGAGAGGGACTTCAGCGGGGTATACTGCCCTAGCGTCCACCTTCCAAAGTGGCCATTTTCTCCAGGGGAACTGATCCCCATCAGCCAGAGATCCATTGTCATCCCAGGTGATCTCCACCTGGAGGTTGGCAACCCTCATCGCTGTGCATGGGAAACACTGGCTCCAAACACTGTTTCAGGGAGGGGAAAGGGTTGCAGCTGACAGAGCAAGGAGGGAGGCGGAAGAGAGCAGTGGGAGGGCCTGCCTTCCCAACAGAAGGGCTACGACAAGCTCATCGTATTCTTGGCCCCCGATTGTAACCCCAGTCAAGCTCTTACTATAGGATTTGTGCAGGGGACATCAGGATTTGTGCAGACTACAAATGCACTACCAGCAAGGTCCTCCAAGACCACGCATATCCTGTTCCTGTGGTGAGCCATGTCCTAGTGTCCCTGGCTGGGGCCAAAATCTTCAGTAAACTGGACTTGGCACAGGCCTACCAGCAACTGCCAGTAGATGACACTACAGCGGAAGCCCAGACAATTGTAACTCACAGGGGGGTGTTTAAAGTCAAGTGTCTACAGTTCGGGGTCAGTGTAGCTTCAGGAATTTTCCAGAATCTAATGGACCGTTTACTTAAAGGGATCCCTGGAGTGGAACCCATTTTTGCGGTGGCGTCTCCCAAAGCCTTCTCCGACTGTCTGCGAGCCGTCCTGCAGTGCTTTGACGTGGCCAGGCTTAAAGTAAAGAAAGAAAAGTGTCTTCTCGGTGTCCCCAGTGTTGAGTTCCTGGGATTCAAAGTTGATGCCTGTGGCATCCACCCCATGCCGGACAAGATCGCAGTCATCGTCAACGCACTGACACCCTCCTCCAAACCTGAGCTGCAGGCTTTCCTTGGCCTGCTGAATTTTTATCACACATTCCTCCCACACAAAGCGGCCATGGCCGAGCCCCTGCACCACCTCTTGGACAAACATGCAAATTGGAAGTGGGGGCCACCGCAGTCTGCGGCTTTCCTGGCTGAAAAGGATCTCCTGACCTCCAATGCTGTCCTGGCCCATTTTGATGAATCCCTCCCTGTAGTGCTCACATGCGACGCATCGCCCTATGGGGTGGGGGCAGTCCTGGGTCATAGGCTAGCCAATGTCTGCGAGGTCCTGGTAGCCTATTACTTGTGCACCTTGTGTTCGGCTGAGTGGAACTACGCTCAAATCGACAAGGAGGCACTGGCAATTGTGACGGGGGTGCGTAAGTTCCACAACTACCTGTACAGCTGCCCTTTCACCATTTACATGGACCACAAGCTGCTGCTGGGCCCATTGGCCCTGGACCACCAGAAACCCCATATGCTGACTCCCCGGGTGTTGTGGTGGTCTATCTTTCTCACAGGTTACGAGTACACCCTGCTACACCGGCCAGGCAAGGCAATGGGACACACCGACATCCTCAGCCACCTTCTGCTAGCTGTCTGCACCCTGGACCCAGCTCCTGTTGCTGGAAGACCTCCCTGACTGTCCAGTACCGGTGCCAGACGTCTCCAAACACACCAGTAAGGACTGCATCCTCTGCCGTGTTTGGGACTGGGTGGGGAGGGGCTGGCCAACAGGGAGTGTGGGCCCTGAGTTTGCAGCGTTCTGATCCGCTGGGAAGAACTGTCCACCCACAAAGGCTGTATCTTGTGGGGTAGCCGGGTAATCATCCCTAGTCCCCTATGCAAACGCATTCTCACTGCACTGCACAAGACTCATCCGGGAATCATGCACATGAAAGCCTTGGTGCGCAGCTATGTATGGTGGCCAGGCATGGATGGGGAGATAGAGGACCTGGTCAAACACAGCCAGACATGCCAGGAAACATGGCCGGCTCCTCCTGGGGCCCCAGTGCAACAATGGGAATCCTCGCACAAACCATGGGCCCACCTCCACCTGGACTTTGCGAGCCTGTTCCAAGGCCAGACATTTTTCATTCTCTTGGATTCCTACTCTAAGTGGCTTGTGGTGGTCCCCATCTCCTCTACATCATCGAGAACAGCGATCAAAGCCATATGGAAGATCTTCAGCACCCATGGCATCCCTGACACCTTGGTATCGGACAACAGGACTACCTTTACGTCAGCAGAATTCCTGGAATTTGTGCAGTACTATGGGATTCGGCATGTCTGTTCTGATCCCTTCCACCCAGCAACCAACGGATAGGCAAAATGGATGGTATGCACAACCAAGGAAGCACTGCGCCAGATCATCCAAGGGGACTGGGACTACAGGTTAGCTGCCTTCTTATTCAGCCAACGAACGACCCCACACACATCCACAGGATGCTGCCCTGCAGAACTCTTAATGGACCAGCTTCACCCAGACAGGGCACCCAACCACAACCCAGGCACAGTAACGCAGGAGGCACCCCAGGGGTACTTTCCAGAGGACCCAGTATACGCCTGTAACTACACATGAGGTAAACTATGGATCCCAGCCCGGGTGGTGAGAGTGACAGGGCCTCTCTCATACGAGGTCTCGATGGAAAATGGCCAGCTCCTCCGGAGGCACGTAGTCCAACTACACCGTCGCCTGCTGCCCCTAGACGACCCAGAGGTACAGGACGCCGAGGACAGCAATGAGGAGCCGGACCTGGAGGAACCAGCATTGGGACCAGCGGAGTCCAACACAGCCACAACTCCTGCTCCACGTTCCATGCCAGAGCCCAACAGTGGATTTGCCCCTGCAACTGGGACTTCACTGACCACTGTCTCCGAGCCACAAACTGGGTCAACCACGCCTAACAGCACCCTGACAGAGCCACGCCACTCCACAAGAGAACGACGGCATCTGGAGTACTTGCGGGACGATGTGTGCTTTGGAACTAAGGGGGGAGGGGTGTTGTGTATTAAGGTGGCTGCGACCGCATGCACCTGGCCATATGGTCAAACGGACCTACAGACCTTCGGTCCTAGAACAATAGACACCACGGATCCTAGGCGTGGACCAATGGGAGTGCCAGGATCCTGCAAGGAACCTATAGTTACCAGGGCCATGTATATAGAACCTATCACAGGTGTTGGAGGTGTGTGCAGACACGAATGTAAGCCGGCTGTACACCAGCTAGTTTTTGATCTTCGTTCTGATGTAACCAAATAAACTTGAGCTGATTTCACCATGCTGAGTCTCCAACCTCAGTACTTTTCAGGCCCTATGAGGGCTGTCACTTGGAGGAGGGCACGGAGCTGTTCCTGTTGGCAACAGAGGATGGGACTCACAATCATGGGTGGAAAAGGTGCTGGCTGGATCTTAGGGAAAACTTTTTGACAGAAAGAGTTGTGCAACAGCAGAATCAGCTGCCTAGGGAGGCGGTGAGCTCCCCCTCGCTGGCTGTCTTTAGGCAGCGTCTGGACAAACACTTGTCAGGGATGCTCTAGGCTGATCCTCTGCTTTATGGCCTCTTCCAACTCTGTGATTCTATGAATCTATGAGTTTTGGATTTGGCTAGGGTTGCCAACTCCAGGTTGGGACATTCCTGGAGAATTTGGGGATGGAACTTGTGGGGGGTGGGCTTTGGGGAAGGGAAAGACCTCAGCAGGCTATAAAGCCATACAGTTCACTCTCCAAAGGTATCAGTTGTAAATTCAGGGCTCTTTTGTAGCAGGAACTCCTTTGCATATTAGGCGACACACCCCTGATGTAGCCAATCCTCCAAGAGTTACATGGCTCTTCTTACAGAGGCTACTGTAAGCTCTTGGAGGATTGGCTACATTAGGGTGTGTCGCCTAATATGCAAAGGAGTTCCTGCTACAATATGCAAAGGAGTTCCTGATGTTAATTGTGGGAGGCATCCAGGCCCCACCAGGAGGTTGGCAACCCTATTAACTGCACTTCCACCTTGGAAGTGAGTGGATTTCATCTGAAAAGTGGATACTTGGGCTCATTTTCAATGGAGGAAGCCAAATGGGTGTGTGTGTGTGAAATATTAAAAGAGAAAAGAACTGGATGGAAGAGTTCTTCAGCCATTTTCATTCCAGTAAAGGCAGCTGGATTAGTGCCCAGCTAAAATAATGAAGAGTGATGGAAGACTCGCTTTACCAATCCGTCATTCCCCATCCAGGTAAAAAAGAAGATCCCTGTCTCAGTGATAAATGAGGAAGGCCATGTCTAAATCGGTGCGGTTCATTTGTTATTAAACTTGCATTCTTTAATGGAAAGAAAAACAGAGTGGAAAATAATCCCGAAGAATGGGAACACTTTAAAAAGGCAGTTCAATAATGAAGAGATCAATAGTATCTATAGGTTAAAAAAAAGGAGGAAGAAAAAGAATTTTGGACACGCTTCAGGAATTCAGAACAGAAGAATACTGCCCTTGCTGTGTGCAGCACAAGAGGTGACCTCTGAACCAAACACCAAAGTTCTTTTGCATAGTAACTAATTGTATTCATCATCACATGATTATCATCTGATGAAGGGAGCACTGAGTCTCAAACTGTGCAATCTTAGGAACGTTTCCCTGGGACAAAGCTCCATTTGCTCGATTTGAGTAGGATTCTGATTAGACCAGCATAGGATTGCTCTCAAAAGCTTATACCAGAAAATCTTGTTAGTCGAAGAAGAAGAAGAAGAAGAAGAAGAGGAGGAGGAGGAGGAGGAGGAAGAGGAGGAGGAGGAGGAGATTGGATTTATACCCCGCCCTTCACTACCCAAAGTGTCTCAGAGCGGCTTACAAACTCCTTTCCCTTCCCCTCCCCACAACAGACACCCTGGGAGGTAGGTGGGGCTGAGAGAGCTCTGACAGAAACTGCTCTTTTTCAACAACAGCTGTGCCAGAGCTATGGCTTGCCCAGGGTCATCCAGCAGGTGCAAGTGGAGGAGTGGGGAATCAAATCCGGTTCTCCCAGATTAGAGTCCGCGCACTTAACCACTACACCAAATTGGCTGTTGTCGTCTCTCTGTGTCATTTCCACATTATGGTGACCCTATGAATGCATGACCTCCAAAGTGACCTCCTGTCCTTAACAGTCCTGCTCATGATGGGCCTTTGTGGCTTCCTTGACTGAGTCCCTCCATCTCCTGTCGGATCTTCCTCTTTTCCTGCTGCCTTCAACTTTTCCTGGCATTATTGCCTTTTCCAGGGCCTTCTGTCTTCTCATGATGTGCCCAAAGCACGATAGCCTCAATTTAATCATTTTAGCTTCTAGTAGGGTTGTCAGGTCTTACTTTTTTTCTGGCAGGGGAGTCCCAGCCCCTCTTCAGGACATCCTTGGTCTGCGTGTTTTGCGCATGTGCCATGATGATGTCACCCGGAAGTGACGTCATCACATTGGCACGTTGGGGCAGGGCCACTATCATTTGAGGGGAAAACATGGAGTTTTACCTTGAGTGATAAAGCATCCCCCCCCAGGAATGTGCCCAACACAATGATGTCACCTCCAGGTGACGTTATTGCACTGGGCACATCCCCGCGATCCTGGCACTTTGGGGGTTGGGTTCCCCCTGGTAGCTGGATCTGGGCTGGCAGGTAAGAAGCCCATTGAGTGGGCAACCCCCGTCCCCCTGGAGGACCTGGCAACCCTAGCTTCTAGGGAAAGTTCAAGCTTGATCTGATCTAGAACCCACATATTTGTCTTTTTTTGCTTATTTGTCCAAGGTACTACTGGACTTGAATCTAGCTCTTCTACTGTAGACCAACATGGTCACTGTTGGGAACTCATTAATCATATTAACAAGTTAACAACCCCCACCTAACCTAATTGATGTACATCAGTGCTATCAAGTCGAACCAACACGATGACCCTGGTAAACTGTCAGAAGTCCTAACTTAGTCAGCAAAACGCCAGGCCTTATGATGCAAGCAAGGTTAGCATTTATTAAGCTGCAATAGATAGATCACTGGTACAGGTATCTTGTTCAGAATGACTTGGTTACAGAAAGCAAGCGGTTATACAGGGAAGGGGGTGAATGGGGACCCCCCCTTCTTCCATACAATGAATAACATGCAACTGGGAAATCGAAAGTTACTAAGCTAATGAATTTCCCACCGCCCCCATTAACCACAGCTGCTACATCTATGCCAGCAATAGAGAAGCGCGCAGCCTGACTTGCCAAGGTCAGAACGTCTAGGCTGCAAGAGATAGTAGAAATAAAAGCCACATTCCATTCTCACACCCGAGGTGTAAATCAACAACTCCCCGGATTCCAACCTCCCGCCTGTCACGCCACCAAGGCGCCTATAGCCCACCTCCCTCCCTTCCATCCATCATGGCAGGGCTACCTGACATGCAGCCCCCTCGAAAATAGTCCTACCCCTTCGGTTTATGGGGGTACAACTTGTGAAACGCTTTAACAAGCCGGGGGGCCAGAACATTTTCCGCCCGTACCCACTCCCTCTGCTCCGGCCCAAAGTCAATCCATTCAACCAGGTAAAACAAGCGATTGCGAGAGATTTTAGAGTCCAGAATTTGCGACACTTCGTAGTGAGGTTCCCCTCCCACCAGCAGTGGAGGAGGGGTCGGCCGTAGCGGTCTCCATCTGTTCTCTTCAGGCGCTTTGCGTAGAAGCCTCACATGAAAAACAGGATGAACAGACTTTAGAGACTTAGGCAAGGCAAGTTCAACAGTCACATTGTTAATCACTCTTATAATCTCAAAAGGACCAACATATTTCCAACCGAGTTTGCGACTCGGTTGAATACGACGCAAATGTTGGGTAGATAAGTAAGCAAATTCTCCGCACTTTGGAACCCAAGCAAGGCTACGTTTTTTATCCGCTTGGAGTTTGTATGCAGCCTTAGCCTCCTCCAGAGTTTTGGCTAAGGAGCCCCACGCCTCCTGCAGTTGTTTGCACCAGTCTCCAGCGTCTCCCGCCGGGAGGTCGGGAGAAGTCAAAAATGGCAAAGGCGGGGCGTCATATCCATGTACTGCTTTAAACGGGGACATCCCCGTCGACGAGTGCTGAGTATTATTGTAACAGAACTCAGCCAAAGGCAGAAGAGAATGCCAATTATCCTGCTGAAAGTTAGAAAAACACCGCAGGTATTGTTCCAGAGTCTGATTTACACGTTCGGTCTGCCCATCCGATTCAGGATGGTATGCACTGCTCACCCCCCTCTCCACCCCAAGCAGTGACATAAGTTCGCTCCAGAACTTGGAAACGAATTGAACCCCTCTGTCCGAGATCACCTTGGCAGGTAAGGTGTGGAGTCTCACAACGTGTTATAAGAAAGCAGAGGCTAATTTTCTAGCAGAGGGGATGGAGGCAAATGGAACGAAATGCGCCTGTTTAGTAAACAGGTCCACTATCACCCAGATGACTGTTTCCCCCACTAGGGGTAGATCCGTGATAAAGTCCATAGAAATCACCTCCCATGGTCGAGCCGGGGTGGGGAGAGGTTGTAGGGCACCTGGGGGTTTACCGGGCCGAGGTTACTCATAAGCATGTTTGACAGCTGACGTGAAGAGAGACATATCTTTCCGTAGGCCGGCCACCAAAATTGTCTTGCAAAGCTGGAGAGATTTCCAAACCCCGTGTGACCAGCCAGCTTTGATCCGTGTGCCCAGCCCATTACCTCCCCTGAGAGATCGTGGACAAAGAGTTTGTTATTTTTGTCCAGCAGCCATGTTCATCCCTGGACATTCCGTCTTCCCCCACCTCCTCCCTGTCTGCATCTGAGAGTTCTGTGGAAAATCTCACCGCCCATTCATTTGGGGGAGGATCGGCGGTGGGGGGAATGTTGGCTTGCCTCCGCGTGGTTACTGCTCCTCCCAACTGGGAAGGAGTAAAAATCGAGTCACGAATCTCCTCCCTTTTGCTGTCGTGTTGAGGGAGGCGTGACAGGGCATCGGCCAGCGAGTTCGATGTCCCCGGGAAGTGGTGCAGTGTGAAATTGAACTTGGAGAAGAAATCAGCCCAGCGGAGCTGTTTGGCGTTCAAGGAGCGGGGGAGCGGAGTAGCTCGAGGTTTTTGTGATCAGTCCAGACCTCGAACGGGACTCGCGCCCCCTCAAGCCAATGGCGCCAGGTAGACAGCGCTAAGCGGATCGATCCCGCTTCTTTTCCCACACTGACCAATTCCGTTCGGTATCGTTAAACTTTTTTGAAACATAGGCAAGGGGGTGCAACTTGCCATCCTCCCCTCCTGGAGGATCGCCCCCCCATTGCAACGTCCGAAGCGTCAACTTGAACAATGAATTTCTTAAGTTCATTCGGGTGGGCCAACACGGGTTCCGACGTAAACAGAGCTTTCAATTTGTCGAACGCCTGCTGGCACTCTGGCGACCAATCTAGTTTGGCCCCGGGCCGAGTGCACTCGGGTGGCTTCCCTTTGGTTCTTAGTAAGTCAGTTAAGGGAAGGGCCACCTGGGCAAAGTTCGAGAGGAACGATCTATAAAAGTTCGCGAATCCGAGGAATCCCTGGAGTTGCCTCCTCGTTTTCGGAGGCTCCCACCCCACTACATCTTTAACTTTGTCAGGGTCCATCTCAATCCCCTTCTGGGAAATGCGGTAGCCCAGAAAAGGGATCTCTGTTTTGTGAAATTCACACTTGGATAGTTTGGCAAACAGTTTATGCTTGTGCAACGTTTGTAGTACCTCCCGCACCAGCTTTACATGCGATTTAAGGTCGGGGGAGTACAAAAGAATGTCATCAAGGTAAACAAGGACCCCTTGAACAAGTACTTATGCAACACTTCGTTAATCAAGTTCATGAAGACTCCAGGGGCCCCCTGGAGCCCGAATGGCATGACTAAGTATTCAAACTGGCCGAGGGGGGTGTTGAACGCCGTTTTAAATTCATCCCCCTCCCGTATGCGGACTCTAAAATAGGCATCTCGGAGGTCTAGCTTAGAGAAAATTTTCCCCCCAGCCACTGCCGCTAGCAAGTCTTTTATGAGAGGCATGGGGTAAGCGTTTGTGTTTGACACTGCATTCAACCCGCGGTAGTCAGTACAGAGCCGCAATCCCCCATCTTTCTTTTTTCGAAAAAGCACGGGAGCCGCAAACGGGGAGGATGCTGGTCGTATGAAGCCCCTACTGAGGTTTTTATCGATGAACTTCCTCAGTTCCACCTTTTCCGAAGGGCTCATAGAATACAGCTTTCCCTTCGGCAATTTCTGGTTGGGTAAAATTTCAATTGCACAGTCAGAGTTTCTGTGGGGGGCAATTCATCGGCCTCCTCCTCTCCAAAAACGGGAGCCAGGTCGTGATACTCGGGGGGAATGCCTTCCAGTTCCGCGGCTGCCACCCCCGCTGTCACTAGGAGTTGCCCCCCATCATGGGTCCCCACTCCTTTTTCCATGTGTGGGACTGGCACTTTTTGGATATGAAGTTGACTTTTCCCTCCCCCCACAGTACATGAGGATCGTGATCAAAGAACCATGGGCTCCCTAGAACCAAGGGAAATCGGGCTGAAGGGGTAACCACGAAAGGTCTCTCTTCCCAGTGTTGCCCGAGTCCCACCCGCAAGGGCACAGTCTCATATTTGCAAGGTTCTTTCATTGTGGACCCGTCCATTTGCGTAAAAATCAAGGGGTCAGTCAATTTAACAACTTTCGCCCCAAGTCCCGTTAGTAGTGTGGGGTTAATGAGGTCTCTCCCACACCCAGAGTCAATGAGAGCTCGTACTCTCACATGGGTCAATAGACCCGGGTCCATTAGAGTCACCGTGAGAAAGAAAAGAGAGGGGGTTTGCTCACCGGGAGTTGCGCCTGGGGAGGTGGGACCTGCTGTTCAGCGCTGTTTACAGCAGGTCCGTCTCGTTTCCCTGCGGCACGGTCTCGCCATCGGATGAGTCGGATGCTTCACTGAGCGGTTTGGCTTGCAGAGCCCTCGCCCCCTTCGGTTTCGCCACCTGTTTCGGCGTGGATGTGTCAAACTTCTTCTTGGGTCCCTTCGGGGCTCCGGGTGCTGCAGCCGAAGTCGGGCAGTTCGCGGCGAAATGGCCCCCTTCTCCGCATTTGAGGCAAAGACCTTGCTTCATCCGGAGCTCCCTCGTGCCATCCCTCAGTTTCGGGTTCGGTGCCGTGGTTTTCCCTCTCGCAGTCGGTGCAGGGCCCCTGTTAGCCATCGCTGCAGCGTCGTCCAGCTTGATGGTCTTCAGGCGGTTCTCCATCGTGACGGCTGCTTGCACCCATCCGGTGAGGGTGTTCGGGTCTTGATTCCTGGTGACTTCCCGGCGGATTTCCGCGTTGAGTCCCCACTTGTAGAAGTCCACGAGGTTCCCTTCCCCTCGAAGTTTGGCGGCACATCTACGGAACTCCGAGGTGTAGTCTCGCACCGATCGCGCTCCCTGTTTGAGGCTTCGGATCGTTGCCTTCGCTGCTTTGGTGGAGTGCACATCCTCGAATTGCTCTTTCATGGCCCACATGAAAGAATCAATCTCTCTCAGCTCGCGCCCGTCGACTTGATGGAGCCCCACATACCAGTCAGCAGCCGCTCCCTTTAGGTGGGCTGCTATGACATCGACCATCCGCTCTTCCCGCTGGAATAGGTGGCCCCAGGTCTCGATAAACTTTTCGGCTCGCACCAGGAAGAATGGGAATTTCTCGGGGTCTCCGTCAAAGTCAGCGTCCAGAAGTTCTGTAGGCTTGGGCGGCAAGAACCCCCAAGGACGAGGGGGTGGTTGCCCCGGCGGCCCCTGCGGTCCTGGCCCCGCTGGTTGATCCACCGGCCCGGCTGGCACGTTCCCCTGGCCTTGGTCCGGCACCGGCCGTTGATCGGGAGGGACCTGGGCTGGTGGTTCCTCACGCCTTTGCCGCTCGCGTTCTTCCCGGATACCCTCTGCGATCATCTGTGGGATGCGTGCGAGGGATTCGTCTAGGAATCGCATCAGGCGGTCTTGGCTCGGTTCTTCAGTCCATCTCCTCCTCACCACGGCGCCTTCCAAGGTCTCGGATTCGCGGCCCGTCTCCTCCAAGGCTTCCGCCGTGATTAGTCTCCGGACCGACCTCTCGGGGTGGCTCGCCCCTATGGAAGCTCTCGGGGTCCCGAACCACGCTTCGTGGGTGTCAGCCAGGGGTTTCACCCAGTCACGTCTGCGTCCAACTCGGGTGGTCACCCCCCATAGGCTGCCCCATAAGGATCTCCGTAAGGCCCTCCAAAGTCGTACTCCAGACCCCATTGTCTCGGCACGTGTGTGTCTGGGGTCTCTCGGGGTGCGTCTTTCCCGGGAGGTCTCTTCTCCTTTTCATCTTCTTCAATTGGGAGAGTGTCTTCTTCTCCGCCACTCATTTTGGAGTTGCGGGTTTAGGACCAGTCCCAAAAGTAATTGATGATTCTGAACAAACTGTCAGAAGTCCTAACTTAGTCAGCAAAACGCCAGGCCTTGTGATGCAAGCAAGGTTAGCATTTATTAAGCTGCAATAGATAGATCACTGGTACAGGTATCTTGTTCAGAATGACTTGGTTACAGAAAGCAAGCGGTTATACAGGGAAGGGGGTGAATGGGGACCCCCCCTTCTTCCATACAATGAATAACATGCAACTGGGAAATCGAAAGTTACTAAGCTAATGAATTTCCCACCGCCCCCATTAACCACAGCTGCTACATCTATGCCAGCGATAGGGAAGCGCGCAGCCTGACTTGCCAAGGTCAGAACGTCTAGGCTGCAAGAGATAGTAGTAATAAAAGCCACATTCCATTCTCACACCCGAGGTGTAAATCAACAACTCCCCGGATTCCAACCTCCCGCCTGTCACGCCACCAAGGCGCCTATAGCCCACCTCCCTCCCTTCCATCCATCATGGCAGGGCTACCTGACATAAACGTATTTTATGGCCACTGAGAAGCAGAGCTGGGTTGCCATTGCCTTCCTTAGCAGAGTCTTCCTTGATGGTCTCCCATCCAAATACTGACCCTGCTTAGGTTTGGAGATCTGATGAGACTGGGCTATGCCGTGGCACCTTCCCTCCCACACTAATTTACCATATCATTATTAGAAGAAACCTAACTTTAACATTGGCTATTATTTGTAGCTGCCCATTATTCTAGCACCTCACTGTTTGACCTAGAGGCTGTGGAGGCCAGAGAAAAGGAGGTGGACAGAAGGGAGGAGAGGATGTAAAATGTGGAGGTGTTCTTGCTCTGGTTTGACATTTGAGCGTCACACTGGAATATCATCAGACGTTTGCTGCAAAAGCACTATCAAGTAACTTTAAGAAGCACACAGATCCTGTGCATGGAAATTGCTTGCAGGAGCCCAGCACATTACATTTGCAAGGCACTCAGTTTCTGATTATGCCACTGTACACCTGCTGCTTTAATAAAGCATTTCCCCCCCAGGAAATGAAATAACTAATTGTCCTTCATTGCAGGGCAGCTTTGTAATCATGTTCAAAGGATTAACTCTTGCAAATGTTATTTTTTCTTCCCATGTAATAACCTGAAATAAGTTCAAATAGAATTGAATGTCCTGAATTGCCAGGGACTGGTTTTCTGTGTGAAAGAGTGTATTTCAGGAGAGGCTAACCAAAGACCCCACTGCACAAGACTATGGAAGTAGGAAACTGACATGCATTTCTACAGAAGTTCTTTCCTATATTCGCAAATGTGTAAATGGAATTATTTACAATGACATGTGATTAAAGAGATTTCAGTGGGGGGTATTTATCTTCAGAATGTTTCTGAAACAATGGATTAATTTATATCCTAGACCCACGGATCTCTTGGGAGAAAAAGGAGACAGTTGGAGAACTCAAAAATCAAGCAACTAATTAGTGAAATGCCATTCAAATGGAGCCATTATGTGCGCAGTGCATCTCCCAGCCATTGCTCAGTCTGTATGCCTATGTTCATGACTCACTGCTAAAGAAGGTGGTAAGCATGAGAGGCAAGGCTTTTTATCCAGTTGAGTAGCCAGTCTGAAGCAGCAGAACAAAGTTTGACTCTAGTGGCACCTTTAAGACCAACCTTATTTATAAGGATGAGGAAAGTTCACCTTGTTTCAATTTTTTTTGCATCTCATGTGCTAAATTCATCTGCCAGTATTCTTGATTGAATTACTAAATTTTCTGAAGTTCAAGATATGCATTTCACCCCAATTATACACATTTCATGCAAACAACCATCCATTTTCCTTCAAGTATTTATACATTGTTTGTTAAATGCAATAATGTACATTTTAAATGATTGGCTATGTTTGATTGATATATCTTGCAATGTATATTTATGAGCTGATACCCCCACTTGAATCTGTGTAATTGCGGGTAGAAGAAAGTTTTTAAAAGCCTAGACACCCCAGAGTCAATATGCATACAACATATATTTCAGAAATGAACATACAGTAATATTGAACATATACATTTGTGCAAAACACTGTGAACATGAGGAAAGAATAATTAATATATGTCTGCAAAGAAAAAGCCTGCTGAAAATATGGTTAATTTTTCCAAAGCAATCAAAAATACATGTTATAATGCACATATATACAAAAAAAATATGCCATCCCATGCATAATCATAGCAGGAAGGAACTGTTAATTAAAGGTCAAATCACTACTGCTGAGAAATAAAGCAGCATCCCTACCTGTATCACATGGCTTGTAGACGTTTTAAAAGGCAGATAACATCATACCATGAATTATTGTACTAACATCAGATATCCCCTGTACTGGAGGCACACAGTGTAATGCTAATAAGATTTACAACTAAGACCAATGTGTCTGTGGCTATATTAATCTATTCAACTGACACTCCCAACTGTCATTTGAACATTCCATCCTCTTAATGTTTCTGTTCCAGACAGAACCCATAGAATAGCCTTCCTGTTTACAGGCCTTGGATCAAGATATATATATATATATATATATATATATATATATATATATATATATATATATATATATATATATATATATATATATATATAATCCTGTATCTTCTACAATCATTTCATTGTGTTTTATGGTTAAAATGTTCAGTTTATTTTTTATTTTCTTTGAATTAAATGCAAAAGTGCAAATATTATATAAATATAAATAAAGAACACATATATAACTGATCAATAATGGTTGATATAATTTAATAGTAACTAGTAACCAGTTCAGTTCAATTTTGATATAATTGAATAATAACTAGTAAGCAGCCCAAATGTATATGTTGGACAGATGTTCAGACAACCTGGGCTAATTATTGAGGCCACAGGAGAGAAACTCCATTGACTTCACTTTCCATGTGTTACTTATTGGCACAATTACAGAGAAATTTGGGTATCCTTCAGGACTACCTAACAGACTTGGGAACACAGGACGTTTTGATCACGAGGTTCAGCCCCTATCTTGCAGGTCAGTTCCAGTAAAGGGAGTGGGGGGGTATTCCTTTTTGCCACAGCAGATATGGTTGAGATTTTACTGGGCTTCATGCTATTTAACATGAACATGAAAACCTTGGGAGAGCTGGCTCACAGTTTCAGAGTGGGATGTCATATGTGCGTTATAGAAATGGATTGCCAAAATACAGACATTGCAACAGAAATTTCCATTCAAGTGCCTTTTCTGTATTAAAAAACCTGCTAGCACATGGTACTTCTTAACAAGTTCTATTAGATGTAAGATCTCCTGTATATAAAAAAGGTAGCTTACATATTGCTATAAGTCTATCAACTGAAATATATCAGTATAACACAACCCTATCTGTGGATATTTAAATCCAGAGATTGGATCCATAAACAGACATGACAGATCTGTATACAAACTTGATGAAAGCCCCAGGTTTTCAGCAAAAAACCCTGAATTCTTAAAAAAAAACCACTCTGGGAGTTAATCCCACCCAAATAATGGAAGCAGTGCTAGTACCTTTAAGATATGAATGCCACCTGAGATTTCAGTGGTCATTGTAGGGCATGTTCGGCAACTACCAGAAAACTGGCATTCCACACACTGGCATTCCACACACTGGAACTTAGGCCTGCGTTGATCCCTCGTTGGAAGCCTAGAAAGCTTCAAGGATAACCTTTTCTATGTGGGGTCAACCTTCTCCCTCGCGAGCATGCCCCAGTGTGCATGCTCGGGGGTGAGGTGGACCCTGCCCCCACCCCAGTTCCTTTCCCGCACCGCCGACAAGTCGCCACCTACTACAAACAGTGACTCTAAATGCCAGCACTGGGGAAGTTTGGGTGTGTGTGTGTGGATGCACAGATGACCACTCGAAGATCACCAGTTACAGGTAAGCAACCTGTTTATCTTCTTTGTGGTCTCTGTGCATTCCACACACTAGGAGACTCACAAGCTTAGTGCAATGGATGGCGGGTGATGGCAGCTGTCACATGCGTGCCACTGAAATTCAGATGACTTCAATCAGCTTTATTTTTATTAAACGCCAAGGACAACTCAGTCAGTGTAAACTCTGTTCTGTTTCTCGTTACATAACATAACTTAAATAATAATACTCTGTATCAACACTGTATCAACAAAGTCCAACGTGACTTTGCCTAGTTACATTACCTAATCTAACAGTAGCTCCCGTTTCATGGCCAAAATGTAAACTTTCTCACAGTTACCAAACAGAAGTTAGCATAGAACTACATGCACCTACTTAATGGAAAATGGACTCAAGTACTGTTCTACCAAAACTGGCATCCTTTCTAGCTCTTACATCAAGAGCGTAATGTGTGGCAAAGGTCAAATGGGAAGACCACGTGGCTGCAGCACACACTTCCTCCAGAGAGACTCCTGCCATAAATGCAGTTGAGGTTGCCACTGCCCTTACCGAATGTGCCTTCGGCCTAACTGGTAACGGTTCCTTCGCCAGCTGGTAGCTTAGAGCAATAGCTGAGGATACCCACTTGGAGAATCTTTGTCTTGAAACTGGTAAGCCCATTTTTGGTTCTGAATAACAAACCTCCTATCTTTCCTAAAACTCTGAGTTCTGGCTAAATAAAACTCTCCGAACATCTAGCATATGTAATGCCCGCTGCCTGTTGTCCTTAGTTCTGGAAAGAACGACGGGAGGGTTATGGTTTGTGAGAGGTGGAATGGTGATACCACCTTGGGGATAAAGGAGAGGTCTGGCCTCAAAACCACCTTGTCTGCATGGAAAGTCGTGAATGGCTGGTCTATCCTCAGCGCACACAACTCACTTGCCCTCCTTGCCAAAGTGACAGCTACGAGGAACGCTGTTTTCCATGTGAGTAAGTGGAGTGAGACTGTTGCTAAAGGTTCAAATGGCTCCCCCATTAATTGGGAAAGAACTAGGGATAGGCTCCATGATGGAACCAGTGGTTTTCATGGTGGGCAGATGTTTCTTAACCCTTTTAGAAATGATTTCATAATAGGATGGGAAGTTCGCCCCTTGACCAAAGTGTGGTGTGCTGAGATTGCCGCTAAATGCACCCTAATTGAGGAAAACCCTAATCCGGTTTTGTACAAGCCAGTCAGGTACGTCAGGATCAGAGGTATGGGGGCATTGGTGGGACTAATGCCCCTTTCCCTGATGTACAAATCAAAACACATGCACTTGTGGTGATACGACGCTCTCGTGGATGGCTTTCTGGCATTTACCAGTATATCAGTCACTTCCTCTGGTAAATTCATGCCTGAATGTTCCAAGCCATTAGTCTGAACATTCCTGGGTTGTGATGAAGGATTCTGCCCTTCCTTTGGGATAAGAGATCTGGTTCTGCAGGCAATGGACGGTACTGTCCCTTCGACAGGTGTAATAGCATTGGGAACCATGGTTGTCTCGGCCACCATGGAGCAACTAAGACAACCCTTGACTGGTCAACCTGTATTTTCTGTAGTATCTGGGGGATTAGAGGAATTGGGGGAAACATATAGGATAAATGGCCCGTCCATTGATGTAGGAATGCATTCCCCAGTGCTCCTTTGGATGGATGGTGTCTTGAGTAGAAGAGTGTGCACTTTGTGTTTTCTGCTGAGGCAAAGGCATCCCGGGTGGGTTGTCCAAACTCCTGGAACACTCTCTGAAGGTATGATGGCTTTATAGACCATTTGTGTTTTTCTATATGTGTTCGACTTAGCGCATCTGCTTGCACATTGTCCGCACCTGGAACATGCATGGCGGACAATTGTATGTTGTGGATCAGGCACCACTCCCACAGCTCTATGGTTGCTTCGCACAGAACTGCGGATGCTGTTCCTCCCTGCTTGAGGATGTAGAACATTGCCGTGGTGTTGTCTGTTGCCACTTTGACAGATTTGTTTTTGAGTTTCGGCAGGAATGAATAGAGTGCATGCTTGATTGCCAAGAGTTCCAGCATATTGATGTGAATTTTTTTGTGTTCTGTCATCCATTGACCTTGAATAGATAGGCTGCCACAATGTGCTCCCCATCCCTCTTGGGAGGCGTCGGTATATACTGTGAGCTCTGCCTCCCTCTGCCTGAAAGGCATTCCTGGCGTCAGGTTGTCCATAATCGTCCACCAAAGTAACGACTGTTGAATTGTACTTGGAATGGTAATTCTGAGGGAGGGCGGTACCATTACCGGATTGAAGTGATGCAGGAACCACAACTGTAATCTTCTCAGCCTTGCTATTGGCACCACGAAAGTTGTCGAGGCCATGAGGCCTAAGAGCCTCTGGATGTGTTCTGCTTGTGTTGTTCTGTGGATTATGCACTTCGTTGCTGATTCTTGAATAGTTTTTGCTCTGTCCACTGGAAGATAAGCCCTTGAGACGACTGAGTTCAGGATAGTGCAAAGGAATTGGATTCTTTGTGATGGAGTCAGCATTGACTTCTCTTGATTTACACATAGTCCTAGATTTTTTAAAAGGGTCATAGTTAGCATAATGTCATTTTGAAGTTGGTTTGGAGTCCTTGCCACAAGAAGCCAGTTGTCTATACAGGGAAAAATTATTATTCCCCTTGTCCTTAGATATGCGGCCACGACTGCCATGCACTTTGTGAACACACGTGGTGCCATTGACAGACCGAATGGAAGTGCTCTGTACTGGTATTGGGAGTGGCCGACAGCAAAGCGCAGGTAGCGATGGTGTTGTGGTCTTATAGTTATATGAAAATAGGCATCCTTTAAGTCTATGGTTGCCATCCAGGCACCTGATAGAAGTAGTGGCAGGATGGACTGCAGGGTTACCATTTGGAATTTCGAGGTTTTGATGTACTTGTTTAATCCTCTTAGGTCCAAGATAGCTTGTTTTCCTCCATCCCTCTTGGGGACCACAAAGTACCTCAAATAATAGCCCTGGAGATGTTGTGATTTTGGCACTGCTTCGATGGCACCTTTGATCAGGAGTTTTGAGACTTCTTCTTTGAGCAGCTGAGATGATTGTGTCATGATTACTCTTGGAGTTCATGGAAGTTGTTTGAACTCTATGGCATATCCTACCCTTATTATGGTAAGGACCCAGTTGTCTGTGGTAATCTTTTCCCACTCGGTTAGAAATGGTCTCAATCGGGTACCTACTGCTGGGTTTGCCGTAGATGGGTTGGCTCCCTCGTGGTTGCTGTTCGTGTCAAAAGGACTGCTTCCCTTGCTGAGGGACTCTTTTGGAAGAGGACGGTTTAGTTTTTGGGTGATATGATTGTCTCGGTGTGGTCTGGCGCCTTCTCCAAGACTCAAATTGGATGGGAGAGCGTGGTCTTCGATTGTACTGTGGCTTCCATGCCCTTTGTTTCTGGTTTCTCTGGGTATATTGGATGTTTACCCCCAGGTATTTCGCACGCCTTTGACTCTCATCGACTGCCTTGAGGGCATCATCTGTTGTGCTGTGAAATAGCCCACAACCATCGAATGGAAGGTCCTCTATTTTCTGCTTTATATCTGCCTGCAAGGATGTTGTCCTGAGCCATGCATGCCGGCACAGTGCCACTGCCGTGGCCATAGCACGAGAAAAACATGATACTGAGTGCCTCACTGTCATCACCTGTTGCTTCAATGCCCTCTGCGAATCTTGGATGAGAGATGTGGCCTGTGAGCGTATCTCTACTGGTAGGTTTGTCAGTAGAGCCTCCAGTTTGTTTATGTTATTGAAAATATATGCAGAGAGATATGACATATATGTCTGCATTTTGGCTGCCATGGATACAGAGCCATAAATCCTTTTAGCCATAGTGTCCACCGTTCTGCCTTCCCTGTCCAGGGGGGCTGAGTAGCGGGCCTGTTTGGCCTTAGATGAAGAGTGAACCACTATTGAATTGGGTTCAGGATGTGCCTGCAGAAATTGGGCATCATCAGCTTGCACTCTGCACATGGCCTCATAACATTTTGGGACCGCTGGTGCTGAAGCTGGCGCATCCCAAGCCTCTTTCAAGATTGCTAGATGTACTGGCAGCATAGGCAAGCATGGGGGTGCTGGGTGCTCTGCTTGAAACATATCATGGACTATATCAGACACTGGAGCAGATCCTGATGCTAATTGTATACTTAGTGCCTTTACCATACATTGGATCAGCTCCTGGAATCCCTTTGTGCCCTCTGGCACTGATAAGTTCTGATTGCGCTCCAATTCCGTATCCCTCTGTGGATCCTCATCTTCACGTTCAGCTGAAGAGAAGCCTTCAGCTGTCGGGTCCGATCTTGGAGAAGTGAAATGAGACGTCTCCAGCTCCATTCCGTCAATGTCATTTACTTGCAGTGCCCCCTGGCTGCGGTAGTCTGTAAGGCGATTTGTCTCAGTGCATTCCCCTCTCCATGTTCTTGATTGATTTATGTGTCGGTGGTCACGTCTCGGGGACAGGGACCTAGACGGAGATCTCCAGTAATGGCGATCTCTTCAGTGGGACCAAGAACGAGGGCAGCTGTAACCAAGATCATGGCCACCTGATCTGCGTTGCCGGTAGTTTGGTTGCCAGTGTGGTGAACTCCCATCGAAACTGACATGGGGGGAATCTGTGGCTGAGCAGCAGGAATCAGTAGAGTATAGCTCTCGGGACCTGCCTCTTGATCTGTGCCTTGCCAGCATCACTCACCTGCTCCTCGGAGATGACGTTCCCGATGTGCAGCCTTCCTCCGCCAGGATTTGTAAAGGAGGCACTGGCTGCACTGAGGGGGATAAATGCATGGTGTCCCCCCCCCCAAATGAGGACAGTGCCATTGTGCGGTCAAAGTCGAGGGGGTTTCTTCACACCTGACTGAGGGGGAACTTGATGCTAGTCCCATCAGCAGTAATGGCAGAACCACCCATGCCTGTTCCTGAGGAGTTTTAGACCCCGCTGTTTTAGATGGGGTCTCTCTCCTCGATTTCTTTGGGTTCGTTGTCTGAAACATCGAAGCAGATGCCCTATTGGGAGGCTTATCTGTTTTTGCTCTCCTCTTTTTGGGCGGCGGCACTTGTTCCTCCACCGAATCTCTCAGCTCTATATTAGAGGGAGGTGGTGTACTTTGGGATCCTGAAGGCTGTGCCATCATAGGAGTCAATGCCTTTTCTAAAAGAAAGGTCTTTAAATGAGCAGTCCGATTTTTTCTAGCCTGTCGTGTGAACCTGGAGCAGTGATGACAGAGCTCCGGCTTACGGCTTTCTCCCAGGCAGAACAGGCAATGGTCGTGGCCGTCAGTTGGAGGAATCTTAGTGTTACAATCGGGACATAGTTTGAAAAACAGTAGTTGTCCCATATGCTTCCTCTTAGGTGTGTTAGTGTTTCAACTTTTGGTGGTCACAGATTTTTTACCTAGTGAGGTGTTTCTTAGAGGTCATCTAGAGAGGTGCTGAAAAAACGTCCGACTCTTAAGGCGGTAAGAAAGGAACTGGCGTGGGGGCAGGGTCCACCTCACCCCCGAGCATGAGCACTGGGGCATGCTCACGAGGGAGGAGGGTGACCCCGCATAGAAGAGGTTATCCTTAAAGCTTTCTAGGCTTCTGATGAGGGATCAACGCAGGCGTAAGTCCCAGTGTGTGGAATGCCAGTGTGTGGAATGCCAGTGTGTGGAATGCACAGAGACCACGAAGAAGATCATTGCTTACCTACATACTTGGTTTCTGTCAGTACAAGGCAAGGGGAGGGCCCCTAACAGGGCTATTTTGGGCTCCCAGTCTACTCTTGCTCCCCTTCTTCCTGCCCTGGAGGGAGGACTCATCCGAGCCAAGCCCAGCAGCAACCACTGGGCCACTTGCCTCCATGCCATTTGTGCAACTCTCCCAGGTTTGGTGGTGGCTATTGGACAGTTTGATGCCTGGGACCAGCAGCAGACTTCACATAACTTGTATGATTTGGCTGGGTTTGGCAATGGCCACCGCACAACACATCTAAGCAATCTGGTACCACATGATTTTTGCAACTTAGGCTTTTCCCAGAGACAGACTTCCAGGGATAGGGAAGGAGGTGGAGGGGAGAGCGAGTGTTGTTTAGTGGTTAGAGTATCAGTCTAGCATCTGGGAGACCCAAGTTCAAAACTCTGCTCTCCCATGGAAGCTCACCGGGTGACCTTGGGCCGGTCCCACACTCTCAACCCAACCTACTTCAGAGGATTGCTCTGAGGATAAAATGGAGGAGAGGAGAATGATAAAAACTGTTCTGGAACCCCATTGGAGAGAAAGGCAGGTTACAAATGAAATAAATAAAGCTGAAGACTGAGGGGCAGGTAAAAGAAAGGCTGGTTGGTGAGTGAGCAGGACAGAAGGAAGCAGCAAAAGGGGGAAAGATATAGGGCCTGCCAGAAGGAGAGAAAGAGCTGGTAATGTGGGAAGGAGATTGAGAGGGAAATGAAGTAACCCTCCAAGTCCTTCTGGATTCCTTTCCTAAACTATATTTAAAAGCAACATATGAGAGAGAGTGGCTGTGACCAACTTCCGGGTCAGCAGCCAGTACCCAGTGCTCGCCATCTGCCCGCTCAAAATTTGAATATTTTTACCCTTTCCAATGCAAAAAATCTTATTTTGAATGATGGCGCCTAAAGGTGGTAAGAAGGGGAAATAAAAAGGAGAAAGCATTCTGTGTTTAACAGAGGTTTTTTCCAGCTACAGACACACCATCCACCTCATTCACAATGCTGGGGAGGGGTGAGTGAACAACTGAAGAGAGCCCTCTTGCTGCAATTTTTTTGATGCAGGCACTAACCAAACAACATCAGAAACTGAGAAATAATATTACAGAAATGCTGCACCAGCGTTTCAATGCATGGATGAGTTAGAAGAGCTTCAGAAACAGACAAACCAAAAGGCAGAGAAAGCTCTCAAGAAAGTTACTGAGCTCAAAAGTTAATTACCCGAGAGAACCTCAGATGCTTGGGCATGGGAACGTATTTTGTGTTTGGATTATTGTAGTCATGAGTTGTGCTTAAAGTTCAGGGGGTTCAAATCAAACGTTGAAGCTGGAACAGAGCTGAATATATTTATTGTGAATTGGTTAGTGGTCACTTTAAGCCTCGAAGCTGGTGTTAAGCCCCTTGTACAGAGAGCTTATTGTGTTGGTAAAGTATGTGAAGAATCTACTTCCTAATTATATACTAGACATATACTGGTAGAATTTAAGGACTTTCGAACACAGCAGAGGATCCTCTCAGAGGCTAGAGAGAGAGTAGGGGTGTGCATTCGGGATTCCGAAACCCGAAAAAACCCGAAAAAACCATTTTCGGGTTTTTTCGGGTTTCGGGATCCCGGCAAGCTGTTCCTTAAGCCTCCGTGAATCCCGAAAAAAAAATCCCGAAAAATTCGGGATTTTTCGGGATTTTTTCGGCATTTGCCGAAAAGCGGCATCGGGGGCTTTAAACCGGTGTTAAAGGGCCCGGGAATCCTTTTCCCGCCCTTTCCTCCTCTTTTCCGCCTTTTCCTCCTGTTTCCAGGAGGGGGGGGAGGAGGCTCCCAGACAGCCAATCACTGCAATGCATTTGCAAAATGCATTGCAGTTTGCAAAGTTTGCAAGGCTGTTTTGTACTGCCTGCAGCCCAAGCACAGTTTGCTCCTTTCCCAGGGAAGGAGCACTGGTGGCCAATAGGGTTCTGGCATCTGCTCTCTGGCCAATCACAGAAGGTTTTTCCTTTTGAAATCCTTCTGTGTATGCTCAGAGAGCATAAAAGGAGCCAGTTCTGGCTGCTGCCTCGTGGTCGTGGTTTGGCTTGGCTGGCTGGCTTTTGCTGCTTCTGCTGCTCATCCTCCTCCGAGTCCTCCTGAGTCCTCCTGAGAGTCCTGAGTCGTCTGCTGCTGCTGCTTTCATCCCTGGCTGGCCCTGGAGTCCCTGCTCTTCAGACTGGTTTGATTTATTAGGGCAATTTTAATTTCTTTTCTCCTTATTTTATTCTTCCTTCTGGGTTAGGGTTGGTTTGGGAGGGATTCTCAGGTCTCTTTCTTTCTGGTTTTCTTTGGTTGGGTGGGTTAGGTTCTGGGCCTGGGAGGGTTTTAGTTTGTGTAATTGCATTTAATCTCTGTAGTTTTATTTATTTTCTGACTGCATTTTAATTTGTATTTAATCTCTGTAGTTTAATTTTTTTTCTGTGTTGTGTGCATTTTTTGTCCAAACTTGATTTTTTTCCAGCCTCTCTCTGCTTTTGGTTCTTTCTTCTCTGGTCTTCTTGCTTGCTTTGCTGGTCTTTTTGCAGCCTTGTTTAATTTTTAAGTTCTGTATTTTGTTTTTTTTTGGGGGGGGGTTAGCCTGGGGCCTAGGTGCTCCCTCTCTCTCTCTCTGCCTTTGATTTCATTTCTTTAAGTTTTTGTATTTTGTATTTTCTTTAAGTTTTTGTATTTATTTGTACAATTTGTGTGTGCTTGGCTTGTTGGGTTTGTTTGGCTTGTTGCTGTTTGGGGGGTCTCTGTTGTGCCTTTTCTATTGTGTTGTACTAAAGGTTTTGTTTTGTTTGGGCTTTCTTTTCTTAGGTGTGTGGGGGTCACTGCTGAGTGTGCTTCTGGTTTAGCTGCAGTGCACCACTGTTAAATAGGCTGTTAAACAAAGTTGTCAGGTTTACTTTTTAATTAATATTTATAAAACTCAGTGTAGGGCTTTAGCTGTTCTTCTTAACTAGGTCAGTGGTAGGACAACAAAAAGAGGCCAGGTTTGTCTTCACAATATAAAACAAAGGTTTAAGTAGCACTAAATTCTTTAGAAAGTAGTGTGCTGTTGTGCTGCTGTGCTGTGTTCTGACTGACCTTTGGTAAAGCCAGGCACTTTCCCCTTTTAGATTGTTTTTCAGTTAGGGAGCTTTTCCTGAATCCACAAGGTAATCAGGAGGTTCCAGTAGACTCTAGATACTAGTAGTTTTAAACCCAAAAACTTTTTAAAAAGGTTTGAATAAGCCATCTCAAGGATAGTCTTTAAACCATAGTCAGGGTCAGTGTAGGAATTCACTAGTTTAAAAAAAAAACCAGAAAAAAAACTGAAGCAAGGCTAGGTTAGGCTCTACTGAAAGAAAAAAAAGTTTTTTGGTGGGAGGGTTTATAAAAAGGTGTGAGGCTGTTTTAGGGTCAGGTGGTGTAGTGTAGGTAAGTCAGGTGCCTAATACCCTCCCCAGAAGTTAGCGTGAGTTTGGCCAGGGGTACCATGAGTGGCAGGAAGGAAACGCAGAGGGGCCCTGGGGGTAAGGCAAAGGACAAGACTAGAGGGGCGGAGGGGAGGGGGAAGGGGAAAGCTGCGGCTCTCCCCGCACCTAAGCGAAAGGCCACAACAGAGCATCCTGACACCACTCCAACCTCTGGTCGGAGTGGTGCCATGAAGGTGCCACGGCTGGCACTCTTCTCCATGTTTATGGATGCTCCTGGGGTGGCCCCAGCAGAGGTGCCTGTAGGTGCTGCTGGCACTGAGCAGGGGTCTGCTGCTCAGGCAGTCCCTCCTCCAGCCGTTGCTGCTGAGTCTCAGCGGCAGGAGGAGGGGCAGCAAGAGCTGTCCATGGGGTTGAGCTTTGGGGACACTCTGTTTTCAAGGCTCACTCCAAGAACTAAGAGGGCTATAGAGGAACTGGAGGAGGGGCTGGCTGGCCAGCCCACTCCTCTGGTATCTCTAGGCTCCAGCAGACCTCCTGAGGGAGGACAGGAGGAGAGGCTGGGAGAGGAGGAGGAGGAAGAGATGGAGGTGGTGCGCCCCATGCACTTGCCATCTCAACCCCCTCCCCCTGCTCAGCCATCTCTTCCTGCTCCCCCAAGACACGATGTGTCTGGCCCGAGCTCCTCACAGGAGGCAGCTCCAGGGATGCCCAGAGCTGCTGGTCAGCGTGAGTGCCCCTTCACCTCTGGCGTCTGGAACCATTTCCAGGTTGTTACAGAGAATCCCCGCTTTGCACAGTGCCAGCTGTGTAGGGCCCAGGTAAGTCGAGGGAAGAACATCGATCATCTCTCGACCTCTGGGCTGTGGAACCACCTGAAGAAGCACCACCAGGCGGTGCTTCTTCGGGAGGGGAGACAGGCTGCTGCTGAGGTGCCCAAGCGGCCACCACCAGCCAGCCAGGAGGTGAGTCGTCCTGCGACCACCTCCAGCGCTCCCCTTGCGCGTTCCACGGTAGGGACGGGACAGGGACGCCAAGCATCTCTGACGGAGATGTTTGGTGAGGTCGGCACTAGAGTGCCTAGGGGGGAAGCAACAGGCCAGCAGGAGGGTCACTCGCCTCCTTGCTGAGATGGTTGCTATAGATGGGCGCCCCTTCTCCGCAGTGGAAGACATCGGTTTCCGCAGGGTTCTCCAAGATGCCTATCCCTGGTACACGCCTCCTTCTCGCACCACGATGAGCAGGAGCGTGATGCCCTCATTGTACAGGGCTGCCAGGGACTACGTGAAGTCACACTTGTCCCGTGCGCACGGGAGATATGTGCACTTCACGTCCGACATCTGGACCTCCTGTCAGGCGCATGAGTCGTACATTTCACTCACTGCGCACTGGTGGCAACCGAGCGAAGCTTTGGGTGGGGGAGGGGAAACTAGTGACAGGCAGGGTCAGGGCCGCCGGGCCGGCTACCGCAAGGCTCTGCTTCACATCGGGAAACTCGATGGGTCGCACACGGCGGACAACATCATGAGCGCCATCCAGACACAGTTAGACATGTGGGTAGGCAGGGGCATCACCAAGGGCTTCCTGGTGACCGATGGCGGCTCGAACATTAGGGCAGCGGCAGACAAACTGGGCCTGACGCGCATTTCCTGTGCGGCCCACCTTACCCACCTCGTGGTTAAGGATGCTCTGGGGTTGGGTTCAAAGAATCCCAATCTGGACGCTGCGACTCTTGAGTTCCGGCATATCGTCGAGAAATGCCGGTTCATCACAAGTCACTTCTCGCGCAGTACGAAGGCCCTCAATCTGCTGCGCGAGAAACAGGCGCTGGCAGGTCTGCCGGAGCACGACCTGCTAGGCGACGTCTCCACACGCTGGAACTCCACCTGTGTCATGCTTGAACGCTTGGTGGAGCAGGGAGAGCGCCCTGACTGCCCTGATCTCTGAGAGCGGGGTCATTCAGGAAGAGAGCCGGCTCAACCGCGAGGAGTGGTTGGCCATCTCTCAGGCTGTGGAGGTTCTTAAGCCCTTAAAGACCTTCACAGAGTTGCTCTCGTCTGACACGGCAGGTCTGGCTCTCGTCATCCCCATGGTCCAGACGGTCCATGAGGAGTTGGCCTTGTTTCTGGAGCCAGCTGCAGGACGTGCAGACATTGTTCCAGCAGTGTGTGCGCTGGTGAGAAGGCTGCAAAGTGCACTGCAGAAGCGCTTTCAGCCTATCCTCCAGAGTAGGATCTACATGATGGCGACCATGTGTGATCCGCGCATTAAGGGCAAGATCGCCGAGCGGGCCAACGAGTTCACTCAATGGAGAGATGTTCTCTCCGAGCGAGTTGAGCGCATGCGAGCCAAGAAGGGCACGTCGTCACAAGCTGCGGGAGAGGAGGGTGCCAGCAGCTCGACTGCTGTTCATCCTCCACCTCCCCTGCTAGGCAGCGTCCCCCTCATGGCTCCCGCCACCGTGTTCCCTGAGATGGCGTTCATGGGGCGGATCCTTGGCCCCTCTGGGAGCGGCAGGCGCATGAGAGAGAACACGGCGGCTGCGATGGTGAGGGACTACCTTGAGGAGCCCTACGAACCGCAGTCCACCTGTCCGCTGAGCTACTGGGCCATGAAAGAGACGGTTTGGCCGGCCCTCTCTGCCGTGGCCCTGAAGCTCCTCTCATGCCCTCCGACGAGCGTGCAGAGTGAGCGCATCTTTTCCCATGCGGGCGACATTGTCTGCCCGCATCGCTCACGCCTGAGCCCCTGGGCAGTTGAGCAGTTGGTCTTCCTGAAGATCAACTTGCGGCTGTTCGGTTTCCCGACCCTAGACTATGAGAGTGATTGAAGTGAGCACGCATACCTGTGCCTGCAATCCCCTCTCAGTCTGTGCTGGGAAGTTGGGCTACGCTCTTCCCATGTTTAAAACTAGAGGCTAGGGAGAAGTACCAGCCGGCCAGATTTGATTGGCACAGAGAAGCCCCAGACTTTCATCCATCCCACCTGCAGCAGAAATACCTAAGCAGAACTCTGGTAGCAGGGTGATGCTGAGGGTGGTGCGTGTATGCACCTACACTGCTGGCAAGCAACCACCCCACCAAAATTGCATGCTGAAATTAAAACAGCATCACAAAAACAAGGTAGAAGAGTAGGGCCAAGTAAGCAGCCAGAATCCAGCAGCACCCACAGGAGCACCACCATTCACCATAACTGTAATGCATGTTGTGTGCAATGCTCCCTCTAAGCTGTGAGAAACTTTGTGAGAAACAATGCGTGTATTATTTGAAATACATAACTTTTTTTTTTTTTTTTCAGAGGTGAGGTGGGATAAGGGAGGGATGGCCTGTGATGAATGACAGCTGCCACACCTAGGCCAAGCCTCCTCCACTGAGGCAGGCAGTGATGGCTGGTGTACTGCTGTGAGAGAGGAGGAGGATCCCTGGACAGATAGACCCACCCTATCCCCTCCCTTTCAATTCTGAGGCATTAGTGGGCAGGGCTTCTTGTTGTGATGGTTTTTCATGTAGGTTACCAAAGCAAGTCTTGGGCACATCAACGCACTGAAGTAAGCTAGCTGACATCATGAGACAGAGAGGCTGCGTGCTTGGCTAGATGCATGGAGAGTAACACTGTGCTACCTAGAAGTGTATTACTGTACATGCATTTAATGAAGTGGGCTGCATCACACCGAGCCACGGTTTTTGGGCATATCATTGTTTAAAACAGACCCCAAATCTTTTTGAGCCCGTGGGCAGTAGTGGGCACTGGGCACCTGGATTTTCAAAATAGGCAAGGCTCACCTTCTGGGCATGGAGAAGAGGCCACTGGCGGTGCAGGGGAGAGGTACTTGTGAATTTCCTGCATTGTGGGGAATTGGGGAGGGGACCTGCCCTCAGACCTGGGAGACTGAGCAGCCATTCTGTGGCTCACGCAAGCCCCTGTTTTTGCTTGCCCAGTGCCCGCCCTGTCTGGTGGGGCTATTTTCCTTCCTTAGTTGCTGCCACCACTCACTGGATTCACGCCCCCTTCCTAGAGAGACAGTGAGACCCCCCTGGCTGATTCCCCAACCCAAGGAATTGGGTACCTCAATCTTTGGGCGCCCCCTGGAGTGTTGGCAACCCCAATGATTTGGGCCAGTTTGGGTTCCTCTGGCCTCCCTTTGCCTCTGGTAACATGCTGAGTGGGGAACTGCACACCCCTAGTGATTAGTACCTTGAGCAGGTCCTGCCTGGCCCCCCTCAGTTCACATATGTTGCAGAGGTCCTCTGGTTTGACCTGAGTCCAGTTGGGTTCTGGCAATGACTGGCACAGTGGCACAGGTTGTGGGGGCCACTGTGCAGTGGTCCTCTGGTTGTCTAACCTAAGCATTTTCTTGACGTAAGCTGATAGGAGACAGAGGCTGCTTGCTTGGCTTAGTGCATGTTTTTTCACCTTGTGTGCTAAGTAGAGGTGACACTGCATGCATTATACGAGGTGCGCCACGTTCACCAAGCCATGGTTTTTGGGCAAATCATTAGGGATTGTGTGCAGGCCAGGGGGTTGGACTAGATGACCCTGAAGGTCCCTTCCAACTCTGTGATTCTACTAGCCGCAGAGAGACTCATTGGTTGACTTGCGAGGGCCGGTTGGAAGGAACAGGTTGCGGGGGCCACCCGTGCACTGATTCTGCTGATGGCCTAGTGGCAAATCCTTCCTCTCTTATGCTGCAGAGGTCCTCTGGATGTCTGACCTGAGTAGTTTTGGACGTAAGGAGACACAGCCTGGCTGCTTGCTTGGTCTCGATGCATGAGGCGAGCGCTTTGTGTACTAAGTAGAGCGGTCACTGCATGCATCGGACAAAGTAGGCATTAGGCAGCATTCACACACCAAGCCATGGTTTCTGTGCGAGTCGGGGTCCAAAACCTTTTTCAGCCTCTGGGCACCTTTGGAATTCCAAAGCAGGCTAGACTAGTCGTCATCTTCTGGGCATGGAGCAGGGGTCACTGCTCACTGCTGGGGGTGGAGGGGGAAGTATTTGTGAATTTCCAGCCTTGTGCATGGGCCGGGGTCAGACTAGATGACCCTGAAGGTCCCTTCCAACTCTATGATTCCACTAGCCGCAGAGAGACTCATTGGTTGCGAGGGCCGGTTGGCACAGGTTGTGGGGGCCACCGTGCACTGATTCTGCTGCTGGCCTAGCTGGCAAATCCTTCGCTGCAGAGGTCCTCTGGTTGTCTGACCTGTGTAGTTTTGGACGTAAGCTGACAGGAGAGGAGGAGACACAGGCTGCTTGCTTGGTCTGGGTGCATAAAGAGACCACTTTCTGTACTAAGTAGAGTGGGCACTTCATGCATCAGACAAAGTAGACACTAGCATTCACACACCAAGCTAAGCTGACAGGAGAGGAGACAGAGACCGCTTGCTAAGCTGGATGGCTGAGAAGAGCCACATTCTGTGCTAAAAAGATGTGATGTGACACTTCAGGCATCTGACAAAGTGGGCTGCGCCGGCATTCACACAAGCCACGGTTTCTGTGCGAATCATGGAGGGGGAAGCATTTGTGAATTTCCAGCCTTGTGCATGGGCCGGGGGTGGACTAGATGGCCCTGGAGGTCCCTTCCAACTGATTCTATGAATCTGGCTGCAGAGATGTCAAACTGTAGTCTGGAATCTGGATCATCAGACATGTTGGGCTGAATTCCACACACAGGTCCTCCTGCCCTCTTTACTCAGTTTATGCTGCAGTGCAGTACAATCTTTGAACTGAGTTCTGTTGGGTTTGGGGGTGCTGGCACAGTGGCACAGGTTGTGTGTCAGGGGGGCAGATTGTCGAGGTAAGGTGGAAGTGGCAGGCACGAAGGGGGCCAGGAGAGAGTGCGACGAGTATCCAATAAATACTGGAGGCTTTGGCTATGTGCAAAATATATACATTTATTTACCACAGCCATCATCAAACAGAGTGTCAACTGTCTGTCAAAGTGCTCTGCTGCAATCATACATAAGAGAAGAGGGAACTGTACATCATCACTCACTGTACATTTATACAAACACTAGCCAACCAGGCTGCAGTGCTGAGTCACATCAGGCAGTGGCAAGACTGCCCTGAACCAGCTGACAGCTACATGTCACTATCAAACACATCTAGACAGACTTATATGAACATGTGGATCTTAACACAGATTGCTCTGGTTCTGCTGGCCTGGAAACGTGCTGCTCCCTCAGTAATAATGTAATGTGTGTGTTGCAGTGTGCAGAGATTCTCTGGTTTGAACTCAGTCCAGTTGGATTGGCACTGACTGGCACAGTGGCACAGGGTGTGTGTGTGGGGGGCAGACTGCTGCACTGGTTATTCTGCTGCTGCTGGCCTGGCTGGCAAAAGCCAGGAGCAATCCATTCCTCCAATGTGGCAGGGGATTCTCTCTGGTCTGGATTGGAACTGGGTTCTGTTCTGTTGGGGTGTGGGCACTGACTGGCACAGTGGCACAGGTTGTTGTGTGTCAGGGGTCAGATTGCTCTGGTTCTGCTGGCCTGGAAACGTGCTGCTCCCTCAGTAATAATGTAATGTGTGTGTTGCAGTGTGCAGAGATTCTCTGGTTTGAACTCAGTCCAGTTGGATTGGCACTGACTGGCACAGTGGCACAGGGTGTGTGTGTGGGGGGGGCAGACTGCTGCACTGGTTATTCTGCTGCTGCTGGCCTGGCTGGCAAAAGCCAGGAGCAATCCATTCCTCCAATGTGGCAGGGGATTCTCTCTGGTCTGGATTGGAACTGGGTTCTGTTGGGGTGTGGGCACTGACTGGCACAGTGGCACAGGTTGTTGTGTGTCAGGGGTCAGATTGCTCTGGTTCTGCTGGCCTGGAAACGTGCTGCTCCCTCAGTAGTAATGTAATGTGTGTGTTGCAGTGTGCAGAGATTCTCTGGTTTGAACTCAGTCCAGTTGGATTGGCACTGACTGGCACAGTGGCACAGGGGGTGTGTGTGTGGGGGGCAGACTGCTGCACTGGTTATTCTGCTGCTGCTGGCCTGGCTGGCAAAAGCCAGCAGCAATCCATTCCTCCAATGTGGCAGGGGATTCTCTCTGGTCTGGATTGGAACTGGGTTCTGTTCTGTTGGGGTGTGGGCACTGACTGGCACAGTGGCACAGGTTGTTGTGTGTCAGGGGTCAGATTGCTCTGGTTCTGCTGGCCTGGAAACGTGCTGCTCCCTCAGTAGTAATGTAATGTGTGTGTTGCAGTGTGCAGAGATTCTCTGGTTTGAACTCAGTCCAGTTGGATTGGCACTGACTGGCACAGTGGCACAGGGGGTGTGTGTGGGGGGGCAGACTGCTGCACTGGTTATTCTGCTGCTGCTGGCCTGGCTGGCAAAAGCCAGCAGCAATCCATTCCTCCAATGTGGCAGGGGATTCTCTCTGGTCTGGATTGGAACTGGGTTCTGTTGGGGTGTGGGCACTGACTGGCACAGTGGCACAGGTTGTTGTGTGTCAGGGGTCAGATTGCTCTGGTTCTGCTGGCCTGGAAACGTGCTGCTCCCTCAGTAGTAATGTAATGTGTGTGTTGCAGTGTGCAGAGATTCTCTGGTTTGAACTCAGTCCAGTTGGATTGGCACTGACTGGCACAGTGGCACAGGGTGTGTGTGTGTGTGGGGGCAGACTGCTGCACTGGTTATTCTGCTGCTGCTGGCCTGGCTGGCAAAGCCAGCAGCAATCCATTCCTCCAATGTGGCAGGGGATTCTCTCTGGTCTGGATTGGAACTGGGTTCTGTTCTGTTGGGGTGTGGGCACTGACTGGCACAGTGGCACAGGTTGTTGTGTGTCAGGGGTCAGATTGCTCTGGTTCTGCTGGCCTGGAAACGTGCTGCTCCCTCAGTAGTAATGTAATGTGTGTGTTGCAGTGTGCAGAGATTCTCTGGTTTGAACTCAGTCCAGTTGGATTGGCACTGACTGGCACAGTGGCACAGGGGGTGTGTGTGGGGGGGCAGACTGCTGCACTGGTTATTCTGCTGCTGCTGGCCTGGCTGGCAAAAGCCAGCAGCAATCCATTCCTCCAATGTGGCAGGGGATTCTCTCTGGTCTGGATTGGAACTGGGTTCTGTTGGGGTGTGGGCACTGACTGGCACAGTGGCACAGGTTGTTGTGTGTCAGGGGTCAGATTGCTCTGGTTCTGCTGGCCTGGAAACGTGCTGCTCCCTCAGTAGTAATGTAATGTGTGTGTTGCAGTGTGCAGAGATTCTCTGGTTTGAACTCAGTCCAGTTGGATTGGCACTGACTGGCACAGTGGCACAGGGGGTGTGTGTGGGGGGGCAGACTGCTGCACTGGTTATTCTGCTGCTGCTGGCCTGGCTGGCAAAAGCCAGCAGCAATCCATTCCTCCAATGTGGCAGGGGATTCTCTCTGGTCTGGATTGGAACTGGGTTCTGTTCTGTTGGGGTGTGGGCACTGACTGGCACAGTGGCACAGGTTGTTGTGTGTCAGGGGTCAGATTGCTCTGGTTCTGCTGGCCTGGAAACGTGCTGCTCCCTCAGTAGTAATGTAATGTGTGTGTTGCAGTGTGCAGAGATTCTCTGGTTTGAACTCAGTCCAGTTGGATTGGCACTGACTGGCACAGTGGCACAGGGGGTGTGTGTGTGGGGGGCAGACTGCTGCACTGGTTATTCTGCTGCTGCTGGCCTGGCTGGCAAAAGCCAGCAGCAATCCATTCCTCCAATGTGGCAGGGGATTCTCTCTGGTCTGGATTGGAACTGGGTTCTGTTCTGTTGGGGTGTGGGCACTGACTGGCACAGTGGCACAGGTTGTTGTGTGTCAGGGGTCAGATTGCTCTGGTTCTGCTGGCCTGGAAACGTGCTGCTCCCTCAGTAGTAATGTAATGTGTGTGTTGCAGTGTGCAGAGATTCTCTGGTTTGAACTCAGTCCAGTTGGATTGGCACTGACTGGCACAGTGGCACAGGGGGTGTGTGTGGGGGGCAGACTGCTGCACTGGTTATTCTGCTGCTGCTGGCCTGGCTGGCAAAGCCAGCAGCAATCCATTCCTCCAATGTGGCAGGGGATTCTCTCTGGTCTGGATTGGAACTGGGTTCTGTTGGGGTGTGGGCACTGACTGGCACAGTGGCACAGGTTGTTGTGTGTCAGGGGTCAGATTGCTCTGGTTCTGCTGGCCTGGAAACGTGCTGCTCCCTCAGTAGTAATGTAATGTGTGTGTTGCAGTGTGCAGAGATTCTCTGGTTTGAACTCAGTCCAGTTGGATTGGCACTGACTGGCACAGTGGCACAGGGTGTGTGTGTGTGTGGGGGCAGACTGCTGCACTGGTTATTCTGCTGCTGCTGGCCTGGCTGGCAAAAGCCAGCAGCAATCCATTCCTCCAATGTGGCAGGGGATTCTCTCTGGTCTGGATTGGAACTGGGTTCTGTTCTGTTGGGGTGTGGGCACTGACTGGCACAGTGGCACAGGTTGTTGTGTGTCAGGGGTCAGATTGCTCTGGTTCTGCTGGCCTGGAAACGTGCTGCTCCCTCAGTAGTAATGTAATGTGTGTGTTGCAGTGTGCAGAGATTCTCTGGTTTGAACTCAGTCCAGTTGGATTGGCACTGACTGGCACAGTGGCACAGGGGGTGTGTGTGGGGGGGCAGACTGCTGCACTGGTTATTCTGCTGCTGCTGGCCTGGCTGGCAAAAGCCAGCAGCAATCCATTCCTCCAATGTGGCAGGGGATTCTCTCTGGTCTGGATTGGAACTGGGTTCTGTTGGGGTGTGGGCACTGACTGGCACAGTGGCACAGGTTGTTGTGTGTCAGGGGTCAGATTGCTCTGGTTCTGCTGGCCTGGAAACGTGCTGCTCCCTCAGTAGTAATGTAATGTGTGTGTTGCAGTGTGCAGAGATTCTCTGGTTTGAACTCAGTCCAGTTGGATTGGCACTGACTGGCACAGTGGCACAGGGGTGTGTGTGGGGGGGCAGACTGCTGCACTGGTTATTCTGCTGCTGCTGGCCTGGCTGGCAAAAGCCAGCAGCAATCCATTCCTCCAATGTGGCAGGGGATTCTCTCTGGTCTGGATTGGAACTGGGTTCTGTTCTGTGGGGGTGTGGGCACTGACTGGCACAGTGGCACAGGTTGTTGTGTGTCAGGGGTCAGATTGCTCTGGTTCTGCTGGCCTGGAAACGTGCTGCTCCCTCAGTAGTAATGTAATGTTTGTGTTGCAGTGTGCAGAGATTCTCTGGTTTGAACTCAGTCCAGTTGGATTGGCACTGACTGGCACAGTGGCACAGGGTGTGTGTGTGGGGGGGCAGACTGCTGCACTGGTTATTCTGCTGCTGCTGGCCTGGCTGGCAAAAGCCAGCAGCAATCCATTCCTCCAATGTGGCAGGGGATTCTCTCTGGTCTGGATTGGAACTGGGTTCTGTTGGGGTGTGGGCACTGACTGGCACAGTGGCACAGGTTGTTGTGTGTCAGGGGTCAGATTGCTCTGGTTCTGCTGGCCTGGAAACGTGCTGCTCCCTCAGTAGTAATGTAATGTGTGTGTTGCAGTGTGCAGAGATTCTCTGGTTTGAACTCAGTCCAGTTGGATTGGCACTGACTGGCACAGTGGCACAGGGTGTGTGTGTGTGTGGGGGCAGACTGCTGCACTGGTTATTCTGCTGCTGCTGGCCTGGCTGGCAAAAGCCAGCAGCAATCCATTCCTCCAATGTGGCAGGGGATTCTCTCTGGTCTGGATTGGAACTGGGTTCTGTTGGGGTGTGGGCACTGACTGGCACAGTGGCACAGGTTGTTGTGTGTCAGGGGTCAGATTGCTCTGGTTCTGCTGGCCTGGAAACGTGCTGCTCCCTCAGTAGTAATGTAATGTGTGTGTTGCAGTGTGCAGAGATTCTCTGGTTTGAACTCAGTCCAGTTGGATTGGCACTGACTGGCACAGTGGCACAGGGGGTGTGTGTGGGGGGGCAGACTGCTGCACTGGTTATTCTGCTGTTGCTGGCCTGGCTGGCAAAAGCCAGCAGCAATCCATTCCTCCAATGTGGCAGGGGATTCTCTCTGGTCTGGATTGGAACTGGGTTCTGTTCTGTTGGGGTGTGGGCACTGACTGGCACAGTGGCACAGGTTGTTGTGTGTCAGGGGTCAGATTGCTCTGGTTCTGCTGGCCTGGAAACGTGCTGCTCCCTCAGTAATAATGTAATGTGTGTGTTGCAGTGTGCAGAGATTCTCTGGTTTGAACTCAGTCCAGTTGGATTGGCACTGACTGGCACAGTGGCACAGGGGGTGTGTGTGTGGGGGGCAGACTGCTGCACTGGTTATTCTGCTGCTGCTGGCCTGGCTGGCAAAAGCCAGCAGCAATCCATTCCTCCAATGTGGCAGGGGATTCTCTCTGGTCTGGATTGGAACTGGGTTCTGTTCTGTTGGGGTGTGGGCACTGACTGGCACAGTGGCACAGGTTGTTGTGTGTCAGGGGTCAGATTGCTCTGGTTCTGCTGGCCTGGAAACGTGCTGCTCCCTCAGTAGTAATGTAATGTGTGTGTTGCAGTGTGCAGAGATTCTCTGGTTTGAACTCAGTCCAGTTGGATTGGCACTGACTGGCACAGTGGCACTGGTTCTAGGGGGCACATTGCACATGGTCTGCTGCTGGCTTGGCAAACATGCCCCCTCACACCACCACCACACCTCTCAGGTTTTTTTACAGGGGGAATCTGCTTGCCTGATAAATTCCCATAGGAAACAATGGAGAACTGGGGGCACCCTCTTTGGATGCCCCTGGAATTGGACCCCCTGGTCCAATCTTTTCAAAACTTGGGGGGTCTTTTGGGGAGAGGCTCCAGCAGCTACAGTCCAAATTTGGAGTCTCTACCTCAAACCCCCCCTCCAGCCCCCTGCAAACTTTCCAGAAAATTTCGCCATTGAAGTCAATGGCCCCATTGGATATAATGGACCCGAAAAATTCGGGAATCCCGAAAATTTTCGGGTTTCAATGCTTTACCGATATAGGTATTCGGGTTTTTTCGGGAATACCGAAAAATTCGGGTCCAATATACCCGAATCCGAATTTTACCGAATTTTTTTTTTTGCACACCCCTAAGAGAGAGAGGTGGTCTTGATTTTCAGGGTTTGAAGATTCAAGTTTTTCCGGATCTCCCTCCTGAATTTTTAAAGATTAGAAGAAATCTTAAAGATACGACTGCTAAACTGTGGGATTCAGGAATAAAATATCGATGGCTCCGTACAGGCAAGTTGTATGTCCAATATGGTTCAATTTCTTATACTGCCTATGACTCTGCCTTCAGTGAACTAATGCTGCCTGCCTTAAATTCTCCTTCAGAATCCCAAGAAATCAGAGCCACAAAGGAAAGATTGCTCTCCTCCTATGTCTGTTAAAATGACTCGAGTTTGTACTCCTGAAGACCATGAAGATTTTGAAGAGAGTTTGGACTCTGTTAAAAATTAGGATTTGGGTAATATAAAAAACAAATTATGCTATAAGAGTGGTGGGACTGTGGCAAGTGTCTGGGTATGTCCCTCCAAGGTTTAATCGGTCCTTGGAAGAAGGGTTTGTTTCTTCCACTCCTGACCCTTGAGGCCTCCTATAGCTGATTCTAATTATAATTTAGTTCAAAGATTAATTTGATAATATATTGTAGATGTATTATAATAAGCTAAGATTGTTTGAAAATCTTATAAACAATATCATGTAATAACTTTGGGAGAAGAAAGAAAATGAAGAAAAATTTGTTTTATTATATTTGTATACATTCCTGTAAGCCGCCCTGAGCCTGCCCCGGCGGGGAGGGCGGGATACAAATCAAACAAATAAAATAAAATAAATAATAAAGATATGAAGATAAAGCATGTTAGTGAAGTTTTATTTTTCAGTTTGGTGTAGTGGTTAAGTGTGCGGACTCTAATCTGGGGAACCAGGTTTGATTCCCCACTCCTCCACTTGCACCTGCTGATGTGACCGTGGGTCAGTCACAAGCTCTGGCACAGCTGTTCCTGAAAGAGCAGTTTGTGTCAGAGTTCTCTCAGCCCCACCTACCTCGCAGGGTGTCTTCTTCTTCTTCTTCATAATATAAATGATTTTGGTGGTATTGTTAAATTATAAAATTCTTTCTTCAATAAAACAAAATGCAAATTAAAAAAGAAGCAACATATGCCTCCTGATGTAGATTTAAACAAATATAAAGAGGAGAAAGGAGAAATACAAGGAGAAATATGTTTTAAAAAACCTAACAGAAAGCCCAGGTTTGCAGAATTTTTTTTTTCAAATGAAAGGTAGTTAACAACTCACAAGCAGTAAAAGTAATATCCAAACTTGCACAGATATATTTTTTTTAAATTGGGAGGTACTCCAAAACAAAAAAGAGATGATTAAGAGTCTAATTTTAATCAAGTCTAATTTTAATCAAGTCTAAAAAGTCTAATTTTCATCAAAAATTGTGACCTAACTCTACCTCATCCTGAACATCACGTTGGATTGTATTTGAGCAGAACTAGATAGATAGATAGATAGATAGATGATAGATAGATAGATAGATAGATAGATAGATAGATAGATAGATAGATAGATAGATGATAGATAGATGATAGATAGATGATAGATAGATAGATAGATAGATAGATAGATAGATAGATAGATAGATAGATAGATAGATAGATAGATAGATAGATAGATAGATAGATAGAAAAATAGATAGATAGATAGATAGATAGATAGATAGATAGATAGATAGATAGATAGATAGATAGATAGATAGATAGATAGATAGATAGATAGATAGATAGATAGATAGATAGAAAAATAGATGGATGGGTGGATGGGTGGATGATAAACAGACAGATGATAGATGATAGTATTATGTAATCAAAAACAAACAAAAATCTGAAAAAAATCAACTTCTTTAGCTTTAGAAGTAACATAAACAAAATTGTCTCGATGTCTTATTTTACAGTAGATCCTTCTATGAATTCTTTACATGGATTTTGTAGGGGACATTCAAGGGTTCAAATTATTGTCTATTGATTATTGCTGACTTCCAGGAATCTTTGGGAGAGATTCTTTGGGGTTCTCCTGGAGAATTAATGAACTGTTAACCACTAAGTAGAACTGTAAAACACAGGTGTTTTAAATCAAATTTTAATTGTCATACAAAGAATGTTCTAATGTTCAGGTGTTCTTACCTCACCTTTTTAATTAGACTGATACAAACCATCCCAGCTATACCTGTCATAAGTGAAGATCGATGTTCCAGCCTTTGCTTCAAAGAAAGCAGTTTAGAAGTTCATTATATCTATGATTTGAGTAATCTTAAATGAGGAAAGATCAAAGAGGCTTCTCTTTCCTTAAGTTTAGAATCCTTTAACATATCAATATTGAACTATTGGAGTCTGTAAGGAATATCTATATATATTTGCCTGGTTTATTTTGTTTGTTTGTACAGAAAAGGCTATACATTTAAATGAACTGAATTGGTGTGATGCCCAATGAAAAGAATTTTAATTGGAATAGCAGGAAGCACCACTGCCAATGTTAAAAGATTTATAGTAGCATCCTTCACTTCAAAGAGAATTAGAAATCAATGGTCAAGATGTTTTTAGAAAAGCCTAATTGGGGTGAACTATAGGATAGGTGTACACTATAAGAGAAGAAATCCCCTCTTTTGATTTGTTGTGTGTTTTAATAATTTATATTTTGTTTAAAGCTTAATATTTACTAAGATTATGGTATAAGATATTTGTAAGAGCAGCAGCAAGCTGAATTATTTTAATCTTTGCTATAGAAAGTTATCAAGCTTAAGACAAAAAGATGCTTGCTTAAAGGAAAACCATTATACACTTAAAACTAACCTGGCAAAGATCCATAAGCTACTAACAAGCAGAAAGTAAAAAAGAGGAAGTCATAGGAATTAATCATGCACACCTGTCATTCACTAGAAGCCAGTTTAAAAAGTACAAGATTTATATTAGAGAAAGAAAACCCCTATTGACCAAAGTACGAGTTTAGAAGTTTTTAAAACTCTTTTAAAATGAATAAAAATGTTCTAGGGGGTCCAAAGTAAAAACTGATAGATAGATTCAGTGTATCTATAAAAGCTTTATGTCATGGATAACTTTACAATATTAGAAGAGTGCTTACAGAAAGTTAATATTTAAAACAAGTGCTATAATTCTGTAATTCAACATATCCTTTGTACTGGATACATTTTTTGTAATGAAAACATCTAAGTTTTGTACTGAAAATGAACTCAGCCTGAGAGTTCGTTCAAAGGTAAAAAGGAGTCTAGGTAGACAGGCAAAAAAAATAAGCACATGTATAAATCAATTTTAATGAGACAAGCACCTGCATTGTACAGTTGAGACATGGCCAATTAACACCCTGTTTGTCAAATATGTGATTGATGACTGACCAGACAAAGAGATCTAAACTGAACATGTGCAAATGATGTCAATGATGATGTAAAGTGAGGAGGAGCAAGAAGCGTATATAAGCAAGATCCTTGCTGCTACTCACTGAACATCTGCGCTGAATTTCTTAGCTGTGAGATGTTCCTTTATTTTTTTTTACCCTTTATTGCCTGGAATCGTCTGTTTCAATTTCTATTTACTGGCTAGCCACACAAGTCAAAGAACCTTAGCACCCTCAGGGCTATGCTTTCAGATTTCTTGAAGCAAGATTATCTTTTTTTCCCCTTGCTGAAATGAAGATAAGAGTCATGTATCAATTCGGTTCATTTAGGCCATTCATATTGACTAATACAAATCTAACACTCACCACTATATTTTCTTATTGAGTTATACTTATTGAGTTATATGGTGACCCTAGGACTATGGGGTTTTCAAGGTAAAAGATGAGCAGAGGTGGTTAGGCATTGCCAGTCTATGCATGGAAACCCTGGTCTCCTTTGGTGGTCTCCCATCCAAGTACTAACCATGGCCAACTCTGCTTATCTTCCAAGCTCTGATGAGATCAGGGTATCCATATTAAGCCAGCTGGTTGACCCTGAGTCAGTCATAGTTCTCTCAGAGCTTGCTCAGCCTCACCTATCTCACAGGGTGTCTGTTGTGGGGAGAGGAAGGGAAAGTGATTGTAAGCCGCTCTAAGACTCCTTCGGGTAGTGAAAAGCAGGGTATAAAAACCAACTCTTTTCCTATTATGTATGGGTGTTTTCCCTCACTTTCACCGTGCATGTCTGTTGGGTTTTCTTTGTCATTCTGCATTGATTTTCCTCCTTTCAGCACTCAGTTTGCTTTCTGGTCATTGTTTCCCCAGATTTTCTGAGAGTGCTTTTGTGCTGATTTTCCCCTTGTTTCACTTCCAAACTGAAGGTAATTCAAAAGCATACAGATTCCCTCAGATTTTCCACCCACCCTTTTGCCATCCCTTGAAGGTCACTCCTCCGCCCACATCAAGGTCATTCCACCCACACTACTCCTTCTCCCATCCATCCTTTCATCGGTGTACAAGCTCCATTTCCCTTCATTTTTAATTTTTTGATTTTTTTGACAAGCGGCATGAGTCTAGGTATATAAGACTATTGCTGGTCTGAGATCACTGAAAAAAATAAAACAATGGGGGGGAGTTTAAAAGGAGCTATGTGAGGTTTAGTTCCCTGCTGGCACTGACTTGAAAGGGGAATTGGAGAGGAATTAACCACCTTCCATTTGAAAACAAATATTTTTTCTGCAAACCTGGGTTTTCTGTTAGGTTTTCTAAAACATATTTCACCTTGTATGGCCTCACTTTACATTTTTTTAAAAAAATCTGCATCAGGGGACATATGTTGCTATTAGATATCACTTGGGAAAGGAATATAAAGAAATCCACAGCTAGTCTGTGGATGCCTGGCCTTTTTTTCTGCTTCCATAACTGTTATGAGGTGCCCACTGTGCCCACTGAAATGTTTCAGCATTTTTCTGAATGAATTCCTTTCCCTTTCCTTAATATTCTAATGTTTCACAGCCTTCCAGGGATACACATCTGATAGAAATGTCATCCAACCAGAAGAGTCTGCATTCTGCTTAGCAAAATTACCATCCTAGAATGGTGTTTCTAGATACAGAATTTTCACTTTCTACCATATCACTTCACTGTCTTTCTAATTCTTTATGATTGTGGGATTGGTTATTATTTTGTTATCTGGGACAACTGTGTTTGTGGCAAATGCTAGTAGACAGGCAGGGCTGTAGAAATGGGAGGGGGTAGAAGTAGAGGCCCTGCAGACTGGAGGAGCTTTCCTGGGGAGGTTCTTTTGTAAATGGATTGTTTCCTGAGGTTTCCTGTTTCCTGAGAAGGTTCTTTTGTATGTGGATTAGCCATTGAAATTCTAATCTTATCTGTAGTGCTGTTGTTAAGTGTAGAGTCTTTTGTGTTTTTCAGGACAGGAACCCATGCCCTATTTATTTTTAAACTCTCTTCTTTCCTGTTGAAAGTGTGTTTATGTTTATGAATTTCAATGGCTTCCCTGTGTAATCTGACGTGGTAATTGTAAGTGTTGTCCAGCCTTTCAGTGTCTTGGAACAAAATACTGTGTCCTGTATGCAGTGATGATGATTTATCTGTTCTATTTAAAAGCGCTACATCCATGAGGGGAACCAAAATATAGGTCTATAATAGGGTGGAGGAAATTTAGCACATAGACAAGAAGAGCCCATAGACAAGAGGAGCTCCCCTGCCTTGAATGTGCTGTTTAAAGCACATTTTTTCTCCCAGCCAGGCTCCAGTGTTTTCATTCAGAAAAATGCTGAAACAGAACACAGTGGACCAGTTATGGAAACAGGAAAAAAAGAAGCCATCCACAGACTAACTGGAGATTTCTTCATATTCAGGACACTTTCCAGCATGAAGAAAAGCATTACCTTGTAAAGAGCAAGGTGAGAAAACCAGACATTTCTGAACTGTTTACCTCTCCTTTTCCATGATTCCTCAAGGGGGCCCAAATGCAATAGTTAAGTGTCTGTCTGGAAAGCAGTGAAATGGGTCCAGATGCCAACAAAATAGGAGTTCTTTATGGGGAACTCTATAGGTATGCAGAAAAATACTACTTTGTAATTAAAAACAAAGAAACATGAGGTCTGAGCACATAGGCGTAAACTGCAGGGGGCTTGGGGGCTTGGGCCTTCCAGAATTTTTCCAGGGAAGAATCAGCCTCTCCCAGGCGATCAGTGCCAGACAGTACTGAGTTTAAAACACTGTGTGGGTTTTTTCCTCTGGGCTGGAAAGAAGGAAGTCCGTGTGTGAGGGCCTTCCAGGCTCACCTTCTTACAAATGCTAATTGAGTCAGCAGGATAGACAATTGGATGGTTAAACATCTCCCTCCCCCCTCCCTTCTCCAAGCAGGGAGGTATCAAGTGCTAGAGAGTATTCAGGAAGACAGATCTCTGGAGACAGGAAAAGCTGGGCAGGAAAAGAAATTCGATAACATTCCTTGCAACTGGAAGAGAAGGTCTCTTACGGCTGGATCCATCAGGTTTTCAGTTGTATCTTTGCACTCTAGTTTAATAACTAATGTTTTTGGTATCCAGAATATATCAATCCTTGAATATGTTTGGTGTCTGTTGGAAAAGAAATTATAGTCTTTAATCCTGGCTGACTCCACCCAACAGTCAGACTGCGAAGCCTCTGTTGGGCCCAACATACTTGCTGGGCTCCAATTTACATCTGGGGGGAAAGTATGTCTCTGCTTTATTTTACCTGGGTCTATTTATCTTGATTGAGAACAGGTTTTTTTTCATAGTAGTGGGAGGGCTGCTTCAGCCACTTCTAAACTCTTCTTTCAATTTCAATTTCATTTTTAAATGGTAAAGCCCATCTGCATGAACAAGATGAGGGGGACATACAAATCAGAGGCCTTTTAAAATTTTGTTTTGTCCTGTGTGCAGTCCAGAGAGAGCATTGGCAAGGAATGTGCACTCTGTACATGTTCATGTTCTTCCTTTTGCTATTACTTAAAATGGTGTGGTACAGTTTCAAAGGGGCAGCCAACTGGGATGTACTAAAGGGAATGACAGGATTGCCCATTGGAAACAATGGGACAGGCTTGAAGGCCCATTGGAGATAATGGGCTTCAGGAATATTAATTAATTTATTATTTATTTATTAATTAGATTTATATTCCACCCTTCCACATGGGCTCAGGGCGGCGAACAAGGGCAAAAATGCCATACAACCAGATTAAAACATAAGACAAACCATGAATAAATACAACCATAAACAATTGACTTCCATGGGCTCCACTGAAATACATTGCAGCACAAAAAAAAGTTGCAAAGAAAATGCAGAATGGTCTTTCATTAAGATGTTTGGGCCCAGATAGGCTACTCTGGAATGACAGCTCCCAGAGTGGAATGATGATCCCCAGCAATAGAATCTGTGTTCTGGGGCTGGAATGACAGGTCACAGAGTGGAATGACAGCCCCTGGAAGTAGCAGAAGCATTTTGGTAAGCCGCTCTGAGACTCCTTTGGGTAATGAAGAGTGGGGTATGTCCAATCTCCTCCTCCTCCTCCTTCTCCTCTTCTAGTTGTATTTCAGCAGTCTGAAGATCATTTGTTGAAGCCAAATGTGTTTTGCAAGTTGAACCCGAAGAGCAGAAATTCACCATGCATAGGAATGCAGTCATTTGCCATTAACTTAATTATGTGATTTGTTTTATTAATAACTAGGGAGCAAAGCCCATTGTGGTGGAAGACAACGGGCCCTAGAAAGGAAGGGAGGGAGGTGGAAGGGAGAGAGGGTTGGAGGAAGGAAGGAAGGAAGGAAGGAAGGAAGGAAGGAAGGAAGGAAGGAAGGAAGAGGGGGAAGAGTGAAAGAAAGGAGAGAGGAAGAAAGGAAAGGGGGAAAGGAAGGGAAGAGCATCAGAAAAGGGCTTCTCTGGGTCCAGAGAAGGCCTTTTCTGTCCCACACACCATCCCCTGGGCCTTCTATGGGGGCAGTAGGCAGTGTGTGGGGGGAAAGGGCTTCTCTGGGCCTACTGCCCCCATAGAAGGCCCAGAGGATGGTGTATGGGGGACAGAAAATGGCTTCTCTGGGCCTACTGCCCCCATAGAAGGCCCAGGGGATGGTGTGTGGGGACGGAAAAGGCCTTCTCTGGGCCTAGTGCCCCATAGAAGGCCCAGGGGATGGCGTGTGGGGGATGGAAAAGGCCTTCTCTGGGCCTAGTGCCCCCAGAGAAGGCCCAGGGGATGGAGTGTGGGGGCGGAAAAGGCCTTCTCTGGGCCTAGTGCCCCATAGAAGACCCAGGGGATGGCATGTGGGAGACGGAAAAGGCCTTCTCTGGGCCTAGTGCTCCATAGAAGGATGGTGTGTGGGGGACGGAAAAGGCCTTCTCTGGGCCTAGTGCCCCCATAGAAGGCCTAAGGATGTTGTGTGGGGGCGGAAAAGGGCTTCTCTGGGCCTAGTGCCCCATAGAAGGCCCAGGGGATGGCATGTGGGGGACGGAAAAGGCCTTCTCTGAGCCTAGTGCCCCATAGAAAGCTCAGGGGATGGCATGTGGGGGACGGAAAAGGCCTTCTCTGGTCCTAGTGCCCCATAGAAGGCCCAGGGGATGGCATGTGGGGGCGGAAAAGGGCTTCTCTGAGCCTAGTCCCCTCATAGAAGGCCCAAGTTATGGTGTGGGGGGGCAGAAAAGGGCTTCTCTCACTTGCCTCAGCCTTGAGGGCCTGTCCCTGCGCTCACAGTCCAGACGATCCTCTCCTGTCAGAGGACTGGAGCAGACTGAGCTGAAAACACTGACCGGGGCTGACGTGGGCGGGACTTTGCAAAGCAGCCAGTCAGCCCTGGCCAGTGTCTTCTGACTGCCAGTTCTTGAGCCGAATCAATTATGGCAAGCATAGAATGCTGTGGAACCAACATTCAAATATATATAAGGACAGGATTTGTTCTGAATGTCTGTGTTTTTAGGGTGGAGTTTTTAAGAAGTATACCAAGAAGGCAAGGTATATAAAATCCTAGGTGGCATAACCGTGAGTTTTCTATGGGGTTATCATGGCTATGGGCACTATTCTGAATTGCCTCAAAATGTCCTTGTACTCACTTGTAGGATATGAGTTTGAAGTGAGAAGAAGATTGCTGCTACTCTGAACACTGTACGTTGCTCAGAAACTGAGTGCAAAGCAGTTGTTTGGTATTCTGCCCTGTCTCAGAGACTTCAGCCATGCATTTATCAAACAAAGGCACCTGTGATCAGTGTTCCCTCTAAGATGAGTTAGTGTGAGCTAGCTCACAGTTTTTTAGCCTCCAGCTCACACATTTTTGTCTTAGCTCAGAAAGGATGGCTCCAGAGCAAACTAATTTGTGCAGCAGCCAAATCACTTGCTCACAACTTTAATTCCAGTAGCTCACAAAGCAGAATTTTTGTTCACAAGACTCCACAGCTTAGAGGGAACATTGCCTGTGATGCCATAATTTCAGTACAAAGTCACCCTTATGAATAAAGCAGAACAAGACTCCTGTAAATGAACATCCATGAAAACTTTAAAAATGTTCCCCTACACTTTTCTGTGTTGCCTTTCTTACTGTCAAATTTGTGGCCATTTGTTTGTCCTATGCACATGTTATGTATATTTGCAGATCTTAACATGAGTGAATTTTAAAAAAGGACACAGCAGGAGACCTCTGAGACACCACTATAATCACTGGCCAACTCCCACCTTTTCCTGGGTTTAGCGTAGCCCAGAAGCATTGCTAGGGGGGTTCCCAGGGGTTCCCAGCCACTCCCCTAAATTTTTGGGGAGCCCCTTCCTAAATCCCACATTGCTCCACTTCCATAGATAACGACAATGACCTGTGATGTCACTGTGTCAGACTCCTGGTCACGTTACTCTCAACAACACTCTCTTTGGCAGTGATATGTTTATTGAGATATATGCAAGATTCAGATCAGAACAGTACTGTGTTGGAACTGGCGAATTTGGCATGTACCTGGCCAGATATAGATAATTCAAACAACCCCCCCCTACCAATCACATGTTACATTCATTCCACTTAGCTGTTGCCACCCCAGCCCCTAGAAGGGAAATATACAACCCCGTTATCTACAAGCACAAGCTGGCACCGTAGTCTCAAGGATGTTCCTCTGAATATCTTCAGGAAGAATCACAGCCTCTACAAGTGAAAGATTCCCACTCGCACAGCAGTCACTCCCCTCCTCGCAGAAATGTCCATCCCCCCACCAAATATGGCAAACTGAGTTTTGACACACTGGCTCCTCCCTGTGATGTCACTGGGCCCCAGTTCTTTTAAGGACCTAGCATAGCAGCGCCTCTGGCCCAGCCCCAGCCCCCCTCCCCAAACCTGCAAAGTCTACGCCCCTGTCTGAGCATTGTCATCGACCACAGAGTACCCGGGGCAATTTAGTATGTGTTGGGGGGGAACAGACTGGGAGAAGGAAATTGGCATGGTCTCAGACCTTACGGTATCCTGGAGGAAGAAGAGATTTGAAAGAAGAGAAGGACCATTCCCACCCCCACCCTCCATACCTGATCGGCTCCCAACATATGTGTTTCTGCTTATAAATACAGATTAGATATTGATGATACATGCTCACATATCCCCTTTTTTATATTCCTTGTTATGCATCGTCTCTCCCTGGGCTCCTCCGACTTCTCTTCCCCCTTCCTTTCTTCCTTCTGGTGCTGCCAGTCTGTCTCCCGTGGCTCTTAAACAGCACTTGAGAAATCTCAGCTCCTCCTCTGACTGGCGACTGCTGCTTCCCTGAGAGTCAGTTCATAGTGGGAGGCGGGCAACCAGATGGCAGCAGCAGGGACAGTTCAAACCTGTGAATCTGATGCCTGCATGGAATTAAAAAACACAAAAGCAAAGAAACTTAACAAAGAATTCAGGTTTATCTTTAAGAGAAGAGATTGCATTAAAAAAGATCAGGCGCTTCCATAGCTGTTCTGTCATCTCTGTTTTACAGATGTGGCACATTTTTTCTCTGTCTTTAAGTATTTTTTCTCTGTCTTTAAGTATGGCAAATGCATACGACTTCTCCACATGGTTGTGTGGCTGCCTTTATTAGCAGTCCAGGGCTGGTAACACTCCTTGAGGAGCCACCGTGATTTTCAGAGTTCAGATTTTCAGAGGGATTTTTTCCCTTCTTTATCATGAAACCGCATGGTTATTTGAAGTTATCTTTGTGGGTTGTATGATGAGAAGACGGAGAGGGTATATATGATTCACAGAGTTGCCACCACTGGCTTGAGAAAGTTTTGAGGTTTTGGAGGGGTTCCTGGGGAAAGCAGAGTCTGAGGAGGGGAGAGACTCAGAGGAGACGTGACGCCATACAAGTTGCCATTTCCTTTTGTGAGAACAGATCCCTGCAGTCAGTTGCAATTCCAGGAGAAGTCCAGGCCCCACCTGGAGGCTGGTAATGCTACTAATGAGGAGCAGAATGTGTAAAGAGAAATGTGGAGGATTTTAGCCTGGGGGGCTGTATGTGTTATATATAAACAAACAGGGACCTGTGACTCCCCACTGCCTTCTCTTCCTTGTTCTGTTCCCCCCTCCAGACACTTCCCGCTCTCGCCCACTATTTTTAGGTGGGAAGCCATGTTGGTATGAAGCAACAGAACAAAGTTAGAGTGGCACCTTTAAGACCAACAGAGTTTGTTCAAGGTGTGAGCTTTTGTGTGCACACACACTCCCTCAGAGGGCACATGAAAACTCACACCTTGAATAAAACTTTGTTGGTCTTTAAGGTGCCACTGGACTCTAACTTTGTTCTTCCACTATTTCTGTTACTTTACTTTCTCTCCACCCCTGCCTCCTCCTCCTCCTCCTCCTCTTCAGTTTTGGGCACCACAATTTAAGAAGGATCTAGACAAGTTGGAATGTGTCCAGAGGAGGGCAATGAAGATGGTGAGGGGTCTGGATACCAAGTCCTATGAGGAAAGGTTGAAGGAGTTCAGTATGTTTAGCCAGGAGAGGAGATGACTGAGTGATGATATGATGACTGTCTTCAAGTACTTGAAGGGCTGTCATAGGCTGAGTTCAGACTGGCAATTTGAAGCAGGAAGGAGTCGTGGCAAAAAAGCCCCAGAACAAGCTGCCCAGTCACACTGCACCAACTGATGCGGGAGCATACTGGGAGGAGGCGTGAGGGAGCATTCACACTGTTGGCCCAAAGGCCTGGCTGTAAGATGCAGCTTTCTGTTTTGCTAATCTGGAGATATGCACTTATGCAAATGAGCGCATATGTGCACATGCACACAAGCAAAAACGTGGATTTTAGTGTTCACACTGTGTTGGTGGTGCAGGATATACGTGGGATAGACATGCTTTCCGGGGTTTGATACCATTTTTAACAGGTATCTTTTTAACTCGGGAACGAAGCATTACAAGACGGGTTGAGTACGGTTGGGGAACGCCGGACAGGGGTGCCTGTGTGAACGTCCCCTTTAATCCGCTTGTGAAACGTTGCACCTCTCTCGGGGCAAACTGCCAGTCTGAACACAGCCATATAGAGGATGGTGCAGAGTTGTTTTTTGTTACCCTGAAAATCAGATCAGAACCAATGGGTTGAAATTAAATCAGAAGAGTTTTCGGCTAAACATTAGGAAGAACTTCCTGACAGCGTGGTTCCTCAGTGGAACAGGCTTTCTTGGGAGGTGGTGGGCTCTCCTTCTTTCGAGGTTTTTAGCGGAAGCTAGATGGCCATCTGACAGCAATGCTGACTCTAAACTTAGGCAGATCAGGAGAGGGAGGGGAGGAGGGATTACATCAGTGCCTCATTCTCGTGGTCCTTTATTACACACCCAGGGAAACCCTGATCACCACTTTGGGGAATGGAAGCAACTGTTTTCCAAGCCAGTTTGGCCAGGAATCCTGGAGGGCTTTTTTGCCATCTTCTGGGCATGAAGCAGGGGTCATGGGGGGGAGGTATTTGTGAATTTCCCGCATTGTGCAGGGGGTTAGACTAGATGAACTCGGAGGTCCATTCCAACTCTATGATTCTATTTAATCTCCCTCTAAAAGTATTAGGTTTTCTTTTAACAACCAAGCTTTACAGGGTTATGATCTGAAAAAGTCTTTGGTCTTGGCTTTAGAGACCTTGGTACCTAAGTCTCTTGAAACCCAAATCATATCTATTTTTGAAAAAAGATCAATGTCTTTCTGAGAAATATATATATATATATATATACACACACATACCCTTGTTCTGTCTCCAAACATTAACCAGACCTAGACTATCCATCAAATCAAAAGACTTTTAGCAATGTGCCTTGCATAATTTTAATTCTCCCCGTGCCCCCCCCCGAAAGTCTGTCCATTTGTGGTGAAATCACTCTATTCCAATCTCCCATCAATCACCAACTTTCATACGAAAAGTCCAATAACTTATCCATAAGTTGTTTATAAAAATACTGTTTGTCTTCATTTGGTGCATTAATTTCCATAGCCAAAGTCTTAACTCCAAGTACATTAACTTCTATCCCTACAAATCTACCATGTTCATCTGTTAAGGTTTTGGTTTTAATTGGTTTTAATTAATATACAAAATGATTCCATTTTTCTTTTTAGTGTCTGTTTAAATAAATTTTTCTCCCAAAATGTTACAGACCAAATATTTTGTTTCCTTTATTCTGAGTCTCTTGTAGGAAAATGATGCCCTGTTTTAACTTTTTCAAGTGATGAAATATTCTTTTTCTCTTTTGAGGAGCACTTGCTCCACTTATTTTTCATGTTAAGCATTTGTAATCCATAGGCCTTAACTTTAGAAGAGTCCAAACTGGTGTCATCCACTTCAGTGTCCTCCTTATCCATAACCTGTTGAGAATCTTGTGTAGCCTTTTCTTGTTGAATCTCTGTTGGATCTTGTCCAAATCTCTTTTACATCTTTTTAGGAATTTTCTTGCTTTTTGGACAAAATTCAATGTAAATCTTTGCAAGGTGAAAAATGTAATACCTTACATTTTGCGGGTGTAAGCCTTTTAGTCCTTTACAATAAATTCCAAAAAAGGGAACTGTCTTTCTAAAAAATATGATTGGTATAATGGCATCCTCAGAGGTATAACACAGAAAGATGCAGTACTCTCTGTGTCAAGGTGAGCAGAAACCTCTGAGGATGCCAGTCACAGCTACTGGCGAAATGTCAGGTCCTACAATGCCACGGCCACACAACCCAGAAAATCTACAGAAACTAATGAACTCCGGCCACGAAAGCCTTTGAAAACATATTGTCCTTGTGATGATACCTCTCTTTTATTTTGTGTCGTTAAGTGTGATGTAGTTTTAAATTTCTTGTTGTTTCTTTCTCTCACTCAAAGTATCTATCGCTGCCACCAGGAATTTAATTCCTGTCTTTAATTAACCTTCTCCACAGTATTGTGCCCAAGCTTTAAGACTCCTTCATTGGACTATGTGGTTCTGAGGATAAGATCCTGGGTTAACAATAAACAAGATAAAACTTTATTGGTAAAAGTAGTGTATTGGTTGCAAGATGTTTTGTTAAATTGCTCAGTAAACTTTCCCTTTTTAATCAGGTCTCTGTCAGCCTTTTCCCTCACACTCTTAAAGTACTCTGACTATATTAGATTTTGCCTAAAATGCCTTAAGTATATTTTCTTCCTCCTTTAGAATCTTAATGCCTTTCACAACACTTCTGTTTGGAAGACTGCTTCTCTGACTCTGTCTAGATTGACCACAACTGACAGCCGCTGACTTCTGACTTCAGACTGCAAATTGAACACCCGGCCTTCTCTCTCTCCACACACACTTCCTAGCTCCACCCACACACTCACAGTCACCAACCAATCACCTCACTCACTCATCTCCCTCTTTCACCCCCCCTCCATGTTCTACTGCCACCAACCATTTAAAGAAACACACACATATAACTTGAAATCATTACAGTCCTGATGTCACTTCTGGTTTTGAACCATTCCAAACATTTAAGACATTTCAGACTCCAGGGTGTTCACCACAGAGATGTAAACACTTTCTGTCCTGGAACCAGAAATGCCATCCAACACTGACCAATGTTCTTGTCTCCTCCCATTTCTTCCACTGCTCCACTGAGCACATGTGGGGGGGAGAGCTGACAAGAGGTTACCTTCTGGAAGCTGGTAAATTGCAATCCCACTCAAAATGCAATGGCCCCCTTTCCTTAGCTAGTATACAAACTGAAAACAGCAACCTTGCAAGGAAGTGCCCTGTGTGTTCAGGCTATGGAATCATGGAATACCTCTTCACAAATCTGTATTCATTCTGCCCTTTGAGGGAATTATATCCATCTTAAAGGATGAAACAGAGTTTTCCCTCTAGTGACTAGTTTATAATTCTAAAAGATTAAAAATCCAAACAAAATAAAAGCAAAAAATCTGCAATATTAATGATCTGGCCATCCCTGCTTCCCTTATATTTCTTGATCAAAGCTCCATTTGTGAGGCAATTTCACTGCTATTCAGTGAAACAGAAGGTCTGTACAAAAGGATTACTCGATGCTTTCACAAAGCCAAATTCTTCCTGAAGGAAGAGTGACTCAAAATGAGCGGTTAACTTTCTGCAGAGTTTTACTGAATTCTGTGAATGTAAAATAGCGCTGCTTTTCAAATAGCATATTGCAGGGATGAAGAGAACCAGTCAGTCTGAAAAGTTTTGGCACAGCAGGGAATTAATCCATTCCACTCATCCCAAAGTCTTGATTGGATGCTGACATCTGAAATGAATTCTACTATCTACAACAAACAGGCACCAAGAAGCCCAGAACAGCCAGACTGGCATTCCCTTGGCTACTACAGTTGCCAGCTTTTGGTTGGAAGGGACAAATCTGGCAAGGGTTAGGGCACATTCTGGGCCCATCTATCTAGTGGTTGGGTCATGGAATGAAAGGATGGAGATATGCTTGGGGCAGAGTTGAAGAATAAAAAGGAGACAGCAAAGCACTCTAGTCATCCCAAGCTATTCCATGTCCTATCAGGCAATATTGTCATTCAGTCTATATTCTACACATGTAATGCTACATTTTAATTTTATAAGGTAATGCATGTATGTGCTTTATACATGTGCAAACTATGGTGCTCTCACCTGCTTCTGAAGCAAAAACAAAGGCTGATTTCCCACTACAGCTGCCTCGGTGTTGTGCTGCCGTTTGCCCCGATACTATTGGTCAATTTCACACCCAAAGCCGCGGGGCTGCATTTGACCCATGGCTTCACCCGATTTCCCCCGCAGTTTCGTGATCCTCAAAAAACAGGATCACAAAACTGCGGGGGAAATCGGGCGAAGCCGCGGGTTAAAATGCAGCCCCGTGGCTTTGGGTGTGAAATTGACCAATAGTGTCGGGGCAAACGGCGGCGCAACACCGAGGCAGCTGTAGTGGGAAATCAGCCAAAGTGTTTTCTAAAAAGGAAATGAACTTTGTCTACTCTAAGGGCCTTAAAGGACCAGCACAGATAACCTCTTTGCCTTAAAAGGCATCAAACGCGGGTTGCCAGCCCCCCAGTGGGTGGGAGACCCCCCCAGCTGTCACTTCCCACAGACACACTTGAGTGGCAGCGGGAGAAAAAAAATTAAAAAGGGGTGTTGGCTGACAATGTGACATCATTTCTGGGAAAACCAGAAAGTGACATCACGTATGTCTAACAGCTGGGAGACAAAATATATCACAGCGTGTATCTGCTGATGGATGTTTTGGTGGCTTCTGGATGTCATTATTTATCTTAGAATAATGACTCCAAGAGACTAAGCATGTGATTATGCTACATTTTAACAAGCTGATTGCTAATATATCCTTGGATCTGGACAGATGAGCAATCTTAAACCATTCTTTATGAGATGAAGTAAATACACTCAAAATGAACATTATATTGCAGATGATACATGTTTTACATGCAATTCCTTGTATATAACTTGCAGATATATTCATAAAATTAATACTTTATTTCAGCCATTTGTGTCAGGTTCCTTACCGTCTCAGATTTTATTAAAGAGGATGCGACTTCCATTTAATAAAGGACTTGGTTTTCCTGGATGTGATGTCCCACTGTGAGGTCACATACTGTGCTGTCTCTTCCATGTCAAGGGTCAAATGATGTCAGTTCTGGGGCAAACCCAACCCAACTCTTCCTGTGAGGTCACTTCCAGGCCCCCTTCCTGTGAGGTCACCTTCTGTGAAGTCACTTCTTTTTCTCATTTAAATTTAAATCCCCCATCTTACACCGCTTCCCTCCTATTTTCCCCCACCTTTCCCTTATTTTACATTACTTGTAGTCACCCTGCACAGCCTTTCCTAAGGATGCACACATTTCCCCCTCTTTAAAAACATTTGCACAGGAGAATGCAAGTGCCAAGGAAAGGAACTCTGCACTCCCTCAGGGGCATTGCCTCCTCTCTCTTGGGCACTGAGGCTGGCTCACCCAGACTAGAGCTGGGTGTGTCTGTGTGTGAAGTGGGTAGGAGTGGTGGGCCCCAGGAGGAATTCAAACAACACTTGTCCAGTTATGTCAGCCAGCACCAAAGAGCAGCATGGCCCTGGATAGACAAGACCTGTGCCTGGAACTCATCTTCCCCACCCCTGGAAGAAGAAAGTGTGTGTGTGTGGGGGGGGGGGGAGGCATTCCCAAGGAGATCCTTGGCAGCAGAGGTGAGCACGAGGAAACTAGCTCAGTGCAGAAGAACAGCTTCTCCCTGGTTGCTGTTGTTGTTCTGCTATGATGCAGGCTGCATGTGCCTAGGGTTGCCAGGTCCTGCCCACTCACCGGAGGGGGAGGGGATGTCCCCAATGTGATGACATCATGCAGAAGTGATGTCATCACGTTATGGAGACAGCCTAAACTGCAAGTGGTGAATTCGCCATTCGGAGTTCAGGCACCAGTGGCCCCCACTTGTAAAAAGCTTTGAAAAGGGTCCCTTTAAATGCATTTTGGAAGTGGAGGCCATTGGTGCTTGAACTGCAAATGGCGAATTCAACACTTGCAGTTCAGGTGCGCATGGCCCCCGCTTGTAAAAATAATTTAAAGGGACCCTTTAAATGCTTTTTACAAGCAGGGCCCATGCATGCACAAACTCCAAGCAGTGAATTCGCTGCTTGCAGTTCAGGTGTGCGGCCCGTGGCCACCCCTTTCCCTCATCTCCTGCAAATTTTAAAGGGCCTTCCAGCTTATCAGTGGGCCATTTGCTCCAGCTGATGAACTGGAGGGCCCTTAAAATCTTGCAGGATGGGAGGGAGAGGAGTGTCCACTGGTGACGGCCCTTGGGGTGGCTCTTGGGGGTGGGGCTTCCCCCACTGGCCAGCTGGCTGGTGGCAGGTAGAAGCCTGTGAGATCAAGGGATCTCCCACCTCCACCTGGGGACTGGCATCCCTATATGTACCCCCCCATATAATTACTTTATGTCCAGATGTCTTAAGCACTCTTCTGGTGCATATGCGCCACTGAGCTCCATTGGACTTCTGAGGCAACAACATACTTGGGACTGCCTTGCAAATCTCTCTGCCCTTCCTCCATTAGTTGCTATTAGGGATGGGCACGAACCAGGAAAATAGTGGTTTGTGGTGTTCCATGGTTCGTTTGATTACACAAACCATGAACCATGAATGTTTATGAACTTTCCCCATTTCCTGAACCAGTTTGTGGTTCATTAGGTTCATAAGTTTGGGAGATGGTAGAACTCACAGGGAGTCTTCATCAGGCCCTCCAAGTTTGGTGAAGATTGGATTTGGGATGTCTGAGTTAAAGCCCCCTAAATAGGTGCCCCCAGGAAAGCTCAGCTCTAGCCTCCCCTTAAATCAGCCACGCAGCAAGCAATTCTTCCTAATTCGCTCTCTCACAATGACTAACTCCTCTTTATTCCCGCTGCAAAGTGAAAGCAGCTGAGTTATATATATATATATAAATCTTCTTCCATAGAGCAGAATGGGACACACACACACACACATATATATAAATCTTCTTCCATAGAGCAGATTGGGCCCTCCATGGTTGGCTCCCAGAGCTGCCAATCAAGCTATAGACAATTGCTATGGGTGTTTCTAGGACTCTCCACAAGTCCACTCCCAGTGTTGCCTAGGAATTGATCTTATCAGTGCCAGGCTGTCTGGAGAAAGAACCTCTCTAACGAACCAAATGAACCTCTACAGAAAAAAGGAGGTCATTGTCAGAATCCCGGTTAAATCAGTTCTCAATGACAGCCAGTTTGAGAGAAACTAACTTTATTGAGATCATTGATAGATACCCTCTGGACACTTCTTTTGTTAAAACTAAGGATGGATGTGTGAGGGTTACAGATATATCGGTTTCAAACAGGAGTAATAAAACCCAAGACCTAATCACCCCCTTGTATTTCCCCACTACATTTAACAGTCGAGCAACCCTCCCACCAGCCTAGCCATTTCCTACGCCCTCCCTAGCACATAGCCCCTATCTACAAAACACAGAATAATAAACAAAGCAGGCGCTGGACATTTGGCTCTACCATTTGGCAAGCCATGGGTACATCAAAAGGAAGGGAACCCTCCCTCCATGGCAGGAGCGCAGTGAAATGCACAGCAGCCTGACATACTGTCCCTCCCAAGATCTCTCACCCCTTAGGATTGTGGGGGTATTGGTTATGGATTGCACAGAGAGAGTAGGGGCTCTAACATGGTCACATCATACCCTCTCATTGTGAGATTCATTAAAGTCCCTCCACTTAATCAGGTAATACAATCTTTTGCACTTCAGTTTGGAGTCAAGGATTTCATGAACAACTTGGTGAGGTTCACCATTCTTTGAGGAGGTGGAGCCACTGGATGAGGTCTCCATTTGTTCGGTCCCAGATCCCATTTTAATAAACTGAAGTTGAAGACAGAGTGAATATGACGCAGATGTTTAGGCAAATCAAGTTCCACAGCCACTTTATTCAAGACTCTCACTACCTTGAAAGGGCCAATATACTTCCACCCCGACTGTCAGGTAATCCTGACATCAGATGGATGGAAGGGATGGTCTGCAACTTTTCATGCTCTGGAATGTAGGGAGGTGTACAGATTGCCTAGGAGATGCAGAGTTATACCGCCTGGGAAATCTATTATCTCACCAAATGTCCTTGGGTCTCACAGAGTCTTCTCCATTGTTTCGGACAGCTCTTTGGCGTTTTGGTTATTTACTGCTTTATTGCTTTCGCACCTTTTCCCATGTGCGGGCTCGGCAACTATTGGTAGATAGAGGGGGGGCATTTCGAGCTGGTATAACTGTGGGTGCCTTTTAGATTTAGTTATCACTGACAATGAAGTGTTACCGTGTCTCTTAGAACTGCTTTCAATAAATGCTATCTTCTTTATGAAGCCTGGCGTTCGACTGACTTTCTGGAGAACCTGATAGATTGTCAGTGATCCTTTATTTGGGACTTGGTTCAGTGCCGCACCTCTCTTGTCAAAGATGAGTGATGGAGAAGACACCGAGATCCCGATTCCAACGACTACATCGGAGGATGGAATCCCTGTATCCGCAGCGCCTATGACCATGGCGTCTGCTACCGGAGAGAACCTGGTCTCGACTGCCCCTGTGCCATGGGGGACGGAATATGACCTAGGGGGGTTCTACGAAGAGATGTACGGGGGAGCATTTCCTGGAGTGACAACCCGACCGCGAAAGAGGCAAGACTGGGCCAAACCACTTGAGGAGACACACGAGACGTGGTTCCTCACCCCCTGGGCTTCGGTCCAAGAGAGCTGATTCGAGAGGTCGGTCTATCGTCTGAGCACGGCAGAGGGTGGAGAAGATACCCGCCCGGGACCCAGAGAGTCTGAGGGAGCCATGGGAGGATGGAGATGGAGTGGAGACCAAAGTCAAGATCGCCTACTCTGACTGATAGACGAATCCTTGCAACGCATCCCGAAAATGATCTCCGACAGGATCAGAGACGAAATGGACCAGCGGCAGCTCCTGGGTCCGCCCAGGCCACAAGGCCAACCCCCCCCCGGGGCCTCCTGTACCTCTGCCTAGGCTGGAGCCACTTTATGTTTTTAGTAGAGAGGTATACTGAGTCCCCAGGGTGCAGCTCCCATTCAGGGGCTCTCTTTTTGTCAGCTTGCTTTTTGTAATCCTCTTTTGCCCTGTTCAAAGTTTCTTGCATCAGGGACCACCGATCCGTTAGATTCCCCCACCATGATTGTAAGTCCCCCCATTTGGCTCGTGGTTAGATACTGTGGGGAGAGGACCCCCTTCATACCCATGCACATCCATAAAGGGGGAAAGGCCCATGGCCCAGTGCACAGAGTTATTATAACTGTATTCTGCATAAGGGGGGAGGTCAACCCAGTCGTCCTGTTGGTAATTTGTGAAGCACCTGAGGAGCTGCTCCACCACCTGATTCACCCTTTCTGTTTGCCCGTCCGTCTCTGGGTGATAAGAACTGCTGAGATCATGCTCCACCCCAACACCTGTAGCAGTTCCCTCCAGAACCTAGCAACGAATTGTGGACCTCTGTCTGAAATTATCTTGTGAGGAAGCAAATGTAGCCACACCACGTGGTGCATGAAAAGCTTAGCCAGAGACTTGGCTGAGAGCAATTGTCTGCATGGAATAAAATGCACCTGCTTGGAAACGTGTCGACTACTACTCAGATCACTGTTTTCCCTTTACTGGGAGGTAAGTCTGTTATAAAGTCCATCAAAATCACCGCCCATGGCCTCTCTGGCATTTCAAGGGGTTGTAGAGTTCCTGGGGGTTTACCTGGTCTCCGTTTCCTCATTAGGCAAGTCTGGCATGAACTCACATATAGTTAGATGTCCGCCCTCATGCATGGCCACCAGAACTGCCTTTGCAGGAGGTGCAAGGTTTTCAGGGACACATAATGCCCTGCAAGTTTATTTTCATGTCCCATGAACAATCTCCCTCCCCTGTACTAACAGCTACCCCCCTTCTGCTCCACTGACTTATCACCCTGAATATCATCCATGTCCCACTCAGTGAACACAGCCTTAAATTTGCAAATCCAAGGTTCAGTGTTACAAGGAGTTTCCACTGCCGCCCGGCTGCATGTCACCACTGCCCCCACTCCAAATGTGTGGGTGTGAATATGGAATCAATGACTCCCTCCCTCTGGCTGTCATGCTGCAGGAGCTGGGAGAGCACATCCGCCAGGGAGTTTGCCTTCCCAAGGAGGTGATGGACGGTAAACCGGAACTTAGAGAAAAACCCCACCCAGCACAGCTGCTTGGCATTGAGGTGCTGGGGTGTGCATAAGGCTTCCAAATTTTTGTGATCCATCCACACTTCAAATGGCATCCTCGCCCCCTCCAACCAGTGCCTTCAGGTGGAAAGGGCCAACCTGATGGCCGCTGCTTCCTTGTCCCAAATCGTGCAGTTATGCTCTGTAGGGGAGAACTTTTTGGACACGTATGTCAAGGGGTGAAGCCTCCCATCCCCCCCTTGTTGCAAGATCACTCCTCCCATCACCACATCTGATGCATCGACGTGGATCACAAATGGCCTGCTTTTGTCAGGATGCTGCAAAATGGGTTTCGAAGTAAACAGCACCTTGAGCCTTTCAAAAGCTTGCTGGCACTCCAAGGTCCAGGCCAGTTTGGCCCCCGGCTTACTGCCCTCAGGCCCCTTTCCCTTCATTTTTAACAAGTCCGTGAGGGGCAAGACCACCTGGGCAAAGTTGGGGAGGAATGCCCTGTAAAAATTACAGAATCCGAGGAAACCTTGAAGCTGGCGTCTGGTCCTAGGAACCTCCCACCCCACCATGGCTTGTACTTTATTGGGATCCATGCTCAGTCCCTTCCCTGAAATCCGATAACCCAGGAAGTCCAGTTCTTCCTTATGGAACTCACACTTTGAAAGCTTGACAAACAGCCGGTGCTTGTAAAGCATGCTGAGCACCTCCCTGACCAACTTAACATGCACTTCCTTATCACTGGAATATAAAAGAATGTTGTCCAAGAACACAAGGGCCCCCTGGAATAAATGCTTGTGTAACACTTCATTGATCAAACTCATAAAGACCCCAATCCAAAAGGCATCACCAGGTATTCAAACTGTCCTAACGGAGTATTGTAAGCAGTTTTGTGTTCATCTTCCTCCTGAATTCTCACTCTGTAGTAAGCATCTCGCAAGTCAAATTTGGTGAAAATGCGCCTCTGAGCCGCCTCTGCCAGGAGGTCCTTAATGAGTGGGAGGGGGTATGCATTTGACATGGACACAGCATTTAACCCTCGATAATCCGTGCACAACTGCAAACCCCCCCCCCCGTCTTTCTTCTTTCAGAAGAGAGCGGGAGCAGCAAAGGGAGAGGAGGCTGGGTGGATGAAACCGGCACAACTCCTCTTTCTCAGATGGGCTGATTGCATACAGCTTTCCTTTAGGCATTTGGTGCCCAGGTAAAATCTCAATTGCACAATCTGACTGTCGAATGGAGGGGGAAGTTTGTTAGCCTCTTCCTCACCAAACACTCTCGCCAAGTCTGGATTTGGGAATGATACAACCAAATGAACCAGTTCAAAACAAACCACGAATCGGCCTGGTTCATGTTTGAACCGCAGTTCGTTTCTCAGTTCATGTCCATCCCTGGTTGGTATCAATTAAAAGTATTGCATGACTTTGGCTTTTGAATTTTTTAAAAATACAATATTGTAAATTTCTCTCATGAACAGACTAAAATTTGGACTCTTTTCATCCACACCTTTTTTTCTTGGGCAAATACCTGGCTTTGTCAATTTTTCTGCTGACTTTTATGCTGCTAAGCACTACATATATTTGTGATGCAGTAGCAATATTGATTTGTCATTGGCCTATGAGATGGTAGCCTCCTTAGACCAATAAATGAGCAGGAAAAATGTACACAAAAATACACAATCTGCAAAGATTTGTTTTTAAGGAAGCTGATTTCCATGGTTGTAATATTGCTGGAAGAAAGTGTAGGCTCCCTACAGTTCATTCCTATGCAGAGTTTCTCCAGTCTAAGTCTACTGTAGATAATGGGCTTAGACTAGAGTAATTCTGCATAGGATTGAACTGTCAGAAAGAGTTCCCTTTGCCCTGGACTTGTCGAGCCAATCATATTCTTATTTACATCATAATAAACAGAGTTTAATATGTTTGGTTTTCAAGAAAGCTTGCACAGAATTTCAGTGTGTGGCTTTTTATTAACAAAACCTATTACTATTATGTAAATAAAAGATATTTACATAATTGAGAGACAAGCTGAAGTGGGCTGATTGTGGACAGAGATGGTCGGAAGGGGTGGCAGAGACCAATGTTCCCTCTAAGCTGTGGAGTCTTGTGAGCAAAGATTCTACTTTGGAAGCTACTGGCATTAAAGTTGTGAGCAAGCAATTTGGCTGCTGCATAAATTAGTTTGCTCTGGAGCCCTCCTTCCTGAGCTAAGACAAAAATGTGTGAGCTGGAGGCTAAAAAATTGTGAGCTAGCTCACACTAACTCAGCTTAGAGGGAACACTGGCAGAGACCACAACCTTTTTCTATTCAGAGAATCAAGTATGACAGTACACGAGCCTACTGAACTAAAGGATTTCCACATGGGTTTTTCCCACTGGTTCTAAGTGCATCGTACTTCAGTTTATCCCCTGATTTCCGTGTGCACTTTTGTGCCTTTGGTTTTCACTTTGGTTTTGTTGTTGTTGTTTTCCTGTCCCCCGCCCCCCCATTCTTTTGAGACCATTTTGACCCCAATCCTTTTCTGGAAGCTGATTTTGAGTCAGCTTTTTCATCATGTGTAATGTTTCTGCTGGTTTTCTTTGTCCCACCCACCTCTAGCCCACTTTTCATTGGCCCAGTCTGCGTCTAGCATTTGCTCCGCTGTTTTACCAAACCCCCACTGGAACAGAAATCCCCATCTACATTGCAGGCCACTGTCACTTTGATTGATTGACAGATTTTGTGGCAGTGTCCAGACTGCATGCCGCTTTCACTTCGCTTGATCTCTCGATTTTATGGCAGGCATCTGCATAGATTTATGTCCATTTTATGGCTGTTCAGGGGTGACTCTGCAGTCAGTACGGTGTTGGCTCAGGGTATTTGGCTCAATTTGCATTTAGCATTTGCTCAGTTGTTTTATCAAACCCACAATGGAATGGAAAGAGATGCGGTTCAAAACCACATTCAACTACCCTGGGCCAACATCATACTGACTGCAAAGTCACCCCCGAGTGGCCATAAAACGGCCATAAATCTATGCAGACAGCCACCACAAAACCAGAGATCAAACAAAGTGAAAGCAGCATGCAGTCTGGACACGGCCATAATATGCGGCACTCAATCAAAGTGAAAGTGGCATAGAGGGGAATTTCTGTTCCTGTGCAGGTTTGGTATAACAGCGGAACAAATGCTAGATGCAGACGGGGCTTTTGAATGTGGTTTTGAGCTGCATCTTTTTCTGTTCCTGTGTGGGTTTGGTAAAACAGTGGAGCAAATGCTAGATGCAGACTGGGCCAATGACTGGACTGTTGTCATTATCAAACCACACCTTCCCCCCTCCCCAACCCTGAAGACAAGTGGTTTCATTTTTTACAAAAGCACTAAAACATTGATATAATGTTATCATAGTTTAAGCAGGTTCTCTGAATTCCCAGCATTCATTTTTTTAAAAGTAAATCTCTAGCCTAGTCGCTCACTGACATATGCCCCTAACTTTATATATTGGCAGGAGAAAGAACTGGAGACTTACTTTTAAAAAAGCTGAGAATACAGAGAACTTGCTTAATCCATCATTACAAAGGTATATCGACACAAACATGCACAAAAAAATAAAAAGGAGGCTGCTGAGATGACACTGGTGATGACGGCACCCTCCTTGGAGAATCCTCATTATTTAATGCACTTGTCAAAGAAAATAAACTGACTCCACGACTGTGAAGATGCACAGAGAGAGCAGACGTGTGGAAGAATGTGCTCAAACCAATTCCACTTCTTGTGGATCAACGGCCAAGAAAACCAGGAGTAAAGCGAGCATGCAGAAAAGCCCAAAGATAAGAGACTCTTCTTGTTCATATATGTGTTATCTGTTAGGAAACTGATTACTGTACTTGAATGTTTTTAGTGTGTAAGGGACAAGGTGGAAACAAAATCAGGGTTCATTTGCTCTGGCTAGGTTTGAGAACTCCAGGTCAGGAAGCTTCTGGAGATCTGGGGGTGGAGCTTGGGGAGGGACCTCAGTGGGGGAGGCAGGGACCTCAGCCAGAGAGCCCGCCCTCCAAAGCATCCGTCTTGTCCAGGGGAACTGATCTGTGTAGTCTAGAGATGAGTTGTCATTCCAAGGGATCCCCACGTCCCACCTGGAGGCTGGCATCCCTAGGTCTGCCTCTGCCCACCACCTGCTTCCCTCTGCCCTGCCAGCCCCACAGGGCCCCAGCCATCACTGCAACTAAGCCTTGCTAATTTCAGACTTGGTATTAAGTACATGGTTCTGCACTGCCTGCTCCCCCCACTCTTTCCGCTCTTCTCAAGAGTCGCAGTTGGTTGTTTTGTGGCATCAGAGGAAGTTTGAAATAGAAATGGCTGAGAACGTTCAAGTCATCATTTTGGTTGTATTGTTCCCGAATCCAAAAATGGCCGCGATTGTTCAAGCCAGTTTGGTGTAGTGGTTAAGAGCGCAGACTCTAAACTGGGAGAATCGGGTTTGATTCCCCACTCCTCCACATGCAACTGCTGGTGTGACCATGGGTCAGTCACAAGTTCTCTCATAGCTGTTCTCTTGGGAACAGTCCTTGAAAGAGCTCTCTGAGCCCCATCTATCTCACAGGGTGTCTGTTGTGGGGAGGGGAAGGAAAAGGAGACTGTAAGCCGCTCTGAGACTCCCTCCGATAGTGAAGGGCGAAGTATAAATCCAATCTCTTCTTCTTCTTCAGTGCTAGGTGGCTTGTGTTGACATTCCCAGTTGTCTGGCAATAAGCAGACTTTAAAAATAAAAACATATTAATTTTGTTTAATGTGCAATGATAAAAAGGTCATACCTCATGTAGTTTAATTTTGTATTTTTCAAATTCTAAGTTAAATCTCACTTATGCATGAGTTGACTGTGTATGCAGATCTTGAAATTAAAACAAACACTGTGGTTGCTTCTTTCTCATTATTTATGTCTTTACCTTTTTACCAGAATAACTACTATGAAAGTATAGGGGGATGCAACTTTATATTCCTGTCTCAGGTGCAAAATTAGCTAATTACGGCTTTGGAACTCAGCCAGGACTTGCAAGGCAGCTCCCATGTGCTTTCTTATCTTCCTCCCCTCTTAAATGACCATTTCAATTGCTGCTTCCCCCTGAATCTGCTTGGGTCTCCATCTCTGACCTTGGCAAGCACCCTTGTGGCCAGCTGTAATTTGTGCAGTTACAGAAGTTTGCTTTGGATTATTGTCTGGCCAGTCACTTAGCATTCCCACCTGAAGGAATCTCTGCCCAGGACCTGCAAAGATAGGTCATTCTAAGCAGGGCTGATTCCAGGTCTTTTGGGTGGGGGGGCCTGGGCAGAGAGGTCCAGGCCCACCCTCCCATCCTCTGCCTCCCACCAGACCCCATGCTTGAGCCTTCCTTCCCTCTTGCCCACCCATGTGCCTTCTGTTGGCAGTGTTGAAATATGCAGGAGAAGTGGAGCACTGACTGTTTGGAGAAAAATAAGTAGGTTTATGAAAGAAGAACAAACTGTTTTAGAACATTGAAGCGAGAGAAACTTAACTGTCTAGCTTAACTGCTGTGAGAGGAACAACAAACAAGGAACTCTGCAGGAGCAGGAAGTCTCTAGAGAAGAGCCAATCAGGACACAGTGGCTAAATCTGCATCTGCTGTGTAATGCAGTTTCGGTCTGCTGTGACGCTGTTGTATATGGTTCCAGCCCTGACTCTGCCCCACTGCTTGCCCTTCAGGTCTCCCCCTCTCACCCCCTGCTTCTCCTTCTTGAGAGTGTGCATAAATGTGTGTGTGGATTTCCGGAATACACGGTAGGAATTCTCGGGCTGGGTGCCATTTTCAAGAGCTGGATATTATTGAGACAGCTCAGGTGCATTGCTTATTCCATTCAATGAAAGCTCTCTCTGGTCCTTTCCCCAATTGGATCTCACCCCTGGTTTTATCAGAACTCAACTCACAACACAATACCTTGCATTTATCCATGATTATAACAGCATCCGTTTATCCCGAGACAAGTGTGGGGTGAAACTGGGGTGACCTCAATGTAATGTGGAAACACAAAATACCCCAAGATAATTACAGGGGTGAACTTGAGTATAGTGTAAAATGTAAGTTTGGGGACAGGGTCGAACCAAGATTTAAAGACTAGTGCGGAATCACCCTCTGTTTTCACAGCATCCAGATCTCGGTGCTCTTTTCCAACTTGTGTGGGAGCCTCCTTAGTAAAATTTACACCAGAACCTGCTTTTCAAGCAGATGTGAGAAGGGGTGGGAGGAAGGCTCCTTCTTAATGCTCAGGTTTCCCCCAGAGTGAATTTGAAAGTTGGCCCCTTCCACACAGGCTCCCATCCACTATGCGTATGTCTTCCCAGCAATCTCTCTTTGTCTGAAGCAGTTTAGCTCCCACACAGTCGGATCACAGCAGTGGAAACCAGAACTGTGACTTCAGCTGTTAAAGCTGTTCTGCTATTTGGTCAGGCAAACTCTCCTGACAGATGGATACAGACCACAGATGGTGAAGCACCAGGGCTGCTGTGACGGTTATTGGCTTTCATCTGGTAGGCAGTGGTCCCACCACTGGTGTCAAAAGTATATCATTAAATACTGGACTTGAGGCAGCTCTTATCAAACAGTGATTTCTTTTATCCAGCTCAGAACACAACACACAAAACAACCCAGCAACAATCCCCATTTCTATACAGTCAAGAGCAGTCAAAACCACACCTCCTGACACAGTAATAACCAGACATAGCCAACTCTACAGCATACCTTATTTGCATTCCCTGTTACATTCTAGTCTTCCCTGATTGGTCTGTTACTTGGGCAGCCAATCAGAGCAAGTGCTCTCTCATTCTAGCAAGCAATGGTATCTAACACAAGGCTCAGGCATTAGCTGCTTCCGTACAACTACCTCTACACGGTAAGAGCCAATACCCATAATTCCCTCCAAAATATGCCCTCTTCTGATTGACTCACAAGGAGAATCTCTGGATCCTTGCAGACTACGAAGCTTGGCATGAAGCTCAGCCACAGTATATATTGTGGCAGCACATAACTGTGGAGCTGCGTTGCAATACCCCCTGTGACTTACAGAAAATGCTGGCTGGCTGCATTACTCTCAGAGTTCAAGTTGCATCCAACTTTAGCTGCAATCAGCAACTCTAAGGGTTAGCCTTCAGACCCCCTACAGTGTTGCAGAGGATGAAGAGCTGCGTGGTTAAGAGTGTCAAATGAGAAGCTGAGGGACCTGGGTTCAAATTCCCTCTGCCATAGAAGCTCGCTGGGTGACCTTGGGCCCAGTCAATCATTCTCAGCCTAACCGACCACACAGGGTTGTTGTGAGGATGAAATGGAGGAAGGAAATGATGTCCCCGCTAGTGAAATTCTCCTGGACTTATCCCCTCACAAAAAGGATTCTTTCAAGCAGATAGGATAAAGCATCCCAGTTCTAGTGGCAATTAAAGAGCTTTGAACAGCCAAGCACTTAGTACTTTAAAACTGCCACGGATCTTGTTTCCTTTTCCTCTGAACAATCTGCTGTTGCAACAATATTGAGCCTCACCTTTATATGCAGTTGGGCAGACATGAATAATTGGGTGTGTGTCCCCCCACGGTCGCTCTTGGACAAGAAGAAATCAAAAGTCTTCAATTAGGAGTCTTTCTTGTATGACGGATCTTGCCTGGCCACAAATCTTTCTCTCCTCCGGCCCCGTGTGTGGGTTTTTGTCACTGCCACAAGAGCTGTTAGCTTAGCTTCCGTTGTGCAAAACAGATGGGCTGTCAGTCATGGGAAAAGCTCATGAGGGCCAGTTTCTGAACCTTGGTGGGCCCCCTTCCCCGTAGGACCCTCTCTACCTGATAAAGTACACAAGCAAACTGTTGCCTCTTTACATGGAGGTGCCAGGCACGGAACAGTCTTCTGGAGAGGGATGGAGGATAGGCTTTGGCCCAAACTGTGTCTCTATCCTCCCCCTGTGCTGACATTGGCTGTAAGCAATGCATTTGCCTAGTCCGGCAATCAGGCTTTCATCCAGGAGCTGCAATAGCTCTGGCAAGGAATACTTTTCCTTGGAGAGCCAGAGCTTTCTGCAAATCCATGAGCCAGCAATGGGATTGGGGAAAACATTCCATGCCAAAACACCAATCAGGAGTGATGCAGCATGAGCACAGATTCAGACTCATGTTTCTGCGAGTGGAAGGATTTCTGTTTATGGGACACACTTCTTTGGCCTTCCCCCTCCCACAGCTGTGTTCCCTCTGAGTTAGTGTGAGCTAGCTCACAATTTTTTAGCCAACAGCTCTGTCATGACCCCAGTGGGTCGTCGCCTTCCGCTGCCACCACCCTGGACTTATGGTCCCTTGAGAAGCCCCAGGGTACCCCCTCAAGCTCAAGCAAAATGCCCCTTTTACAGCTGAGAAAACACAGGCATGATGTCCAGGCAGAGAACTCTCAAACAAATGGTTTATTAAAAACAGTACTAGGGCAAGGCAAATAAGGCAAGGTGCTTTAAAAATGAATAACAGTGTTGAAAGGCAAAAATAATCACAAAGCTAACACAGCTACCTATTATTATTATTCCTTAACTGTTACTATTTAAGGCCTACTTTCTTACCAGGCCTCCTGCCTAACACTCCGATCCAAGTGAGGGATCTTTCTCCTCAGACCAGACTGTCCCCTCACTGAGATAAGTCCGCAGAAGAGCAAAAGAACCGTTTCCTAACAGCACACAGAGTTTATTTCACAGTCCCGTTTAGCTCTGTGAGAGGAAAGAACATCATTTTCCACAGCTCACAGCTTAAGTCACCCCTCGCCAAATATGTAACAATCTCTTCACAGAATCCCTGTACTCTGATTGGCTAAAAACCGTCCCCAAGCATTTTTTTTTTTTTTGTATAAAACTCTCCTAAAGAGGAGAGGAATTTATTCTTTTCATATAAGGAAAAGGGAAGGGTATATAGATGGGTTAAGAAAAAGATGTGAGTGAGTATTCTGTTAAAAAGGGTTAGTTTTAGTTAATATAAATGAATTTTTGACATCCACCGCGGTTGAAGAGTCTTTTTTTTCAGTTTAACAAAGTTCAAAGAAAAAGAGAAAGTCTCTGTTAGTAAGGTTAGTAGTGTCCTTTGGGGTTAATGATTAGTCGGTTCCATTCTGACGTTTCGTGAACAATTATTTCTTGGGCAGTCTTTTCTTAGTGTCCCTTAGGTTATATGATGGGCCCACTTTAGCTTTCACAGCTCCCGCTCCGGCACCTCCATCCTCGGGGCCGCTGTCTTCGTCGCTGCTCGATTCTGTCCAAATTGCAAGTGCTGCCTCTTCCTCCGTGCTGGCGTGTCTCTTCAGAAATTCTTGTGCTTTGAAGATGGAGTCAATCTTCTCTCTTTTATCCTTATACTTAAACTCCAGTCCTTCAGGGAATCTCCATTTGTAATTCACCTGATTTCTTTGCAGAAAAGTGGTCAGTCCTTTGTATTCTTTCCTTTTCATACGAATTTCATAAGGCACATCTTTAAGTGTTCTTACAGTCTGCTCCCCAATCTTCAAGGGCACCATTGAAACTGCATGCAGAATCTGATCTCTCGTACGCTGCTTAGTGAACTTGACAACAACCTCTGCTGGCAGATTATTTTTCTTTGTAAAAGTGGAATAGGCTCTATAAGCCAAATCCATCTCTTCTTTTAAATCTCGCTCTTCTCTGCCAGTTACGGGTGCCAAGGCATTCGCTAGTGTCGATCTGAGATCTTCTTTCTCTTCCTCTTTAATGCCCTGGAAGCGGAGGGTCAGATTCGATTTTTCCATCTGCAACCTTAAGATTCTTTTTTCTTGTTCATCTTGGTACTTTTCTAATTTGTTGACCCTTTTCTTTATTTTTCTGGTATCTTCCATCGAGACCAGACATTTTTGTGCAATCTCCTCCATCTTCTTAGAAGTTTCTGTTAACTGTTTCTGTTGACTGTTGAGGACACCTTGCATGCTTATTAATGTTTCATTGATTTTCTGCATTTGATCCAGCAGGGGGTGCAGTAGCTCGCCTTTCTGTTGATTGACAGCAGGCTCCGAGGGAGGGTTGCCCGGACCGGAAGTCCCTCCTCCCTTCTTTTCCGGCTTGAGTGGGACCTTTTTCATTGCCGACATATTTCCCGTTTGTTTACTTTTTCCAAGTTCACGTCGTGTCCCTCAGGAAACTCGCTAATTTCCAATTTCAATGAAACCCCAAAGGTACACTCACTAGCTTTTCTTCCCTTTCGCCCCCTTAACTTTCCTTTTATAAATCTCGCTTCTCGATGGGGGGGGGGGGAGTCGCCCCTCCTCCCTCCGCTTGTTCGCTTGTCGGGGGAATCGGTTTTACGCTTTAATTCAGACCTCCAACTCACGGTTTGATGACAGTTCTTCTTTTTATGTTATTTCATGACGCTTTGCCTCACTCCTGGGAATTGGTGGCGTTGCTAAATCCCATGCGGGACACACTACGCAGCGGGGCCGATTGGGGCGGGGAGAAAGCCTCAATTTCCCGGCTGTCTGCCGGCAAAGAGGCTACTCCCCAAAGCGCCCCCGGTTCGGAGCCTTTGACTAAGGCTCACTAGGGTCAATCGCATAAGCGAGGACCCCCCCAACCGCGCGCGGGCTAGCCTCCTTCGGGAGCGTCCCAAAAGGTGGCCGCCATTCGCTCCGCCAAAAGCGAAAACAACCATCCCCAAGCATTGTGGGGATTGTAGGCTGTCTACTTTCTACTCCCAGCCGGCCCCCCTCCTAGAGCCAGGGCCGGATCGCCCATTGGGCGAACTAGGCGCTCGCCTAGGGTGCCCCGGCCTCAGGGGTGCCAAATGGCGCCCCACTCCCCCCAAAAAAGCGCCCCCTAACCAGGCACCTGCCGCTGCTGCCGCCGCTAGACCCCCGCCCTCTTCCCGGCTTTCCTGGAGGCCCCGCAGCTGCGGAGCCTCCAGAAAAGCCAGCGCTCCGCCGCTCTCCCCCGGTCTTCAAGCCCCACCGGGAGGTTGGCATCCCCAGTAGGGGTGCCTCAGGCTTCCTGCCTAGGGCGCCCAGACACCTGGAGCCGGCCCTGCCTAGAGCTTAGGCCTCTAGGCCCTGCCTCCATCCTGCACAGATTGTGACAGGCTCACACATTTTTGTCTTTGCTCAGGAAGGATGGCTCCAAAGCAAACTGATTTATGCAGTAGCCAAATTGCTCGCCTCAACTTTAATGCCAGTAGCTCACAAAGTAGAATTTTTGCTACAAAACTCCACATCTTAGAGGGAGCGTTGTCCCATGACAGCCAGAAATGCCTCCATGATCAGATATCCTTGTGTCCACAGACACATCTAGTCTGGACTGATCCAAACCAGGGTTCTGGGTGGCCAGTGGGCCCTTGGGACACATCTGCTGAGTCTCTCTGCCCTTGGAAAACTGAAAAACTGAAGATCCGATGCAACTGCCAAAATATTTTTATCAACTGACAGTCCCAAAACTAAGAAGAGCTTTTACTTTGGCAAGACTAAACAATCTTCCCTCGGCAGTTTTGGAGGGCAGATATAATAAAGTATCATGCTCTAACAGAACATGCAGATGCTCATATCATACAATTGAAACCACTGGACATATGATTATGGAGTGCCCTCTATTCAATGAGTTGAGGGCTAATTTAGTCACCCCTTTACTTAAAGGAATGGAACTGCTAAATGTGCGAGCCGATATGTGCGCACATCAGATACCAACGATCGTGTCATAAGAACATAAGAACATAAGAGAAGCCAATGTTGAATCAGGCCAATGGCCCATCTAGTCCAACACTCTGTCACACAGCGGCCAAAATATACCAGGTGCCATCCGGAGGTCCAGCAGTGGGGCCAGGACACTAGAAGCCCTCCCACTGCTGCCCCCTCCAGCACCAAGAATAGAGTGCATCACCTGCCCCAGACTGAGAGTTCCCATCCATACCCTGTGGCTAATAGCCACTGGTGGACTTCTGCTCCATATGTTTATCTAATTTCCTCTTGAAACTGTCCATGCTTGCAGCTGCCACGACCTCCTGTGGCAGTGAATTCCATATGTTAATCACTCTTTGGGTGAAGAAGTATTTCCTTTTATCTGTTTTAACCCGACTGCTCAGCAATTTCATAGAGTGCCCACGAGTTCTTGTATTGTGAGAAAGGGAGAAAAGTACTTCTTTCTCAACCTGCTCAATCCCATTCATAATCTTATAAACCTCGATCATGTCACCCCTCAGCCGTCGTTTCTCCAAGCTAAAGAGCCCCAAGCATTTTAACCTTTCTTCATAGGGAAGGTGTTCCAACCCTTTTATCATTCTAGTTGCCCTTCTCTGCACTTTTTCCAATGCTATAATATCCTTTTTGAGATGTGGTGACCAGAACTGTACACAGTATTCCAAATGAGGTCGCACCAATGATTTATACAGGGGCATGATGATACTGGCTGATTTGTTATCAATTCCCTTCCTAATAATCCCCAGCATAGCGTTGGCCTTCTTTATTGCAGCTACACATTGTGTAGACATTTTCAGCGCGTTATCCACTACGACTCCAAGATCTCTCTCTTGGTCAGTCTCTGCCAGATCAGACCCCATCAATGTGTATTTATATTTAGGATTTTTGGCTCCAATGTGCATCACTTTGCACTTGGCCACATTGAACCCCATTTGCCACGTTGACGCCCACTCACCCATCCTCAACAGATCCCTTTGGAGTGCCTCACAATCCTCCCTGGTTTTCACCACCCTGAACAACTTCGTGTCATCTGCAAATTTAGCCACATCACTGCTTACTCCCAATTCCAAATCGTTAATAAACAAGTTAAAAAGCATCGGACCGAGTACTGATCCCTGTGGTACCCCACTGCTTACCACCCTCCACTGAGAAAGTTTCCCATTTATACTCACTCTCTGTTTCCTATTTATAAGCCAGTTTTTGATCCACAAGAGGACTTGTCCTTTTATCCCATGACTATTGAGCTTACTTAGGAGCCTTTGATGAGGAACTCTATCAAAAGCTTTCCGGAAGTCAAGGTAAATAATATCTATTGGGTCCCCCTTGTCCACATGTTTGTTCACTCCCTCAAAAAACACTAACAGGTTAGTGAGACAAGATCTTCCTTTACAGAACCCATGCTGAGTCTGCCTCAATAGTTTTTGTTCATCAATGTGCCTACTAATTCTTTCCTTAATAACAGTTTCCACCAATTTACCCGGTATCGATGTCAGACTGACTGGCCTGTAATTTCCTGGATCTCCCCTGGAGCCCTTTTTAAAGATGGGAGTGACATTAGCTACCTTCCAGTCCTCAGGAATGGAGGCAGATTGTCACCCTCTCAGTGGCAAAATTCATAGGCACAATAATCAAATATAAGAGAAATAATACTGAGTAAGGCCTTTTAAAATATTTTCTTTGGTTCTAATTTCTGCTTAAGGTGATACTCATATGAGCAGTACTAGATAGATAGATAGATGATAGATAGATAGATAGATAGATAGATAGATAGATAGATAGATAGATGGATGGATGGATGGATGGATGGATGGGCGGGCGGGCGGGCAGGCAGACAGACAGATAGACAGACAGACATGTAGATGATAGATAGATAGATAGATAGATAGATAGATAGATAGATAGATAGACAGACAGACAGACAGACAGACAGACAGACAGACAGACAGACAGACAGAAAACTGACGATGGCGCAGGAAAACGGGAAAGCCGAGTGCTACGTCAGAGGCTGTGGTGCTGCCAGAAAAGCCGTTTTGGCGCCAAGACAGAGGACATTTCATTCTGATTAGCTTCCCTCCGAGGTTAATGAACATGCTGTGCTGGATTCTGCTAAGCTGTGTTCTGAATGCACTGCCACATAAACAGTTGATCAGAGCTGGTACGCCAGTACACGCTTCCCACCAGTCTAGTCACCATCCTCCTCTGGTACAAGAGTGACTTAACAGGACAGGGCTCTGGGAAGGAAGCAGACTGGTGGAGTGACAGGGCAAAACGGCCTGCTGAAATCTGGCCATGAAATGTGTGCAGGCAGTTAGGGGCTGGGTGGGGAAACCATTTCCTCCCCCAGGAGTTGATGTCCCTGTCCAAAATATGTTCTGTTGCGGCTTCAAGTGAGAGTTGGCTGGAAATCTTGAAGATCGCTCGTATGTACTTAAAGGAGAGTTCTAGGTATGCCGCCTGAACTTCATGGAGGAAGAGGAGGATATAATGAGATCAACAGAAGACCACTGGTGTGTTAGGGCTGCCAACATCCAAGAGACACCTGGAGATCTCCTGCTATTACAATTATCTCCAGATGGCAAAGATCTGTTCCCCTGGAGAAAATGGCTGCTTTGGAGGGGGGCGTCTCTGGCATTATATCCTGCTGAGGTCCCTCCCCTCCCCAAACCCCGCCCTCCTAAGGCTCCATTCCCCAAATCTCCAGGTATTTCCCAACCCAGAGTCGGCAACCCTACATATGTACAATATTAAGATGTACCTATAGTTTGTTAAGGATCTGCGGTGGCTCAAGTGGTTAAGACTTGTTCAGCAGTTCGAGACCTGGTGCTGCATGAGGGAGTGAGCTCCCGTCTCTGGTTCCAGCTCCTGCCAACCTAGCAGTTTGAAAGCAAGAAATTGCAAGTGGATAAACAGGTACCACTTCGGTGGGAAGGTAACAGCGTTCCGTGCGCCTTGGCATTTAGTCATGCTGGCCACATGACCACGGAAACATCTTCGGACAGTGCTGGCTCTTCGGCTTGGAAACTGAGATGAGCACCACAACCCTAGAGTCGGATTCAACTGTCTTTCAAGCAAGGGAAACCTTTACCTTTACCTATAGTTTGTTATCTGATTGAAATTCTGCATTCATTCAGATTTGCCTGTGTCTCAGTTTAATGAGGTCTTCACATCAAGCATCTTGAGTCAGACCAGACAAAGTCCTAATAACATTAAACATCTACAACTATTTTTTATTGTTGTATAATGCTCCAATTTAAAGCATAAAGTATTAATGGAACATATCCAGATATATGTGTTAAGATGCAACATTGTTCAGTGTACATTGCTGGTCTCTTAAAAAGAAATGAAATATGTTTACCTCATTTCTGAAAAGCAGAAAGAAAGAAAATCAAAACTATGAAGGCACAGAAAATGCATACGAGGGAAGCTTCAGAAATCCATAACTATTATATAGATGTGAAATATCCATTAGCAATAGTGTTTACTATTTAAAATTGTGACCCTGCGGAAAAGATGGTTCATGAACTCAGCATGTGTGATGTGCTGTGAGGAAGAACAACAGCTCCAAGAACTGATCTATGACAGATGAGGCTGTTTTATTAGGGATTGCAAAAATGCATCCAATCCTACAGTAGCCAAAGATGCTGAGAACTCTCGGCTCTAAGCCAAGTAGCAGGAAGAATTCTGCAGAAATGTTTCAGCTCATGACACCATGCTTGAGAAGCAAGTTTGTAAAGAAAGCAACAGATGCCAGCATTAACAGAAAACAGATGGAATTAGAGAACATTTTAGTAACGTGAAATCATCCCATAAAATTAACAGAAGCCTGTACACTGACGTCAAAAGAACAAGTATTAGGTTATGTACCAGCACTTGAATCTGTAACACGTGATTTGGAAGGAAGTTTCAGTGATTTCAGAGGAATAATTTGCAAATGGCAGGTAGCATCCTTGGGCATTCCCAGAGTTGTAGAGGGCCCAACACTGCCAGAAGATGAAAGAGCTAGTTCTTGCTGGAAGATGTCCAAAGGAGGTTGGAAGAGAGCTAGCAAGGGAGGAAACTACCACAAACCACAGACTCTCTGGTGCTGAGCTGTTCCTGACCATCCAGGAATCGACAGGCCTCCTAGGTCATAATGCCACCCCAGTCCTGAAAGGACCTGGGAACACAAGAAGGCCTGGAGGGTGGGGAGAGACTGGCAGCAGCTTATAAATGGGGAGCTTCAGGGCAGGACAAGAGGGAGTATAAGCCGCTGCATAACACCTTTAAAAGACTGTCTAGGCTGGAGATAAGGTAAGCTGTTTATGTAGTAGGGTGAAACTTTCATGCCCCCCCCCCTTCAAATAAGAGAATACCTAGGGGAGGTTATTGCATGAGGGGAAAGCTTCTTCTGTAGCAGTGGCGGTGGTGAGCTGTGCTGTCATTGCCCAAGAAATCAGACGTGGCAGTCAGTGTTCCCTCTAAGCTGAGTTAGTGCGAGCTAGCTCACAGTTTTTTAGCCTCCGGCTCACACATTTTTGTCTTAGCTCAGGAAGGATTACTCCAGAACAAAGTAATTTATGCAGTAGCCAACTTGCTTGCCTGCGACCTTAATGCTCACAAAGTAGAATTTTTGCTCACAAAACCTCAGATTTCTCCAGGAGAACCTCAGGGGACCTGTTGCAGTCGTTTGGATCCTCTTTAGGTTTGATAAGCAGAGATTCATATGGGCTGCTAAATAATGCACATTCAATCCACTGTCAATGCACTTTCCAACTGGATTTTTACTGTGTGAACTGGCAAAATCCAGTTGGAAAGTGCAATGAAAGTGGATTATTTCGTGTGTGTGACCACGAAAATCTTATTTCCCTCTCCCCCACTATTTCCCCTTTCTCTTCCTTGAAATCTCTCCTCTCTACCTGCCTCCTCTCCCTCTTGTATCACCAACCTCCAGGTGAGCCCTGGAGGTCTCCGGAACTACAACTGATATCCAGATGACTGAGATCAGTTCCCCTGGAGAGAATGTCAGCTTTGGAGGGTGGAGTCTATGGCACTGTGCCCTTCTGAGGACCCTCCTCTTCCAAAACCTGGCTGCTTCCAGCCCCATGCCCAAATCTCCAGGGCCAATTTCACACAAGGAGCTGTACCACTGTCACGCCCCCCTTTGCCCTGTTTCCATTGGTCAACTTCCCACTCGAAGCCGTGCGGCTGCATTTTGACCCGTGGCTTCGCCAGATTTTCCCTGCGGTTTTGTGATCCTCAAAAAACAGGATCACGAAACCATGAAAAAGCTGATATGCATAAATATTTCAAACAATATTTTATTAGGAGATCCCTACTGAAGGTATGGGAAGAAGTGAAAAGACTTTTCTATACTAAGATACCAAAATGGGTGTCACCACTTGAGGCATTTACAAATCCAAACTTATTTCAAAAGAATGCATTGTTAAAATATGAAGATTTATTGGATAACAAAAATGAACTAAAACCAACAGAAAATATTTTAAAAAACCAAGAATCCGACTTAAGCTGGTGGGAAAGAGTACAAATAGAATCAAAATATACTAAAGACAAACCAATAGGTTTTTACTAAAAAAATAACAGAAATCGACAAGCTATTGTTACATACTGAAGAGAAATTGATTAAAAAACTATCTCTCCTTATATATAAAACTATTTTTGCATGACTCTTTCCTGAACATTCCACATGCTCCCACAGCCTTTGGCTCCCTGACCTGTCACTCCAACAGTGTGCCAACAGCTGTGTGCTGGGTCTGCTCCCCCTTCAGCCACTATGCCCTGCCCACTCCCCCTTCAGCCACTATGCCCTGTCAGAACAGTTTTCTCTGTTAACGAAGACACTTCTCCTGCTTGCCTCCTGTGTGGGAATAACTCTTCCCTCAGTGGCTGTTGGTAGGTGTAACGAAATGGCAGTTACCTGTGTTTGTAAGTTGACTGTGGTTCTTTGTTTAAAATGTTCCCCCTTCAGGTTTAATTGAGCTGTAGTTCCAGAGAGGGGCCTGCAGGGGTATCACTCACTGGGTTGAATGGGGCTTCCTCATCTGCTGGCCTACAGTTCCCAGCTGCCTCAAGGCCAAAAAGTGCAGGAAAACAGGGACTATCCCAATGGGTGGGGTGGCATCAATATAGACTGCAGTCCATCCAGGGAGGAGGTAGTCTTCATCCCTGGGAGGCAGCAGAAATTCAGCCACTCCACAGTCAGCTGGACTGGAGAATGAATGGAAGTTTCCCTGCTCTCTTGGGCAAGAGAGAGTAGAGTGGCTGAAGTAGAGTCAGAGGCCGGTTCAAGGAGAGATCCTATCCTGAGGTAGAGAGTATTGTGTATAGGGAAAGAGGATTGCATTTAACCCCTGTTGATTTATGCCCTGTTGGTTCATGGTGTCTGCTTACTCCTACAGTGTGTGTGTGCTCTGTACCTGTGTAAATAGTGTAAATAAATTCTTTATTTCTTTATTTATTATTCAATTTATACCCCGCCCTCCCCGCAAGCAGGCTCAGGGCAGCTTACACTAGTTGGTACACAGTATCATAAAACCATGTACAAAATTTAAAACAACTTACATACATTGACATTACGTATTAAAAACAATCCAACAATTAACAATTAAAGTGCTAATGATGGTAATCTTTGATGGTAATCTTTGAATGGTGCAGATGGCGTACTAACAAATTTCACCGGCTTGGTGATCTTCAGCTTGGTGCGGTAGCTTTAATTTGGGCTAATCATCTGTGTTGTGCTCTGACCACATAGTCTTCCCTACTCTACACAGTACCAAAGGGAGGGGGTAGCCCAGGGAAGCAAGGAAAGGCTAGACCCTGAGTTGCCAACTTTCCAGGGCTCCCCCCAAAATTGGGGATTCCATCTCCAAATAGGGAGATTTGGCCAGAGGGGTCTCACTGTCCCTCTAAAAAGGCAGTGACGATTCCATGAGTCGTGGCAGCGAATTTAAGGAGTGAGATACGCCCACGGGACAAGGGTGGGAGGCAAACAGCTGAGTGGTAAACTGGAGCCCATTTCGCCATGGTAGGCAACCAAGCTTGGTTCAGACAAAGGAAGGAAACCCTTTGCAGGCCTTTGTGAGGAACTCATTGCAGCCAGTTCTGACTAGGGTTGCCAGCTCTGGGTAGGGAGATTCCTGGAGATTTTCTGATAGAGTCCATGGAAGCCAGGGTTTGGGGAGGGGAGAGGCCTCAGCTGAACAGAATGCCATAAAGCCCACCTTCCAAAGCAGCTATGTTCTCTGGGTGGGGGGAGATCTGTTCTCTGGAGTTCAGTTGTGATACCTGGTGATCTTCAGGCTCCACCTGGAGGTTGGCTGCCCTAGGCATAGCAGTCAGTGCTTCAGAGCAGGTCTGCTAGATCCAGGTTCTTCCTGTAGAAGGTGAGTGGGTGATTTTGGACCGGTCACAGATTTTCAGCCTAACCTACCTCACAGGGTTGTTGTGCAAGTCAAAATGGGGAGAGGAGAATGATGTAAACTGCTTTGGGCCCCATTGCAGAGAAAGACTACTTTTCCTCCTGGGAAACCATTATTGCCAATCTTCAGGTGAGGGCCGGAGATCACTCAGAATTACAACTGTTCTCCAGATGGCAGAGATCAGTTTCCCTGGAGAAAATGGTGGACTCTGTGGCAGTCAGGGCTTCAGAGCATGAAAGAGGCTGCAGCTGTGTGTGTGTGGGGGGGGAGGATGGAAAGCTGAAGAGCGAGGGGGAAGTAAAGATAGGTTGATGATTGGCTAGGAAGGAGATAGGATTGCCAACTCCAGGTGGGAAATTCTTGGAGATTTGAAGGATGGGACCTGGAGAGAGTGAGGTTTGAGGAGGGGTGAGACCTCAGACAGGTACAATGCCATAGACTCGACCCTCCCAACCAGCCATTCCCTTCTGGGAAACCACTGTTGCCAATCTCAGAAGAGGGGTGGAAATCACTCAGAATTATAACTGATCTCCAGGAGGGACTGGGGAGGAGATGCAAAGCTGAAATCAGAAGTGCAGATAATGGCAAGTTGATGCTTGTTTGGGAAGGTGATAGGGGTGCCAACTCCAGGTTGGGAAATTCACGGCGATTTGAGGGGTGGATCCTGGAGAGGGTGAGGTTTGAGGAGGGGTGGGACCTCAGATAGGTACAATGCCATAGACTCCACCCTCCAAACCAGCAATTCCCTCATGGGTAACAATCGTTGCCAATCTCCAAGTGAGGGCTGGAGATAACTGAAAATTACAGCTGCTCTTCAGGTACACTCAGACACTCAGACTTTCCCTTCTCTGTGGCATATTGGCTGGGATTGCTAAACCCTTGCCAAGATCTGAGTGGAAGGAAGCAGGGCTCTTTTTGTAGCAGGAACTCCTTTGCATATTAAGCAACACACCCCTAATGTAGCCAATCCTCCAAGAGCTTACAGGGCTCTTCTTACAGGGGCTACTGTAAGCTCTTGGAGGATTGGCTACATTAGGGGTGTGTCGCCTAATATGCAAAGGAGTTCCTGCTACAAAAAGAGCCCTGGAAGGAAGGATTCCATTGCCTGGGAAAGAAGCAGAATCAAAGAACAACACAGAACAACATTAACATGTGCATGCTTCTGCTGGCTTGGTAATCAACTGAAATCAAAACAACAAAGATTTTGAGAGGAGGTCCTTTCATTTCACTAAGAATCCTGGATTCCTAATATCGTTCCAGAAAACTGAAGTCATGACCCAATAGAGTGATTTTCATGTATATTTTCAGCTCAGGAGTTCCATTATGCACACCCATAATATAAACATAGGAACCGTTATTTGGCACTGAATGTCGCTTTTAAGGAACACTCCAGATGGAGCATAAACCAAAAACTTCTATTTAGTCCTACCCGTAAAAACATGGAGTCAGAGGGAGGAGCTGTATAAAGGCATTCACACAGGCAGGACTGCATTCACCCCTAATTTAAGAGTGAATTTAATGCAGTCTTTAGTCAGGTATTATTACAAACTGAATGGATTAAGCTTGGGTTTATAGGTTTTTGAATGTTGTAAACTGCAGATTTTCTTCTTTAACATTCCCAACAATCTGTTCTTGAATAAACATCAGCTTATGCACCTAATTTCATAGAGGCAACTACAAACTGGAAAGGTAGCTCGTGCTATGAATTGCAGCAATGTTGTGCACAGAAGACAGCCAAGCAGAGCGGACCACTTTTGCTGTGCATGGTAAACATGCATCTAATTAAATTGGCTCTGTTTTAAAGGAAAGGGGCCACGAGTTCTCCCGTTTATAAGGAACATCAGCACATCCCACACAGTGTAAATTTAGTATCATTAGCAGGAACTTTACAGCTAAAGGTCTGTAGCTGGCAAATGATGTATTCTGTCCCTGCGCTTAAGAGCTCATCACATAAAAATCTTTATTGGAGGCAGGTTAGTGTTTTTCTAGTTTCCTTTATGCGCCATGATATTTCATGTTTTATAGCATATTTAAAATTTTGCATCTTCAGGATGCAACTGGGTCCACAGAATTGCTCAGCGAACCAGAAGGGTTGCCAATATTTTTTCTTTTTGACATCACTGAAACTAGTTAGTATGCAGGATAAGAATGTGGCTGGCATGGAGAGTTCTGAAATGCAGGACTCCATTGGAAGGAGCTGCCTGGCATTCTGTAAACATTTCCTTCTCGTTATGTGCGCACATGCACATGCACACAATCTTCTCATAGCTGAGGTACATTATTATATTATTAGTATTTTAATATTGGAGACCGGGTGACTGCCCAGAGCTATGGAGGAGGCCCAGCCATCCGCCACTTCCCCCATCCTTTTCCATCACTGCCCTGTGCTTGTGGGCTGTGATCCTCAACAGAAAACACTCAAAATGCTCATAATGCTTATTTTGCTCTTGAGCTGATCCTCCAGTTCTTCGAAATGTTATTATGTTTGCCATACAAAACAAGTTTATTTTTGAGCTTATGTGCTGATTTGACTCTGTGCAGTTGGCAGGATTCATTCTCACACTAAACAGACAGCCTGGGGTGGCTGCTGCAGCATGCTGAGAACTGATGGGGTTGCTGGCAGATTAATATATATCTGTATATGCGCACCCAGGGTTAGGAGCAGGGCATGTGTCATTTAAAATGAGCAGTGCTTGAGTTTGTGCCAAGTTTTGCATCCGCACACTCTGGACAGCATTGATCACCGTCATGTTAGGCAGCCAGCCAGAAGCAGCAACTGAACCTTGCTCAGGGTTATAAGACAAGGCATGGAGACACACAAAATATGCTGAGGGTTATACAGTTGCCTAAGCAATCCGAAAGTTTCCCTTGCATGAGAGCCCTTATGGAGTAGTGGTCAGACTCGGAGCTGGGAGACCCAGGTCCAAATCCCCATCCTGCCATGGAAGCATGCTAGGTGACCTTTGGCCACTCGCATACTTTTGTCCTAAGCTACTTCAAGGTGTTCTTGTGAGAATAAGACCAAGGAGAGGAGAATGCTGTAAGGGACTCCCATTCGGAAGAAGTGGGGTATGAATGAGGAACTCTTTGTGAGGAACTCATTGTGGCCAGTCCTGACTAGGGTTGCCAGCTCCAGGTTGGGAAATTCCTGGATATTCTAAGAAAGCCAGAGTTTGGAGAGGGGAGAGGCCTCAGCTGAACAGAATGCCATAGAGCCCACCCTCCAAAGCAGTTATTTTCTTCAAGGGGGGAGGGGAAGAGATCTGTTGTCTGGAGTTCAGTTGTGATACTTGATGATCTTCAGGCTCCACCTGGAGGTTGGCTACTCTAGGCATAGCAGTTAGCACTTCAGAGCAGGTCTGCCAGACCCAGGTTCTTGCTGTGGAAGTTGTGATTTTGGACCAGTCACAGACTTTCAGCATAACCCCTCCCCAGCCAACTGCCAGGTTGGCCACTTTCCTTTAAGAATAAACTGTGAAAATTGCTAGGCAGCCTACCTTGGTTCTGTCAGTAAAACAGGATTGCTGTGCAAGTCAAAACAGGGAGAGGAGAATGATATAAACTGCTTTGGTCCCCATTGCAGAGAAAGACTACTTTTCCTCCTGGGAAACCATTGTTGCCAATCTCCAGGTGAGGGCTAGAGATCACTCAGAATTACAACTGCTCTCCAGATGGCAGAGATCAGTTCCCCTGGAGAAAATGGTGGACTCTGTGTCCTTACACTCTGCTGAGATGGCCCACCTATGACAGCCAATGTGACATAGCGCTCAGGGCTTCGGAGCACGGTAGAGGCTGCAGGAGGGGGGGAGATGGAAAGCTGAAGAGCAGGTTGATGCTTGGCTGGGAAGGAGATAAGGTTGCCAACTCCAGGTTTATTTATTTATTTATTATTTATTTGTTACATTTATACCCCGTCCTCCCCACAAACGGGCTCAGGGTGGCTTACAAGGGTCGATACAATGTATCTAGTCTCCATAAAACATTAAAAGATTTAAAACAACTTAAAGTAATCACACATCTAAAGTACCATAATAATTATGTGCTTGCAGTCCTAGTCATTACTTCATTAGGTTAAGTGGCACTCTCTGAGATGTGCCCCCAAAGTTCCTGGCTCAGTGATCTTCCGGCCTCCTTCTAAGATATGGCTCTGTCTCCACGCTAGGAGAGTTCCAGGTTGGGAACTGGAATTTCCAGGTTGGGAAATTCCTGGAGATTTGTGGGGTGGAGCCTGGAGAGGGTGGGGTTTGAGGAGGGGTGGGACCCTAGACAGGTACAATGCCATCGACTCCACCCTCCAAACCAACCATTTCCTCCTGGGGAACCATTTTTGCCAATGTCCAGGTGAGGGGTGGAGATCACTCAAAATTACAACTGTTCTTCAGGTAGCAGAGATCAGTTCCTCAGAAGAAAATGGTGGAATCTGTGTCATTATACCCTGCTGAGGTCACCACAGCAAATTGACATTGAGTGCCCAAGACTGGGGCACTCTCCAAGAACCTCTTTCTAGAGCTTGTTGTATTTATTTCCACAACAGGCTTTATTCCTAGTTTTATAATAAATCACTTATATTTTGTCATGTTTTTGGGTTTTGAGGCTTCAAACTGAATCCAGTACTTTAACCCATATTGGCTACAGCTACCGGAGCAATTGTTTTCCAGAACTAACCTTGTTCTACTAATTGGGTAGTAAGGAGACTGGTGGTCAGCGTTCCCTCTAAGCTGAGTTAGTGTGAGCTAGCTCACAGTTTTTAGCCTCTGGCTCACAGATTTTTGTCTTTGCTCAGGAAGGATGGCTCCAGAGCAAACTAAGTTACGCAGCAGACAAATTGCTTGCTCACGACTTTAATGCCAGCAGCTCACAAAGTAGAATTCTTGCTCACAAGACTCCATAGCTTAGAGGGAACATTGCTGGTGGTAGCTTTATCCTGGGGTGTGAGGAGTCACACTTCAGCCTTTTGGTTTTATCTTGCCCAGCCTGCCCCCTTGGGCAGGACTTTGGCTTTCAGGACCTTTGACAGAGATGAGCAGAAGTAGTTTGCCACTGCCTGCTTTTGCTTAGCAACCCTAGTCTTTCTTGGGGGGCTCCCTTTCAAGGACTAGCAATGCCTAACCTTGCTTAGCTTCCCAGCTTCAATGAGCTTGGGCTATTCAGGCTGCTCTGGGGTATGTACAGCTTGATATCTTTTACCTGCAGTTCTAGGGAATAACAGAAGCTGGTAGCACCTTACCTTTTTATTTTATAAGCAGGAAACAGTGTTTACTGATTATATTTCTATTAGTATATTTTAAGAAGAGTAGATTTTTATACCCCATTTCTCTACCCTAAGGAGTCTCAAAGCGGCTTACAGCTGCCTTCCCCTTGTGAGGAGATAGGCGGGGCTGAGTTCTGAGAGAACTGAGACTGGCCCAAGGTCATCCAGCAGGCTTCACATGGAGGACGAGTGGGAAATCAACCCCCCTAGTTCTCCAGATTAGAGTCCACTGGTCTTAATGAGTACACCATGCAGGCTCTATATTTTATTCTTATTATTTATATTTCCATGTAGATGCTGGTTTTCTTTCATAAATAAAACTTTGCTTGAAAAAAACGAATCAAATCATCTTGGAAAGCAATAAAAATAAGCAAACCCTCCCATACTGGTCACCAAAAGCTGAAGCTGATAAAGTTAAGGGCCGCAACAGAAAACTACTGGCAATGTTTTCACTTTGGATCGAGGTTTTCTTGTGATTCCCTTGTAATAGGACTCTGCTCTGCATGTACACAGCCAGCAGGCAGGTGATCAGGGGGCTGGAAAAATGCCAGACTCACCAGTGTTAGATGAATATGGGAGTTACATTTGGGGGGGGGGACAACACCCAGCAGCCCCTCCAAACCTCCAGCTCATTCCCACCCCTGGCCACAGTCCCGTCCCTGAGTTCGGCTCGGGTCCAGAAGCACGATTATTTCCTCTAGCAGCTCAAACCACTTAAAGTCAGAGCAGTCCCTTTGGCAATATTTTGGGCTCTCCGTCTCACTCAGCAAAGCAGTCCCTTTTTCTAAGCAAGAGCAAGTGCGGTTTTTGGCTTCCTTAGTATGAAAAAATTTCGAGCCTCAAGGTTGGCTCTCGCAAAAGTGCATCCCAGTCTTATACATTACACAGATCCCTGTTCCTCAGAAATGCAGGCATAATTCACCAGGCTGAAACAAGCTGAAGGCTAAAGTGGTCCATCTGGAAATCTTTTGAGGCCTAGAAAGGCTACAGCAGCCATCACAGGCACTGGTATATGGTAATCATATGTTACACAAAACCTGGTTCATAATGGTCAAGGATAAAATTTCTACTCAGAAGCAAGTTTATAAGAAGTTTATAATAAGAGGAAAGATGCACAGACTTTTTGTTCATTGATAGACTCCTTTTATTAATTACTAGATTAACAAGTTCCTTTGGAATCAGGTAAGAGGGAACTGTTGAATTTGGCATACTGGGATGATGTAGATTAAGTTTAGAACACTACAAGTGGAGACCCGCAAGAAACTTGCGGGATGGTCATCCCATTCCTCACACCTTTGCTTCATCCCCTCTACCCTTACCTATCTCACACTCTTTCTCCCTTCTGGGGGTGGAGCCATAGACTTAACCCTCCAAAACAGCCATTTTATCCAGGGGAACTGATCTCTGTCACCCGGACAACAGTTGTAATTCTGGGTGATCTCCAGCCCTCACTCAGAGGCTGGCAATGGTAGTTCTCATGGAGGAAATGGCTGGTTTGGAGGGTGGAGTCTATGGCATTATACTGGTCTGAAGTTCCTCCCCTCCTCAAACCCTGCCATCCCCAGGATCCACCCCTTAAATGTCCAGGAGTTTCCCAATCCAGAGTTGGCAACCCTATTTCCTTCCCACCCAACAGCCAACTTAACCTTTATCTGCCTTTATCTGTCTTCAGCTTTTTGTCTCCACCCCCTCCCCCACAGCTTCTACCAAGGAAAATTATAGTCTTTCTCCACAGTGGGGACCAAAGCAGCTTACATTATTCTCACCTCCTTTTTTTATCTGCACAACAACCCTGTGAGGTTGGTTAGGCTGAAAGTATGTGACTGGTCCAAAATCACCCAGTCAGCTTCCACCGCAATATGGGGATCTGAACCTGGGTCTTGCAGACCCTACTCTGAGGCTCTAACTGCTGCATCACTGCTGGCTTTCATAGGGTGGCTGCTGAACAGCAGCAAGCAGCCAGGCCAAGTTGAGTCATGCAAATTAGGTGGTATCAAGTCACCCAGAGGGTGCTGCCTAGGGATGCCAGCCTCCAGGTGGGATCTGGGGATCCCCTGGAATTACTGCTCAGCTCCAGACTACTGAGATAACTTCCCCTGGAGAAAATGGATGCTTTGGAGGGTGGACTCTAGGGCATTGTACCCCACTGAGGTCCCTGTCCTCCCCAGGCTCCATCCCCAAATCTCCAGGAGTTTCCAGACCTGGAGCTGGCAACCCCACTACCCCATCCCCTGCCAGTGCCTGGCAACCCTATACTGCTGCCAGGCCTAGGGTTGGCAACCTCCAAGTGGGGCCTGGAGAGTGAACTCCAGAGATCTGTAAACAACAGAGATCTGTCTCCCTGGAGAAAATGGCTGCTTTGGAGGGTGGATTCTGTGGCATGATACCCAGCTGAGGCCCCTCCCTTCCCCAAATCCTGCCCTCCTTGCACTCCACCCCAAAACCTCTAGGAATCCCCCAGCCTGGCCCCAAGGCTCCCTCCCTCCCTCCCCCTCCCTCCCTCCAAGGCCGAAAGAGGCCTGGAAAGAAAGGGCCCTTCCCCCACACTTTGACTGACAGAGCCAGTCAGAAGCCTCTCCCTCCCCCCTCCCCTCCAACGTTCTAATCTCTCACGGTTGCTGCCTGGAGTCAGGTCCCTGCAGAGGCCATTTCAAAAGGCTTTTGGGGGGAATTCAACCGTCCCTGAAGGGATTTCCTTACTTTTCAGATTTTTCTACAAACCCAGGAAGTCTACTGACTATGTAGGAAAAGCTGTTGGGGGACAGTGAGGCCCCTGTTGGAGGGAATAGGTATCCGCACAGAAAAAAAAAAGTCTGGGATTAGAATATAAGATTATTAAGCTGAATGAAGGCAGTAAGGAAAGTATGTGGTTTGTGAATGACTGGTAGATACACCTTTTCATGTGTGTTAGTGCACAATTCTGTTTGTTTAAATTCCACATTCTAGTAACTTTTTTAAAAGGACCACATCAATGGGGAGAGGTGAATCCACTGCCCCCATTATTTTTCTTCCCACCTGGCTGTGCAGATAAACTTTATAACTCAGAAGCTATACAGGACTGTGTTGGTCCATTAGACAACAGAACAGAGACTATAAACTATGGATTTATCAGATCCAACCTCCAATTGCAACCTCCAATCCAACCCACAAAAAAAAAAAAAAAAACCATGAACACACCCAGTTTTGAGAGTATCATTTACATTGTTATATTGTCTATTTTGTTACCTCATACATCGTCTACTTGTATATTATTCATTTTTTCCACCATGTATTTTATGCATTTTGCATCATCGTTAAAAGTATGGTTCATATTTTCTTCTATATCGGTTGTATGTCCATATGGTTTATTTATTGTACTTTTTTAACCATTTGCAAAATATTGACCATGTATTTTCAAAGTTTCCTTCATCTTGTCCTCTCAAAATTAAAGTTAATTTGTCCATCTCTGCAGTTTCAAGTATTTTATTCATGGTTTCTTCTTTAGAAGGCACTTCATTTTTCCTCCAATATTTGGCATACAGTATTCTTGCAGTAGTCAATACATGTATAATAAGGTTAAAGTCTTGCTTTTTACAATTTTCTGGCATTATATTCAATACAAACAATTCAGGTATAAAGTACAGTACATTTTAAGATTTTTTGTAACATTTCATGAATCCAAAACCAATACTTTTTAACTTTTATCACATGACCACTACATATAAAAAAATTAACCAACATTTTTTTGACATTTTCAACAATCATTTAGTAGATCAGAGGGAATTTCACATTACTGAGATTCTGCCGGTTTGAAGCCGTTTCTGATTCACCTTGAAGTAAACCGGTACAGGGCTGCCATTTCACACATGGCTTTCCCCAGCTGGAAAACAGCCGAGTCAGAAGCAGTTTGGCAATTCAGACTGCACCGCTTTGTTTTCCCGCCGTGCCTTTTTTTTTTGAACATTCATTTTAGAGTGCTATAGCACTATAGTGTTATAACACAACACTCCAGGCATTCCAATGGGGTTGCTATAATGCTGTTGTGTTATAGCACTATAGCGCCAAGGGCGTAGACTTTCCAATTTCCCAGGGGGGCTGGGGCTGGGGCTGGGCCAGAGGCATTGCTGTGCTAGGTCCTTAAAAGAACCGAGGCCCAGTGACATCACAGGCCATTGTCACTATTTATGGAGGCAGAGCCATGTGGCATTCCTGGCTCCTATTATCTCCAGTGGGCCTTCAAGTCTCTCCCATTGTTTGTAATGGGCAATCCTGTCATTTCTTTTATACATCCCAGTTAGTTGTCCCTTTGAAACTGTACCACACGTATAGAGTGTACATTCCTTGCCAATGTTCCTTCTGGACTGCACACAGGGCAAAAGGAAATTTTAAAAGGCCTCTGATCTGCATGCCAATCAAGGATAATGATGTGTGGCATAAACATGAGTTAAGTGTTAAGTATTCTCCCTGGATGGTGTACATACCAAGAACATATCTGTTGCCATTTCCCTCTCTTCCTGCTCATCACTCGGAGAAACAAAAGCCCTGTTTACATATTATAGTGAACATATGTACATCTTGCATGGACATATGTTGTTAGAAAGAGGTAATATACTTTTGCATTACAAATAAAAGCAGCCCGCCTGCATCCTCCCCCCCCCAGCCCCAATGGCTCAGAAACAAAGCACGGCATGGGCAAAATCCTCTGCAAAGAACCCTGGAGAACCACTGCCAGTCTGAGCAGACAATGATTACACTGATGGACTGATGGTAGAGAGACCATGCTTTGCGTGCCAAAGGATAAAGGTTTAAACCGAGGAGGTCTAAGAGAACAGCTGTTGGAAAGGATCTTTCTCTGTCTGAGCCTGTAGAGCTCACCTGCATCAGAGCAGACCATGCTGAAGTAGATGGACCAATGGCATGAAGACCAGTGTGGACTGAGGAGACCCATGTTCAGATCTACATTTTGCATGACACTTACTCGGTGATACTGGGACAGTTAGATTTGAGTCCAGGAGCATATTAGAGACCAACAAGAGTTTCAGGGAATAAGCTTCCAAGAGTCAAAGCCCCTTCATCAGGCTGGGTGATATTGCCATTGTTGTGAGGTCAATATAAGGGAAGGGAGACTGGAGGAAGGGTGGAATAAAGAGGGGACTGACAGACAACATGTGAGCAGCAGAGTCCATTGGGATGGAAGAGGATTTTACAGGAAAAAAATAGCACCAACTGATGTGACCAAGAACATAGATCTTCCCAAACTAAAACATCATAAATTATAGCCTGAACATGAACCTATATTGTAATGCATTAAGTGATGTAGCAGTGGTGACAAAACCTCTAGTGGCATTTAGTTGAACTTCCTGGACAGATGTATTTTCGGTTGTCACTGGCCAAACTGGTCTGACTTTAGAGAGTTGGGACAAGCAGCAAGGCTTGAGGAAGGGGATGTAGATCCATGGTTATAGAAAAGAAGGGGCTAGGAACTGAGAAAGCAAAGCAGTCCAAATGAAGCACAACATAGAAAGCTGTACATAGTTGAGAGGAATTAGAAAGGAATGGAGATGCACAGTTGGTGTGAAGTACATTTGAGAAATTATAGAAACAGCATGGAAGTTTCTTAGTTGGGGTTAGCTACAATGCTATTGCAAGGTCGACAGAAACCTGTATGACATTTTCAGACATTCTTTCTCAGTGTCCTCAGGATTGGACTATAAAGAGCTCTATTCAAATCCTTAACCACTGAGCTTGCTAATACTTTCTCTTCTTTCAGTTCCTTAGATCAATTTGCCCAATCCCCCATCAAACTCAAATCTTATTGGCTCTTGCAACTATGAGTAAATTATTATTACACTTCTATCACATGGCTCTTTCCTAATGATTGTGGCTTCCAAGAATAGGTTGAAGATTATTGCCTGGGAAGCACCCACACAGCACCATGCCATGGACCCAGATGGCTCAGGTTAGCCTGATGTCATCAGATTTTGGAAGCTAAGCAGAGTCAGCTCTGACTAGTATTTGGATGGGAGATCTCCAAGGAATACCAGGGACATGATGCACAGTCAGGCAATGGCAAATCATCTTTGAATGTCTGTTGCCTTGAAAATCCTACAGGGTTACCATGAGTTGGCTATGACTTGCTAGCATTTTACATCACACCAGGGCAAGTGCGCTTTAATGCCCAGAACCATTTGGGCAAGGTGTAATGTATAACTACTGTCAGTAGCATGAGATGGACCCACAGCTCAATTGGCTCTCATATCACTGCCATCGCATACAAAATAGTAAAACACTCAGTAGCACCTTTAGGACTAACAAACTGTATTGTAGCATAATTATTACTGTAACACAAGAAAGCCACACAAACTTTTCCAATCTCACTTCAGTGCCAGTTCCAGTCCTCAAACTCACAGAGAAACCCAAACACTCTCATTTTTGGTAGAATGACACCCTCCCCTCCTCCACCTGGGTGGTTTGGCAAATGTAAGCCAATGCCAGAGGTTTGCATGCACCAAGTCACACAGCAGAACCAGAGCTTCCAATTTCAGCACTGGAGCTAGGGATGCCAGACTCCAGGTGGGACCTGGGGATCCCCTGGAATTACAGCTCATTGCCAGTCTAAAGAGATCAGTTTTCCTGGGGGGGGGGAATGATGTTCTGGAGGGTGGACTCTATGGCATTGTGCCCCACTGAGGTCCCCATCCTCCCCAGACTCCATTCCCAAATCTCCAGGAGTTTCCTAACCTGGATTGGGCCACCCTCCCCTCATCCCCCAGAGGTGGCCAGGGGTACTTGGCAATCCTAACTGGGGCTATTTTAGCAAGGGAGAGGGGAGAAGCTGGGGGAAAAAACATATAGATTGGGAGAGAGAAGTGAAAGACAGAGGGAAGGGAAGGGAAGGAAGTCAGACTGGAAGGGAAGCAGCCTGCCCTGGAGTGGGGGTGGGGCAGCTTCCCAGCATTTCCAGCTCTCACACATCTCAAGGGAAAGGGAAAGAGAAACAGAAAGCGAGAGAGGGACAGAAAGTGCAGCCCCCCCCTCCCGATTACAGGAGAAAGTGAGCCCAGGATTTTCTGTATCCTGGAGCAATGTGCTCCGTGCAGCACAAGGGTTCCTGGGTTTTGTTTTCTCCTGCAGCCCAGTTTAAACTGGACTGCAGGAGAAAGCAAGCCACTCACCGATGGCAGGGGCAACCAGAGGCCACAGAAGGGCCCCCCACCTTCCCCCTCCCTCCATTCTTGCCCAGCTCCCCTCCCCAATCCTCCAATCCTCTCCCACTTCCCCTGCTTGGACTTGCAGGATGGCTGGGTGGCTGCAGCCCTGGGCTCCCACCCACCCCACCCCACCCCACCCCACCCCACCTGAAACAATCCCCCACTCCTTACACCCCCACCTACTTACCCTTCAGGCTGGTGGCGGCAGCAAGCAGAGGCAGCATGTGCTGCCTCGAAGCTAGCCTCCACGTGCAGCTCTCCACGTTAAACTGAGCGGGGCTTCTGGGAACTGTGGGTGGAGCTTAGCTTCCAGGAGGAAGCAAGCCCCCACCCCCTTGACTTCCCTCCCAGGCCAGCCGAACAGTCTCAGAAAGCGGAGGGGAAAACCCTCCGCTTTCAAAATGGGGTGGAGGACGGGAGGGAGGGTAGCAAGGCTCTGGCTGACACCAGTTGCCTCCGGGGGGGGCTCAGTACTTTCGGGGGAGGCTTGAACTCCCCAGCCCCCCTGAAGATGACGCCTATGTATAGCGCTATAGCGCTCTAAAGCGAACGTTAAAAAAAAAAAAGCCAGAGATCGCCTGCGCGGGCGAAAAAAGGCGAGAAAAAAGCGCATCAGATCTGAGAGAAGAAACTGACGACTACTTGGAAGTGGTTGACAGGTAAAACATTTCAGCCCCATTTCCTGAATGGGACAGAAGTGTTTCTGTGTGAAATTACAAATATATTCCGGTAGGGAACCGGTTCTAAAACGATTCTGTCTGAAATGCCAGACCAGAAACCGTTTGGGAACCATTCCTCTTCCGAATTATATCGTGTGTCTGAAATTCCCTCAGGATAAAACATTGCTAATTTATCTGGAGTCATATACCATCTATAAAACATATTATAAATATTTCCTTTGTATGAAGTTGCTTTAGTAATTTTAACATTTGTTTTCCATATCTGTAACCATTGGTCTAAATCAATATTATGACTCATGTTTTGTGCCCATTTAACCATAGAATCTTTAACTATTTCATCCTGTGTTTTATTTTCCAACATTATTACATATAATCAATTTCTCTTCAGTATGTAACAATGTCTTGTCTATTTCAGTTATTTCGGCATAGAAACCTATTAGTTTGTCTTCAGCATATCTTGATTCTATTTTTACTTTCCCACCAGCTTAAATCTGGTTTTTGTTTTTTAAGATTTTCTATTGACTTTAATTCATTTTTTTTATCCAATAGATCTTGATATTTTAATATTACATTCTTTTGAAATAATTTTAGGCATGTAAATGCTTCAAGTGGTGAGACCCATTTTGGTATCTTAATATAGAAAAGTCTTTTCACTTCTTCCCATACCTTCAAAAGAGATCTCCTAATAAAGTATTCTTTAAAATATTTATGAGCATCAGATTTTCCATACTGTATAAATGCATGCCATTCCAATAACAAATCATGTCCCTCTAAGGTTAATACTCTGTGATTTTCTAATGTGATCAATTCTGTTAACCACGCCAATGATGCATCTCTATAATATAAAAGCCAATCTGATGTGCAAACCCAGCTCTTTTCTTTTACATCTTGTAAGTCTTTCAGTTTTATTCTTGGTCTCTTGTTTTGTCATATGAATTGTTTCATCAATTTGTCAGGTTCTATGAAATATTTTTGGATTTGGAGTATTGGAATTGTTTGAAATAAAAAGACCAATCTTGGTAAAATGTTCATTTTTATTGTAGCTATCCTTCTCATCAGGGATATTTATAGGTTCTTCCATCTTTCCAAATCCTTCCAAATCCTTCTTGATTTCTAATATGAGTTCCATATAGTTGTCTTCCATTAAAGAACTATATCTATTTTTTATATTTATTTCCAAATATTTCACCTTTTTTAAACTTCCAAACCTGAAACTTCTTGTATCTGTTGAGTTTGGTCTTTAGTCATGTTTTTTGTTAACATTTTTGTTTTATTGAAGTTAATTTTCAGTCCAGCCACCTGCTTATAGTCCTGCAAAGTTTTTAAAAGTTGCATGATAGAATCCAATGGATTTTCTAAAATAAAGACCAAGTCATCTGCAAATGCTTGTAATTTATATTCTTCTCTTATTTTAAGTCTTTTAATATGTGTATCTTCTCTAATCATATCATTCAATATTTCAAGCACAAAAATAATAGTGGTGAAAGTGGGCATCCTTGTCTAGTTCCTTTTTGTATTTCAATATTTTGTGTTAAATCTCCATTGACTAGGACCTTAGCTTGTTGCTTTGTGTAAATTGCTCTGACCATTGTGAAAAATTCTTTACCACATTGTGAGATTAATAGTTGCTCTAGCATAAAGTTCCAGCTGACATTATCAAATGCTCTTTCAGCACCTAGAAAAATCAAAGCCACCTGTTTCTCAGGATGTGTTTCAAAATATTCAGTTACATTCACTATACTCCTTACACTGTTTCTAAGTTGTCTTTTTGATAAGAAGCCTGCTTGATCTTGATGGATTATTTGTATCAATACTCTAATGTGCTGTGCAAGTTTTTGAGTAGCACTTTGTAGGGCTACATGTAAAAGAGGAAAAATGGTGCTGTAGAGGTCTGAAGCTATAGAGGACACACTGTTAATATGTGCGTGCCTGTGATGTCATTGGTAGATTAACTGGATTATATCCTGTCCCTTTATGAAAAATCTTCTGATAGCAGAGAGAGGGGTGCACAATGGGCTGTGCTCTAGATCAGAAATGGATTGTATGGATGCAATTGCTGTTCTCAAACTAGCAGGTGTGCCTAAGGACTGGATTCTCACAATTTAGGGCCCATCAATCTCCAGTTCTGACATATTTATTACCTAGGTTGTTTTTCTCCCAGTTGAACCCAAATAGATGATAACCAGAAACTGAGCTTGTCATTTCTTTTGATCTGTTAAAAAAACATCCTTACTATTTTGCATGCTAATTTAACAAGCCACCCCTGTATCTACAACTATGATCTGTAATTCCATTTCATTGTCTGATGAAGTGTGCTTGCAAACAAAAGCTCATACCTTGAGTAAAACTTGGTTGGTATTAAAGGTGCCCCCACTGGACTCAAGCTTTGTTCTGTTGCTTCAGACCAACACGACTGCCCACCTTGATCTAGCAGGTGAGTAGTTATTGGTACTTCTGTGTCTGCCCTACCTCACATTTATTTACAAAAAGAATAAGTTAGAAATATCTATCTGCTATGAGAAGATTCCTGTACTGCATTATTGTATTGTGCTTCAGAGAATCTAGAATCAACTGGATGGAATGTTATCAGTGTTCCCTCTAAGCTGAGTTAGTGTAAGCTAACTCACAGTTTTTTAGCCTCTGGCTCACACATTTTTACCTTAGCTCAGGAAGGATGGCTCCTCCAGAGGAGACGAAGTTATGCAGTAGCCAAATCACCTGCTCAAAACTTTAATGCCGGTAGCTCAGAAAGTAGAATTTTTGCTCACAAGACTCCACAGCTTAGAGGGAGCACTGGATGTTATACATATGTTTAGATGCGGGCAACAATATTGGTATAGCTATGCTGCAGAGCCATGCAAAATGGAGGGAGGAAGGACACTTTTTCTAGTTTCTGATGTACTTGGCAGAACACTGGGGTGGTGTGGAGGCCAGTTGGCTGCCCTTAGGTCTGAGGCCATGTTAGGAATATGTTGCTAGCCTCCAGGTGGGATCTGGAAATCTCCCAGAATTAAAACTGACCTCCAGGCTACAGAGATCAGTTCCCCTAGAGAAAATGGCAAGTTTGGAGGGTGGCCTTTATGGCATTGTACCCCACTGAGTTCCCTCTGGAGTCCCTAGGCTCCAGCCCAGCTCTCCAGGAATTTCACAGCCCAGAGCTGGTAATCCAAAGTCACACCTACCCATAAAGGGCAAGCAATTGCTCTTCAATAGTTCCTGCTAAACCTATCAACTGGGAGGAGGGGGGGAGAACCCTCAACTATTAAAGAAACCATGTTTGCCCAGAAGAGTTGGCATGCACATGTGCTACTAAGTGGAGAGAAAAGCATGAATTAGTAGAATATGTGTGACATATTCTTAGCTCGACTGGATTTGATTTATTATGATCCAAGATCAGCTAATACTTTAAAAGGTTACATATAACAGTGAAATACAGCCAGACATTTAGTTCAGGTAAAAATTTTAATTAAGACAACATGGATTTTAAAATTTCCTAAGAAGTAATAGTCTTCTGGTTGGTTAGGATAGCCATAGCACAAAATCTTGCCACCTTAGCTGTAGTTTCATTACAATTATCAGCTAAAAGAAGAGTAGAATAAAACTGATTTGACCTGCCTGGGTAGGTGACAATTATTGGCATAATGTATTTAAAACAAATCTCGTGATAAAATCGACAAGGTAAGAGAACGTACTCAATTGTCTCGACCTGTCCAGAATTACAAGGACAGAGTCAGCTTGTGCATGTGGTATGAGCATATCTCCCTTGCAGGAGAGCAGGTGGGAGAACATTTAAATGTGCTAAGGTAGAAGCTCTGTGGTGCTTTGGGAGTTCTAATGAATAAAGGTAACTGGATGGAGCAAAATTTAGGTTTTTATTTCTCACCACTAAAAGGTGTGAGGCTTGTGCTCTGTCCATTTGGAGAGAAGTGTCCCATAATCTTTGTTTGACAACAGTTTTGGCTCCTTGAAATCCAAGGTGTAGAAGGGCAGCACCAGGGAAGCCTAGAAGTGCCAGTTTGTATTCTATTGCGGAAACCCAGTTTGAGCAAAAACTATCTGAAAGGATTAAGGGGGTCAGCCCTGACAAAAGGAGTTTTCGTTTAAGCCAAAAACATATGGCATAACACCAAGCCCGGTGTAACAGGCCAGATTCACCGCCCAGCCAGAATAACCCCGGGCTAGGCCAGAGTAACCCAGACAAACCTCTGCCGGGCTCTGTTGACTAATGAGATTGGATTCATACCCCATTCTTCACTACCCAGAGGAATCTCAGATTGGCTGACAAGTTTCTCATGGACCTCAAACCCTCAGAAGCTGGCACTGTTTTGGTTACAATGACATTTAACTTACCACTCTGTATTGGGGACTGTGAGACCCAGGTTCAGATAGTTTGGCATAGGCAACTTTACACCCGAGGGGTTACTTTGGCCCGGGGTTGCAGGTTGTTGTGTTGTGCAGTTGGGGTAACTCTGGCGTGGCCCGGTAGAGGTTTGTCTGGCAGGGGTTAGTCTGGATTAACCCCCGGAGAGGTTACTCTGGCCTGGCCCGGCAGGGGTTACTCTGGCCTAGGTTACTCTGGCCTGGCCCAGGGGTTATTCTAGGCTAGGCCAGAGTAACCTCGGGGTTACTCTGGCCAGGGGGTGAATCTGGCCTGTTACACTGGGTTTCTAATGTAATTAGGCCTGCCTCAAGCCTAAGCAGAGCATTGGGAATGCATTTTGGTACTCCAAATAAAGATCTCAAACATTTTGACTGAATTGTTTCAAGTTTGGTGTATTTCTTATGTATTCTTAGCTCAATAATGAGCAAAACGTACCTTCTGGAGATATGCTATATTGGGAACACTAAAGGTATTTGCCAAACCTTTGTCCCAGCACAAATACCAGCATATGTTATTTGTGGCAAGTATTTCTACAGTAATATTTGTGTTGGAACAGAAGATAAAAAGAGCAGCCAGCTGACCTGAGGAACCATCTCAGGTATTTCTCAAGCATTCATCAGTGAGGAGTTAGACGCTGGAGAAAAGAACACAACCCAACAAGGCTGCCCCCAACAGATTGTTTGGCTGCCGTTTGAAACCTTCTGAACATTTAAACATGCTGCGAATGAGAGCAGTGGTAGAATAAATAAATGGCCGCTTTGTATCCCAACTGCTGCAAACCTTAATCAGAGGCAAACTGTGATGTCACAATGCCTCGTTAGGAGCTGGATTGCATTACTCACACTCCTTACCGGAAGGTCAGGATACTTTTGCCGTAGTAGTTCTCTGGGATGAATTTTGACAAAAAGAATCAGGATGCCCAGAACATCAGTTTTTCACAAATATCTGTAGGCTGCAAATATTTGACTGGTATATAAAGATAGGATTTTGGGCATTGAGCAATGAGAGGCAGAATGAAGGGGTATAAATAGTGGGTGGGTACATTGAGTCTGAATAGGCCAGTGCCAGGGGTCCTCTGCGTGGTGCCTATGGGGACCCTGGCGCCCACTGACGCCTGTTCTGGTGCCTGCCAAGCGGTTTGAGAAGGCGGGGCTTTTGCCCCGTAGGCATTGGCTACTGGAGATCTGATTGGCTGTGCAGATTAAAAGGCATCCTGTTAAATAGCTTTTGCCTGAAATGTTGAAATGTTGAAGAGTTATTATTCAATTTAAGTATAACCTTTCTCCCTGACACTTTGTGCTTGGCTCTGTGTCTTTCAAAGTCATTTTGTGGTTGGCTTCATCTCCTGTGACAGTCATTTTGTGATTATGCCCATCACCCTGTCTAGAATTCGAATGGTGCTCACAGGCTCCACAAAGTTGGGGACCTTGCTCTGTGCCGGGGTGGCCAAACTTGCTTAACGTAACAGCCACACAGAATGAACATCAGATGTTTGAGAGCTGCAATATTTTGAACAAATATTACACACATGTAAATTTGCTTTTTATGAACATTAAGTTAGATTGTGTGAAAGAGCCACACGGAGCTCCCAAGCTGCAGATTGGCTATAGGTTTCATTTACGGTTGTGAAGAGAATTTTTCTTGATTTTCCTTCACCTGATTTCTACCTGCCATCCGACAATCCTTTTGTTTTCCTCTTTTTAAGAATTTGGTGTCATTTTCTAATCAGTTTCTAATTGGTGCCAGTTTCTAATCTGTTCCTAACTTGATCAGAGGAGTGGCAGGAAGACAGGCTTTGCAAACATTTCAGAATTCCACTCTGTAGATGCTCAGGGGCTTGCAATCTCTTCCAATCCTCTTGCTACAGGACTACCCTGTGGTGAATAACAGACAACCACCACCAATGCTCCCTCTAAGCTGTGGAGTCTCGTGAGCAAGAATTCTGCTTTGTGAGCTACTGGCATTAAAGCTGTGAGCGAGCAGTTTGGCTGCTGCACAAATTACCTTGCTCTGGGGCCATCTTTCCTGAGCTAAGGAGGCTAAAAAACTGTGAGTTAGCTCACGCTAACTCAGCTTAGAGGGAACACTGACCACCACCAGTGCTGAAGTTACTAAAGGGTGCCTTGATCTCTCTACAAAAGCAAAACAAAGAGAATAAGAGGAATCAGTGGATATAACAAAACAAAAATAATTTCAGAAAGAGAAATTCCCCTCCCCATAACAATCCTAGCTTTATTTCATTTAATTTCCTGTAAAGAATTCTCTGAACTAATCTTTAATAAGGATACTTGGAATTCACCATTGCAGAACCCTACCACCACTATTAGAATGACAGTTCCCAAAGGTCCTTTCCGCACTAGACCTTAAATCCTGGTTCTATCCTGTCCCTGACATTACGTTCTGCACTACACTCGAGTTCACCCCTGTAATTATCTTGGGGCATTTTTATGTTCTACACTACACTCAAGTTTACCCCTGTAATTATCTCAGGGTATTTTTTTGCTTCCACATTACATTGAGGTCACCCCAGTTTCACCCCACACTTGTCCCAGGATAAACAGATGCTGTTATAACCAGGGATAAATGCAAGATATCCTGTTGTGAGTTGAACTGTGATAAAACTCTGAGATCCAAGTGCGGAAAGGACCAAAGTCTCTCTTGCAGCTGGGCATTAAGAAATAGCTCCTTTCCTTGTAGTAATCAGGGAAAGTGGAAAATCTTGAAATTCTCTTCTCTTCTTCGGCAAGTAGTAGGATCCCTGTGATTCATCTTTCCTCTTAAGAGACCGTTAATTATTTTTATTAACTTTTATTCTGCTCTTCCTTCAGGAAGCTCAGAGCGGAGCAACTGTGGGGGTCTCTTGGCTGGCTCCCATCCAGCCCCCTGAGGAGAGCAAAGCTGCTATGCTTCAAACCACATGACAGCATCGGATGCCCTGAATAGACTCAAAGGGACTTCCAACCAATGATATCTTTAAAAAATTGGGAATTGTTTTAAGACTCTCATCATATTATAAGGTTTTCTGCACAGTCAAGAAAGTGTATATTCTAGCTGTATAAAATAAACTAACCATTACAATTTGCCTTGGGTACGAAAATCAACCTCCACTGCTACCAGGAGATTGGAAAGTGGAGGGTTTTTAAAAAGGGATCCAAAAAAGATCCAGGAAAGTGTACACCTGAGATCTGTTTAAGACAGCATCCTGGAAAATGTTAAACGCAGTCAAGAACACATTTTGCGAAGGAAGAGTTTGCTGAGGAAGAATTATTATTAATCTGGTAACATTAGGAAGGAGACAGAATATGAAGGAGCTAGAGGAGTTTCTTAAGTGTGAGGATGTGCTGCTGGCAACCAAGATCAAGTTAATTCATGCCATGGTATTCCCTGCTTTATGTATGGGTACAAAAGTTGGAGAAGGAAGAAAGCTGAAAGAAAGGACTGAGTCATTTGAAATGTGGTGTTGGAGGAGAGTTTTACAGATGCCACCAACAGCCAAACAGACAAATAAGTAGCCTGAACTCTCCCTAGAAGCTAAAATGGCTAAACTGAGGTTATCGTACTTTGGTCACATCATGAGAAGACAGAAGTCACTGGAAAAGTGGAAGGGAGCAGGAAAAGAAGAAGACCCAGGATGAGATGGATGGACTCAGTCAAGGAAGACCTAAACAAGGCTGTTAACATTGGAGGACATTAATTCATAGGGTCACCATAATTAAGAAGCAACTTGCCAGCACTTAACATACACACACACACACACATACACATTAGCCTTGTTCATGTGTTACAGTGAACACAAACATCTTGCCTATACACATCTACCAGGCTTCCCAAGAACTTACCATAATTTGGTGGGGAATGGATACTTCTTGGCAGGACCATTCCCGCGGGGGGGGGGCAGGACCATTCCCGGGGAGACGCGGCACATGATGCCATCGCCAGAGTGTCACCCGGCGTCACTTCCTGGTGATGGTATTGTGCGGTGTGTCCACAGAAGAATGTTCCGGCCGGGGACTGTGTGTCCCCTGCCGAATTACGGTAAGTACTTGGCAACCCTAATATGACAGGGCTCTTTTTGTAACAGGAACTCCTTTGCATATTAGGCAACACACCCCTAATGTAGCCAATCCTCCAAGAGCTTACAGAGCTCTTCTTACAGGGGCTACTGTAAGCTCTTGGAGGCTTGGTTGCATTAGGGGTGTGTCGCCTAAGATGCAAAGGAGTCCCTGCTTCAAAAAGAGCCCTGCACACATACCTTTGTTTGTAAGGAAGAGGTAATGTGAATTTACTTCACGGATGAAACCAGGGACCAGTATCTGACTAAATATGGGGTTTGTTTCACACGTTCAGCTGTACTTGTGTTGACTGCAGCATGAAAGTTACTCAACAGACATACAATGAATGGTCAAGTATACATGGATTGTGTTTCCTTTCTCTGTAACTCATGAACAGGTTAAGTTGTGGATTACACACCACCCCGACCATTGGGAACTGTGGGGTATACACATGTTTTAAATATATAAATAAACTTTAAATTTGAATGGCTGGAGGGTTGGGTGGTACACTTGGATTTTCCAAATCTTAAAAAGTTCCTTTGGGCATATAGCAAATGGTGGCAGTTTTTAATAATTCATTTCTCTCATCGCCTGAATGCCCTCACAGGCTTTCTGCATCCTTTTCTCTGTGACTCCAGCATCTGTGGGAAAGCATTAGAGATAAACCTATTTAAAGATCCCCTGAGAAAGGGGCACGGGAAACGCTCAAGGGTTTTTCTACGATCCACACAGTAAATTTTCACTTTCCCATGACACCAGTAGCATTTGGTTTTGCATTCTTTGGCAAGGGTATCTCTTGTATCTGGTTAGCCGTGACCTTCACACCTCCAGCCATATGAGAATCTACTGCTGCCCTATTTATTTATTTGTTCAATTTGTATCCCGTCCTCCCTGCCAGGCAAGCTCAGGGCGGCTTACACAAAGTATGTTGAACAACTAAAACACCGAAATTGATAAAAACACAACGGTATAGAATAAAACATGTCATAAAGTGCCTGGTGCATTCCAGTGGCTTCTTCCACTCCATCACGATGTCCCCCGTCCTCCCGTTCTGCCACCAGTCGCCTCCTGCACAGGTTCCATATCACCTGCCTCAATACCCACTTTTCATTTTGGGATTATCCGTTTAATCCTCATTTCCAACCAGGCCCAAGTAACTGCCATACTAAAACCACTGGCCACAGGAACTGTTCACGGTGGAGGCAAGATGCCAACGGATGAGCAGTCCTGAGCACAAAACGCTTTGTGTTGCACCAGTAACACATCGTGCCCAGGCGGCTAAACTACAAGCTGGATCCAGTGCAACATTTTTACTTGCAGTAATGCTCTAGCACAAGCGGGAACATAAGGCCCACCATAGCTGCTTGTGATAAGCTGGACATATTGTGTTTCCCCACTTGCATTTCTGCATGTGCAAGATCTTGTACAACCAATTTCTAGACACTGTAATATATACAGAGGGATGTGCTGGGGGTTGCATAAGATTTTTTTGTGCTAGCAGAACTCTGTGAAGTCTGTGTATGTTTCTGCTTGTGCATCTCTGGACTGAAAACTGTGTCTTTACCTTTCCAAATCTTTGGATGTTGCTGCCAGGAAACAAGAGAACTTTTATTCCCACGTATTATAAACATGGAAAAGGCATGACTTTCATATGTGTATATTTACACATTATGCAGTACATATATTTGTAATTTTGGTATTGATAAATCAATGCAAAACATCCTGTACAGCTGTGAAAATTCTAAACTGGAATATATAATTTTCATAATGTGCCAATTTACAATCCAGAGCATGGAATACCAGTGAGCGTCCTGTCAAACTGATGCCCAGCTGTTTCATGTTAATCATGTTCCATGCAGTGAAAGAAAACAGACATAGGAGTTGATCCAAATGAATGCAAAACAAGAGAAGTGAATGTTTTTGTTGAAAGAGCTGGGCACTAAAAACCATTTTCCCTCTGACTTGCCATTCACCACTCATCAGCTATTCAAAGCATCAAGTGAATACCACAGTTTTCTCCAATTTGAGCAATTTAGACATTTTCACAGTAGGTCAGAAGACATTAGCGTGATTATCTGAGGTAGTTAAGAGTCAAGCCATTCTACACAGAGTGGCTTGTTTTCAAAAACACAGCCTATTTAATTACAGGGTGGGGGGAATGGCTGTCTGGTTTCATAGGTGTGTGTTTCTGCATGCACATTTTTGCGACGGGCAAAAGAGAGGCATCTTTCAGAAGACAGCAAATTTAACAAGGGTTTCTAAGAAACAGAGATGATCGTGCTGGCACCTGCTGCTTATTTGCTTTAAACAATATAAAATGCTTTATAAAAACTGGCTTATTTGAATGGTAGGCTGTTTGGAAATGTCAATTCTATCTGTATTTCTATTTCTGAATGCCAGTCTTCCTGGAGCTTGTGATAAGCCAGATCTATTTTGATTTGTAGCATAAGTCTTATGGAGGTAAAGAAAACTTTTCTTCTCGACTATACCAAACTGGTGTGGTTTTAGGGCATTAGGGAGGAATTGAGATGACATTTGCTAAGCATCACGACATAACTACATGGCTCAGACTAAAGATAAATCTGATACCGTTTACATGAAGAGGATTATGAAGCTCTCGGAAGGCAGTTGAAGGCATTGGGAGCACAGGTGGCATTCTCTTCTACCCTTCCAGTCATAGGAAGAGGAATGCAAAGAGAACAGACCATACTCAAGGCGAATTGTTGGCTGAGATGGTGGTGCCAGCAGGAGCACTTTGGGTTCTGGGACCATGGGATAAGTTTTCATAGAGAAGGCTTTCTAGCACATGATGAGCTTCACCTCTCAAGGTCAGGGAAGAAAACGTTCTGAAAGAACCTGGAGAGCTTAATCATGAGAGCTTAAACTAAAGCCGCAAGGGGAAGGGGACGCTCAACATGGTGACTTTAATGAAGAAGTGAAAAAAGTTTAACAAAGGTACAAGTCTACAAGTGCCTATATACCAATGCCCGTAGTATGGGTAACTAAGAATAAGGCCCATTGTGGAAATAAATACAACAAGCTCTAGAAAGAGGCTCTGGGAGAGTGCCCAGGCCTTGGGCACTCAGCGTCAATGTGCTGTGGTGACCTCAGCAGGGTATAATGACACAGAGTCCACCATTTTCTCCAGAGGAACTGATCTCTGCTACCTGAAGAGCAGTTGTAATTTTCAGTGATCTCCAGTCCTCACCTGGAGATTGGCAACAATTGTTACCCATGAGGGAATGGCTGGTTTGGAGGGTGGAGCCTATGACATTGTACTTGTCTGAGGTCCCACCCCTCCTCAAACCTCACCCTCTCCAGGATCCACCCCTCAAATCGCCGTGAATTTCCCAACCTGGAGTTGGCAATCCTATCTCCTTCCCAGACAAGCATCAACCTGCCATTATCTGCCGCTCTGATTTCAGCTTTGCATCTCCTCCCCCTTCCCTCCTGGAGATCAGTTGTACTTCTGAGTGATTTCCACCCCTGTCCTGAGATTGGCAACAGGGGTTTCCCAGAAGGGAATGGCTGGTTGGGAGGGTGGAGTCTATGGCATTGTATCTGTCTGAGGTCCCACCCCTCCTCAAACCTCCCTCTCTCCAGGTTCCATCCCTCAAATCTCCAGGAATTTCCCACCTGGAGTTGGTAACCCTGTCTCCTCAGCCAGTCATCAACCTATCTTTATTTCCCCCTCTCTCTTCAACTTTCCATTTCCCCCACACACACACCAGCACCCCCTCCCATGCTCTGAAGCCCTGACTGCCAGAGTCCACCATTTTCTGTGCTCTGAAGCCCTGACTGCTACAGAGTCCACCATTTTCTCCAGGGGAACTGATCTCTGCCATCTGGAGAGCAGTTGTAATTCTGAGTGATCTCCAGCCCTCACCTGGAGATTGGCAACCCAAACCCTGGCTTCCATAGACTCTTACAGAAAATCTCCAGGAATCTCCCTACCTGGAGCTGGCAACCCTAGACTCAGGACTGGACCCAATAAGTTCCTCACAAAGGCCTGCAAAGGGTTTCCTTCCTTTGTCCGAACCAAGCTTGGTTGCCTACCATGGTGAAACGGGCTCCAATTTACCACTCAGTTGTCTGCCTCCCACCCTTGCCCCACCCTTAAATTCGCTGCAATGACTCATTGAATCGTCACTGCCTTTTTAGAGGGACGTTGAGACCCCTCTGGCCGAATTTCCCTATTTGGAGATAGAATCCCTAATCTTTGGGGAATTCCTGGAAAGTTGGCAACCCAAGGATCTGACCTTTCCTTGCTTCCATGGACTACCCGCCCCCCCCATTGGTATTGTGCAGAGCAGGGGAGACTATGTGGTCAGAGCACAACACAGATTATTAGCCGAAATTAAAGAATTTATTTAAGTATTTACACAGTTATGGAGCACACACACACTGTAGGAGTAAGCCCACACTATGATCCCACACGGCATAAATCAACAGGGGTTAAACCCAATCCTCTTTCCCTAAATACAATACTCTCTACCTCAGGATAGGACCTGTCCTTGGACCGGCCTCTGGCTGTCCTTCAGACTCTTTCTCTTGCCCAAGAGAGCACAGAAACTTCCATTCATTCCCCAGTCCAGCCGACTGTGGAGTGGCTGAATTTCCACTACTTCCCAGGGATGAAGACTGCCTCCTCCCTGGATGGGCTACAGTCTATATTGATGCCGCCCCAACCATTGGGACTGTCCCTATTTCCCTGCACTTTTTGGCCTTGAGGCAGCTGGGAACTGTGGGCCAGCAGATGAGGAAGCCCCATTCAGCCCAGTGAATGATACCCCTGCAGGCCACTCTCTGGAACTACAGCCCAATTAAACCTTATGGGGGAACATTTTAAACAAAGAACCACAGCCATCTTACAAACACAGGTAACTGCCATTTCGTGACACCTATCAACAGCCACTGAAGGGACAGTTAGTCCCACACTGGAAGCAAGCAGGAAAAGCATCTTCGTCAAGAGAGAAAGCCATTTGTCAGTAATTCTGACAGGGCACAGGAGGCTGAAGGGGGAATGGGCATGGAAGAGGAGCAGACTCATCACCCAGTCAATGGCACGTGAGTATTCTTGAGTGGCGGCTGATGGGCCAATGGCTGAGGGAGTGCATGGAATGTGGCCACTCCAAAATAGGATTATAATATAGAGAGATAAGAAGGAAGAGCTTGAGATTCTCTTGCAAACAGAGGGCTATGATATAATAGGAATCACTGAGACTTGGTGGGATGATTCTCATGACTGGGATGTGATAGTGGATGGGTATGAGTTGTTCAAGAAAGAACGGAAGGTTAGAAGAGAAGGCGGAGTGTGCTATAGGTGAAGAGGGCTTCTAGTGTCCTAGCCCCACTGATGGACCTCTTGATGGCACCTGGTATTTTTGGCCACTGTGTGACACAGAGTGTTGGACTGGATGGGCCATTGGCCTGATCCAACATTGGCTTCTCCTATGTTCTTAAGAGGGGGCTAGATTGTCAGGAAGTTCTGGAGAATGCGGTTTAGAGCCCCGTGGAAAGTATATGGATGGAAATAAGGGGAGGCAGGACAAAGGGAATTGTTGGAGTCTGTTACAGACCACGGGACCAGGGACAGGAAATGGATGCTGCCCTCCTTGAACAGATTGGTAGAGTATCCAGACATCAGAACCTTATAATTATGGGAGGCTTCAACTTCCCCGATGTGTGCTGGGAGACAGGCTCAACAAAGCGCCAAGAATTGCACAACTTCTTGACCTGTCTGGCTGACAACTTCCTTTTTCAAATAGTGGAGGAAGCTACATGGGGCTCAGCCATATTGGACTTAATATTAACCAACAGGGAAGAATTGGTAGACAGGGTGAAGGTGGTGAGGACCTTAGGGGGAAGTGACCATGTCCTCCTTGAATTCCAGTTGCTGTGGGGCTGACTTCAACAAACTCAGAGGTGTGTTGGGAATCATTTAATGGGGGATTGCGCTGGAAGGGAAAGGAGCGAGTGAAGGGTGGGCTCTTGTCAAACATGAGCTTTTACAAGCTCAAGCCTTCACTATTCCAGCAAGCTGGAAACAAGGTCAGGGCTACAAGAAAGTGATGTGGATGAACTGAGAGTTCCAGAATAAGCTAAGGGAGAAAAAGGAAATGTTCAAAAAATGGAGGGAAGATCAGACCTCTAAAGTTAGAGTATATGCAGGGGTATTTGGGGGGCAGAGCACGCTGGAGCACCGCTCCAGCAGCCCAGGCGCTGGCACAAATGGCAGTGGCGGCAAGCCCCGCCCCCAGCTCCCCGCACCGAAGCGCTGCAGCCCGGGGGCGGCCTGAAGAGGCCCATCGCCAGCTTCCTGGGGCCTGCGCTGAAGTGCTGCGGCCCCGGAGAAAGGCATTGATGGTGGTAAGTGAGGGATCTGGGGGGTGGGGGCTTGATGGGGGGTGGGAGAGCCTTCCTTCCTCTCCCCATCTCTTTGCCCTCTTTCTGTCCCTCCTTTCCTTCTTTCCTTTCCTTTTCTTTCTTTCCCTTTTCCTCCTTCTTTCCTTCTCTCTCTTTCTTTCCCTCCTCTCTTTCCCTTCTTTCCTTCTCTCCTTTTTCTCTTTCCATCCTTTTGTTCTTTCCTTTTCCTCTTTCCCTCCTTTTGTTCTTTCCTTCTCTCTCTTTCTTTTCCTCCTTCTTCCCTTCTCTCTTTCCCTCCTTTCATTCTCTCCTTTTCCCCTTTTCCTTCTTCTTTCCTTCTCTTTCTTTCCCTCTTTCCTTCCTTCTTTCCTTCTCTCTAGTCTCTCTTTCTTTCCTTCCCTCTTTCCTCCTGTGGCCCAACTCTTCATTTCTCTCCCCCACACCCACTGCAGGCTGGCTCAGGAAGGGAAGGGGAGACTTTTGAAGATGCCTCCTCCCCCTTTACTTCCCCTTCTGACATCACTTCCGGTGGTTTCAGGGGGTGTGGCATAAGCTAATTAACTATTATGCTAATAGCCTAGTCGCTCATTAGCATACCTTATGCTAAGAAGATAGAGGGCCAATCTGCATTCAGTATTTTTACCAAACCCACACTGGAACAGAAAAAGATGCAGTTCAAAACCACATTCAGTTATACTGGGCCAACACTGTACTGACTGCAGAGTCACCCCCGAATGGCCATAAAACAGCCATAAATCTATGCAACAGCCACCATTAAACCAGAGATCAAATGAAGTGAAAGCCACATGCAGTCTGGACACTGCCATAAAATGTGACACTTAGTCAACGTGAAAGTGGCATGCAATGTAGATGGTAATTTCTGTTCCAGTGTGGGTTTGGTAAGACAGTGGAGCAAATGCTAGATGCAGATTGTGCCAGAGTTAAAATTCAACAAGACCTGAATACTCTGGAGAAGTGGACGGTTGTGAACAGGATGCAATTCAACAAAGATAAATGCACAGTATCACACCTGGGCCACAAAAATGTCAAGCACAAATACTGGATGGGGGATACTTTCTGGGGAATAGTCAGGGGTCTTTTTTTGGGGGGGGGGCACTGGCTCCGGGAGCTCAGGAGCCAAGCCCCGCCCCCAGCCGGCGTCCCAGGGAGTCTTTCAGGTAGCCGAATGTCAATTTCAGCTCCATTATATCCTATGGGCCATTGAAGTCAATGGTGAAAACAGGGTATATTCTGGGGGCTGGAGGGAGAGGTTTGAGGGAGAGGCTCCAAACTCACAGGGTAGCTGATGGAGCCTCTCCCCAAGATACCCATCAAGTTTCAAGAACATTGGATCAGGGTGTCCAATTCTATGGGCCCCCAAACAGGTTGCCCCTATTCCCTCCATTGGTGGGTATCTTGGGGAGAGCTACCCTGTGATTTTGGAGCCTCTCCTCAAACCCCCTCCCCTCCAGCCCCCAGAATGTACCCTATGTTTTCACCATTGACTTCAATGGCCCATAAGATATAATGGGGCTGAATTGTCGCCAAATTTCTTTCATTCCCTCCTTTCCTTCTCTCTTTTTCCTCTTTCACTCCTTCTTCTCTTCTCTCTTTCTTTCTTTCCCACCTTCTTCTCTTCTCTTTTTTCCTCCTTTCCCTGTTTCCCTCCTTCTTCCCTCTTTCTTTCCCTCCCCTTTTCCTTTTGTTCTTTCCTTTTCCTCTTTCCCTCCTTTTGTTCTTTCCTTCTCTCTCTTTCTTTTCCTCCTTCTTCCCTTCTCTCTTTCCCTCCTTTCATTCTCTCCTTTTCCCCTTTCCCTCCCCTTTCCTTCTCTTTCTTTCCCTCTTTCCTTCCTTCTTTCCTTCTCTCTACTCTCTCTCTTTCCTTCCCTCTTTCCTCCTTCTGTGGCCCAACTCTCATGAGAAGGAGTTTAAACTTTAAACCCCTTCTCTCTTAGCTCCCCCACCCAGGCCAGCTGGGGAAGGGAAGGGGAGGCTTTTGAAGATGCCTCCCCCCCTTTTGCTTCCCCTTCTGACATCACTTCCGGTGATGTCAGGGGGCATGGCATATGCTAATAGCCTAATAGCATATGCTAATGAGCTCCTGCAGCTGTTTTTCTATGAAAAGACCCCTGGGAATAGTGTATGCGAAAGAGATCTTGGGGTAAGAGTGGGCTGTAAACTAAATATGAGCAGTCAGTGTGATGCAGTGGCAAAAAAGGCAAATTCAGTCTTAGGTTATCTTAAAAGGGCCATAGCATCAAAATCGCAGGAGGTGAGGCCACACCTGGAGTCCTGTGTGCAGTTCTGGAGGCCTCACTTCAAAAAGGATGTGGGCAAAATCGAGAGGGTGCAGAAGAGAGCGACGAGGATGATCAGGGGTCTGGAGACTGCGCCCTATGAGGAAAGGCTAAGGGCTTTGGGAATGTTTAGTTTGGAGAAGAGGAGATTGAGGGGGGACATGATTGCTCTCTTTCAATATTTGAAAGGCTGGAGGAGGGCAAGGAGCTGTTCCAGTTGGCAGCAGAGGATAGGACCCAAAGCAATGAGTTTAAATTACATGCAGAAAGGTATTGGCTGGATATTATGAAAAACTTTTTCACGGTCAGAGTGGTTCAAAGGTGGAATCAGCTGCCTAGGGAGGTGGTGAGCTCCCCTTCACTGACAGCTTTCAAGGTCACCCAGCAGGTTTCATGTGGAGGAGGAGTGGGGAATCAAACCCCCTGGTTCTCCAGATTAGAGTCTGCTGCTCTTAACCTCTATGCCATGCTGACTTGCCACCTGGTATCCAGAGATCTATCACTTCTGTCCATGCTAATGCCATTTAACTACTGTGGATAACAGCTGTCAACAGGCCTATCTATCTGCCAAGAATTTGTCCATCCTGTTTTAAAGACGTCTAAGCTAGTGGCTATCATCACATTCTGTGATAGTGAATTCCAAACATTAGTTACAATTAGGTTTCACGAAGAAAAGTACTTCCTTTAGTGTGCTCCAAACTCACCGCCAATCAATTTTGTCCGATGGCCTACAATGCTGCTGCTCTGAGAAAAGGCAGGCTACTGCGGCTTACTTCACAGAATTATAGCAATAAATAATACCTCATGGACGCAAAGAGTGAGAGTTTTGCAAGACCATTCAGAAGAACTGCTGCTGGTAAAAAGATCATTCAGCATAAAATACAAGGACTGCACTAGGAAAATTGCTAGGAAAGCCTGCATAATTGTTTGCACATAAGCATAAGTGAAAGCCATACAGCCAACATTTGAAACACTTCAAATTTCATAAAAAGGACATATTGACATCTAATTATTTCATCTTGTATTTTCCCTTGACTGTCTTGTGTACCTATCAGAAATAAGCCCCATGTTCAAGAAGACAAGATGAAACAGCTGGGGGGAAAAATCTTACCTGGATGATGAAGTATCTCTTCCCCCAGCATTTTACCTTGGTAGAAAACAATTGTCTATAATGGATTCAAATGAAGAATGTCAGTGTTACAAACTTTCTGATTGTCTTTCTAGCAAGGCCTGTTGTTTGATTTGATTGTGGGCAGAGACAGGCCAAATGCAGGTTGTTTGTACTCTGAGTGGCTGTGATTTTAAAAATTTAGCTCTCTCTTGACCTAAAGTGGAGAATTCTGAGAAACTAGCATATCATGTCAGTAGGTCATTATAGTGTTATAGAAATATAGCAACTGCCATTTTTATCTCCTTAGAATTATACTGAAGTGTTGCTGTATACTGCTGCAGCATTTGAGTACATTTAGACAAGTGCCAAGTACATTGACCTTTCTGCTCACTCATTGCCGGATCCAGCCCAAAACTGCTGGACCTCTGGGGCTCTTTAGCTTGGAGAAATGACGGCTGAGGGGTGACATGATCGAGGATTATAAGATTAAGCATGGGATAGAGCAGGTAGAGAAAGAGATACTTTTCTCCCTTTCTCACAATACAAGAATTCATGGGCACTCAATGAAATTGCTGAATGGTCAGGTTAGAATGGATAAAAGGAAGTCCTTCTTCACCCAAAGAGTGGATTAACACATGGAATTCACTGTCACAGGAGGTGGTGGCAGCTACAAGCATGGACAGCTTCAAGAGGGAATTAGATAAATATAAGGAGCAGAGGTCCATCAGTGGCTATTAGCCACAAGGTATAGATAGTAACTCTGGGGCAAATGATGCTCTGTAGTCTTGGTGCTTGGGGGGGTCAACAGTGGGAGGGCTTCTAGTGTCCTGGCCCTACTGCTGGACCTCCTGATGGCACCTGGTATTTTTGGCCACTGTGTGACAGAGGCCCAATCTGCATCGAGCTTCTGCTCTGCTGTCTGACTAAACCCACACTGGAACAAAAATCCCCATCTACATTGCAGGCCACTTTCGCTTTGATTGTGTCGCATTTTATGGCAGTGTCCAGACTGCATGCTGCTTTCACTTCGTTTGCTCTCTGGTTTAATGGTGGCTGTCTGCATGGATTTACGGCCATTTTATGGCCATGCAGGGGTGACTCTGCAATCAGTACAGTGTTGGCCTAGTATAACTGAATGTGGTTTTGAACTGCATCTTTTCCTGTTCCAGTGTGGGTTTGGTAAAAATGCTAAATGCAGATTGGCCCATAGTGTTGGACTAGATGGGCCATTGGCCTAATCCAACATTGGCTTCTCTTATGTTCTTATGTTCCAGTTTGTCAGTTAAATGGAGAAAAGCATCAAAACATCCCCAAGATGACTGATTGTGCTCATTACTCTTTGAGGTGCACAGAGAGCATCAGATTTTTTTTTTGAAGGAAAATGGGGAAGGGGTTAGGTCATTCCTCCTGCCTCACTAAAATGAACACAAGAAGCTGCTATATGACTCACATGGACATATGAAACTGTGTCATACTGACTCAGACCCTTGGTCCATCAAAGTCAGTACGGTCTACTCAGACTGGCAGTGGCTCTCCAGGGTTTCAGGAAGAGGTCTTTCACATCACCTCTGACCTGAACCTTAACTGGAGGTTCTGGGGATTGGACCTTGGACCTTCCACATACCAAGCAGATGCTCTGCCACCTAGCCATAGCCCCCTCCCCTAGCGATGGTTCTCAGGAAGAAAAAGTTCATTCTTATCAACTGCTACCTACCAGGAACAAAACACATTGCGCGCCCACCCTTCAAATGAAGCACAATACAAATTATGGGTTAAATTGGGGGGTTTATTTATACATAAGCCAATCTGCACCATCTCATTAACACATTAAAGCACGGGTTATATTGTGCTTGCAAAGCAATCCTCCTAACAGGGCTAACCCATCCCAGCTCAGAGCCTTCTGGACCTCACTCATCATGGCCCTCACACCAGTGCATAGTGCATAGAGGGGAGGTCCAGCCCACAACTGCAAAGCCTTAAGGCTCATTGGATGCTCCCCCAATCCCAAATAGGCCCCCAACTGCAAAGCCCATAGGAACTCAGTTTGAGGGAAACCCCCCCCCATTGTTGATATCTCAAGGTGCTTGCCAATTCAAAATCCCCTCAACCCATGATTTTCCTGCCATGAGGGGGGTTAGCCTCGGCTTAACTCCCCTCCTGCTAAGCATGAGCCACCGGCCATGCAGACCGCCCTGCAGATCAGCTAATCAAATGACCAACCCGGTAACCCCATTGTGCCCAAAAGATGTGGCACCAAGGACCTGATCCTGGGGTGTGAAGACTGCTGACCTAGTGCCCAGATTGTCACCGCCTAAATGCACAGCCACTGCCTGGGGAGGTGCTCCCGCCAACTGGCAATCATAGAGCCACTCCAACGCACTCCACCCTCTTCCAGCCAGTCTGCAGAAACCCAGTCTCCAATGCCCAGCCAACCATTATACTAGTGACCTCCATCTTCGTGCCACATCCTGTAAAGAGATACACCATCAGCCAGTACTAGTGACGACCAGGCACATCATATGCCTGGGTCCTCCCACGTCCCAACGCCAAACCTTACAGGGACTAGACTCCTGCCCTGTGGCTGTCGAAGCTGCTCCAATGCCAAGGAGTGGGTAACAAAGTCACCCCTCGCCAGCCATCCAGGCCACCTGCATGGCCATCCTGACCAACTTGGCCTCCCCTTGTGACAAGTAGATGTCCCCCACCTATCTAGCTAATGCCCTGATGGACCCCAGGTGAAGGGCTACCTGGTGCCAGCCACCAGGGGTGCTTTCCCAACTCAGCCCTCCACCCTGTGCCCTGACCTGAAGTTGCCTGTGTGTTCCCCAACCTCAGCTCTCAGCAGAAATGCCATTGCCGCCAGGTACCCTTTAATGGTCCTGACAACCAGACTCATCCTCCTGAGGGTCACCCTTGTCATGGGAGGATGCGGGCTGCATGCCCCTGCATGTGTGTCATGGGCCAGTCTGCTTTAACTGAAGAGCACTCAGCTGATGCTGGTAACAGCCCCGTCAGCACCTCTGAGGCTCAGCTCTTCAGTTAAGGCAGACTGGTCCATGACAATGTGCTGCAAGCGTATTTGAATTTGCAGGGCATCCTTAAGCATTTCCCCAAAGCTTTGAAGCCCCAGCAGATGAGACAGGATCGATCCCCCAGCTTATCACCAGTGTTTCCTCTAAGCCGTGTTAGTGTGAGCTAGCTCACAGTTTTTTAGCCTCTGGCTCACACATTTATGTCTTAGCTCAGGAAGAATGGCTCCAGAGCAAACTAATTTATGCAATAGCCAAACTACCTGCTCACAACTTTAATGCCTGTAGCTCATTTTTGCTCACAGGAGTCTATAGCTTAGAGGGAACATGGCTTATCACCAGCTCCCCAACTGGCTCCTGCATGCAAACGTGCCACCAGGTACCTGAAATGGCTACTGCGGGGCCCATGCATTGCGATCAGAGCTGTTGTTGCTCCCCGTCCCAAGGCAAGGAGGGGTCCAAGGTCACCCAGCAGCGGAACATCTCATCATAATGCAGCCAAGCAGCACCTGAGTATTCCTTATATGCCCTCTGTACGAGGTCCTGATACTTTACCAATGCTGGCCCCCGGCCTGGGTAGACCTGCATCACCACACCCATGTGAATAGCGTAAGCCAACAACCAGTTGTCGAAGTTCTTGTCAATCTTCATGTGCTTGATTTTCTTGAGTGCCATGGGGTCATCCTGCACGCTCACCTTCACTTTCAGGAGCATGAAAATACCTACACACTCGCCTCTCCAAATCTTAGTCTTCATGGCTGGGAGTAGGTGATCCACTAGGGGGACTGAGCTCTCTAAATAAGCATGGAGGAGATCTGTGGCCGAGTTATGCTGTGGTCTACCCCACCAAGGGTCCTGCCCATCAACCCCTAAGGGCACTCCCGGCCCTGGTGTGGCCCCCAAACCCTGCCATACTTGACCCACTGTGTCATGCATCCACGCTGCAGGCCATGGGCCAGCAAGCCATGGAGCAGGGGAATGCAGGGAATGCAGGGAAAAGTGACAATGTTGGGCTAAGAGAATGGAGACTGGTTCCAATGAATGATGTAGACAATATATTGAGCGATCCTTGAGAAAGAAGGCCAGAAACGGCTTGTCAACCAGGAAGTCGTCGGATTGCTTGTCTGGCAGTGAGGATTATTTGTTCTACATGGGTGGCAGACTGTTGAATCGTTTCTTCTACAGCAGCAAGCTCTGAGATAACATACTGCTTTTGGATTACATTGCACATAAACTAGCTATTTAGATAGGAGAATATTTAGACTGTTCCCCTTATATTCTTTGTTACTTTGATTACATGTTTGAATGCTTATATATGAATGTAAATACCTATAATAAGATTAAATTTATTTAATACATAACACACAGTATATATATATTTTGTTAAACATTATTTGTATATATTGTATGTTCTATTGTGTTGTACTCATTCCACTGTGACCCCCTCCTTTTTGTTGTTGTTGTCACCTCCAAGTTCTGATACCCTTCCTGCCAGGGGGGGAATGCCACTGAGTGGGCATTACCCAACAGTTGCCTACCTGCAGTGCCTGGCCCCCAGTAACCATGGACTCACCCATCCCCTGCTGGCCCGCCTGTCCTGCACCATTGCCCACATACTGGACATCCATTTTGCCCTCTGACTCCTCAAGCTGAGCCAATCTAATACACAGGGCATGCAACTCCCGTCCTGCAGATCTAGTACACTTGGACAGGGTGGGTGCACCCAATGTGCCAGCACCACCATGTTTGCACCTCTCCACCTGGGCCTTCTCCATGGCTTTGATTTTCGCCACCAGGCCCCAAACAGAGTGGCTAGGCTCATCCTCTGAAGATGAGATAGCAGATGGCACCCAAGTGGCCCCCTTTCTTCTGTGCAGCTTTCTTTGTTGGCATACTGTACTCAGCAGACAAAGAGAAGAAACAATATGGCTTACGCCTGCACTCCCTTGCCCCCTCATCCCTGAACAATTGGTGGGCCCGTGGAAGCTAGGATAGGTGGAGACTGGCCCCCCTCAGCTGCCCTGCCAAGCTGGTAGGCTGATCTCTAGGACCTTCCCATCCAGGCCCGTAGCTACAGTGGGGCACCCCGGGGCTAGGCCCCTCGACTTGCTGGCAAGGCCCCCTGACTTCCCATCTGGCCCAGGGTGTCACGGCCTTCTCCCTCAGATTAAACTGATTAGCCAGTGCCCCCTAAGAAATTTAAATGCCCCCTGAGTTAAAAAAATCCTGGCTACGGGCCTGTTCCCAACCCAACGTTGGCAACCCAAACTGAACACCGACATGCCAAAGCGGGAATGGTGCAAGGGAGACTGGTAGGCAGGACCTAGGAGAATAGAACCTCCATGTTCAGCAGCAGTGCCCCCAGAGCATCAGACCCCCGACCACTGGCACCTGCAGCAGCTCTCCTGAGCCTCAGATGGGGTGGGTTTTTTTTTGGTAAAATCTTGTACTTTTCCCTTGAACTGACTAAGGCGGGGATGGAGCTGCCTTATACCCATGGACCAGACCATCGGTAATATCATCTCCTCAGACTGGCAGGGGCTGTCCAGGGTCTTGCTCAGAGGTCTGGCACCTCGCCCACCACCTGGGCCCTGTCACCGTAGGTGCAAGAGGTGGACACGGGAACCTACAGCCGTTAAGCAGGAGCTGTGTCCCTGAGCCCCGGACCCTCCTCACTAGGATAAAAATTCACTGACCCACAGGCTGAGGTCTAGCAACAAGGCTGTGGTCCCGCAACTCCTCAGACCGATGCTGCTGAATAGACACCGTGGTGGTGGTGGGGGGACCCATGCCAGCACTGGCTGCTCCACCACAGCCTGAAGCTAGGTGCATAGAATGAGCCCACCAGAGCTCAGATCGCTGACCTAACAGAGACCAGAACCCAGCAGAGGCCTCTGTGGACTTGAACTGCCTGAAGAAAGTTGTAATCTAGAGGTGCTGGGAAGGCCGCACCAGCTGCCCCACCGCCACAGCCTGTGCGTACAACAAACCCGGTAATGAGCCCCAGCTGCCGGTCCCAAGTGGGCAGAAACCCAGCAGCGGGCCCCAGCCAGTCTTGCACCCCCCGGGAAGCCCTTCAACTGGAGATGCAGGTTAGAGGGCAAGGTGGGGGTGGGGGTGAAGGTGGGCACCAGCAGCCCAACAGCCAATGGATGGCAGGAACAGAGGCCTTCCACTGAGGAATGGAGGCTCTACAACTGAGCCAAAGCTGAAAGCAGGCTCTAGCCACCTGACAGCGGGAGGTCCTGCATTTTCCTACCCACCCAGGGTCCAACCTGCACCTTCCCCAGATGCCTGGATGCACACCCAGTCTGCTAGAGCAGGCTTGCTACCACCAAAGTGCTCTTCACTCAGGGCTCCCAGATGCACAGCTCCGCCCTCTGAGCTCATGCCAGGCCAACTGAGCAGGGAGGGTGGCTGTTGTGTATTGGAATGTGAGTTGATGCTATACGTTCCCATGTTAAGCTTGATTTCAAATGTGACTCTTCAGCTGTCGCATTACTATTGGCTAGTTTCTGAGAAACCTCTGTACAGAACCAATCATCTTGTAAATATGTATCAAAGCGGGAACAATTGTGATTGGACCTTATTGCTGTATTTCCATTGGTCCTTAACTTATTTTGGGAGTGGCTTTGACAGCCCGGGAGAGTTTAAAAGAAGGAGCTGTGCTCCACTGTTTCGTGGTGTGTTTGTTGTGGTGTTCTGAGTTGGAGTTGCTGTTACAAATAAACTGAAATCACTTGCTGGAATCATTTCGTTCTTGAGTTCCATACTTAACAGTGGCCGCCGCCAGACCTGGCTGGTGAGCCAGCCCTCAATTGGCCAGCACTCCCACACTGAGACCCAACTGGTTCCCCCAACGGAACAATCATTTTCTAATTGAACTTCAACAACTGGCTTAACTTTGCCCCGCCCTTCTAGAGAAGTTCAGCAGCAAAAGGCAGGAAGATGCCAAAGCTTCTGGAGGGGGCCCGGGCTCTCCAGCTGCGAGGCAGCCTTTGATGGTACCCTTCTGTAAAATAATTTCTTATCAAAGTTCTTTTTCCTGAAAAGAAATGGTACCTCTTCCCAAGGATGTGTGCTTCATTGTTCCACAACAATATCAGGAATAACCAAGGAAAGGGTTATCTAATGGACTAAAACATGCCAAGAAGAGAGACCATATTTATCAAAAGTTTCAATTTCCTTGTACTTAATGAACTTTTTTTTTCCCATGGACACAGTAACGCATAAACGTTAGGCTAGATTTGTATACAGGGAGAGGTAAGTTTCCAATTGATTAAAATAAACTTTGCGGTTGTAAGGAAATTTTTACACAGCCAACTTTGCTGAAAATTATAGAGGAAGAAGAGTAGGTTTTTATCCCCCCCACACACACACACTTTTCTCTACCTTAAGGAGTCTTAAAGTGGTTACAATCTGATTCCTTCCCTCTCCCCACAGCAGGCACCTTGTCAGGCAGGTGGGGACGAGAGAGTTCTGAGAGAACTGAGACTGGCCCAAGGTCACCCAACAGGCTTCATGGGGGGGGGAGTGGGGAATCAAGCCCAGATCTCCAGATTAGAGTCCGCTGTTCTTAATCACTTCATCCCATCAGTTATATAACCAGCACAGAACATCAGGGAAACATTCCGAAGCAGCGTGCAAAAATGCAAAAGAGCGTATTATCATTCCAAAACACCCCTTGCCAAAAATACAGTCGCCTGGCAATCCAGTGGCATGGGAACAAGGAAACTCCTCGATATGTCATCTCCAGCATTTATTCAACAAAGAAATAGACCTCAATTAAAGTTCAAACCACTATTTGCTATCATATGGAGACTAATCAAACATCCAATGGTCATGTCTTAACACAGCAACTAGGAGCTGCAACGGAGGGGGGCTCCCGTGATGCCGAGAATACATTTTACTAGTTTATCCAGACAACTGAATCCTCAGTGGCGTTAATCTGCGGAACTGTCCAAAATGTGCCATTTGTGAATTCTGTAAATGTGAGAAGAGAAGATTCCAGCCAAAGTAGACTTTATTTACATTTGGATTTACAGACGTGGGAAATACAAACCTTTTATTTAAGTATTATGTGTGAAACGTCAGGCTGGACTTCTTGTTTCCCTCTCCCAGAAATGGGCTTTTAACTCTCATAGACTGTGTATGCCCCCCCACAACCCAAGAGGGACAGCTGTTCTCTGCTCCTCTGGGCAAGTTTAAACGCTCAGCTCTTAAGAACAGATCCCACAGCTCAATAATCAAATTACAAGCATTCCCAAATTGTTCCATTCTTTCCTTAGTGTTACTGTTTCTTATTATTCTTTTCTGCCATTTAGCCGATGGGGGAGAGGGGGTCTGTCTAGCTTGAAACGACTGATTCTCTGAAAGGACGGGCAGTGCTGAAAAGGAAAATGAAAATGTCAAGAAGTCTGTGGATCTGTTGATGCCGAATAAAGCAGGCATCTCTTGCTTAAAGAAACATCAGATTTACATTGACTTCAACAAGTCGTAAACACTTCTGCCAAAGGAGATGTGTCTTATGTTCCATCCCTTTGACGGTTTAAGGCAGAAGGATGTGTTTTAGAGAGGTTCAGATGCAGGTCAGGGTGCTAAAATGAGGGCAGACAATAACGGATGTCTCTGGGCTCTTCCTTCGGAGGAAAGGAGACTCCTAGGGAGGCTGCTTGGAAATGTAGTCCCGTTGAGAATTGTCTGTAGAAATACTTTCCCCGGCCAATGCAGGAAGCTTAATGCTTTTACTGTGGTAATTTATATCCATTCCATAGTCTCTCTAACACTTCCCCCCTGCCACCAGAATCACCATCAAGGTAAGTTTCAGATGCTAGTAGATACCTTTTAATCAATGAGGTGGATCCAACCAGCTTTGTCAATGATAACCAAGGGAGGAATGGTCCCCAAAAGGTTATGATGGAGATCATGAGACCTGCGTGGACAAAGATCATGAGAGACAGAGGCCGCTTCTGCATTGTCATTCTTTGTCACTCCTTTGTCCCTATTGCTTCAAGGTCCATCCCCCCCCCAGTGTGTTTTGCTCTCTCTAGTCGTCCCAGAGGGAGCAAAACACATGTGGAAAAGGGGGGGGGGGCGAACCCAAAGCAATAGGGACAAACGAGTCAAAAAAATGACAGTGCGGATGTGCGTAGCGGATGTGCTATGGAGCAAGGCTCAGTAGAAAAGCTGGCTGGATCCACTGCGGTGACTGCTATGAAAGGTCTTCTGTATCCTGTGACTGGCACATCAGCAATAACGGTAGGAATCGCTACAGACCTATTTGTGATCTCTAGCCTGCCCAGTAAGTTGGATGGACAAAAGGAACTACTATTTTACGCAGAGAGTGATTTAAAAGAGGATTAGAAAGACTCATGGAGGATCAGTCTGGGGCTGAGGGGAACCTCCACATTCCGAGGCACTCAGCCTCTGAATCCCAGAGCCAGGAGGCAACATCAGGGAAAGGCCTCTATGCCCTCTTGTTGGCCCTCCGGAGGAACTGGTTGGCTGCCATGTGAGACAGGATGCTGGAATGGATGGATCACTGGTCTGACCCAGCAGGGCTCTTATGTTCTTAAGCGTGTCAGCCATTGGGAGGTTGGTTTAGTCTGAGGGAAGCTGCCATCCACAAGGTCCAAGAGCCTGAAGGAGGCCTCCCCACCTGGCTCTTTGCAGCCTGTGGGCTGGGAATGGGGTGGGCTGCGGGCTCACATTGCACCAGCTAAAATTACCTTAGCCCCCAATCAATTCCTCTACCCAATACATATTCTTCCATGCTTGCCATGCTGGCACTGAGAGAGGGCACACCCTGATCACCCCCCCCAATTATTCCCCTAAACACCCCCTGCTCTGCAATGCAGGAAGGGAGGCTGGCATGCAAGAGAGGTGGGAAGAAGTGCACAGGGAGTGAATTCAAAGTGCCCATGTCTGTAGCAGGGAATCGGGAGCCCTTGAGTGGCAGCACACTCGGCATTCCAGAAAAGCAGGAAGCAGAGAGCAGAATGGAGGTCCAGAGGTGCTGGAAGCCAGCAGCACAGGACTAGAGAGGAGGGGTGAGTCAGGCTGTGTTTGGACGATGAGTACCCACCCCCTGCTTATCCCTCCATGTGGCACCTTTTCAGGAAGCTTTTCAGGACTTCTGGATTGGCAAACTGACAGTAGCCATTCTCCCCTTTCTCGGGGGAATGGTCTGCAGACCAGCAGGTAGAGAGGGAGGGTGATCGTACGCTCTTCCCCAGGGTTCAGGATGAGCCCTGAGTCAGGGGGCGCTGAGGTTCACCCCCCCCCAGCTTCTAGCCAGGGGGTGGGGGCGTCCTTTTGCCCCGACGGTCTCCCTGCTGTGTTCCAGTAATGGCCGAGGCTTTGCGTACCGGAAACCAAGCAGTTGGTGATTAAGCTGTAATCAAGCGACTGGCTGAATCGATTTCTTACTGAAGAAGTGTGAGTACAAGTTAACGAAGCATCAGAGGGAAGAATATATCCTCCCAAGCATGGGTGGGGGAGACAATGGTAGACCCCCCCATGGAGGACTAGATAAAGGAAACTAACATCAGAGAAATGGAAAATGAAGGGACTGTGACGGAGGAATACTGAGAGTTATGAATTGAGCAACACACAAGCAAATATTTGGGACTTTAAAAGCAGCAACTGAAAGCGTTTTATATGGCCAGCTAGAAATGGCTAGAAGGAAGAATTAGAATCTCCTTTAAAGACTGCTAACATCATAGTGAGAGACTGAGTTGGAATAAAGTCTTCCCCTTCCCTCCCAGAAAAGAAGCGGGGGAAAGGGAACTCTCTCCCCCTGCATAACAATATAATAATATAAAAATGATGATTTTTAAGGGATAGGGGAAGTGAAGAAGAAGCATAAATAGAAAAGAGAGAAGTATTGAATGGAAATGGAAACTTACATTAGCTTGAAGTGTTTTCTGAGTGGCGGCTGGAAATGATGCAGAATCCATCTCTAGCAGGCGGAGGAGGGGAAACTCCCCCTCTTGAAAGATAAAGGGACTGTGCAAACATCTGCAAACATCTGAAAGTAATCTTTTTAGGCATTGAAGAACCCTCTTTCTTCTTAAAGAAACTCTAAATATCTCTGTAAGTGGTGGCTGGGAAAGGCTGAAGGTTGAAGGGGGGGAAGCTCCCTCCACCTAAAAAGAAAACAATTTCGGAATGAGCTGGAAATAAGGCTGATTAATTTAGAGAACTTTTAGAGGCGGTGTAAAGATCTGATGGATTTATGGGACCCTGGTGATTTGATAACAAAGAGAAGATAAACAGACTTCAGACTTTGGAGTGCTTCTGTCGAGATGGCGTCTTGTGTCGCAATTAAAATTAAAACGAAACTGAATCTTCATTAGGAACTTGAAAGAAATTGACAGTTGGATGAGACAGCAATGTAGCTATGTTTCTCCTACGATGAGCGGGGGGGGGGAACTCTCCTCCTAAAAAATAAAGGTATTATATATTTTGATGGGGGGATAAAGCTAATAGAAGGTTGGGTGAAAAGTGGTTATGTTTTAATAATAATGGACTTTGAGTTAAAGAAGACTGAGGAAGATTCTATAGTGAAGAGCCCTTTCCAGAGATGAGACTTTTGGCTAAGGGGGTATGTTGGGAAAAATTAAGGGAAAGGGTTTCTACAGAAATTGATAATGAATGGTTAAATCAATTCTAAAAGGACTTTATTAATTTAGGCTAACTCCATAAAGGAAGAGGGAAAAGGGGTGTTATGTGATGCATATGGAGGTTCCAGTTTGTCTGTCTCTCTTTTCTTTTTTTAATAAGAGGGTAAATGGAGAGTTTTCTTTGAAGAGAATCGTGTTTAAGCCTAACTTGGATGTTTTTTAATAGCGGTATTTAAATGTTATTGGACTCTATGTATTGATTGATAAAAATTTTAAGGAGTTAGAGGGGCAGAAAGTAGTAGGCAGAAATTATTGCAATGAGATTATGAGAATGCCTGATGTTTGTACAAAAGAAATGTTAGTGTATTGCAGAAGTATACTCCAAACAGTCTATATGAGCTAGAGCTTCATAACCGATGTACTCAACTGTCACCTTCGAGGTTAACAACTGAAAGTTTTTATTGGTTAATGCCACATTTGTAAGCACTATATATAATCATCACGTTTTGGATTCTCTTTCCTATCTTCCCCTTCTTGTAGTTATGTTTGTTAGTACCCCTCCCTTTTTCTGTAGATATCTAGAAAATGCAATAAAAAAACCCTTTCGGGGGGATTTTTTTTTTATTAAAAAGGAAGCTTTTTGCCTTCCTCTCTCTGTTTCCCTCACTGATGGCCAGAAAGAAGGAAGAATGGGGCTGATGCCCACGCTTTTATATGCTGCATTCCTCCCTTCCCCAAATCCATCACAAAGAATGCAACATCATTCTACTTGGCTCTTCCTTCCAGTTCCTATGGCTAACTGTGCTCCCTTCCCATAGCCTCTTTGAGTTGCATGTCCAGGAGCGGTCTTCAGCTGTGGTCACACATGCCAGTTGAAGTGGAGGGGAAGCAAGGCTGTTTCCTCCAGAGGAATTTGGCATGCAGTCGCAAGATCACATTTCCCTTTGTAGCTGCGGGTGCTGCCTTTCACTGTGTGATCAGATGCAAGTGTGGCTAAACCGGGGGGGGGGGTTGGGGGCCACTTGTTTCCCACGTGCATAAATGAGGGATCACACTTCCACATTGAGGGTCCCTTATGGAGTATGCAGTGATGCACATAGTGCAAAGAGCAGGGGGGAAATGGCATTGAAAATGACCTCATCAGACCATCCCAATGGCATGAGAGTGTGCTTGAGTGAGCAGACAGGGGAAAGTCCGTCTGTGGCCCGTAGGAACCCATTAGAGCTGGACTTTCCCCGGTGTCTTTTAGCTCCACTTCTGCAGCGGAGCAGCACGGGTTGGTGATGACTGCGGGATGCTTCCCAGATGTTGTGGTCTGATCGCACCCTTTAGATCCATCAGGCATTCGCACCTATGTCGGATCTAAAGGCATGTGTGATCACAGCCTTCTTCAAGTTTCCTCCTCCAAATTCAAAAGAGGCATTTGAATTTAAATCAAGCAAATCAAATGTTTGTTTGTCTTTCAAAAGGAGATTTTGTAGGCATTTCGTTTGCCCAGATGCAAAAACATTCAGGAAACGTAAACCAAGCAATCATAACCACAACACTAGTGGTTTGTGGGTGTTTTTTTTTTTTTTTTAGAAAAGCAATGCTTTTATGCATTTCTGCTATGCACCTCTGCAACTGCAAGTTTAACCTAAAGCTAAAAAGAGCACACTTAAAGGTAGGAAGGACTCAGCAATTGAACAAAGGTGCCCCAGTCCACATTGGGAGATTTCCATCCATGGAAGGAGGCTCCTGTAGGCCTGGATGGAGAACTATACATGCAAACAGCTATTGTCCTCTCTTAGACTATCTAAGCTTGCTTATCCTCCCCAGAATAGAGTGACACAGACTGAGTTCAGACTGGCAGTTTGAAATGGGAGCCAGTCATGGCAAAAAAGCCCGGTCATACTGCACCGACTGATGGGGGAGCATACCAAGAGGAGGCACGTGGGCGCATTCAGACTGCTGGCCCGGAGGCACGGCTGTAAATGGCTTTTTCCTGGCAAATCGGCTATGTGTGCATGTGTGTATGAGTGCATGACTGCATGAGCGCTCATGCGCTCATACACACATGCACACATAGTCTATTTGGATCCTGTTGCACCGGCACCGCATTGGGCGGTAGAGCGGAGCACAGCCTATCATATCGCTGCTGCCTTATGCACAACGCGGGTTGCTCCTGGCTTTTCAGCTGAGCGTTCACACTCCCGAGAAGTGGAATGCAGCAGGATAAAGGCACTCTCCGGGATTTGCTACCACTTTCAACAAATATCTTTTAATCCCGGGAGTGAAGCAGAACAGCACGAATTGCCTACAGGTGGGAATGCCAGGCAGATGTGCCTGTGTGAATACCCCCTTTAATCCGCTTGGGAAACATGGCTGAAATGCGGCTATAGCAGGGCAAATTGCCAGTCTGAACTCAGCCACAGAGTTTCTGGCAAATCCTAGAGATCCCCCCCAATCATGACATCACATCTGGTTTTTGCAGAAATGACGTTGCATTCTGGTGCAATGCTAGCGCGACCCCTTTCCAGTTTCCTGCTATTTTTCTCCTACGGCACTTTCAGGTGCCATCAGCAGTGAAACAGATTGCCAGGAAGTCTCCGGTCACAGCAGAATATCTGGCAATCTGATTACCCCTACAATGTGTACATATTCTTAGTACAGAATAAAGTACCTGCCATTGACTAACACCAGGCTTTGCCAGTCACATACCATGTTTTGATAGCTAACACTTACCTGATTCTACAGTTCTGTTTCTGCCGAAGGCTCTCACACTGGATCCTCAAGCACAGCTATGTGCACAAAGTTTATTCTGACTCACAATACATTGCATTCAATAGCCTGGACTTTATTTAATCAACTTAAAATGTGTTCACGCTTCAAATGGCTCACATCATATTTATGAGAATCATAAATGCATTATGTAAAAAAATAATAATTAAGTGGTCCCATCTTTGTGCCAGGATTTAAAATGCTGTTGTAGGTAATGAAATTTAATGCACAAGCATGGCTGAAGGGGAAAAAGCAATTTCATCTTTATCAGAGTAAAAGGTAAAAGGCCTGATTCAGCGTCCTCTTACATTTGGTTTCACCAGCTTGAAGCGCCACATATTTAATATGTGCTTGTGTGATCCTAATAAATAAAAATTGATGCTGAGCTGAATGTTCTCCAGATTCAGGTTTCAATCTAGGGCAAGAAAGAGCCTGATGAGACATTCCAAAATGGAGGGGGGGTGATATAGTCCTGGAAGAAAGGACCCTCAAGACAGTTATCACTCAGTCAGCTACTGGAGAAGAGCAGAGGACAAGCTCTATTCTTAATGATGCACCTGACCAAAAGCCAAAAGGATATTCAGCTGTTGATGTGAATGGATGTGAAAGGAAAGTCCAATGCCATTTGACACATATAATAGGAACATGGAATTTGAGAAGTATGTATCAAGGTAAGCTGGAAATTGTGCAACGAGAGAAATGGCACCTTTAAACATTGCAATCTTGGGAGTGGGTGAACTAAAGCGGACTGGATTAGAATATCTTTAGTCCAAAAATTACAAAGTGTTTTACTTGGGGGATTTCAAACACAGAAAAAACGGAGTTGCTCTAATAGTGAGGCGAGATGTAGCACAAAGCAATCGGAGGCAATAATGCTAAGTCTGACCAAATAATACCAATCAGATTTCATGGGAAGCCTACCAGCATAACCATTATTCAAGTTCACACCCCAACTACAGATGGTGAAATTGAAAGCTTTTATGCAAGTGTCCAGGAAGAAATTCTTCACACACCTAAACAAGAAGTACTGATACTCCTTGGTGAATGGAACACAAAAGTGGGAAACGAAGTAGAATCAAATGTTGTTGGGATATTTGGGCTAGGAGCACAAAAGGAAATAGAAAAATGACTTGTGGAATTCTGTGAAGACAACAAGTTGTTCATTGTGAATACACGTTTCAGGTAATTTGTATACATGAACATCACCAAAAGGCCAATACAGAAATCAGATAGAGGCAGAGGATGGAGAAGCTCTATTTCCTCTGCTAAAACAAGACCAGGCGCTTCTCCTGGTACAGACCATTAATTGTTAATACCAAAAATTATAATAAAGCTGAAGAAAAACAATTCATACTGCCAAAGAACAATTGGAACTACATTCCTGAAGAGTTTAAAGACCATGTAAAGAACAGGTTCACATTACTAAATTCAAGTGAACAAGAACCAGAAGAACTATGGACTGGAACCAGAGATAATATCAAGGAATAACAGAAGGAGGAGGAGGATTTATACCCTGCCCTTCACTGCCCAAAGTAGTCTCAGAGCGGCTTACAATCATCTTCCCTTCCCTTCCCACCACATATACCCTGTGAGGTAGGTGGGGCTGAGAGAGTTTTGAGAGAACTGTGACTGACCCAAGGTCACTCAAGCTGTCTGCTTGTGGAGGAGTGGGGAATCAAACCCAGTTCTCCAGATGTCCTCCCACTCTTAACGACCGCACCAAAGTGGTATTCCTGTAACCAAAAGAAATGAAAAGCCTCAATGAAATACTGATGAACCTCTTAAAATTACTAAAGATAGAGGAGAAGAGAAGAGAAGAAGAAGAGGAGATTGGATTTATACCCCGCCCTTCACTTGGAGTCTCAGAGCGGCTTACAAACTCCTTCCCCTTCCCCTCCCCACAACAGACACACCCTGTGAGGTAGGTGGGGCTGAGAGAGCTCTTTCCAGAACTGTCCTTGAGAGAACAGCTCTGACAGAACTATGGCTTGCCCAAGGTCATCCAGCAGCTGCAAGTGGAGGAGTGGGGAATCAAACCTGATTCTCCCAGATTAGAGTCTGCACACTTAACCACCATACAAAACTATAAAAGATTATAGCAATAGAATCAGAAGTCTAAATGCAGCATTCCAGCAACTGGCACGTAGAGTCAAAGAGAACTATTACAGTAACCAGTGTAAAGAAATGGAAGAGAAAAACAAAACCAGAAGACCAAGAGATCTGTTCCAAAAGATTCAAGAAATCAAGGGGAAATTTAAAGCACCATTAAGCATGCTAGAAGATCAACATGGAACAGGACAAAATAAAGAAAAGATTGGAACAATATGCTAAAGAACTATACAGATGAAAGAGATGAAAGAATAACAAATCCCTTCAAAGAAGAATAATTTGAAGATGAACCTGCAACTTTAGAAAGTGAAGGGAAAGCTGTACTCAAAATAATTGGGAGAAAGAAATCACCAGAAATAGATGATATCAATAGAACTATTTTGCCACCAAATATGGAATGCAAAACAAGGGCCCACAAATTGGAAATGCTCAATATACATTCCAATTTGAAAAAGGAGACATCAAAGACTGCAGCAACTGTTGGACCATCACATTAATTTCTCATGCAAGTGAAATGCCAGGTTCCCAGGTCTTGTGGTTTACCTGGGTGCCTCCTCCTTGCAGGGGAAGGGGTCCAAGCCCTGCCCAACTGTCAGGGAAAGAAGTCTAACTTATCACTTGAATGTCATGGATTTGTGGGGAAGAATCTTCAGCGCACCAATGCCATGCTGCTGGGCGATGGGTGAGGGAGCTCCTGGAGCACAGTGGTGAGGAAGCAGGTTGCTACCCAGCAGAGAGATGGCAAAGGGTACAGGGGGACAGGTCAAGCTGGGCTCTCACCTGGTTTGGGGGTGGGGTTGCAAGTGCAACACAGCCAAAGAGGGGAAGGAGTGAATGAGGCTGGAAGGCACGGGTCAGCCAGCCACTTCTGAAGCCAAGTCATGGAAGGAAGCCTGGCTGGACCAAGGTTGGGGCTTCAAGCCTGAAGTTCTCTTGGTTGTAACCATCTGACAGAGGGCATGGGGGGATGGGAGGGGTCAGCCCCAGCCCTTTTAAGGGGAGGCTTTCTTGTTGGCTGGAGAGGAAGAGATTGGAAGACACTTCCTGTGTGATTGACTGATTAGATTTCTACCCTGCTCTTCCAGCCTAGGCCAGCTCAGGGCAGCTTACATAAAAACAACATAAACTTTACAATAATGTGGAGAGGAGGCCATCTGACCTGGACAAAGGAGGACAAGAGTTGAGCTGAATTCCCTCCTCAACACGTTCTGAGGCCTGGGAGGCCTCCCTTAAAGAGGGTGATGTGATGGTGGAAGGCCAGCAGAGGGGACTCACCCCAGGCAACCCTCACTAAAGTGATGCTCAAAGCCTTTCAACAAAAACTGGTAACCTATATGGAATGAGAGATGCCAGATGTCCAAGCTGGATTAAGAAAAGGAAGAGGCACTAGAGATCACATTGCAAATTTACATTGGTTACTGGAGAATACAAGATAATTTCAGAAGAAAAGTGGCTTGTGTTTCATAGACTACAGCAAAACTTTTGACTATGTGGATCATGAAATGTTACGGTTCGTTTTTTAAAAAATGGGTGTGCTACAACATCTGAGTGTTTTGGTGTGCAACCTATATTCCCAACAAGAGGCTACTGTTAGGATAGAATATGGAGAAACAGAATGGTTTCTAATTGGCAAAGGTGTCAGACAAGGTTGTATTTTATCTCCCTATTTATATGCAGAACGTATCATGAGGAAAGCCAGATTACATTTGGATGAAGTTGGAGTAAAAATTGGTGGAAGGAACATTAACAGTTTGAGATATGCAGATGACACCACATTACTGCCAGAAAATAGTGAAGACTAAAACTACTACTACTGAAGGTTTAAGCAGGAAATGCTAAAGAAGGATCACAGTTGAACATCAAGACAACAAAAGTAATGACTACTGGAGAATTTCACGGTTTTAAGGTTGACAATGAAGAAATTGAAATTGTTAAAGATTTTCTGTTCCTTGGCTCCATCATCAACCAAATGGGAGACTGAAACCAAGAAATCAGGAGGAGACTAAGGCTGCAGTCACACACACTAAATAATCCACTTTCAATCCACTTTACAAATGGATTTTGCCAGTTCACACAGTAAAAATCTAGTTAGAAAGTACACTGAAAGTTTGTGTGACCAAAGCCTGAGACTAGGAAAAGCAGCCATGAAGGAGCTAGAAAAGTTCCTTAAGTGTAAGGATGTGTCACTGGCAACCAAGACCACGATAATTCCTACTATAGCACTATGAAGAAATGCCTTTTTTCTTTGTAGGTTTGAAATGAGCAAAACCTTCACTCTGAGTTTTAAATGTTTTTTTATCTCCTTGGGCAGAGAATGGGCTGGGAGGGGGAAGTCACCACAAGTACTCCCAGTTACTATGCATGGGTGTGAAATCTGGACAAGGAAGAAAGCAGACCGGAAGAAAGTTGATTCCTCTGAAATGTGGCATTTTAGGGATACCATGGACCGCCAGAAACACAAACCAGCGGGTTCTAGTCAAAAAGGCTTAACTCTCTCTAGGAGCTAAAATGACTAAACTGAGGCGCTCATACTTTGGTCACATGATGAGAAGATGACAGTCACTTGAAAAGGCAATAGTGGTAAGAAAAGTTGAAGGCGACAGGAAAAGAAGAGGACCCGACATGAAACGGGTTGACTCAATAAAGGAAGCCACAAAGGCCCTCGGTTTGCAGGACCAGAGCAAGACTGTTAAGGATAGACTGTTTTGAAGGTCATTAATTCTTAGGGTCGCCATAAGTCAGAAGCAGCCTGAAGGCACTTCAGAGAGAGAGAGAGAGAGAGAGAGAGAGAGAGAGAGAGAGAGAGAGAGCGCTCTTCTTCCTAACTTCATTCACTGCTATTAGCAACAGTTACCTTCACTTTTCCCGACCTGTTTCCCCCCATTGTTGCTTTGGTGTAATTCCTTCTTGAATGATCCCAACCAATCTCTGGATATGATGATGTCATAACGTATGTAGCAAATCAATATTTATATTGAAGCCAGGCTGATTAACTATGGGCTAGCTTCATTTCTGCAAATTAAGCCCTTTAGAGTTTGGATGAAACTAGGATCCCATGGAAGATCTCAGCTCATGAAAGGGATTTCCAGTCACTGGAGCAATTTTAGCCAATCAAGGGTCACTCTAACAATCAGTTTCTCATCAATGAAGTGGCTCTAAGCAGCCACCATCTCTAAATGCAAGTGCAAATATGACCATGTGTAGAAGTTCTCTGTGATAGTAACGCAGGCATAATGTCAATAATCATGGCAATGTCCTTGCACTTCCAGGTTTACAGCATGCCCTCCCAATCACAGCTGGCCTCACCCACCATATTGCCCTCTTTTTGTTGATGGTGTTGCTGCTGGGAACAGTGTCGGTTCCTGAGTAGTCAGAGCCTTCAGAGATTGATGGAATTTCCAAATCAACCTGGAAAAACCCAGAAGCTTGTGTTACTCTTGTATTTCTGTGTCTGTGCTTTCCCATACTCTGTGCCCTACCTCAAACCTCAAAGCAGTTCCTCCTTGATGTTAAGCAGACAGGTTAATAACCTTGTGAGGAACTTCATGCCCCATTTTGTTGTTGTTTTTGAGGGACAGTGTAGCAGAAAACATTTCACAAAGGAATGTTCTAAAGTTCTCCTCCGTCACAAGTCCCACTGAAGACTGAATGTCTACAAAATTAATAAATATTCACTACTGATACTAAAATACTCTCTCCAAGGATACGAGCACATTATTTAAATGTATTTGGGCAAGAATCTACACAGTAGTTATTGATATGTGAGGAATTTTGGACATTGTTACACCAGGAAAGTTTTGGACAATTATGTTTCTCTCCTGATTCACTTTTCTTTACACTTAATAAGGCATGAAATCTTTATTAGTGGGATGTGTCCTAACATTTAATTCTATGGTGTCATTTTTTAATTAGGCATAGAGAGCATCTAAATGGCTCCTGCTCCATTGGGGCGTGATTATCCAGTGATAATGACAACCCTCAAAATTATCTTATGGCTTTTTTTTTTTTAAGAAAAGTCTCTTTACTGTTCAAATACGGCCTGTTGTCACACAACAGCATTAGTATGTTTATCATTAAAACTGCACATTTCAGAGTCACAGAGCTTCATTTAGACTAAGGGCACATTAGAGCTCAGCAGGGCTCTTTTTGTAGCAGGAACTCCTTTGCATATTAGGCAACACACCCCTAATGTAGCCAATCCTCCAAGAGCTTACAGTAGCCCCTGTAAAAAGAGCTCTGGAAATCTACATTCAGTTGGGTAAATCTTTCCTTTTCACCTTTGCCTTTTGCTTTCCTTCTTTCCTCTGCTATTTGTAAAGCCTCATCAGACAGCCACTTTGCCTTCTTGCATTTCTTTTTCTTTGGGATGGTGCTGATTGCTGCCTCCTGTACAATGTCAGGAGGATTGGCTACATTAGGGGTGTGTCACCTAATATGCAAAGGAGTTCCTGCTACAAAAAGAGCCCTGGAGCTCAGAATGAGTGTAATGATTTAAAGTTTTAAGCATGTGTTTCTTTAAACGTTTGGTACCTTGCAGAAGAACAAGAGGAGTGAAAGAGGGGGATGAGTGAGTGAGGTGACTGGTTGGTGACTGAGAGTGGGTGGGCGGAGATAAGAAGTGTGTGTGGAGAAAGACAGGGAGCCAGCAATGTGGTCACTCAGCAGCCTACAGAGTCTGAGCAGCAGTCTTCTGATTAGAATCCCATATTACTGCTCTGAAAAGCATTTACGATTCTAAAAAGAAAACCCCTGTATCAAGAAAACCCCATGAACAGTAACAAAAGGCTAAAAGTTATGACATCGGAAGATGAACCCCTCAGGTCAGAAGGTGTCCAATATGCTACTGGGGAAGAGCAGAGGGCAAGTACGAGTAACCCCAGAAAGAGTGAAGCGGCTGGGCCAAAACCGAAAGGGCATTCAGCTGTGGATGTGTCTGATGGTGAAAGGAAAGTCCGATGCTGCAAAGAACAATACTGCATAGGAACCTGGAATGTAAGATCTATGAATCAAGGTAAGCTGGTTGTGGTAAAAAATGAGATGGCAAGACTGAACATCGACATCTTGGGAATCAGTGAACTAAAGAGGATGGAAATGGGCGAATTTAACTCAGAAGACTATTATACCTACTACTGTGGCCAAGAATCCCCTAGAAAAAATGGTGTGGCCTTTGTAATCAATAAGAGTGTGAAAAAGGCAGTAATGGGATACAGTCTCAAAAACGACAGAATGATCTAGGTCCGAATCCAAGGCAAACCATTAAACATCACAGTAATCCAAGTCTATGCCACAACCACTAATGCAGAGGAGGATGAAGTAGACCAGTTCTATGAAGACCTACAACACCACCTAGAACTAACACCAAAAAAGATGTCCTTATCATCATAGGGGACTGGAATGCTAAAGTAGGAAGTCAAAAGGTAACCAGAATAATGGACAAGTTTGGCCTTGGAGAACAAAGTGAAGCCAGGCAAAGGCTAGCAGAGTTTTGTCAAGAGATCACACTAGTCATAGCAAACACCCTCTTCCAACAACCTAAGAGGCGACTCTATACATGGACATCACCAGATGGGCAACACCAAAATCAGATTGATTATATCATTTGCAGTCAAAGATGGAGAAGCTCTATACAGTCAGTAAAAACAAAACCTGGAGCTGACTGTGGCTCAGATCAGGAGCTACTCATTGCAAAATTCAGGCTTAAACTGAAGAAAGTTGGGAAAACCACTAGGCCATTCAGGTTAGACCTAGATCACATTCCTTTTGAATATACAGTGGAGGTGAAGAATAGGTTTAAGAGACTAGATTTGATAGACAGAGTGCCTGAAGAACTATAGATGGAGGTTCATGACATTGTACAGGAGGCAGCAATCAGCACCATCCAAAGAAAAAGAAATGCAAGAAGGCAAAGTGGCTGTCTGATGAGGCTTTACAAATAGCAGAGGAAAGAAGGAAAGCAAAAGGCAAAGGTGAAAAGGAAAGATTTACCCAACTGAATGTAGATTTCCAGAGAACAGCAAGGAGAGATAAGGAGGCCTTCCTGAATGAACAATGCAAAATAATAGAGGAAAACAATAGAATGGGAAGGACTAGATTATCTCTTCAAGAAAATTGGAGAAATCAAGGGAACATTCCATGCAAAGCTGGCCATGATAAAGGACAAAAATGGTAGGGACATAACAGAAGCAGAAGAGATTAGGAAGAGATGGCAAGAATACACAGAAGAACTATACAAGAAGGACCTCAGTGTCCCTGATAACCACAACAGTGTGATCACTAATCTCGAGCCAGACATGCTGGAATGTGAAGTCAAATGGCCCTTAGAAAGCATTACATCATCATCATCATCTTCATCATCATTTGGATTTATATCCCGTCCTCCTCGCGAACGGGCTCAACAGCAAAGCTAGCAGAGATGACAGTATCCCAGCTAAGCTATTCAAAGTCCTAAAAGATGATGCTGTTAAAGTGCTGCACTCAATATGCCAGCAGTTTACATTCCAATCCCAAAGAAGGTCAATGCCAAAGAATGTTCAAACTATCACACAATTGGACTCATTTCACATGCTAGCAAGGTCATGCTCAAGATCCTACAAGCTAGGCTTCAGCAGTACATGGATAGAGAACTGCCAAATGTACAAGCTGGGTTTTGAAGGAAACAGAGATCAAATTGCCAAAGCAAGGGAGTACCAGAAAAACATCTGCTTCTGCTTTACTGACTATGCTAAAGACTTTGTTTGTGTGGTTCACAACAAACTATGACAAGTCCTTAAAAAGTTGGGAGTACCAGACCACCTCACATGTCTCTTGAGAAACCTGTATAAGGGTCAAGAAGCGACAGTTAGAACCGAATATGGAACAACTGATATGCAGACAATACTACTCTAATGGCAGAAAGTGAAGAGGACCTAAAGAGACTCTTGCTCAGAGTGAAAGAGGAGAGCACAAAAGCTGTCTTGAAACTCACCTTCGAAAAAACTAAGATCATGGCATGCAGCCGCATCACTCCTTGGCAAATAGAAGGGGAAGTCATGGAAGCAGTGACAGAATTCACGTTCTTGGAATCCAAGATCACTGCGGACAGTGACTGCAGCCATGAAATTAAAAGATGCCTGTTACTTGGGAGGAGAGCTATGGCAAACCTAGACAGCATAATAAAAAGTAGAGACACCACCCTGCCCACAAAAGTCCATATGGTCAAAGCGATGGTATTCCCAATAGTAATGTATGGCTGCGAGAGTTGTACCATATAGAGTAAACAAGAGACCCCCTAAATAGGTGCTTGTGCAACACTTCATTGATTAAGTTCATAAATACTCCAGGAGCCCCCTGGAGGCCGAATGGCATGACCTTATACTTGAATTGCCCCAGCAGGGTATTAAAAGCAGTCTTAAATTCATCCCCCTCCCTGATGCACACTCTGAAGAATGCATCCCTCAAGTCTAATTTGGAAAAGGTCTTTCCTTTGGCTGCCTCTGCCAGGAGATCTTTTATGAGGGGCAGGGGGTGAGCATTTGTGGGTGAGACCACATTAAGCCCTCTGTAATCTGTGCAGAGGCCCCTGTCTTTCTTTTTTCTGAACAAAACTGGAGTAGTGAATGGGGAGGAGGTGGGGCAAATAAGCCCCCAGGTGAGGTTTTTGTCAATGAACCCCCCATAGCTCCTCCTTTTCCATTGGGCTTATGGCATAAAGCTTACCCTTAGGTAACTTATGCCCGGGTAGCAGTTCAGTTGTGCAATCCATATTACAGTGAGGAGGCAATTTGTCCACCTCCTCTTCTTCAAACACCCAGGCCAGGTCTCGGTAGACTGGGGGAATGATTTGTAGCTCCTCTGTTGCAAGGTACGCCCGTACTGGCTCGTCAGGAGGGGTGGGTCCCCAATTGGGATCCCAGCCATGACTTTGGCACTTGGGGGAGATGCATCGCATCCTCCTGTCATCCCACAGGATGTATGGGTCATGGTCGTGTAGCTTCCTAGCACCCGTGGGAACCTCGCAGCTGGGGTGATGAAAAATTGGCGGTGCTCCCAATGTTCCCCGGCTCCCATTCTCAAGGGCCCTGTCTGGTATTTACACAGCTCTTTCATAGAAGAACCATCCATTTTAGTGAACACTATGGGTCTGATAATTTCACCACCGGGGGTCCCAACCCCATTACCAACGAGGGATTTATTAAGTCTCTAGTACACCCCAAGTCAATGAGGGCCCGTTCCCGTACGTGCATGCCCAAATCCTGATTAATCACAGTCACAGTAGCAAAGAAAAGGGGGAGTAATTGCTCATGGTGCGCAGCGTGGGGGGGGGCGGTGTTGGAACTGCTGTTCAGTGCCACTTACAGCAGGTCCCCGCCTTTCCCCACCAGCTCATCCTCCTCGCTACTGGTGGAACTGGAGCATTCTTCCACGACTCCAAATTGGAGGGCCCATTGCACTTTGGCTTTAGTAGTCCCCTTCTTTAACGGAATATTAGGCTTCTTCCTCCCCAGGTCTTTAGCCAGAGCCGATGCTCCCATGGCTTGTGGATTGCTGGGTTGCGTCTGACCTGGAAGTGACATTGGGACGAGGTCTGCTTAGCTTGGGGGAAGATTTCAAATTTCTCATCCCAGCTCTGAATTTTGATTCCGTACAACAGATGCTTTTTTTCCAATATGATTTGAACATTGTCACACACTATAGGAGTTTTATATATACAAATGTGGTCTGTTGCAGACGTAATATTGTATACATTCCATATAAAAACTGTACATTACTACTCGATAGAAACAAATATACAAAACCAACAGCCCCTCCCCCCCAATGGCAAAAATATAAAAAGAAATGAAATAGGGAATATTTCTTCATCCTTCCTTAATGTCAGCAGTGGAACTACGCTACAGCTATTATCTGAAGTGCTTTAATTGGGTGTTTTATTTTAGTTATATATTTCTTAAAACTTTGTTACCTCCCTCGGGGAGGGGGAGCCAGAAAAGCAATGGAAATAAATAAATGGGATTACGAAGCAAAAACGAGAAGGCCCTTGGGGCACTAGGTCTTCCTGCAGCCACTCCCAGGGTTCACTGTTTTCTCCTGGCAGTTTTGGAGCAGCACCTCCTGGGAGGAGATTGTGGCTGTGCTTGGTTTTCATCTCTTGCATTAATTCCAGGCATTTGCTTAATAAGCGAGAGGGGAGCAAACGTGTTGTTGGCTCTGTGTCTCCGAGAGCTGTGCTAAAATGTAAATTTCAAAAATTCATTACACTTGACTAGCTCCACTCTGCTTAGAAATGGGCGCTAGGTTTCTTTCATTATCCTCTTACCAGTAATTAAGCTACCTCGGGACAATCAACAAATAATAAACGGTTGTAGTGGAGGAAATTAGTTTCACCAACAATGCAATTGCTAAAATTATTGTGCAAAGCAGAAGAAGGCAATGGGGCGGAACAGATATTTAACTAGCTCCAATAAATACTTTCCATGAATGCATTATCTCTATGGGAAAAACCCAACTACTTGTATAGTCTATTTTGTTTCGTTACAGATTAAATAGATATTAAATTGTCACTTCCTAAATTATACCACCTGGGGATTATGGATTTTTAATGAAATCCCATTGCATGCAAAGTTTCTGAAAGTTATATTGTCTGATTGAGAGTTGCCTTCTAGGGCAAATCTGAAGCAGAAATAGACACTTAATATAATGAAATGCACTACTCTAATTTGAATATTGTAATCCTTTGGCAGTTACAAAATAGAATTTGTACCATGTGAATCTGTAAAAAGTACACTAGCAACTAATAATAATTTCAGCATATATTGAGCTGTTTTATACCATCCTTTTCCTGAACAGCTTAGTATGGTACTATATGAAGGGGGTTCAGGGAATGCAAGCCCATTACGTTTTGGGTCCTTTTAGCAGTTCCATGCCATTCATAGAAGTTATGCATCCTTTTACATCTATGCACATGTTCCTACTACCACACATACACATGTTATTAAATACACAGAAAGATCAAAAGTTCTATAAGTAGTCAATGTGGTATAGTGGTTAGAGCAGGCTTACTCAGTAACTGTTCCAGTGAACAAATCCTCACCACAGTGCTTGTATTCATTCCTGCTGCCACTGATGTTTGCAGCTGGAGAAAAGAGAAGGGGAATGGTGACAGAACTACTTCTGGATTATGCTCTAGGAATTCACCCTAGTCTCTTTGGATTTTACCACAGATATTTTAGGAGATTTCTAGAGTGGGATTTGGAAGTGATGTCACTTCCGGGTCAGACGCAAGCCAGCAATCCACCAGCAGAAACATAAACTGATTTAGCACAGTTCTGCTCCAGCACAGCCAAAATGCAAGTGAGGATGAAACAGCACAGTAGCTACCGCTGTTTTTTCCTTGTGCTTTTGCTTATGCAAGAGCTTCAGCACAAATGGAAATTTTGCACTACCTCCAAGCCAAAGTCTCTGTCACTCAGCTGTCTTCAGGACCAGCTATTCTGCTGGAGTTTTGTACAGTCTTTTCCATGTGTCTTTCGTTTCCTTCCAGGGGCTGCCTCACAGTTTGAGAACCAATGCGTATAATACCTTGGTAATCTTAACAGTAAAGAAAAGCAGTATTATCACCCCCTTATTAGTGCTGCAGAGGCTAATGTAGAGAGCTAGCGCTTTATCTTAACTAAGAGTTCAACAAATGAGAAGAGGCTCACATTTCTCATTCTGTCTCTGAAATGCCAACTGTAGGCTCAGTTTGCCTTGCAATTGTGCAGAGAAGGGTTTTGTTATGCAGGAAGCTGCAGGAACTTGATAAGGCTGCAGGAACTTGGCATCTGACATTATGGAGAGAACAAGATGCTGGGGGAGAGGGTGGGGTTTGGGGAGGGGAGGGGCCTCAGCAGGGTATAATGCCACAGAAGCCACTCTCCAAAACAGCTATTTTCTACAGGGCAACTGATCTCTGTTGTCTGGAGATCAGCTTTAATTCCAGGCCCCACCTAGACTGTGGCAACTCTAGAGCTGGAGTGTACAGGCAGTGGGCTTGCAAGCCTCCAGGTGGGGCCTGGTGTTGCCATGCAGCCACTTCAGATGGCATTACTAAAGACCAGGGGTCATTTCATAGAAAAAGAGCTGCAGGAGCTTATTAGCTCATTAGCATATGTCACACCCCCTGACATCACCGGAAGTGATGTCAGAAGGGGAAGCAAAAAGAGGGGATGCACCTTCAAAAGCCTCCCTTTCCCTTCCCCAGCCCGCCTGCCAACTTCTTCTTTAACCCCCTTCTCTCTAGAGTCACACTGCAGTGGTGGCACAATCTTTCCATTATATTCTATGGCCCCATACACTCTAGAAAGAAGGAGAGCAGGGGTGGGGAGCTGGGGGCGGGGCTTGCCACCTCTGCCATTTGTGCCTGCTCCGATACACTCTGGCCCCAAACAACCCCTGCTAAAGACTCTTAAATATGACTGCTTTGCTGAACTGTAAAAAGAGTGTGTCAGGGCAATGGACAGGACTGTAGCCCAAGCACAGTGCCCTTATACTGGACTAAAGGAATGTGCTTTGGCCAAGGGGAGTCTTGTGCCTAAGCAGCATACCAAGCCAGATGTGGACTCCTGGACTACAAGAAGTCCCCCTCCTGCATCTTCAAGATAACACAGCTGTCAAACATCTGGTCGTTAATCCAAAGTACTGCTACTGAAACCTGATTGGTTTTCTTCCTTTCCTCCTTTGTCTATCCCATTCCCCAAAGAGGTGTCACTCCTAGTCAAGCCATTGCCTGCAATTGCCCAGCCATTAATCCTTTTTTCTGCCCCATTCATAGTTTTAAGTTTTCTTAGTATCTCCTGGGGACCAGGTGACCAAAGCAGCCCTGTCTCAGGTCACGTTTTTGGGTATAAAAGAAGAGCTTTGTGCCATTGCTCTCTCTCTTGCTTCTACCTCTTCTACCCCCACCCTATCTTGATGGTTCCAAATCTAGGCCTGTTTTGAATCAGTCCACCTGTGTTGCTGGTCAACTCATGATCCCTTCCCCCTCATTGTGTCCCATTTTTCACTGCTGATCCAAGCATCTCATCGGACAGGTAAAGTATCACCCCACCAACAATAATCCTGCTCATGCAAATGTCTCTACCCTTTCAACTCTATATTCTTAGCTCTGAATTACATGTGTGTGAATGCTTGATGTTTGTTTGTATGCCTGAAGAACCTTTAGTAAAGAAATCACTGTTTTAGCTATACAACCTCAGTGTCTATTCCTGTGTCCTGGGAACTCTAACTCCTGTATACACGGGTTCTGATCCTATATTTAATGCCTATTGCTATTTAATACTCATAATTCCCCATATTTATTAATAAATTAAGGCAATTTGGCTAACAGTGGAGATCTCCTGCTTTTACAACTGGTCTGACAGAGATCAGCTCCCCTGGAGAGAATGGTTTTAGGAAAAAAAATCCACAGGAAAAAAGCCCACAGAAAAAAACCCATGGACATAAATGCTCACAGGAAAAAAGCCCAGACAGAAAAAAGCCCATAGATATAAAAGCCGACATTGAAAAAAGCCCACATGGGAAAAAGCTCACATGGAAAAATACCATGTATTTTTAAAAACTTTGTTGCCTTTTTTAGGCCATGCTTTCAGTAAGGAAAGAGCTGGTGAATTTGCTACGGATCACATTTTTGTGTGGGATTTCCCCCCCAAACTCAGTGTTAGCCAATGCTGTCATTATTTTAAAAACAGATTGTTATTTCACTCTTTGTTTATGGTTGGTGGGTCTTTATTTTTAAACTGACTACCTATTTAGGAAAAAAACAAGAAGTTTCTGCTGATGGCTGTCTTTCTGTTTAGGTCAGGGTGGCAGCATCCAAAACGGTGGTGATAAACTGGATACTCCCAAGCCCCAGGTTCACAAATCTAAAGGAGGAAAGGCAACTCTTCAAAACTTATGGGAAGCTTTGAGACACAAACACACTCAGGGTGAGATCATACTTACTAGAAGCCACGGCAGACATGTGATTCCCCCGTGGATTAAAGGGATGTGATCAGACAGACACATCTGTCTGGCGTCCCAAAGTCATCGGCGGGGCATCCTTTCGTGCCACAGTAACGTGATGAAAAGCTACTGCTGAAAACCTACTATTGGCCCCAGTCACACGGGCCAGAAAACGCGTGGGGGAGGCGTGGCAGTTTGCCCCGGAGCTAAATAAGGCGCGGTAGCCCGATCATACGGGCCACCGGGTTGCCACACTCCAGCTCTGTGCCCCGATCACACTGCGCTGCTGCAGCGCAGCAAAAAAGCAGCGCAGTGCGCATGCGCCATTGGGGGGGCGGGCCGCTGTCGGCGTCTTGTGTGTGCGCATGCGCTGTTCAGTGTTGGTGCGCATCCCATGGAAACTGACAACATCCGGAAACCCCGGGGACATGGGCGGGCGTGAGATGCCGCGGGATACTGGCGCTCCCACGATCAGACGCCAGCCTTTGCCCCGGGGTTTCCGGAAACTAGTACTTCCGACCTACTAGTTTTTTACCCCGCATTTTCCGGGGAAGCCGCGGGTTGGCCACGGGAGCACTACACCTCCCAGATGTGCTCGTATGATCGAGCACGGAAAGTCCGCAGGGCTCCCGTTCCTTCAGCGGGGCAAATGCTCCGTGTGAATGGGGCCATTATTGGGAACTGCAGGGCGTGTGGTGGGAAGTATGATCGCGCAAACGCATGTCATTGCAGGTGGGGCAAACAGCCGCGCTTCCTGCCTGCATTTTCTCCCTTCTGTGTGACCGCAGCCTCAGACTGGTAAAAATATTTGAATTTACAGGGAGTTTTGTGGTGTTTTCGCAGTTTTGTGTGGGTGGTGTGTATTAACAATTACAGTTCCAAGGAATTTAATTTCATTTTTCTCCACTAACAGAGCACAACTCTCTGCAAAGAGCCTCAAACCAGAGCTGGGTACTGCAAGGCCCCAGTTTGGGCCACCAATCTGAAAAGTCCACCTCCTCCACCTGTGAATCTGTCTGCAAAGACATGGAACAGCAGCCCATGCAACAGACTTGTATTACAGGATCATCAAACCCACCCATCCCATGCAGTGAATCCAAAAGAACACACCCACACCCCAAAATGCCTGTAAATGGAAAGAGAAGGGGGCTCATTTCACACCACCCTGTAAGAAACAGAAAATTGGCATTACTGTTTCTGATGCTGCTTTTAAAGCTTTGTGTGAGAACATGAAAAGGCTAATGGGTCAGACGGGTCACTTCCACACTGTTATTTTTGTCACTTGTTTGTCCCCAGGGCCGGTTCGCCCATTAGGCGAGCTAGGCGTTCGCCTAGGGCACCAGCCTTGCAGGGGTGCCAAAATGCCCCCCACCCCCCCGTGAAAAGCCCCCAGGCTACCCAGTGCCGGCAGCCCCAGCTTTCCTGGGTGCCTCGCGGCTGCGAGGTGCTCAGAAAAGCCGGCACCGCCGCTGGGAGGGAAGGGGCGGGCATTCTAAGACTGCACCTTCCCCGGCTTTCCCGGGTGCCTCGCAGCTGGGAGAGCCACGCCGCCACTGGGAGGAAAGGGGCGGGCATTCTAAGCCCACCCCTTCCCCAGCTCTCCTGGAGCTGGGCCATCTCCAGACCCCACCAGGAGGTTGGCATCCCCGGTGGGGTGGGTGCCCCAGGCTGTCCTGCCTAGGGCGCCCAGACACCTGGGGTCGGCCCTGTTTGTCCCTATTGCTTCACCAATCCTCCCCCCCCACCCCGTGTGCTTTGCTGTATCTAGTAGTCCCAGAGGGAGCAAAACACATGTGGAAAGGGGGGGGACCCAAAGCAATAGGGCAATATTAACTTATGGTTTTATGTTATGGTTTTAATAACAAAATAAGTAAATAATATTAATCATATAAAGAATTTAAGCCATATAGTTGTTCAAAAGCAATGTATACTAGACAGTCTATACATAATTTATTTTAATGCCTTTCTGTCTTTACTTTAGAAATAACTTCATCCCAACATTACAAAGGTTGACAAATGGTAAATTAATAAATTTAAAGTATTTAATTTTATTTAAAAATATTTCTGTATCGAGTTTAATTTACATTTCTATTGTTATTGTTTTTCCTTCTTAATAAAGTTTGTTGATAACAAAATGGTCACTTTTATTTCCTGCATTTTCCCTTCCAAGCCTTTACACTCAAAAGCATTAAAGCCCTCTTCATACAGGCCACTTTTATATAGTAATGAAGTAATTTACTAATAACATAGCAAAATTATTATTTTAACTAGGCATAAGGTCCATTGTGGAAATAAATACAATGAGCTCTAGAAAAAGGCTCTGGGAGAGTGCCCCAGCCTTGGGCACTCAGTGTCAACCTCAACAGGGTATAATGACACAGAGTCTACCTTTTCTCCAGGGGAACTGATCTCTGCCATCTGAAGAGCAGTTGTAATTCTGCATGATCTCCATCCCTCCCCTGGAGATTGGCAACAATGGTTCCCCATGAGGGAATGGCTGGTTTGGAGGGTGGAGTCTATGGCATTGTACCTGTCTGAGGTCCCACCCCTCCTCAAACCTCACCCTCTCCAGGCTCCACCCCTCAGATCTCCAGGAATTTTCCAACCTGGAGTTGGCAACCCTATCTCCTTCCCAGCCAGCCATCAACCTACCTTTATCTGCCCCGATCTCTACCATTTGGAGAGCAGTTTCAATTCTGTGTGATCTCCGGCCCTCACCTGGAGACTGGCAGCAGTGATTCCCCAGGAGGAAAAGTACAATCATTCTTCACAGTGGAGACCTCTCCCCCTTTTGATCTGCACAACAACCCTGGAGGTAGGTTAGGCTGAAAGTCTGTGATTGGACCAAAATCACCTACTCAACTTCTACAGCAAGACCCTACTCTGAAGTGCTAACTGCCATGCCCAGGTTAGCCAACCTACAGATGGAGCCTGAAGATCGCCAGGTATCACAACTGAACTCCATACAACAGATCTCTCCTCCCCCTGGAGAAAATAACTGCTTTGGAGGGTGGGCTCTATGGCATTCTATTCAGCTGAGGCCTTTTCCCTTCCCAAACTCTGACTTCTGTAGACTCCATCACAAAATATCCAGGAATTTCCCAACCTGGAGTTGGCAACCCCAGTCAGGCCTGGCCCCTATGAGTTCCTCACAATGGCTTGGAAAGGGTTTCCTTCAGCCAATGGGAGAGGTGGAAATGGCCAACATGTAAGACAATTATATATATAGGATTATACTTGATAAAATTACTGCACAAATTGTTACTATGGCTCTTTACATGGTATTTTTCCATGTGGGCTTATTTCCGTGTGGGCTTATTTTCTGTGAGCATTTATGTCCATGGGTTTTTTTTCCATGGGCTTTTTTCTGGTCACCGGAGAAAATGGCTGCTTTGAAGGTGGGACTCTATGGCATCGTACCATGCTGAGTCCCCTCCCCTCCCCAAAACCCACCCTCTCCCGGATCCACCCCCAAAGTCTCCAGGTATTTTCCAACCCAGACCTGACAACTCTAACAGGCAATGTGAGAGAGAAAGAGTGATAATTATTATTGTTGTTATTCACATGCTATCCATTATGCATAAGAGAAATTTGTAACCCATAATAAGCTTCCAAAGAACCAGAATGTCCCCCGGAAAACAGTTTGAAAACAATTGCCATAGAGCTCCAGCTGTAGATGTGCAGTGAACAAGCCCAACAACAGTCTCCTTTATCTGATCCTGAAGTCTTAGTACGACAACAATTATTTTAAATAAAATGCTGTTATCCCAAAGGCCACGATGGAGCACGTTTGCCCCACAATGTGTAAATTGACGGCAGCTGTCTTCATTCTTCAATAGGTTTTATGATGGATTACCTTATCCACTTCTGTGACAGGGTTTCATCCGAAGGAGAAACTGAGTCCACCACCACAATACAAACAGCATAATTATGATTTTATTATTGCACTGCCTTGGTATATTCTTAACTTGTGTTTTCTATTAGCACATTTCTGAAGTTACACAGTGTGAGAAATTCTGTGGAGGCCACCTGGGATTGGTCGTCGTCTGGTTTAATATTCTACAGTCATTAAAATAAACAGAAGCAAATAGTAATACTAATAATACTAATGAATGAAAAAGAAACTCAGATGCAGAACACTGTCTGCCTCTGGGTCCTTCTTATCTGGACAGGGTCTCCTTAATGCCTGGACTACTCTTGGTCCTTTCCGCACTTGGATCTCATCCCTGGTTTTATCAGAGTTCAACTCGCGACACAATACCCTGCATTTATCCCCGGTTATAACAGCATCCGTCTATCCTGGGACAAATGTGGGGCAGAACTGGGGTGACCTCAGTGTACTGTGGAAACAAAAATACCCCCAGATAATTACAGGGGTGTAGTGTGGAATGTAAGTTTGGGGACAGGGTTGAACCAGGATTTAAGGTCTACTGCAGAATCACCCTTTGTCTGAAGGCCATTTATCATTTCTAGGGAGGAAAAACTGGCTCTGCACACCCTTCCACTACATTCGTGCACAGCTTCCCCAGACTGATACTGGTTTTTATAAAATACTAGCCTGCTACCCATGCTTCGCTACAGTATTTAAGTTCCGTAAATCCAGTTATAATACTGATGATGTGAAATTTGAAATGTGACATTTGTTGTAGGAATTCTAAGGGAGAAGATTGTAGTGTAAGAAATGAAGTGAGACATACGTACTTTTTTTTCTCTACTGAAGGGCCTCTCTCTAGACCACATTGGAGGTTCTGCCCTCAGGTGCCAGGATCACCGGGCGGCTTGGTGAGCACACGCTGGAGCAGGCCACCTAGAACTGTCCGTTTAAGAAGCAGTCGCCTGTTAAGTCAACTCCTGCCACCTTCCACGAAAGTGGTGGCCTCTCTACTTGTGTTCCTGGATTGTTTTGCTCATATGGAGACTGTGTTGTTCTGAGCACCTCAGGGTGATCTTGCGGGTACTTGGCCTGTGCAGCTCAGTGCACTGCGGGAGTACGATGTGCAAATGTCTTTGCCATACTCCTAAATTGCCTCCTTGTAGTGTTGGTGTATTTGGCTCAACGTTTGCCAGGAGCTTTCTTGGGGGCAGTAAGAGGTGAGAGTGGCAGGCCAACAGTGCGAATGCTCCCTTGTGCCTCCTCCTGCATCAGTTTGTGCAGTGTGACGGGGAAAACCTGGAACAAACCTGTTCTAGGTCTTTTTGCCACGACTCCCTCACACTTCAAACTGACAGTCTGACTTCAGCCTCTGTTAGGTTTTGATTGTTTTTACTACTGTTTTCAGAGAAGGAGGAGGAGATTGGATTTATACCCCGCCCTTCACTGGCCGAAGGAGTCTCAGAGTGGCTTACAATCTCCTTTCCCTTCCCTTCCCCTCCCCACAACAGACACCTTGTGAGGTAGGTGGTGCTGAGAGAGTTCTTTTGAGAACTGCTCATGAGAGAACAGGTCTGAAATGACTTGTGACTGACCCAAGGTCACACCAGCAGCTGCATGTGGAGGCGTGGGGAATCAAACCCAGTTCTCCCAGTTCTCTGTGCTCCTAACCACTACACTAAACTAGCATGTCAATGAATTGCTAATTTATTGTTAATTACTGTTTGTCTTAGCTGAGAGATTTGTTTTCAGTCCTATGAAGAACCAGGATATAAATCTTTTAAATGAATAAATAGCATGTTGTTTAAGCCCAACTATGGAAGCCATTGGTACACAGGTATCTTTGTGCTTCATGCTGGAAGTGAAGGACTTTGTGCTGTCTCTTAGCCTCAGATTTCAGAGGGAGTCTATGAAAGAGTCAGAGAGACAGAGAGGCCAGGACACTGATCATCCTTTCTTTTCTCGTGCTTGATGCTATCATCCCTTTGATGTGTAGATTGCTACTCAACTCTTAGGGAATCTTCCTTCCTTCCAGTCTGAGACCTTCTCTCCACACTGTGCCATTCTTCTCCATCTTGGCACCATGATGGCAGGACATGTTTCCTACTTGTCTGTTCATCCTGACTAGTTAGACTAGATTAGAATCCTTTCTCTACTCTGTCCTGTCTAGAATGGGGCTCTTTACAATACAGGACTCTCATTAGTTTTGCAAAGAAAGAGGCTCTGTGTGTAACTTTGTTTCTTGTCAGCACACACAAACCAAATTGGCTCTGTTGCGTTATGTGCCTTGAGCACTCTGTTAACCAAATAATCCTTCCCCTCAAGGAGGAGACCCTTTGTTATAACATGAAAGTTACTAAAAAGGGACAATATTCTTTTAGTGGTTTTCATAAAATTGCACGATACACATACTTCTCCTTTGACATAGTGCAAGTTGAAATATCAGCATGTTGGCATTTACAAATATGTTTTAAAATGTCAACGTTGGGCCGCCAGGTTTTCCACTATGGCTGAATGCCTCTCACCAGCAGCCTTCCTTGCCCACTGCCACTCTAAGCAGTGGTGGTAGGAACAAAATACATTGGTGTCCTGTGCACTGCTATGTTACACCAAGAGGAAGCCTAGAAGTGACAGAAGGTAGCTCTAGGAATCACTGGAAACAACATAGAGTTTCCAACAATTCCTAGAACTACCCTATGTCACTTCTGGGGAAAACCAGGAAGTGACATAGCGGCACACAAAATGTTTCAGGGCACCCACCCCCAGGCCTCCCAGTTATTGCCAAGCACATGCTCGGAAACCCTATGCGGAGGCCATGATCCAATGACCTGTGCAGCTATAACAAATTCTGCATAGCTAAAGATTTAAACTGAGTTTTGCCAGTGTCATCAAAATGCTTTTGGCTTCCCAGGAAATCCCTCAAATATTTTGAAAGACCAGTCAATAATCAGAACCAATCGTTGCACTGCAGTGGGTGGGGAAATATGCATATTTTAAAAGGAATAAATAATGAATCTGCACCAAAGCTTTTATCGATCAGCAGCTTGTACAATAAAGCCTCTTTGTCCCATATTTAATTTACGGGCATTTGCAATAAACCACGTCAGTGAAGCTAGTCAGTTAAAATGTTATTGTGAGTCAATGGCAGGTTTTATTACTATGAAGAACTAAGATCTTTAGGACTTTGAAATGTAATTAATATTTCAAACTTATGACATGCTTTACTTTTGCAATCTCCAATGTATGTGGGCTGGTTGTCAAGTCTGCGGGGACCATCTGGCAGGAAGTTCACCAGCACAAGCCCCAGTAAAAGGCTGAAGAAGCCTGGAAGAACAGCTCCCCGCGGTGCTGCCTGAGCCAGAGGGCGTGGCGGGATTAGGGGCTAGGAAGGGGAGCAACGAGAGAGGATAAATCAGAAATAGGAAAGCTCGGGAAGCACCTTGTTTCCTTTCAGTTAAACTTGATGGGCCTTGACAAAGACTATATAGATGTGATGGTATGAAAAGTTCACTTTTCTCTGATTATTTGAATATTTTGTTTAGCCTTGGAGCAGTCAATTTTTCTTCCCCCCGTGTATCCTTCATGGTGTACATATCTTCTCTGGAGATAGTGTTTCTGGGAAGATCTCTGTTATTCTGCTCAGTATTTTTTGTTGTTGTTGCTAGGAGGTCTTGTACATCAGTTTCTATTGTGATTGCAGCATGGAATGTGATTGTGTGTCAGAAGCACCCCCCGCCCCCTTAGTGTGGCTAGTAATTGTTGGAAAAAATGGTAAAAATAGATATTCAGAGATTGCAATTGATCTTTGCTTCACTGGAGAGGAGACATTTTCTTCTATGTATTTTTTTTTATTTCTAAAGGGAAGGGTTCACAGGAAATCTACAAAACAACAAAGACACCTAAGTCTACATCTTTACACTTTGACCACACGGTCTGCAACAATGGAGATACTTCTTCTTCTTGACCCCCAGAAGGAAATTGCATGAATGCATTCACCAATTATTGTTAGTAACTAGTCTTCAGTTTCCCGGGCTTTCTTCCTATTGGCTCTGTGCCAGGTTCCCCTCCAGGTCAGTCTAAACAATAGCACACAAGGTAAATACACATTAACCCTATAATGACTGAATTTTAGACCTTGCAACTCACATATTTCCAACAGTGATGAGCTGCCTAACATCCAACCACAACCACCCCATCTTATGACCAACAAGTCATTTCTTCTTTGTAAATATCTGAGGGCTGTGAGGACCCCAAAGGGAGCTCCAGCATTGAAGATGTTTTTGTGGAAGACTCCCCCCACCCCTTAATACTGGAGAATGCCAGAAGGTAGAAACACCACCCACAGTTGTGTCTTCATTTATACAAACATTAGCAGAAATTTGACATGATTCTTGGAGTACAGAACATCTGGAATAGCTCATCTATGCATCCAAAATGCAATCTCCCTGTGACCATACTCCAGACATGCCCTGGAGCTGTCACTAATCAATGAATGTATCCACATTTTAAGAACCACAACTGCACAACCACAGTCAAAACAAAGACATAGATAGGTATAGATATATCTAATAAGATTTTTTTTAAAAAAAATTAACACAAATAGAAAAATATTAACTATTGATACAAACATGTTGCATAAATTACAGAAGTATAGTAGTCTTTATGTTTCAAGGTGGAACCTCTTCTTCCGTCATTATCCCTGAAGACTTCAAAAACATCATAAAAGCTTCTGAATTAAAGACCCCTTCACTTTTGGTTGACACGTGGATACACACAGTGAATAGAGAAAGGACCAAAGGCAGAATGGTTGTATAAACCTATCATATTTGATGGGTATGGGCTCCTTAATATATGCAGGCCTGATTGACATCAAAACTTTATAACTATTATTTGGAGCTACAGTATTCTCTTGATTCATACAAAACCTGCCTGGCTTGGAACAGATATTTCATATTTACATTTCTAGTGTGTGTTGTTATTTAGACCACCAGAGAAGGCCCTATGGGCTGAAACGCATTTGGTCTAGTGATATGTGTAACCAATATTTTGGTCTTAGTTATTGTGCATGCAACTTGCATTTGTTGCTGTATGCTATGTGGATGTCATGTCATACCCGCTACCTCTCTGTTTTTATCTACAACCTATGTATGTTTTTAATCTGTAGTTACTGTGCACTTTAATAAATAGATGTATTTTGTTCTATGCAGGGCTCTTTTTGTAGCAGGAACTCCTTTGCATATCAGGCGACACACCCCTAATGTAGCCAATCCTCCAAGAGCTTACAGTAGCCCCTGTAAGAAGAGCTCTGTAAGCTCTTGAAGGATTGGCTAAATTAGGGTTGTGTCACCTAATATGCAAAGGAGTTCCTGCTACAAAAAGAGCCCTGGTTCTATGTTTTAGCTGCTTAATGTTCTAGGTCCCTGACTTGCTTTTCAGGTTGGATTTTTTCCCCTTTTGCTGTTTCCTATAATCCTTGAAGACTTCAGAAACATAATAAAAGCTTCTGAATTAACGACTTTCGAACTGCCACTTGCTCAGTTTCTCTAGGCAAGATTTATCAGCCAGTTTGTTAAAGCTGATGAAGGCTATTTAGAAATTGACTTTGGAATTTCTATGTATATCTGAAAATGTGAAGTGGCTGGGTTTAACTGGATTGATGTCTCAAAATAATTCCAGAGCCATTACAAAAACTAACTTCATGACATTTACTTTTTATCATTTGTGACTCCATGGAATTTTAAGTGTTAGGGATGGGCACAAACCCCCAAACAAACCCTGGTTTGAGCACGAATGAGGCTGGTTCATGAACCTGGGGTTTGGGAGAACATGTCACCCATGATCTGCCCACAAACTCCCATATTTTCCATGGAGGTTTGTGAGGTTTGTGGGAGAAATGTTCTTGGGCTCCAAAGGCATTTAAATGCCTTCAGAGCTTACTTTCGGATCTGGTGGGCCACCTGGAAGTGAGCTTTGAAGGCATTTAAGTGCCATAAGAGCCCACCACTGGCCCATGGCAACACTGGAGTGAGCTCTGAAGGCATTTAAATATATAAGGCCTATAAAAGTCTTCAGAGCTCACTCTGGGCTCACAGTTGAGTTGGGCCACTCAGTCAGGCTGGCCTAACCCAGAGGTGGGCTCCAAAGGCATTTAAATGCCTTGGAGCTCACTTGGATGGGGCCACGGACCAGTGGTAGGCTTCAACAGCATTTAAATGCCTTTGGGGCTCACTTCTGGGTGGAGCTATTTTACCACCCCCTGAACTCACTAACTGAACAAACCACAAACCAGTTTGGGGAAACAGAAAAGTTTGTGTAAGTTCATGGTTCATTTAATTAAACAAACTACAAACCCCAACAAACTACCATTTCTCCAGTTTGTGCCCATCTCTACCAAGTGTTATTCTTTACTTGTTTTGTTCACATGTTTAAGGATACATATCAACCTTACACAGTTTACTGTGGTAAGCCTTCACTGGAATATGAGTACTATTGTGGAAAATACTGTTAGTACATTAATTGGTTCTGAAGAAGAAGAAGAAGGTGCTATCCAGTCACAAGTGACTCATGGCAACCGATTTCACAGAGCATTCCAGGCATGAGATGAACAGAGGTAATTTGCCATTGTCTTCCTCTGTGTACAAACCACAGTCTTCCTTGGTTGGTCTCCCATCCGAGTACTACCATGGCTGATCCTTCTAGGTTCCCAAGACCTCATGAGCTTGGCCCAGACTGGGCTAATTGGACTGCTACAATTGGCTCTGAGTTGCCTGATAAAAAATAATAATGAACATAGCAGAAGAACAGAATAAAGTAATACGCACACTACAGAGTTTTTCTTCCCTCGTTCCAATTCTCTCTCTGTTTTAACCAGGTAGGACATAACCAGACACATGTCTATTCTGTGTGATTGCAGACATGGTAATCAGGTAACTTTGGGGTGCTTTGGTTGATGCAATGTGAACACTACTGAAACACCAGTGTTCCTTTTCATTGTAAGATGTCATGCCAGTAGTGAAATTAGGTGGTTTAGCAGCACCATCCTAAGAACACTTTTGTAGGAATAAGCTCCACTAAATAGACCTGAGTAGGACTCTGGGTAGACTTGGACCTCTTTGGACACCACCTCTTTGGACTTCAGTATATACTTCCCATTTGGGCATAATGAGGCCATGAATCAGGCCTTTGACATCTCCCCCAAATTCCTGCTCTTGTGGGAGTCTGTGGTCAGTGCCCACAGTGCCACTGACTGCTGAAGCTGCCAATACTGCCGTGCAAAGACCACAAGGCTAGGTCTGTGGAGCCCTCACAGACCCCTGCTTCCTTCCTTCCTTCTTGTTCCTTCCTTGTTCTCCTTTCCTCTGCTGGATTGCTTCGCTGTTGGAGTGCTAGCAAGAGGCGTCCTGCTCATGCAGCAGGGCCAGAAGAACTGGAGTGATCTGGTGGGACAGGCCCCTCCCCAGGCCAGATCAGTCTGCAAGACTGACCCTGCTACTAGAAGAGGAGCCAAGTCCCAGGACCAATGGGGACTGTCTCACTCCCAGGACCAATGGAGAATGAGAGATACGTGGATATGTGGGAGAGGGGGCGGAGACAGAGGGGGCAGAGATCATAACAGATGCAAGATTTGAACTAGCCTCTTCCTGCCTCACCCATCAGTAGCTCTGCAACTAAGCAACCAAAGTACATAATTTGGAAGGTGCTTTCCAGTAGAAGGAATTTGTTTTACTGTCAACTTTAGCTTAAAGATTGTGACCCAAAAGCTCCGTAAAAGCCCCGGTGTTCAGAAGCGATGTCTTTATCAATTTTGACTAGAACCAACCCAATGTAAATTGACAACAACCCACTCCTTGCTTACCAATGGCAGTATTCTTTGGACCAGAACCGAAAAAAGAATTGAACACTGTGAGGCTTGCTTCTAAGGAAACACACCTACAATTGGGCTGAATTGTCTTGTAAACAAACAAGTGTGGTATTGGGAATCAGAGGGTAAGCCTTGGGACAGAAAAGCCCCTGTGTGCATCTTGCCTCATTCCACATCTCATTAAGACTTTAGTTCAGTATTTCAGGAAATATGGTGTCCAGCATCAAGTCCAATAAACGGAGCAATAAATACTGGGGTATCTTTGATGGTGGTTGTTAGGTTTGCTGAAATAATGCCTGAACAGTTGTTCAGAAGACTTAAAATCTCAACATATTATTATTGAATGCACTATTTCCTCGCACATCAAACTTTGACAACGAACCTATATGATAAGGACCAATATTGGATGTGTGAGTACATTTCCAATCCTCTTGGCATGAATAATGTCGAAAATTTCATTGTAAAAGTCAGTAAACAGAATCGTCATTTTTGCAGTAAAACTGTGGAACAATGTCAAGGAAGCCTGCTCTTTCAGTCAATGAATACAGGGCTTTAGTTGCTGTAGGTTTTTCGGGTTGTGTGGCCGTGGTCTTGGCATTGTGGGACCTGACGTTTCGCCCGTAGCTGTGACAGTCACAGCTACTGGTGAAACATCAGGTCCCACAATGCCAAGACCACGGCCACACAACCCAGAAAACCTACAGCAACTAATGAACTCTGGCCGTGAAAGCCAGTGACAACATATTGAACACAAGTCTGTTAGGAGGAACAAGATGCGTTAGTCCATGGTGCATTGCATGTTCTGAGGTAGCCCAAAGCCACGTGCAGCTCAGAACTAGGTGAGAACTGGTGCTGTTTGAGGTAGAGTACACTGAAACACAAGGCTAAGTCAACACCCCATAACAAAACAAGTTCCACTCTTTCAGATCATAAAATACAGAGGCACTTTCCTGTGTTTATACAGCTGGCCGATCATTGTAGCTGACAGCATGAGCTATATACCAGTGTTGTTGTTGTTGTGAATTGTCACAATTATTGTTATGTATTGTCACAATCAGATATTTGGCTGGTAGATGGTGTTCTGCAATTCAAGATATAGCTATGTTCTTGGGAACTGCAGATGTATCTTCGCAGGATTCTTGCTGCTCCTAGCAACTCCGCCTTCTGGAGCTTATTTGTTCAATGCCCAGAATGTCCAGGTGTTTCTTGAGACTTCTGGGCACTCCTCCATGGGCTCCAATAAAAACTGGCATCGTGATAGATCAAGATCTGAAGAAGTGAGCAGTGGTGCACAAAAGCTCATACCCTGCCACAATATTTTTTTAGTCTTTAAGGTGCTCCTGGACTCTTGCTCTTTTTAAGTGGCATGATGGTAGCCTTCTTATCTCAGAAGCACTCTAACTTTATTCACAGATCTTGGCATTTTGTGATCTTCTTGTACAGACTTTGATCCCTCTCACCTCCGGTCCAGGGGCTAAGAGAGGCACAACACCTGAACTCTGCCAGCATGTACAGGATGTTAGTTCTCCCTCACTCCAGTCCAGGAATGAGAGATAGCAACACCCCATATGCTTCAGGAACACTTAAATCAGTAGTCTGCCACCAAGATCTCTTATATCAGGGCCCTCGCCAAAGGTTCAGGAGCAGAGATCTAAACTCCTGCCTGGTCTAAAGGATTTAGCAGCTTATCAGCTCTGTGCCAGAGCTGCAGATAATTAATTAACACACAGTGGTAGCCTTCTAAGTGAACAGCTTAGGCACAGGGTCTAGGCTTAGAACCCAGTTGCAACACAGGAAGCAAACTCAGATAATATTGAGGAAATATTATCTTTAATCAGTACAAAGCATGCATATATCACAAGACTTGCAGAGGTAGGAAGACAAAGAATATCTATAGCTTGTTCAGCTCTAACTATACATAGAGGTATTCATAGTTGCCAGTTATTCAGAGATACCAGGTAGTTCAATGTCCTTTGTGGAACCAGGGAATCTTGAGGATGTGCCACATGATTGCAGTGGGCAGTTAAGTCCAGCTTTTCTGTCCACTAGTAAAATTCAATATTGCAGGTATGTAATCCAAAGGGAAAACTGACTCTCAGAAATGAGCTCTCTTTCCAAGAAAACTCTGTTCCTTTTCCCATAGGGTGATCACAACTCCCTCCCTTTCCCATCATAATTGAATATGGCCATTTATCCAATCATGAGGGGATAAAGAGGTGTGCCCAAATATCTAATTGCAGTCATTGCATACATGACTGAAACTACGTCTGCTGAGCTTTGATGTGTTAATGTTTGGGACATCTGTGTCCCCCAGCTTGGGAAGACACCTCAATGTCTACTCTTCCCAGCAAAGGTGTCAATATGGGTATGAAGCTTGGCCATCTGTGCAGGCCATCTGCTCAGGTGACAAAAGTCACATGGATATGTCAGCAGCTAGGCCATTTGGGCCTAGCAGGAATGATTCAGGAAAGTCTTTTCCTATACACTTCTCTTGTTCTTTCTTTTCTATTCCGCTGTCTTCTGGGATTGCAATGCCAATGGTCCAAACCTGATTTCTCTTCTACAATTTTTTGGCCCCCTGAAGGGGATTTTTTATTGCATTTTCTATATACTACAAAAACTACAACCGAAAAATCAAGGGTAGGGAACTACATACTACAGGAGAAAGAAAAGATAACCTCTAAAAACCCAAGAGTCGGTGACCATACAATCAGTTTAGATAAAAACTCTGCCTCTTAAATGTGAATTGACTTTCACTGAAAATGATCATCTAGCTAGTATAACATTTCCATTTTTCACTCGCAATTACAGTTTTATAAAGAGCTGCATCCTTCTATGAGTATTCTTTCTAAGATACTCCAGAGAGCAGTAACAATCTACTTTCCCCCTTTTTATCCCTCAAATGATAGCTTGGTTTGGCAGCTACAGCCCTCAGTTTAGAGTCTGAGTCCTCTTCAGAAGATCCAGTCTCTCCTTCTTCTTTGCTCTCCCTGGTGCCATCCGGAGTGCCTTCTCCCCCTCCTGGTGGGCGACCATGCTGACGCAGAAATTCACAAGCTTTTTCCATTGAATCAATCCTTTCTTTACCATTTGCATATCAAAAGATTAGTCCCTTGGGAACCAACCATCTGTATGCAATCTTGTGGCTATGTAAAAATATCATCAAGTCTCTGTATTTCCTTCTCTTTCTTCTTATCTCAGATGGAATGTCCTTCATAACTTTAATCTCCTTGTCTTTCCACTTCAGGGTAATTCCATTAGTCGCTTTCAATAATTGATCTCTCACTCTCCTTCTGGAGAATCTAACAGCAACTTCCCCAGACAAATTATTCTTTCTGGTAAATTCAGAGTATGATCTGAAGATCGTATCTATTTTGCTTTGAAGTTGATCTGATGCCATCTCTGCCAAAGGGGCCAACAAGTCACCAACTATTTGTCTCAGATTCTCCCCTCTCTCCTCTGTAATTCCTTGAAGTCTCAAAATGTACTTGCCCTTTCCTTTTGCAGCTGTAATACACGAGACTCTTCGATTTGGCACTTTTTCTCAAGCGCCTGCAATTTTTTAGCTATTTTTTCCAAGTTGGAACCAATCTCTTTACGTTCCTGCTCCGCTTTTTTGATTTTCTGTGCATTTGCTGCCATTTGCACTTGTTGTGCGTCGAGCTTATTGTCAATAGCTGTGATTTTCTCCAGCAGAGGGCAAAGCACCTCTGACAGCAACCTTTGGAGTTCCGCAGTTGAGTCCTGTCTAGGCACCAAACTTGAAGGGCTGGAACTTCCGGAAGAAGGTTTAACTTTCAGTAGCTTATCCCTCACGTCTTTTGGCGGTGCCATGTTTAGGGATTGTTTACGTTTAACAAAAGTTCATCAAAATCTCTGGAATTTCTTAATCTAGCTGGTAAGCTCTTGCAGCCTCTTTATTTCAGTTCACCCACTTTCCCTTGCCAGCCCCCCTTTTTCTAGCTTTAAAATTGCTTGCACACAGTCCTTATCAGTGGGAAGTCCCCTCCCCCCTCGTTTCCTTTAAGGGGGGCACAGATGCACGGGTGCTTCTCGCTTAAACTCGACTCACATTTTCAGTTATTGTCTCTCCGCATTCATAGTTGCTAGATCACCATGTGCTTGCTCCGGTGTGCTGATCTTGTTCCCATTCAGGACGTTCTATGGCTAGTGAGAACCAGTTTCTCTTTTCACCTCACCATCATCTCCTTCTCTGACCATCTCGATCCCTCCCTCCATTCTCAGCAAACAGATGGGCTCTTTTGTGGCAGGTACCACCAACACAAGCGCATCATAAGATAACATTTATTTGGACACTCTAATAAACTGCCCTGACCTGGATAGCCCAAGATAGCCTGATCTCATCAGATGGTGGAAGCTAAGCAGGGTTGGCCCCGGCTGGTGTTTGGATGGGAGACCTCCAAGGAATACCAGGGCTGGGATGCACATGTAGGGACTGGTAAACCACCTCTGCAAATCTCTTGCCTTGAAAACACCGTGAAAGCCATAAATCAACTGTGACCTAATGGCACTTTCCACCACCACCTAATAAACTAGATGCTGAACAAAGAACAGGAGGAAGATGAGCACTGCACACAAGCAGAATCATTTGCCCCAGAATTTTGCTGTCTAGTGGAGAGCCACACACAAGAGACAAAGAAGATCAGCCAAGGCTGAGGTAGGGAACATTTTCCGTAGCTGTTGAATAAAATTATTATCTTGTAAAAGATCTGTTTCACCATTCAGTATACCAAGGAGTAATGTCAATGGTTGAATATTGTAGGGGGGGGGAATTACATAATTTCTTTCATTATCTAGACTGCTACCAAACTGCTTTTATAAATTCCTGAATACAGTTACAGAATGGCAGTACAAAGAACTTAAATACCTTCTTTAGTGTTAGAAAATTCTTCCTGGCCTTTTCCTGTTTCCCGTGGGGCGGGGGAGACTTCCACAGTAACACCTCCCTTTTTTATACAATTGTGATTTGACAAAAGTGTCACAACTTTTTTAAAAACAAGCCATTTTCATGGAGGCTGTATATATATATATATATATATATATATATGGCAATAGTAGCTGTGGCATTTGAACAGGGAGGAGAAAGGGAAGAGGAGAAAGGATGTCACCCATGGGCAAGAACCTGGCAGCTGCCCTGGGCACTCTGGGGATGAGTCCATAATGACCATCAATACCACATGAAATCTGCCAGAGAAATTATGACAGATTTCCTTTCCTATGTTAAAGAGGTGATTCGAAGAGGGTTCTCTGGGGTAGCATGCATCCAGTCTCTGTGCCTTGAAGGTCCAGTTTGGTGTAGTGTGGTTAGGAGCACGGACTCTAATCTGAGAGAACTGGGTTTGATTCTCCACTCCTCCACATGCAGCTGCTGGTGTGACCTTGGGTCTGTCATAAGTTCCTTCAGAGCTGTTCTCTCAAGGGCAATTCTCTCAGAGCTCTCTCAGCCCCACCTGTCTGTGTCTGTTGTGGGGAGGGGAAGGGAAAGGAGATTGTAAGGAACTCTGAGAGTCCTTCAAGTAGTGAAAGGCAGGATATAAATCCAATCTCCTCCTCCTCCTAAGAGCTGTATACACAGTCTCCATACATGTGAACCACATATCCCTCAGAAACTGAAGTTAAAGGTAAAGGTAAAGGTTCCCTTGCTCGAAAGCCAGTCGAATCCGACTCTAGGGTTGCGGTGCTCATTTCCGTTTCAAAGCCGAAGAGCCAGCGCTGTCCGAAGACGTTTCCGTGGTCATGTGGCCGGCATGACTAAACACCAAGGCGCACGGAACGCTGTTACCTTCCCACCAAAGTGGTACCTATTTATCTACTTGCAATTTCTTGCTTTCGAACTGCTAGGTTGGCAGGAGCTGGAACTAGAGACAGGAGCTCACCCTGTCATGCGGCACCCGGGTCTCGAACTGCTGAACTGACCTTCCACAGCCTGCAGTTCAGCGTCTTAACCACTTGAGCCACCGCAGCTCCTGAAACTGAAGTTAGGGATCCTGAATTCAGAGTTTTACATGCATTGGCATGTGTGTATTCATGCACAACTCTGTCATCAAGGGAACAATGCATGGCAGTTAGGCATGGTGAAGAAGAAGAAGAAGAGGAGGAGGAGGAGGAGGAGGAGGAGGAGGAGGAGGAGGAGGAGGAGGTTGGATTTATATCCTGCCCTTCACTCGAAGTCTCAGAGTGGCTTACAAGCTCCTTTCCCTTCCTCTCCCCACAACAGACACCCTGTGAGGTAGGTGGGGCTGAGAGAACTCTTTCCAGAACTGCTCTTTCAAGAACAGCTCTGACAGAACAAGTTTGGCAGCTGCACTCCTAACCCTCCTGTGTGTCCAGTTGTCCATCTGCACAGTGACCATCCTCTCTTCTCTTTCCTACCCCTCCCAGACCACATCCTCTTCCATCATACCTTTGCTAATCCTTCAATGCTTCCCTTGGCCTACACTTTCTCCATAGGGATGCCAGCTTCCAAGTGGGGTCTGGAGAGCTCCCAGAATTTCAAGTGATCTCCAGTCTACAGAGATCAGTTCCCCTGGAAGAAAATGACTGATCTGAAGGGTGGGCCCAACAGCATTATACCTGGCAGAGGCCCCTCCCTTCCTCAAAACCTGCCTTCCCGGGTTCCACCCCCAAATCTCCAGGAATTTCCCAGCCTGGAGCCGGCAACTCTACTACCACCAGTGAATCCTTGAAAATATTATACTATATTATACAGTTGCATCCTGTGGATCCATTCTGGTTGCAGCGACACCTTCCTCCCAAGTAAGTGATGGGAGAAAGCACTGCCATGAGCAGACCAGCTCCATGGTAACTGCAGCTTTCTGCCACTTTTAGTATGGCAACTAAAACACAGAACTGCCTACAATTGTTGTAAAAACAGCTGTTTTATTTGTGCATGCACATATATCCCGTGTTGTACTCAGTCCTATTTTAGCTGCAACAACTATCTCAATAGCAGGATATTCTCCCTTGTGGGCTTCTTAAGACTGAGTGCATTAGCATCTGTGACCTCTTTTTAAGTGAAGGCTTTCTGTATTGAGATGGGGGGGAGTTATGGCCCTTGGAAAATGGCCGTAAGGCAATTCTGGTTATATAGTCTTTTGGAAAATTTACTTCACTTTAGCTTAGTTGTGCTTCAGGCTCTGTGGAATATAAGTGTTATGGCTCCTATCTGTCCTGGGCATTTTTTCAAAGTACTTTTAGTCTCTCAACAAATTAAGGGGTTATGCAAAGGGGCATGGTGGGGTTTGTGGACCGTGGCTAAAGTGAGCTCTCGCAAACCCGTGAATGGGCTAAGCCTCTGCTACAGATGGCGGTTTACATGACTGAATGTTCTTCCCTATGAAAAAGTGCTGCCATAGAGCAAACCAGCTGTAAGGGAGGAACGGCAGGCCTGCACCCTTTGCCAAAATTGTTGTGACCTGGCTGGATGCAGTGGCACTGCCAGTCTGGCAGGGTACATTTGGCTCACCTTGGTGCTGGCTGCCAGCACCCCTCTAGAGCAGCTCCCCCCCCCCGGAACTGCCCTGGCAAACCAAAGGGCCAGACCACCCCTGCCCATTCTGTATCTTCATGAATGTCTCCATTCCCTTTTCTTGATGTAACTGGTCATCTCCACTTTGTGTTGTGGCGAATTCTGTATGTTCATTATCCACTGTGTGATGAAGCACTTCCTTGTCTCCGTTCCAGATCTGCTGCAAGACATTTTTTTGTTGAGTGACTCTGAGTTCTAGTAGTATGCAAGAGAAACATTTTTTTAAAAAAAATTCTCCATCTACTTTCTCATCTGTCACACCCTCATCTGTCATCATTTTAATTTAATTTAATTTAATTTAATTACGGCCCTTGTGAAAGGGAATGAAAAAAAGTTTTGAGTTCTTTGATAGAAAGATGCCACTTGAGGCATCCTTGAGCCAAAGAAACCTGTGCTTTCCTGCACTCCTGGTCAGTTAATTATATTTGACCCACATGGGAGAAGGTTACACTTTGTGGCCTCTCTGAGTTCATCACTGACTTGATGTGTTTTGCTAATTGAAATCCTGATTAATGTTAATCTCCCCCCCCCCAGCTGTCAGACTTACTTGGACTAGGGAGTTCTTATTATCAGCAGTCTCATGGCACTGAAGTAAATTAGTGCTTGGCATATTCTCATTGCTAGTGCTTTCTGTGAAGATGCTGGGAAGAGAGAATGAACACCTATTTTGTGAAAATAAATAACCTCACCTTTTTAATTGCTAGAAGAAGCAGATCTCCCCCCCCCCCATGTGCTTCTACCGATAATCTCCTGCTGCTTTCCCCCATATGAGGCATCGTAGATTACGGCACTTTACGCTTAATAGGCTCTGTATAACTTTTAATTTATTCCCTTGAGGTGAAAAAAATCCCGTCATTTCCTAAATGAAACAGGCTTACTTTTCCGGTCAGTTCTATTGAGTAAGAATAAAAAGACTCCATTGATACTATCAGAATGGAACCAATTCATTGACCTCTGGGCTTCAGAACCTAAACACATTTACTCATGAGTATGTCACATTGATTATACTTATGTATTCAGGAGTAAGTCACACAGTAATCAATGAAATCAATGAAAGCGCATTACTGATGGACATTTTCCAACAGCAGGAAATAACCAGAGTTTCAGAAAAGAGATAATCTGCTCCCAAAAAGGTTTATCGCAATCCATACTGTCTAGGGGTGTGTGTGTGTGGTATTACTGACTCACTGGTACTTACTGGTACCTTTTTTCCAGGACTCTTCCAAGTCCTGAGGGGCGAATTGGGGAAAATCAGTGCAAACTTTATATATGAGTACTGGAACTTTTATGGCACTGAACATTCCCATAAGAATGTCCTATAAGACATCAGCAAAGAATTCAGTCTCTAATGACCTGTAAAACCCCACACAGTTTGGACCAGCATCTCTCAAGGACCATGTGCTCCCTTATGAACCCCACAAGCACCGCAGTCACTGGGCACCCGTGTACCTAAGTGCAAGACTTTGCACTTATCTCTACTGAAATTCATTTTATTTCTTTCAGCCCACTATTCCAGCTTATCTAGATCCTTTTGAATCCTGACTCTGTCTTCTTCAGAATTAGCAATCTCACCCAGTTTTGTGTCACCTGCAGATTTGATAAGCATCCCCTCTATGTCTTCCTCCAGGTCATTTATAAAAACATTGAAAAACACCGGGCCCAGGACCGAGCCCTGTGGTACTCCACTTGAGACTTCCCTCCACGTAGATGCAGAGCCATTTACGAGCACTTGTCAGGTAAGATTTTTCAACCAGCCATGAATCCATCCAACAGTTGCACCATTCAGCCCACACTTAAACAACTTATCCTCAAGGATATCATGAGAAACTTTGTCAAATGCTTTACTGAAATCTAGATACATTATGTCCACAGCATTGCCAGAGTCAACCTTTTTAGTAACTCTGCCAAAAAGGAGATAAGGTTGGTCTGGCATGACTTATTCTTGATAAACCCATGCTGGCTACTACCAATTAACTCATTCTGTTCAAGGTGCTCACAGACAGAGCATTTAATAATCTGCTCTAGAATTTTTCCAGGTATTGATGTCAAACTGACAGACCTGTAATTTCCCGGGTCCATCTTTTTTCCCTTCTTGAAGATCGGGACAACATTTGCTCTTCTCAAGTCTTCCGGCACAACACCAGTACTCCAGGACATCTCAAAGATTAGAGCCAGAGGCTCTGAAATTAACATCTGCAATTTCTTTTAGCACCCTGGGATGCAAGCCATACGGCCCTGTAGACTTGAAAGTATCTTGGTTTGTTACAGAATGTTTACTGGCAAAAAAGATTTGTAAGACAGGCATATAATGAATTTTGGTCATCAAATAAATGGGGGAAATTAAATAACTTCCATGACTAAAATAAACTTTATCAAGTACTCAAACTTACAACAACAACAACAACAAAAACTATTCTACCAAAGGAACTGGGCCAATCTATTACAAACACTAAAATCTAATAATAATAAAACCTTCTGGCAAGTAGTAATGTTTCATTTGAGCAAAGCAGATTCTATTAACTCAAATATTTCTTCTAAAACCTGGTTCACCCACAACAGTTTGATTTTTGCCACTCTTGACAATTCTCCACTGGATTCTGATAGCATTAGATGGTGTTCCTAGCTGGCTGCTGGTAAATCTAGAGGAACTGCTTGAACAAATTGCTGAACTTAAGCTGGGCAAATCACCATGCCCAGATGGAATCCCAGTTGAAGTTCTTAACATCCCCAGTGGTGGTCCACTCCATTAGTCAGTCAGTCAGTCATTTATTATGGCAACAAGCCATAGAACACACATGCTTAAATATAACATTCATAACATTCATATAACTGGATTTAGGACAGTAAAATAAAACTCTATAAAAATACAGTTGAGCATAATAAAGTAAAAGAAAAACATAAAACAGAGACTATTAGGCAGCTATTATTATATATTTGATCGTGTATTTCGAATGCAGTAGCATGCTACCCAGAATTTTGCCACAGTTTCGGTAATTGTCCAGTTCCCATCAATTAACAGTCGGTTACACTGCTCAGCACCTGATTGTCCCATCATATCTGTTATAAGGGGAGTGATATATTTGCCACGGATCTTGTTATACCAGTTACATCTGAGCATCATGTGCTCAATAGTTTCTATCTCTCCTGAGTCGCATCGACAAAGTCTATATTCAGTGGGGATCCTTTTGAATCTGCCCTCAAGCACCACGGCCATTAGCCAGTATTTTTACCCTAATTAACCAACATGGATTACTTCCACAAGCTTAGTTTGATTCCATCATTATCCTTATCTTTAAAAAAGGCAATCCCAACTGCCCAAAAAAACTATAGACCAATAAGTCTTTTGTCTATAATTAGTAAACTTTATGCCAAATATCTAGAAAAACACTTAAAAGATTGGATCTATTTTTATCAAATCATCCGCCCTGAATAAATTGGGTTCTCTAAAGGTCACATTAGACCTTTTTACTCTTTTAGCTTTCTTACAGGATAAATATATGAAATTGGGTACAGAAAAACCTGTATTTTGCCTTTATTGATTTAAAAAGTGTATTGAAAAGTGATTTGAAATGACTATTATGGGATAAATTAGAACGAATGAAGATTGATCCTCAATTATTATTTTTGATATAAAAATCCATTCATCTACCTCCTATCAAGTAAAAAATTCAGAATGTGGACACTTAACGACTTTAAGATTCCAATTCATAAGGGATCCCTAAATTGGGATCTCATGCAGTACCTCTTCTACTTTACATTGATGGCATTACTATTCTTTCTTGCACTAGAACTGGACTTCTATTTACAAGTTTTTTATAAGTTTTGTCAAGATAATGCACTAAATATCTATTATTCAAAATCCAAAGTATTCGTTTTCTCGAAAAGTTGGAAACTTCAAAAATGGACAATAGGTAATACTGAAATTGCTCAAGTAAAACACTTTAAGTATTTAGGTATCACATTTCAACATAACTTAAATTGGACAACACTTAGAGCTCAAATAATATCAGTAGCCAAGCGATCTACCTCCCTCCTTAAGCAATTCTTTTTTACCAAAGGGAACCAATACATTCCATCAGCAATAAAGATCTTCGAAGCCAAAATTCTATCACAGTTATTATATGGTTGCCCAATCTGGATAAGGCATTTAACAATGATCTTGAAAGTATCCAAGCAAATCTTTTTCGACAACCCCTAGGTGTTCTCAGATGCATACCTAATTCGGCATTATGCATCAAACTGGGTCAGTACCTCATTGGAATGGAAATTTGGTTAATTGTTTTCAAATATTGGCTCAAAATACATTTTAGAGCCTCAACAAATTCTTTCATTTCATGATTAAAAACTGATCCACACAGTGCTAATTGGTTTTTAGGCATTGAAAAGAAAATTCACCAATTAGTTTTTCCTATTGATTATTTCCTTTTGTTGGAAATAACTGCTATCTTTCATATAATTAAACAAAGACTATTCAATTTAGAAATTCAAAAACTGTGTCCTCTGTAACCTCATTCTTCATCTCAGGCTTTTTTTTGAATCTTGTAACAAAACATAACCAAATGACTAAGTACCTTCAAAATCTTGATGTTCTTTTACACTGTGGAGCAGTTACACTAGCCTGATTAAACATCCTCACTTCAAATATGCTATTGGACAGATTTTTTTAAAAAAATCCCCTTTCATGAAAGGTTGTGTAATTGTGCCTTAAAATCTCTTGACTCAATTCAACGTATCATTTTAGATTGCCAGTTTCATACAGCCACTTGCAAGAAACTTTTGCTGATATCATTGATCTTTAATCCTAATGTTAATAAAGATAGAATTATCTGGAGAGATCTGGTTCCAGTCCCAGTGACTGAAGGCATGTGTGGAGGAGCTCCACACACAAAGACAGTTCCTATAGCCTTTCAATTTCATTTTACCACCAAAATAGTACACTTCCATAGAGAGAGTACTAGCAAGGAACTTTGCTCAAAACCAAAGTTGAGTGGCGGCTCTTTCGGGGTCTTTCTTTTTGAGTATGTTCCAAAGCTGGGGGCTAATTAGCATACTCAGTGCCTGGCACTGAGCACAAGCTGATTCCAGAGGAACCCAAAAGAGCCTAGACTCCACATTGGGACAAACAACGACCAAAAAAAGGTAATGATTTGCTTAAATAACAAATAAAGAAATACTTAGAGGGGCAACAGAAGTCCGGTGTTACTTATGGTGGGATCACATTCTTGAATAATTAAACAATTAATTAAGATACTGCTGCCTGAGTACAGAGCTAATGATATAGGGGAAATACTCCTTTAAAGTGGCTATAAAAAGATTGCTCAGTTAGGATTTGGAAAAGAAGATAATCTGAGAGCAGCCTGGAAGAGTTAGAAGACAAACTGTAATTACCCTTTTATATTCTAACAAAATATTTTCTCTGACCTTCTTACCTGCTGTTTGCACTCCAATACTGGGGATGCTGAAATGACATGGGAGCAGGAGATTAGGAAAATAAACCATTTGGGAAATGAGGGGGGTTTGAGGTGCAGCTCCAGCCCGGGAGGAGGTCTGACTCGAGAGGAGAAGCAGCAGAGGAAATATGACTCACAAGGAGATGAGGGGTGAGGTCTGGAAAGGTGAGAACAGTGAGAATGGAGCAGCAGAAGAACAGAGTGATGTGACAGAACAACGTGCTGACACACAAGACAAAAGACCAGAAAGGGAGAAACACAAAAAGTGGAGAGAGAACTAAAACCTGGAGTGGATCAGGAAAGACTAAAGGTGACTCTTTAGCAGACTAAATAGAGACAGGACGAGAGAGAGAGAGAGAGAGAGATAGGGTGGAATGTTAAAGAAATAAGTATTTGGAATATATTTTGATAGAATACATTTAAGGAGCTAATTAAACAGGAAATAGAAATGACAATTCCCACAATAATTAAACAGGAAATAGAACCAATTAAAACAAAAATGGAGGAAATAACACAAAAAATAACTACAGAGACTGATGAAATCAAAAAACAAATATCAGAGAATAAACAGGAAATACTAAAGATAGCAACACCCAATAGTAAGATTGAAGAAAAAGTCCAGGAATTAGATCAAGAAATACAAGAACTTAGAACCAAAAGTGAGCAAATGGAGGGTTCGTTGATCAACTTGGGAATGGATAAAGCTGCACTAATCCTAAGATGTCAAAATGTGCCTGAAAGTATTGAGAAAAATTTAAAAGAAGAAATGACAAAAAATATAGCAGAACAACTTAAGATTGGAACAATCAAAGAACTGGAAAAAGAAATTGAAATGATATACAGAAGGAATTCATCTTATGCAAGAAGAACAAACACACTGAGGGAGGGAAATGCATGATAAGATACTAAAGGCAGCAAATGAAACTCAAATAGTGATACAGGATGCAGAAATAAGATTTCTAAAGAAGGTACCATGGAGGGTTAGGGAGAAAAGACAAAACTACAACTTACTAACTAGCCTCCTAAGAAAAAAACAATATTCTTTATAGATGGCTGATTCCAGAAGGCTTTCTCTTCAATTATCAGGGGAGGAGACAAAAAAATAAATTCTATATTTAAAATAGAAGACTTTTTAGAAAGACACAGTAAAGATTTAGGATGGATGGAAGATGAAGAGAATGAACCAGAAGATGAGGACTTGGAACAAGAGAAGGATAAAAACCCAAAGAGTACTGGAAAAAAGGAAAGAAAGGAGCTAAAAAAATCACAAATAATCACAAGATTTTAGTACAGGAATAGGGATAGAATAACTAAAGCCAAGAACAAAAATGGTGAACTATAAGAATCTTAAAATATTTTCAGCTAATGTGAATGGGCTTAATAGTCCACTTTTCATCAAATATCCAGATTAAAACCAGATATAATTTATTTACAAGAGACACACATAAAAAATGATGACATAAAATACTTAGAATGCAAAAAGTTAGGAAAACAGTTTGTGGCAGCAGATGTTAAAAAGAAGAGTGGAATAGTTTTCTAGGTGAAAGACTACTTAAACCCTGAGTTGGTATATACATCTAATGACGGAAGAATGGTAGCGGTTAATATCAGGAGACAAAGCAAAAAATTCCTAATAATGAATATATATGCACCCAACCAAAACCTAGAAGACTTCTTCAAATCTTTACGAGAAGTATTATTGAATCAGACAGTTGACAAATTATGCATTTCAGATGATTACAATGCAGTACTTGACCCAAAAATAGATAGAAATAAAAATTCAAAGAAGAAAAAAACAGGAAATGTACTACCAAAAGCTTCTTTAAGCTGGTGGAGCAATTTAATTTAATAGATGTATGGAGAACTAGAAATATCGGGAAAAAAATAATTACGCTTTCTATTCCACAAGACATGAATCCTGGTCAAGAATAGACATGGGCCGAGGACAGACTGGCAATTTGCCCCGGGAAGGGACCCGGGCCGACAACGATTCAATACCAGAGTAAATGGAACGTTCACACAGGCACATCTGCCTGGTGTCCCCCACCCGTAGCCTACCGGTGCTCTTGCGCTTCACTGCCAGATTAAAAAAACACCTGATAAAAGCCGTCGCAAATCCGAAAGCCCATGTTCGTCGCGCGTTTCTCCACATCCGGGGAGTCTGAACGTGCAGGCGAAAAGTCAGGAGCAACCCGCGTTGGGCACGAGGCAGCAGCAGTGTGATTGGCTGTGCTCCGCTCCACTGCCCAATGCGGTGCTGGCATTGCAGGGCAAAAAAAAAATAAAATTGGCAAAATGCGCTTATGTGCATGATCGCTCATGCGCACATACACCCATACACCCACAGCTGAATTAATGGGGAAATGGCGAATATAGCATGCCTCTGGCATGGCAGTCTGAACGCTCCCGCGCGCCTCCATCCCGTATCTTCCAGCAGCAGCCCCCGCTGTGTGGACGGGAAAACCCGGTATAGTTTAATCCGGGGTTTTTTTGCGATGAATGGCTACCGGGGCAAACTGTCAGTCTGTCCTCGGCCATGGTATGGACCTCTACTACAATTGAAAGAATTACTAGAAGCCAAAATACTTCCTAATACATTTGCCGACCACAACCCACTCATGATAGCTTATCAAGAGATCCCTAGAAAAACAAGATGGACCCTAGACACGAGCATATTACACAATAAAGAATTCACAGAAAAAACTAAGATTGAAATATAAGAATTTTTCACAAGAAACAAACAACCCAAAGTTTCAATAGAAATAGTGGCTGAGTACAGACTGGCAGTTTGCTCCGGTAGCCAGTCGTAGCAAAAAAGCCCCGAAATAAACTATCCTGGATTTTCTCGTTCACACTGCTGCTGCCGGAAGATATGGGACAGAGGCGCGCGGGAGCGTTCAGACTGCTGTGCCGGAGGCGTGCTATATTCGCCGTTTCCCCATTAATTCGGCTGTGGGTGTATGGGTGTATGTGCGCATGAGCACCCATGCGCTCATGCGCTCATGCACATAAGCACATTTTGCCAATTGGGGGAGGACTCTGCAGTGCCAGCACCACATTGGGTGGTGGAGCAGAGCACAGCCAATCACACCGCTGCTGCCTTCTGCCCAACGCGGGTTGCTCCCAGCTTTTCGGCTGCGCATTCAGACTCCCCGGAAGTGGAGAAACGCGCGACACACGCGGGCTTTCGGATTTGCTATGGGTTTTATCAGGTATCTTTTTAATCCGGCGGTGAAGCGCAACAGCATGGGTTGGCTATGGGTGGGGGACGCCAGACAGATGTGCCTGTGTGAACACCCCATTTACTCCAAGATTGAGTCGTTGCTGGCCCGGGTCCCTACTGGGGCAAATTGCCAGTCTGTACTCAGCCAGTATGGGAAGCATTTAAAGTATTTATAAGAGGATGGTTCATAAACCAGGAGGTGTGGAGAAGAAAACAGAGTGGAAAACAATATGATATAGCAAATCATATTGCAAATACAAAAAGCAAATACAAAAAGAGGAAATGGAAATGAAAAAGGAGATGATTCAGATGAATTAAAAACGAGGTTCAATCTTCTATACCATCAAATGAATTTATTAATGACACAGGAAATAGCGAGAAAAATAGAATACATTAAACAATATTATTTTGGCAAGGCAAACAAGCCAACAAGATGGTTGGCATATAAATTAAGGAAAGAAAAAAACAAAAGAACAATCATGGCATTAAAAAATGAAAATGTTATAGAAAACATAACTTACTAGATATGAATGAAATTGTGGGAAACTTTTATAAAACATTATATTAAAGAGATGAATACGAAAAACAATTGATGATGGAGTACCTTCAAAGATGTTCAATGAAAATCAGAAGAAAATACTAAATGACCCAATAACTACTTGCGAGATTACAGAGTGTCAGGCGCCCCAGATAGTCAGTACACACCAGGCCTCATGAAGAAGGATAGTGTTTATTATACTGCAAGCCAAAGCACTAGTATATAAGCATTGTTAGGAATAACCCACAAAGAAGAAGCACCCTTGGTTATACTCTATGGAGGGGGGCCCCTCCCTACACCCTACCACACTACCAATGGTTACATAGCCCACGCGCGGGAAACCAGCAAAAAGGTGTTACAAATTACATTCCCACAAAGCAGTAAATTCCCAGCCTAACTGTTGTCTTAAGAAACAGAAAGGAGACAAACAGCCTGGCTCTCAAGGCCAAATGGTTTGATGCGCGATAGCCTGAGCTGGAAATTGCTCCGTTTCCCAGGCAACCCCGTCACCTCCCCACATACCAGAGAAAACACAGATACATTCGTTGGCACCTCCTTCCCACCCTTCACGCCTATGGCAGGGGTACCTGACATCCTGCCCCCCTGATAATACATCTTACCCACCAGGCTTCAAGGGGTACAATTTATGAAACTGACGGAGTAACTTTGGAGCACGAACGTGATCCGCCCTCACCCACTCCCTCCGCTCAGGCCCAAAGTCAACCCATTCTATGAAGTAGTAGAGCTTGTTGCGAGAAATCTTGGAGTCCAAAATCTGCGCGACTTCAAAGTGCGGTTCCCCCCCCACCGTCAGCGGAGGTGGGGCGGGGTGATGCGGTCTCCACACATTCTCTGCAGGCGAACGTCGCAAAAGCCTTACATGAAACACAGGATGAATAGAGTTCAGTGATTTAGGCAACAAAAGTTCAACAGTCACATTGTTCAACACCCGCTTGATTTGGAAAGGTCCCACATACTTCCACCCCAGCTTCCTACTAGGTTGCAAGCCCTTGAGGTGTCGTGTAGAGAGACAGACAAACTCCCCACATTGGGGGATCCAAACAGCACGTTTCTTGTCAGCTTGTTCCTTGTAAGCCGCCTTGACCTGTTCCAAAGTCTTTGCCAAGAGGGGCCACGCTTCCTGAAGGCGTTTGCACCAATTGCCCACTTCTCCCACCGGGAGGCCGGGAGAAGCTAGAAAAGGCAGAGGGGGGGCCTCATAGCCGTGGACCACCATGAAAGAAGACACCCCCGTGGAGGAGTGACAGGTGTTGTTGTAGCAAAATTCAGCCAGGGGCAACAAGGATTCCCAATCGTCCTGTTGAAAGTTAGTAAAACACTGAAGATATTGTTCCAAAGTTTGGTTAACCCTTTCCGTCTGCCGATCGGTTTCTGGGTGATACGCACTGCTGACCGCCCTCTCCACCCCTAGCAATGCCATCAACTCCCCCAGAAATGGGAAACGAACTGGGACCCCCTGTCGGAGACCACCTTCACCGGAAGCGTGTGGAGGCGCACCACATGTTGCAAAAACACCGTGGCCAGTTTTTTAACCAAGGGGATGGTCGCAAAAGGAACAAAATGTGCCTGTTTTGAGAACATGTCAATGACCACCCAAATAACCGTTTTCCCTTTGCTCGGAGGCAAGTCAGTGATAAAATCCATGGAGATTACCTCCCATGGTCGGGTTGGGGTCGGTAGAGGCTAGAGCAAACCCGGGGGCTTCCCCGGCCGGTGTTTGCTCATGAGGCGCACTTGGCATGCTTGCGTAAATAAGGAGAGATCTTTTCGGAGTCCTGGCCACCAAAACTGATGTTGGAGCAACTGCAGTGATTTAACAAACCCTGTGTGTCCCGCCAGCTTAGAGCCATGGGCCCAGGACATTACCTCCCCCCGCAGGGATAAAGGCACAAAGAGCTTCCCATTTTTCCACCAACAGCCGTGGTCGTCTTCCACAGCCCCCTCCTCCCTTGCCAGCACGTCACGGTCCACTTTGGACAAAGCAGCAGCAAATTTCACCTCCCATTGGGAGGAGGGAGGCGCGGGGGTTGGAGACTTAGTTTGACTACGCGTAGTTACTGCCCCTCCCAATTGGGAGGGGGTGAAGACAGAGTCTCTGACCTCCTCCCTCTTGCTGTCGTGTTGAGGAAGGCGGGACAAAGCGTCAGCTAAGGAATTCGCCTTCCCGGGGAAATGGTGCAAGGTGAAGTCAAATTTAGAGAAGAAATCTGCCCACCGCAATTGCTTTGCGTTCAAAGACCTAGGGGAGCGGAGCAACTCCAAATTTTTATGGTCTGTCCACACCTCAAACGGCACTCTCGCCCCCTCAAGCCAGTGCCGCCATGTTGAAAGGGCCAGCCAGATCGACACTGCTTCCTTTTCCCAAACCGACCAGTTTCGTTCAGCATCAGTAAACTTTTTGGAGACATACGCCAGTGGGTGGAGTTTGCCATCGTCCCCCTCTTGCAATATGCCCCCCCCATAGCGATGTCTGAGGCGTCGACTTGCACAATGAATTTTTTAAGTTCATTTGGGTGTGCTAGGACTGGTTCAGAGGTAAAAGGGATTTGAGTTGAACAAATGCCCTCTGACAGTCGTCGGTCCAATCTAAACGGGCCCCCGGCCAGGTGCATTCGGGACCTTTCCCCTTTGTTTTGAGGAGGTCTGTGCAAAGTTTGATAAAAATGATCTGAAAAAATTGGTGAAACCGAGGAATGCTTGGAGCTGCCGCCTCGTTTTGGGGGGCTCCCACCCCACCACATCCTTCACTTTATCTGGGTCCATTTCAATCCCCCTCTGTGAGATGTGGTAGCCCAGGAATGCAATTTCCGATTTATGGAACTCACACTTGGAGAGTTTGGCAAACAGTTTGTGCTTGTGCAATGTTTGCAGGACCTCCCTGACCACCTGGACATGGGAGCGCATGTCGGGGGAGTACAAAAGTATGTCATCAAGGTAAACAAGGACACCCTTGAACAAATACTTGTGTAAGACCTCATTGATCAAATTCATGAATACCCCAGGTGCCCCCTGTAAGCCGAAGGGCATCACCAGGTACTCGAATTGTCCCAGGGGGTGTTGAATGCTGTCTTGTGCTCATCCCCCTCTCTAATGCGTACTTGAAAATAAGCATCTCTAAGGTCCAGTTTAGAAAACACCTTCCCCCAGCAACGGCTGCTAGGAGGTCTTTGATCAGGGGGAGCGGGTAAGCGTTGGTGGTGGAAACAGCGTTAAGTCCACGGTAGTCAGTACAAAGCCGCAGACCCCCATCTTTCTTCTTCCGGAATAGAACGGGGGCAGCGAATGGCGAGGAGGCGGGTCTGATAAACCCTCTTTCCAAATTTTTGTCAATGAATTTTCTCAGTTCTATCTTTTCAGCCAGGCTCATCGAATACAGTTTCCCCTTAGGGAGCTTTTGGTTTGGCAGTAATTCGATCACACAATCTGAGTTTCTATGGGGGGGTAGTTCGTTTGCCTCCTCCTCCCCCAAAACAGCGGCCAAGTCCCGGTACTCTTTGGGGATTTCCTCCCATTCCGCTTCTGCCACCCCCAACAATATCGGGGTGCCCACCCCTTGTTGGGGGCCCCACGCCTCGTCCGAGGTGCGCCGCCCACATTTCAGCGAAATGAAATTAACTTCTCCCGCTTCCCACAGTATGTGCGGGTCATGATCAAAGAACCACGGGCTTCTCAGGACCAATGGGAACCACGCGGCGGAGGTCACAACGAATGGCCTCACCTTCCAGTGTTTCCCCACCCCCATGCGGAGTGGCACAGTCTCATATTTACACGGCTTTTTCATAGTGGAGCCGTCCATCTGGGTGAAAACTAGAGGTTCAGTCAGTTTAAGGACTTTCGCCCCCAGCCCCATCACCAGTGAAGGGTTGATAATGTCTTTCCCACATCCCGAGTCAATGAGGGCTCACACCCTCACGTGGGTCTGTAGACCCGGGTCCATCAAAGTAACAGTCAGAAAGAAGAGGGAGGAGGATCTGCTCACCGGGTTCGGCGCTTGCGAGTCCAGGACCTGCCGTTCAGCACTATTCACAGCAGGTCCTTCTCGTTTCCCGGCAGCAGAGCTTCCTCCTCCGACGAGTCAGAGGCTTCGCTCAGCGGGGTGATCTGGAGGGCCCTCACTCCTCGCAGTTTTGCCACTGGTTTCGGGGTGGACGTGTCAAACTTTTTCTTAGGCCCCTTTCCTGAAGCAGGAGGGGTGGAGGCTCCCGGGCAATTTGCGGTGAAATGGCCTGCCTCCCCACATTTCAGGCATAATCCTTGCTTCATTCGGATGTCACGGGTGCTGCTCTTCTGCTTCTGGGTGTTGGGTGGGACTCTCCCTCTGGGTGCAGGGCTATGGCCCGCTTGGGGCTCCTTACCCAGTGCAGCTGCGTCATCGAGCTTGATGGTCTTCAAGCAGGTTTCAGTGGCAACAGCTTCTTTCATCCAGCCCGACAGGGTTTCGGGTCTCTTCCGCGCATCACCGTCCGGCGTATCTCGGCGTTGAGCCCCAACCGGTACTGTTCTGCCAGCACCCCATCCGGCCAGCCTCGAACCTTCGCCGCTTGTCTCCAGAACTCGGCGGTGTACTCCCTCACCATCAGTGAGCCTTGTCGGAAGGAGCGAAGGAAGGCTCGAGCCGTCTTGTTCGCGTTGATGTCTTCGAACTGGTCTTTCATCGCCCACATAAACGCGTTGACCTCTCGGAGCTCTCTCCCGTCTTCTTGGTGGAGCATGACGTACCAGTCCGCCACCGCTTCCTTCAGGTGTGACGCGATTGCATCTACGATTCGCTCCTCATTCTGGAACAGATGGCCCCAATTCTCGATGAATTTTCCGGTTCTCACCAAGAAGTATGAGAACTTTTCTGGGGTCCTGTCGAAGTCAGCGTCTAAGAGTTCAGCCAGTTTTGGCAGCAAGAACCCCCACCCTCTTGGCCCTCCCTGCAGTCTCGGTGCCGGCGGTCCCTGTGGTGGGGGCCCCGTGGGTTGGTCCAGGGGTACCCCGGGTTGCCCCGGCACACCTCCGGGTGGCGCCCCGCCCTGGATAGGCACAACTCTTTGGTCGGGTGGTTGCTGGTCATGCAGTGCCTGTTGCTGCCTCCGTTCCATTTCCTCTTGGATACCTTCCGAGATCATCCTGGGGATGCGGGACAAGGACTCGTCTATGAGGCGGAGGATTTGGTCCTGACTGGGATCTCCGTTCCATCTTCGACTCCCTCCAGCCCCCTTGGGGTCCCCAGGTTCTGGGCATGTGTCTTCTGCCCCTTTGTCTGTGCTCAGGTGATAGACTGATCTCTCAAATCGGCTCTCTCGGATCGAAGCCCGGGGGGTGAGGAACCACGTCTCCTGTGTCTCGGCCAGCGGCTTCGACCAGTCCCGCCACTTCGGCCGGGTAGTGACTCCCTCATAGGCGGCTCTGTATGGGTCCCCGTAGGGGCCTCCCAGGTTGTACTCCATGCCCCACGATGCCAGCACATAGGTGACCAGGTTGTCCAGTGGGACAATGGCTGTAGTGACCGGCACTGTCATAACCGGAGGTTTCCCATCCTCCGGTGGATCCTGGATTGGGATAGTCTCTTCTCTGTCACTCATCTCTGCGAGAGAAGCGCTGGGTTCGACCAGTCCCAACGAAGAGGATTCCTAACAAACTGTCAGGTGCCCCAGATAGTCAGTACACACCAGGCCTCATGAAGAAGGATAGTGTTTATTATACTGCAAGCCAAAGCACTAGTACATAAGCATTGTTAGGAATAACCCACAAAGAAGAAGCACCCTTGGTTATACTCTATGAAGGGGGGCCCCTCCCTACACCCTACCACACTACCAATGGTTACATAGCCCGCGCGCGGGAAACCAGCAAAAAGGTGTTACAAATTACATTCCCACAAAGCAGTAAATTCCCAGTCTAGCTGTTGTCTTAAGAAACAGAAAGGAGACAAACAGCCTGGCTCTCAAGGCCAAATGGTTTGATGTGCGATAGCCTGAGCTGGAAATTGCTCCGTTTCCCAGGCAACCCCGTCACCTCCCCACATACCAGAGAAAACACAGATACATTTGTTGGCACCTCCTTCCCACCCTTCACCCCTATGGCAGGGGTACCTGACACAGAGGCATTTAAAAAAACTTAAAAAGAAGAAAGCACTGGGACCTGATGGATTGTCATCAAAAATGTACTTAAAATTTGAAGAACAATTAATACCCCAACTAAAAGAAGTATTTCAAAATATAACAAAAGTAGGAAAGCAGCCTGAAACATGGAATCAAGCATTTATAACACTAATTCATAAAACAGGAACAGATGCCAAAGAGATCAAAAATTATAGACCAATATCTTTCTTAAATGTTGATTATAAAATGTTCACCAACATATTAGCGGCCAGATTAAAAAAAGTCTTGGTGCAAACAATACATCAAGATCAGGCAGGATTTCTTCCAAAGCGTTAGCTTAAAAATAATATAAGAACAATATTAAATGTTTTGGAATACTATGAGATACATCCAGAAAAACAATTGGCATTATTTTTTCTGGACACGGAAAAAGCATTTGATAATGTCAACTGGGAATTTCTGCATCAAAAGCTAGAACTATGGAACTGCGGAACACCCTTTCTTACAATGATTAAGGCAATTTATAAAAGACAAAATGCAAAAGTTATAATCAACGGAGATATAAAACAATATAGAAATACAAAAAGGAACAAGACAAGGTTGTCCGCTTTCACTGTTACTATTTATCTCCCCATTGGAAACATTGAATGACTTAGAGAGAATAATTACATAAGTGGATTGAAAGTAAAAGAAGAGGAATTTAAACTTCAGGTTTTTGCTGATGATTTGGTATTCATCTTGGAAGATCCGTTATCTTCAATTACAAATTTAATTAAAATAATTCAAGAATATGGTCAAGTGGCAGGACTTAAAATCAATTTTAAAAAGACAAAAATTATTACAAAAAAACCTGTGACCAAAGGCAAATACAACAAATCCAAGAAATTTCCTCGATGAAGTTCACAAAAAAAGTTAAATACCTTGGTATTGTGATGACACATAGAAATAGTTTCCTGATAGAAGATAACTATTTGAAACTTTTGCAAAACATAAAGGAAGACCTTAACAGATGGAACGATCTTCAGCTATCTTTTATGGGTTTCTTTTATAGCAACTACAAAAATGAATGTATTACCGAGGATACTTTTTCTAGCACAGAATTTACCAATATTAAAAATATTCAGTATTTTAAGAATTTAGATAAGATTATCAGAGAGTTTATTTGGCATCCTAAGAAACCAAGGATTAGATGGAAGGTCCTGCAGGACAAAAAAGAAAGGGGAGGATTTGGACTACCAAACTGGATCCTATACTACAAGGCGGTATGTATGAGTTGGTTAAAAAAAGGATAACTTTAGAAAATATTAGGAGCTTGAAACTGGAAGGCCATGATTTGAATATGGGATGGCACGCTTACAATTGGTATGGAAAAGATAAAATTCACTCGAACTTTCACTGCCATAAGAGCTGCCCTAATAAAAATATGGAAATTACAGATATAGATCTGGCATTAAAACCTGAAATTTATTTGTTAAATATGCTCCCGGAAAGTTGTGTTAAAAGTGATTGTTATCTTATAACTTAAATAATAACTTCAGCAAGCATTTTGTTAGCCAAAAATTGGAAAATGGAGAATTCCCTCATTGGAAGAATTAATATATAGACTGCTTGAAGTTGCAGAAATGGATAGGTTAAATGATTTATTACAAGATAAAGATCATAATTTGTATAAGAAGAGATGGTCTAAATTATATATGTGGCTTAAACACCATGGTGGATCTAGATTTGAAAATGTATATGTAATTTTATGACATTTTTTCTTTTTGTAATCATAAAAATCTATAAATAAACATTTAAAAAGATAGAATTATCAAATATCTCTTAAATGACACCAACCCTCAAATTACAACTTTGGTTGCTAAATGTCCAGCTGAAGTTATTAAAACCAGATACATACTTTTAAATTGAATTGTATGTATTTTAATTGTTTTTGGTATATTTTAGTTTGTTGCAATTGTTATGATATGTGTTTTACTGTTTCATTATGCCATTAAAGATGACTGAACTGAACTGACTGACAAATAATGTCACGTTTGTTATTTGAAGCCCATTGTCTGAAACAGTCAGTTCATACAAACATGGTGTGGGGGTGTACCATGCAAGCCAGGAAACACAGGTTAAATTGCATTAAGGCTGCAGTCACACTGGTGGCTTGGCACAGTATGGTGGTGCCTCAAATTGTACCAGTTCAAAGTGTAGCAGACCATTTCATCCAGACTGCACACCCTGTGGTGGGTTACCCATGTGGCCATTAGTGTTGCCCTTCAACCACAGGACGAGCTGTAAAAGGGTGGGTTTTATTTAAATGCAGGCAGATGGATGAGCATATGCGCTCATGCACATATGAACAACAACAACAACAAAACCAGTGGTGGAAACTGATCTGCAAGTTCATGTCCCGGTCCTGTGGCAGCGAGGAGCAGATGAGCCGGCCCTGCTCACCCCAAGGGGAACCCGACGCCCAGCTGGTGACCTACGCCCCCGCTGGGCTTGCAAGTGGCTTGGGGGAGGAGAAGACGAGAGGACGAGCCCGGCCTTGTTGCTGCGACCCGTGGGGCGCATCCCAGGGCAGCAAAGAGGTAGGAGCCCCACCCCTGAAGGCTCAGGCCAGCAGTGCTGGCGGCACGGCCCTTGGGCCAGCAAGGCCACCGATGGCACAGGAACAACCGCACCCCAGATGGCAGGCAGGCGTCCTGCCTTATCAAGGGGGTGGGGCTTGGCAAGGGGTGGAGGCGGTGCTGGGAGTGGGACAGGAGGAATAAAAGGAGGTGGGGATGGAGAGACCAGGGAGGAAGAACGTGCCAGGGAAGAGCCAGCTGAGAGAGCCAGAGAGGAACCGAGGGAGGTTCAGTGGGACGAACTACAGGGCATGGAGCAGAGGGGCAAGAGGGATGGCATCAACCCCACCCCCTGCTGTTCTGAGGTCTCAATGTCCCCGCTACCCTTGGACCGGCCTCAGTTTCCAGCACCGCACCTCCTGCAAGGAGGCTCGGCATCATGGCTACAGGCAGGAGAGCGCTGGGGGATCAGCCTGGACTTGACAGTTCAGATGTCCCTTCCGGGTTCCTTTTGCCGCAAGAGAGTTCAGATGTCAGAAATCCCAGAGGGAACTGTGAACAATCCATTCATACCAGACTTTCCCCAGTATCTGTTTATTCTGCTTGTATCACAGAACAATACGGGCTGCTGACTGCATCATGGGAGGCAGATGGCCTCATCTGGAGGGGCCCATTTATTCCGCCTGGGTAACATCACTATAGGGCCACAAACTGCATGTGTGACCACAGCCTAGATATTACATATAAATTCGTGCCACAGTGGCTTAGAAATTCTCCTGGCCCCACCAGTCTCTGATTTTAAGCTCTGCTGGACAATACAAAGTTTGCATGGCGTTCCATTTCTACCTTTGTCACCTCTGCAGGATAATACATCATTAAGTGCCATTTGCTAGAAAACCCCACACAGTATACGTATTCAGAGGCACTTACTGCACAAAAGCATTTGAGTTATCCATTATTTCAGACCCCTTTGGAAAAACAATCCTGAAAGTAAAACAGAAGGCTAATATAATGAAATGTCATTCATCATTTATAGTGTATAATGCTTTATTGTGATTTTTCTATAAAGCACCAGACAAAGGAATTTGTGCACTGAAGCCAACATTCATCTTCCCTAATAAGTCAATGTGCTAAACAATAATAACTAACCCCAAAGAGGATAAAAATGCCTGTAGACAGTTCAGCTGTGGTCCATTGAAAGGTGGGGAAAATGTGCCAAGTGAAAGAGAGGGGCAACGAGAGAATTCTGCTAAAAACATAAATCTAAATATCTTCTATACATTCCCACATATTGAATCATGTTATCAATTTGGTATATTCAAAATTCTATCTGAACAGAATAATGCACAGGAAGATTTGTGCAGAAATGCAGGTTCAAAAATCTTCCATTACAGTGGTGATAGACCCAAATCTAGTGAAAGTCACTGTTAAAAAGTGTCCCTCAGCAGCTGAACCTTTCCTGGAGAAAGAGACCCGAATTGCGGCTGTTTGCTGGGATCTTCAACTGGGCTACCTGCATCAGGACTCATAGGCATGTTTGTCCCTAACACAACATTGTCCCTAACTGTAACGCTTGACATCTCTCCAGGGGAATGAATGGTGGCTGGTCGCGTGTGTGGAGACGTGCCCTGGCGTCATGACCCCCTCTGACCAGCCCAGCAAATCTGACCCCTCAGGGGAGGAGCCTGAAGCATCAAGGTCAGTGACTAGGGTTGTCACCCCCCTAGTGGAGGCAGGGGACCCCCCAATTTTGGGCCCCCCGATCCACTACCAGACAGCTGGTCAGTGGGGGAAACCCCACCCCCGAACAGCAGCATCCCATAGGGATGCCCCTGATGCAGTGACATCACCGGTAGTAACGTCATCATACCGGGGCTGTTGCATGGTGACACTCTAGCATTTGGGAATAGGAACTCTATGGTTACCACAGGATTTTGTCCCAAATGATAGAGCGTGTGTGAGAGCCTAGCATGATGATGTCACCACCAGCAGAAAAATTCCAATGAGAAGCTGGGAGCTCCCCGCTGCAGATAAGAAGCGACCTGGCAACCCTACCAGTGACTGAGGAGGACCTGAGGGACCAGCACTGCAGAGGTGCCTGCCAGGAATGTACCAGCACCTGCGAAGGAAGGACCGGCAGCACCAGAAGCCACATGGCCAGCCCCTGCAAGGGAAGCCTTGCCACCAGCCCCTGAGTCAGCTGCTAAGCCTCCACCAGGCAGAACTCAAACCTGGGCCTGCAGCCCCTCAGGACCCTCTCCTGCTCAGCTGGAATGGTGGCAGTGGAAAGCCAGGGCTGAGGCAGCACAAAGGAGGTGAAGTGCCTGAGTGGCTGCCCATAACCTCCCTGTGGACCTAGAGTAGAGTGCTGAGGACAGTGCTTTCTCACAAGTAGAGAAGAGTGCTGAGGACAGTACTTCCTGTACCAAAGCACAGAACAGACACAGAAACACAACACCTGCCTGAAGTGCAGCTGATCTTGGTTACCCCTTCGCCTATTTGGGAGGAGGCTTGAGAAAGCTGCCTTGCTGGGCCAGCTGGTGCACTCAGCACAGGTCTGTGTTCCTCCAGCTTCAGTTCCTTGGTGCCAGCTTCTGATTGCCAGCTCCTGTTGATGCCCTCTGAGTCTCACTGTCTCGGCCTGAGGGCACTACTCTGGAGGAGTTCTGACCGAGCTTGCCTGCAAAGCACAGAACATCCTTCACTCTGGGGCTATAGCCCAATATTTTGTGTCTGGGGGCTTGCAAAAGCTCCACACTTGGTTTTAATAGCTTTTCCCTGTTGGCAGTAGACAGGTGGAAAGGGGGTTGCTCCCAAGCATCGCCCAGCCTGTCGGGTGCTCTGATCAGTACCAGGCCATCAAATCTTCATAAACACAAATGGCTCTCCCAGCAGAATGCAATGAGATGGCCGGCTCACATCTTCACTAGAACCTGACTCTTAGAAAGTGACAGTGATCTGGGATTCAGGAGGCTAAACTGTGGCTGATTCTGCACCCATCCGTTTCCCCCAGTTTTTCCACAGCCATGTCAGGTCGTAAATCTCCCCTCTACACTGCAGGCTGCTTTCACTTCCTTTGTTCATTAGGTTTTATGGTATCTTCTGCATAGATTTATGGCCATTCAGGGTTGACTTCATAGTCAGTACTGCATTGCCCTGGGACATTTGAATGTGGCTTTGAGCTGAACTTTTTCCTCGTTGCTGAAAAAATGTGGAGTGAATGCCAGATGCAGAATGGAACCATATCTTGCTGGAGACTTCAGGAAGGAAAGCACTTGAAGGGCTGTCATATAGAGGAGGGTGTGGAGTTGTTTTCTGTTGCCCCAGAAGGTTGGACCAGAACCAATGGGTTGAAATTAAATCAAAAGAGTTTTCAGCTAAATATTAGGAAGAACTTCCTGACAGTCTTATTAAATCTTAAAAGTGCCACTGGATGTGACCAGAGGAGGGCAACGAAGATGGTGAGGGGTCAGAAGACCAAGTCTTATGAAGAAAGGTTGAAGGAGCTGGGTATGTTTAGCCTGGAGAGGAGATGACTGAGAGGTGATATGAGAACCATCTTCAAGTACTTGAAGGGCTGTCAGATAGGGGACGGTGCAGAGTTGGTTTCTGTTGCCTCAGAAAGCCAGAACAGAACCAGTGGGTTGAAATTAAATCAGAAGAATTTTCCGCTAAACATTAGGAAGAGCTTCCTGACTGTCAGAGTGGTTCCTCAGTGGAATAGGCTTCCTCGGGAGGTGGTGGGCTCTTCTTCTTTGGAGGTTTTCAAATAGAGGCTAGATGGCCCTCTGATAGCAATGTTGATTCTGTAAACTTAGGCAGATCATGAGTGGGAGGGTTGCCTCAGTGCTTAGTTCTTGTGGCCCTTTCTTACACACCCAGGGAAATGTTGATCACCACTTTGGGGTAAGGAAGCCATTTTCTCCAGGCCAGTTTGCCTGGGGATCTTGTAGGTTTTTTTGTCAACTTCTGGGCATGGAACAGGGGTCACTGAGGGTGTGGGAGGGAGGTGTTTGTGAATTTCCTGCATTGTGCAAGGGGGTTGGACTAGATGACCCTGGAGGTCCCTTCCAACTCTACGATTCTATGTGAGCTACTGGGGGAGAGGTTAGACAGGAGATAAATTCCCTTAGGTATATGGGAAAGGGGTCCATATTGGCTGATTCCAAAGAGGGATAGATTGCAGGAAGGAGCTTCCGTACTGGGCTCCGTCTTGGAGGAGGCAAAGGGCAGGCAGCCTTGGCAAAGGCTCCAAGGGAATGGGAAGCTTTTAGAACACTGAACTTTGTGATTCAAAGAGCCTGCTAAAGAACAAGACCCGCTGTGGCACGAGTAGGGCTGAGGGACAAGAGGACTGCATGTTTGCACCTTTCTTTGTATTCCTCTCTCAGTCCATTGCTGTACAGAGTATTTGTGTGGACTTTTCTTTTTTAAGGGCCTTTAATAAACACTTTGCTGTTTTAAATGCTGGTAGTGGCTCTGTGGGCCACATTCAAACATGCTATCTAAATGGATGCCAAGGGAAGGGAGGTGGTTGGTTGCTAGATAACTGTTTCCGTGGGAGCAGGCAAGTGTGTTAAGCAGGGCTGCTGAGAGCCACCATGGGCCCATGGACAAAGATTCCATTTCCCCCCCCCCATATGACCCTGATCCAAACCAATATCATAGCAAAACAAACAAATCATTTGGCTTGCTATTACCATGAACCTATACTAATAAAAGAATTGGCCTCTCTGTCCATGTTGGTTTGCTTCTTTGTTTAATATCCTGCCTTTCTGCCCAATGGGGACCCAAAGCAGCTTACATCATTCTCCTCTTCTCCATTTTATCCTCACAACAACCCTGTGAGGTAGATGAGGCTGAGAGTGTGTGACTGGCCCCAAGGTCACCCAGCAAGCTTCCATGGCAGAGTGGGGGATTTGAACCCAGCCCCTAGTGGCTGCAACCAGAAGCACTTTAAAATAAATGGAAAAACCTTGGGCTGGATGCAGCATGAGGCTGGCTTCAAGGGCCCTCCAGCTGACAAGGGCCCCCCAAATGTTGTCCCCCCCATACCCCTCTGTTGGCGGTCCTGGTGGTAAGCGATCCCCGTGGTAGCAGGAGGAGGCAATAAGCAGAGGCTTTGACCGGCAATGCAGAAGGGGAGCTGGGAGTTCTGACTCTCTCAGTGGGAATTTCCAAAATCAAGCAGCTGGTGGCAGTGTACCGAAGGAAAGGCACAAGAAAACCCCTTCTTATGCCTTGCCTTGTCTTCACTGGCTGGTTTTTAAGGTCTTGGCTTCTTCTTAATGGGTTGTTCATTGCTTTGTTTTATTGTCTCAGTTGTAAGCTGCCTCAATTAATAAATAGTTTGACATATTTAATATTTATTTATTCAATTTATACCCCTCTGTAAAAAGAAATGCCTTACATAGGGTTGGCAGCTCTGGGTAGGGAAATACCTGGAGATTTTGTGGATGCAGCCTAGAGAGGGTAGGGTTTGGGGAAGGACTTCAGCAGGATGCAATGCCATAGTGTGTCCCCCCTCAAAAGCAGCCATTTTCTCCAGGGAACTGGTCTCTATTGTCTGGACATCAATTGTAATAGAGGGAGATCTCCAGGTCCCTGATGGAGATTGGCAACCTTAGTCTTATACATCCTCCTGAATGCCAAAGAGGGTTGCCTGCTCTGGATTGGGAAATACCTGGAGATTTTGGGGGTGGAGCATGAGGAGGTTGGGGTTTGGGGCCTAATGCCATAGAGTCCACCTTCCAAAGTGTCCCTTTTCTCCAGGTGAACTGATCTCTGTCACTTGGAGGTCAGTTGTAATAGTGGGTGATCTGCAGCCACTACCTGGAGGTTGGCAACCCTAATGCCAAAACATCTGGGCTGAGGTGGATTTCTCTGCACTAACTGTTCCAAAAAGCAGGGGCCATAACTGCAAAAGCCCTTCTGTCTTGTCCCAGGGATTTAATCAGCCTCAAGTTGCATTTGGCCTTCACTCATAGGTTAAGGCAGGGATGTCAAACATGCAGCCTGGGGGCTGGATCAGGCCCCCAGAGGGCTTCCATCAGGCCACAATGGAACTGGCCATCTCCTGCTTCCCGTTCTGCTGCTGCTGCATCATAGCTTGCTTTGCCAGACTCTCTTAATCACTCAGCCATTCCATGTTTTAACCGGGGTCCTAGACTCAGAACTCTGAGCATGAGATTTCTGTGGTGAATGCCGATAAATCAAAAGTAGGCTTGCAGCTTACAGAGCTAATGTTTTAAGCATGTTTTTATTTTAAGTAAAAAATATATCTCTGTCGCTTATAACGTTTATATCTCCGCTACCTGGCATTACATTTTGTGACACACATGGCCCGGCCCAACATGGTCTCATTTATGTCAGATCCAGCCCTTGTAACAAATGAGTTCGACACCCCTGGGTTAAAGGAAGAGTCATTACCTAAAGTTTGCAAGGTCTGGGCTCTAGAAGTTAGAACAAGGATATTGAATTGAGGTTTGAAGGTCAGCATTCATCCAGCAATTTTCATAAAACAAGATGAATACCCTGAAGTTTTTGCTCTTGTTCAGAACAAAACGTAGTGGGCTATTTAAAAGGAGAAGAATTGGAACACTGAGGCTGTTGAGCATTGAAGAGTTGCCTTTTTGATCATTTTATGATGAAGAAATTAACGTCTTAGAATCAATGACTTCAGTAGGTTTATTTTTGTTTTTCAAGCTGAGGAAAGATGATACCGTATATTAAAAGACTCAAGAATAAATCTGGAAACATCATTAATCCTCATGCCTAAATGAAATATATGAAGAATTTGTTAGATTTTTAAAGAAATCCAGAACTGTTGACTCATGAAAAATAATGACAGTGATCAAATTTGCTGGTATGGACCATGAAACCTGAGGCAATCAAAGATGGAGAGAGCTTGACTTATGTTAATGTGGAGAATGAACTTTAATTAGGGTAACACTTGTCTTAGATTTAAAAATAGTAATAACAAAAGCGTGGACACTCATCCAGTTTAAAAATATCAAACCATTCAAGATTTATATTTTCTGATTACATGAATCACTACTTTTAAAAAGAATGTCAATGGGACGTGAAGTTTAATATTTGCAAGAGAATGCATTGTTTGGCTAGAAGGGACTTTGGTGCATTAAATTCACACAAGCTTTACCAAAGTGACCAAAGACTTTTCTATCCCATTAAAATGAATTACTAGTTCCAATTTTTTCCACTCAGGGTTTGTTTTGCTTTCTTTAAATATGAAATTCAAGATGCTATTTTGACCTTGAAAGTCCTGGGATCTCCCTGTATAACCATTCCCATTCCAAGCCACATAATATAAGAGATGGGGGGGGGCATGAAAGCTTATACCCAGAATTAAATTTTGTTAGTCTTAAAGGTGCCACTGGACTCAAACTTTGTTCTGTTGCTTCAGACCAACACGGCGACCCACCGGAATCTATTTTCACGGAAGGCCCACAATACAGTGAGTCACATTGCCTAAGGTCCGTGGATGAATAAAACTGCAAACAGCTAGCCTTTCACCAACAATACCAATGGGACATTTGTTAGCTTATCTAGTGAATTAACATTCAGGGTTCTTAATTAAATAGTTTAGACTCAATGAACTAATACACTTATTATGTTCATATGTACTTCAATACACTGTTACCTACTGATAGCTTTGGGGAATGTTAAGGAGGGCCCAAGACTATGTTTGACCCTAGGCCAAGGGCTAACCTCTGCTTGGCCCAGTTCAAGACTGATAGAAAGAGCCCACACAAAGTAACAGCATTATATCATAACAGGGAATAAGTAAGAACTTGTCTGTGGAACTTGTCTGTGTCTAAGTAAGAACTTATACTGTGGAAGAAGAGCTGGAGTCCTACGGTTGCCAGGTACTCACCACGTGCCAGTGGGGGGTGGGAGGGAGCCTTCTGTGAGTGGGGAGGGTCTCCGCCCCCAAACAGCAACCTCGCCGGGTGACGTCACTGATGCAATGATGTCACGTGGAAGTGACACCATCATGTCAGGGCCATTGCACAGTGATGCTCTGGTTTGAGGGCATAACTCTGTGGTAAAATTGCCCTCACACTGGAGCATCGCCATCTGATGTCCCTGACATGATGATGTAGCTTCCACATGACATCATCACATGAGTGATGTCACTGTTTGGGGGTAGAGTTTCCCCTGCCGACCAGTTGGTCAGCGATGGGCAGAAGCCCCAAAAACCAGGGAGTTCCCCACCCAGACCTGGGGAATGGCAGCCGTACAGAGTCCTTTCGTGCTGAGATTTAGGAGGCTCATTAAAGGTGAGCTAATGTTATGTGAGAAGGCTGTGGTGACCACCATACTTCTCTGGTGATTGCTATTTTGTTAGCTTAATTATTGTTGATGTGTGATTGAATTATGTCTGATTTCCCATTTGGTTTGCATTTGATATTTTATCAGTTTGATGTTGGCTTTTAAATTTGCTTGCAAACTGTCTGGCACTGTAAAAGAAAGATACAAATATTTTATATAAAAATATTAATTAAAACTGCATGACTTGATATCAAAGTCCAAGAAACCTAACCAGCCAGTGGTCATGGTACATGTTGGCACCAATGATGTAGTCATGAGGTCCTGGAGGAAAAAATTAGGCTGCTAGGCAGGAAACTCTAAGGTAGCCTTCTCAGAAGTGCTCCCTGTTCCACACGCAGGGCCGGAAAGACAGGCACAGATCAGGAGTCTCAATGCGTGGATGAGATGATGATGTAAGGGAGAAGGGTTCAAGTTTGTTAGGCACTGGGAGGCTTTTTGGGACAAGAGGGAGCTGTACAAAAGAGTAGGTCTCCACTTGTCCCAAGAAGGAACCAGGCTGCTGGCACTCAAAATCAAAAAGGTAGCAGAGCAGTTTTTAAACTGAATATTGGAGGAAAGCCGACAAGAGATGAAAAGTCTTCGGTTCGGAATGGCTCATCTCAAAGAGATGAAGGGGTAGCTGTTACTTCACTACAACGAAAAGGGTTAGAATTGTCCACTGAGACTGTGACTAACGATAGGACTGCCTGGCAAGGTCTCGAAACAGCAAGAGGAAAGTTGTAGGCTTAACATGCATGGGAAACTATAGGTGTCTATACACAAATGCTAGAAATGTCTGAGGTAAAATTAGGGAATTGGAATGCTTGGTGTTGGGAGAAAAAATAGACATTGGCCGAGGACAGACTGGCAATTTGCCCCGGGATGGGACCCAGGCCGACAACGACTCAATACCGGATTAAATGGAATGTTCACACAGGCACATCTGCCTGGCGTCCCCCACCCGGAGCTTACCGGAGCCCTCGCGCTTCAGTGCCGGTTTTAAAAAACTCCTGTAAAAAGCCGTCGTGAATCGGAAAGCTCGCTCTCATCGCACGTTTCTCCGCTTGCGGGTTGTCTGAACAGGCAGGCGGGAAGCTGGGCGGAAGCCGCATTTGTTCCGTGTTCCGGCGGTGGCGCGCCCCGCGTGGATGCGCATGGGCACTGAGCCGGAAATTGCGCTCATGCGCACAAGCGCACAAGCACGCGAAACAAGCCCAGTGGCCATAAAAACCCTAACCCAGGAGCACCCAGGCATCAGGCAGTATGAGTGGGGTCAGAGGAGTTTCGTGGAGGAGGGCAGAGACTCTGGACCTGCTGGCAGTGTGGGGTGACCCCATGGGGCAGGAGACCCTGGGAGAGAGCCACAGGAACAGGGAGGTGTTTGAGGAGTTGGCACAGAAGATGGTGGCCCTGGGCCACAACCGCACAGTGGATGAGTGCCGCTCAAAAACAAAGGCCATGAGCCTCATGTACTGGTGCACACTAGAGCATAACAGTGTCTCTGGGAATCAGCGAACAACCTGTCCATATTACAAGATCCTGGGCAGGATTCTCCAGGGTGATGGCACCACCCGCAGTCGAAGAGTGCGCAATAGCCTCCCCCTGCAGACCTGCCCATCCAGCAGTAGGTCACAGGACAGCGGACCGAGCCAGCCAGCGGCAGGGCCAGAAGAGGGGTTCCACCTCACCCTGGAGCCAGAGGAGGAGGAGGAGGAGGAAGCCCCTGAAGTGCTGGTGCCAGGTAAGTGTGAAGTGTCCAGCACAGGCCTCCGCCCTGGCTGCTGCTCAGATACCCACATGCCAGGATGCTGCTGTCACATTCAGACGTTGGCGGTGGGGGCGGAGTCCATGACATGCCAACAGACCCTGGGCCAGGCATGTCTCCCATGACACAGGTCCGGCCACCCAACCACGTGGAGAATGTGTGGGTGTGGCACGTCAGGTTAGGTCTGCACTGGGAGGTCCCCAGGCCTCTGGAACCCAGCGTGTCGACAGGCGCATCCCCATGGTCCTGCCAATGTGCCCCCGGGCCAGTGACAAGTGCCAATGCAGGTGGGTGTGGCAAAGGGTGGGAACTGTCGGAGGTCCCCTGGCCCCCCCCCGCCAGCAGCGATCCCCAGCGGCTCACAGCGGCATAGGCGACATCACACGGATTGGCGCCCTGCCGCAGGAATCATAGGCCCAAGCCATGGTACCCGTGCGGCAGCCTTCGGGATGATGCATACCTGCGCTGGCAGTAGTGCAGAAAGATGAAGGTTGGCCCTGGGGACCCTGCAGTCCACGGAGGGCATCGCTCAAAGGGTGGTCAAAGGTCCGGGGAAGGGAACCGAGTCCACCAGCCGGGCGGAGAGGCCAAGCAAGGGGTGGGGCTGAAGCCCACAGACAGCCTCCCCTGGCCACTCGACCCACCACTGCTGGTGAGTAGGGTTTGTTGCCACCAGGGCCGCCTTTGGCCCGGTGACGTAAACCAACGAGTACGTGTGAGGCACCCCTGCAGGCAGATGGAAGGGGTGGCCACACAGGCGCCGACAGCCATTCCTGGCTGCACCACAGGTCCCCCACCCGAAAGCCGCTTCAGCCTGCCCCATTCTTCCCCATGTAGACACCCTCGAGCCGCCACAAGAGGAGCCAGAGGATCCTCAGGACAACACCGTCGTGGAGGAGGAGCCGCGGCCGGGTAGGGAGACGGGCCCTGGCCATGCCAGGAGTTGGCCGATTGGCCACCGGGGAACCCTGGCCACCACGGAACACGCTGGCTTCCGGCCCTCGGAGAGTCACCCCGGTGGTGGAGGCCATGGAGGACCCCTGCACGTGGTCCAGAGTTGAGAAATGGGTCTGGCAGTCCATGGGCAGGGTCTCCGTAGGGCCCCCCACAACCCAGATGCGGCCGGAGCCCTGGGAAAGGGGCCCCCTGCGCCCGTGGGACTGACCAGTCTTCCCCCTGCCCCAACACCACCATAGGCCCCTCAGGAGCTGGCAGCCTGGAGAGGGACCGGACCCCCGGACGTGGGACCCAGGACACAGCAGGTGAGTGGCCATGCTGGGCTCCTGCATGAGGGGAGCCATGGTGCAGATGCCGAAGCTTTGCATCACAACTAGGGGTGGCCCATGTAAATGGCTGTATTCTGGAGCCATGGCTCCCCGTGGTGGGCCGCCATTCCCACAGGTCAGTGGCCCACAGAGACAGCACCCCCTGGGCCACAGTGACCCAGAACCACAGGCGCGATGACTGGGATACCTGTCCCCCTCTCCGCAGATGTGCATCCTGGGGCCCCCCTTGCCCAACTGTCCCCGAACACCAGGATGGTGGTCACCCAGGCACGGAGGCAGCGGGTGTCAGCCCTTCAGAGAGTGGGCAAGCGGCTCCTGGAACAGGCCAACCGGCACCACGAGGCCCTGGAGGAACGAGGCACCCGGGAGCAACAGGACTTCCTTGAAGAAATGCGCCGCCTAAGGGAGGAGGAGCGTGAGACGAATCGTTCCACTCGTGAGCTCCTGCAAGTGACGCTGGACACTCTCTCTCGCATAGCCACATTCGTGGCTGAGCCATGTGGCATGGCCCCCACCCCAGAATGTGGCTGCAACATGGCAGGCCGAGGTCGGCAGAGGGGGGTCGCCAGGGCTGTCACTCGTGGCCGTGGCGGCGCCCTCAGGGGAAGGACAGCACGGCGGAGCGGAAGGCCCAGGCCCCAGACGAGGGCCCCCAACTCACCACCCAGATGAGCCCAGTTGACGAGGCGAGGCAGGTGTCTGGAGTGGCAGTGGCAGCTCAGAAGCCCTCCATGCACCCCTGAAGGAAAGGCTGCAGAGACAGGTGGTGGGAACTTTGAAAAACATTTATTCAAACAGTCAACTGTGGTGTGGGAAGAACTTGGAAATAAACAGTGGCAACCACACACCGCCCGTCATGTGAGCCTCATTTCGTGGGAGAACGGTGAAGGGGTGGGGGCGGCGAGGCTAGACGTGCCCATCTGGACAATCGGTAGGCCCAGTCATCCCTCGTGGCTGCTGTCTGTGGCCAGGGGCTCTGTGTCGGTGCCCTCCGTCCTTGGCTGTTGGTCCTGAGCGGCGAGGAGCGTCTGGAGATCCCTCCGCATGCGCTGCATGCCTTGTTGCTGAATGTGGAGGAGGTGCACCATGCGCTCAACTGTCGGGGGAGCCAAACATGGGCCAGGTCAGCCACCCCATAGTGACACTCGCGCCCCCCCCAGACAGCACAGTGTGGTGGCGGCAGGGACCCCTGGGGTCTTGCATGCCCCCCCCAGGCCGCTGCCGCCATCCACCGTGGCCTGGTCCCTCATGGGGGGGTCTGTAAATGTCGCCATGGCATACTCACATCGCAGTTCAGTCTGCTCGGCCAGGGCCGTCAGGCGAGCTGCCAGCGTTGCCAGGGTCGGGGCATCCTCCGCCACATCCTGGAGACCAGCAGGACCTGGTTCCTGACCCCCTGAAAGGACATGGGTTGGCCTGTGTCAGTACTGGCAAGCTTCCAGAGCGGCCCGTCGACAGGGGGACCTACCAGTATCAGAGGCGGACTGGGATTCTACCGTCACGGGTGGCTCGGGCGTCCGAACACCCCCTCTGCCACAGGAGTTGTCTCTGGAAACAAAAACCCCACGGCATCATGTAGGTTACCCAGACAGCCACACACACGCACCCTGCCCCCCCCCGTAGCCCTGGAGCTGCAACCGGCATCCGCGGGTGTCGGGCCCCAGGCATGTCACCAGGCCGGTGCCCAGTGTGGGTGGTGGGCCTGGCCGCCTCCCCAGTTGGCGGACACAAGAGGGTGCCTGACAATGCCAATCAGCACAGCCCCAGCCCCCCTCCCAGCATTCCAGGCCGGGCCACCCCGACGCCACGGGGGGTCTCGACGTCGCATGGGCCCGAGCCTCTGCTCATGGCTGACTGCTCCCCGGGCCGTGCGATAATGGGCTCCCGGAGGGCCATCCGCCACATGAGACTCACCGGCTTCGCTGGCCTCTGGAGTGGTGTGGAGGACGACGACGGGCCCCTCCCCCGCTGCAGGTCCCCTTGGCTCTATGGGGGGGGCAAGGGGAGCAGTTAGTCCTGGTCCGTGGCCAGGCCGGGCACCTGGCAGCACCTGGAACCCACGTGCAAGACACACAGGCCCCCGGGGGCCACCCTTGGTGGACCTTCTTGGGTGGCCTGGCCCCGTTCTCACTGCCACGTGTCCAATGCGGCCCCGGCCGCGGTGGCCAGGGCCCCTACAGCCCCTGCAGCTGGCGGCACCCATGGTGCCCCAGCAGCTGACGCCACCTACCTGGGCGCCTCTCCACTGGCGCCCCTGTGGCCTCTTCCTCGGAGGAGGTCCGGGAGGCGGCTGGAGGTCCCCCAGCTGGCCTCCGGCGTCTGCACCGACGGGGACGGAGCCCTGTGGGGGGGAAAGGTATTCCTGGATCACTGAGCACTTGCACGTGCCGCCTCACCCCCCAGGGCCACAGCCACCCACGGCCATCCCACCATGGGTTCCGCCAATGCCACAAGCTCACCAGGGACATGTCGCTGCCTCCACGATGGCCGGCCTCCCTGCTCCCAGAGGGCCTGCAGGAGCCGGAACCGGGGGGGTCGCTCTCCCCGGGGGGAAATGCCGTCCCAGTCTTCCAGGGCCTCGAAAAACTCTGCCTTCTCCCGCTTGAATTTGGCCCTGCATTGGATGGCCGAGTGGGGGTAGCCTGCCTGTGTCAGCACCTCAGCCACTCTGGCAAAGAGGCCCAGGGTTGGCAGATGGGTGCTGGCCATCACCCTCCTGCCGGCCTCGATGTCATGCAGGGCCCTGAGGAGCAGCTCCACCTCCTCGTCCATCCAGTAGACCCCCAGCCGTTTGGGCTCCATGTCCTGGGGCTGCATTTGGAGGGAGAGGCCTGGAAACGGCAGCGTCGCCAGCGACGTCGGCAAGGGCGGAGAGGCGTTTGGGCGGGGGCGCATTTGGGCGGGGCCGCGGCTATGCGCACGCCCAAGGATTCCCGCCTCAGACGGCACGGTGGCCGCTCTGTCTTCCTCTCCCTTCCTCCCTCCCCCCAGCACAGGAAGCAAACCGGGCCACAGCAGCAGGGCTCTGGGCATGGCATGGACAGAACGGACGCGCGTGACGGAGCGCGGCCAGGCGTTTGGGCAGGGACGCACTTGACCGCGCACGTGGCCATGCGCATGCCCAGGTTCCCCAGGGATGGGTCGGCAGCACCACAAATGCTCACGGCCATCCCCCCACTGCGGGTCTCCCTCAGTCAACGGACTCCTGAATCATGTCGTTCAGCCCTGCGCCGTCCATATCATCCTGCCATCTGAGAAGCAGAATTCCAGCAGAAGCCAGGAGTGGCTGGGTCCTGGACAGCATGGCAGACTGGGTCACTGTCTCCCTCTCCAGGACTGGGCCTCCGGCCTCTGGAGACCATAGGCCTCCAGTGGCCGGTCTGAGCTGGAGCCACGGAGAGAGGGGTTCAGCTCGGAGCCAGCGCCTGTCTTGGCACTGTGCTCGATGGACTCAGGCCACACTTCCCCCCCCCCTGCACATGGGTCAGCCAGTGCAGCCACATTCCTGCGGGACACCGGTTTGACTAGGCAACCTTGGCCCCCCAGGGGCCAGGAACACCATGTATTCTCCCCTGCGGGGGCGGGGGGCAGCCTGTGATGGATGTCTAGGTGTGTTCCTCTCAATACATCATGGTGACCCATGTTGACTGTCCCCCATGGGAAGGCCAGCAGCCAGCCTGCCACGCCACCCACGGGCAGGCAGTCCACGGGGGGTCTCCCTTCCTGGTGCCACATCCAGTGGACAGGGCTTGGTCAGTTTCCCAGCCAGGGAGCCATAGCTAGCTGGGAAGGACCCTGGGGCTTGGGCGTGGCCCATGGGCGGCCAGGGCCAGCACCCACTTCCCAGCCTCAGCCATCAGGGAGTGCCCGTCACATCCTCTGTCGCTCAGCCTGTCACACTCCCAGGTCTTGGTGGCGGCCTCTGGCCCGGCTGGGGCCTGGGATGTACGCCACTGGGTCGGAGCTGGCCTTGCCCACGGTACTCTGGGGATCATCCGTCGCCCCCGTGTGTCGCCACACCTAGCTCTGGGCTGGGTTCCTGCTGACACCCCTGGCTGCCCCCCATCACCCAGGGGGGCCTTCTCTTCCCTCACCCACCGGGCGAGGATGCTGAGTCGCCCCCAAACAGCCACCCATAGGCACAACCTCCAATTGGGGCCGCCAGGCGAGGCAGTGGAAACCCCATTGGTGGGGCCAACCTCAGCTGGGCCTCCCTGGTGGACCCTCCCCACACCCAGCCACGGCCCTGGTAGCCACCTGGGGAATGAGGGACGCACACACAAGCAGCCTGAGCGAATCAGCTTCTTTATTGGAGCCATCACGTTGATGGGTGCTTGCACACTGGTCAGCGCTCGGGACTCCTAGCCAGTCGCCAGGGGGTCCTCTGTCCCATGTCCAAGCCGCCACGTGCGACCACAGTCCACTTGTGCTCATTGTTGGTGCCTCATCAGCCATGTGACTAGTGCCTCCCTCACCGCACTTCCCTCTGCCCGATTGATGACATCCACCCTCCGCAGTGGGGGCCTCGACCCTGGGGCCTGGGCCGGCTCCTCATCCGCCTCACGCCTGATGATGGCATGGCCCCGCTCCTCACAGATGTTGTGTAGAGTCATGCAGGCAGCCACCACCAGATTGTAACTTGCCTCCTGGACATCTAGTTTCAGTGCGAGGTGACGCCAGCATGCCTTTAGACGGCCGAAGGCGTGCTCCACGACGTTCCTGGCACGGCTATGTGCCCTATTGAACATGGCCTGCCGGTGGTTCAATGCACCCTTGTACGGGGTTATCAGCCATCTCCTGGAGGGGTATGCGGCATCACCAAGGATGAGGGGGGGAACCAGAATGCCTTCTATGAGGGCCGTGGTGTTCCCCGGGACAAAAACCCCCACGTCCATGGCCCTGCAGAGGTGTGACTGGCGGAACACGTGGGCATCGTGGCTGTGGCCAGCATGGCCCACGCAGATGTCAGTGAACCTGCCCCAGTGGTCGATGGTCCCTTGGAGTACGACAGAGTAGACGTGCTTCCGGTTTAAGAAGTCATGTGGGAGGTCGGGTGGTGGCTTGACAGGGATGTGGCAGCCATCCACGGCGCCCGCGCACTGGGGGAAGCCCAGCGCCGCGAACCCATCCATGATCTGCGGGGGACAGAGACTTCAGTTAACGACAGCCCAGCAGCCTCCCAGAACCCGGCTTCCCTCCCTGGTTCACTGACACAGTTATGGCACACGGCCACATTGTGCCTGCTGGGGTGCAGTGTGCGGCAAGACAGGGCATCGCCGATGGGGGCTGCAGAGCCGTTGTCCCTTCATCCGGGTCACGGACCAGGGTCAGGCTCCCCTTCCCTCGGGCTCCCTCGCTTCACCGGTGTCCATCTGACCCCGCTACCGCGTCCTGCTGTGGAGGCCCTTGGCCTGGCTCCACACCCTTTCTCTCCCTCAAAGCCCCATGTCGGTGTGCCCTTTTATCCAACCTTTGCCCTGGGGGCCGATGGCCTTGGGGCAACGACAGTTTCCCTGGGATGTTGGTACTCCCTCCCCGCCATGTTGGGGCCGGCCTGCCATGTCTGTCTGCACGCTCTGTGGGCTCTGCAGGGCTGAGAGTCCAGTGGGGGGCCCAGAAGTTGCTAGGGGGAATGTGGACACCCACACCTGTGTGGACTCACCCTTCCTGGTGGCCCAAGGCAGACCGTCCTGCTCAGCAACTCCTTGTCCATGGTCATGCACGCCTCCACGACGATGCCTGCGACAGTGGACTTGCCGACGCCAAACTGGTGGCTGACCTCCCAGTAGCAGTTCGTGCCTGACAGCCACCACAGGGTTATGGCAACGCGCTCCTCTGCGGCAATGGCACGCCTCATTGGTGTGTCTGTGTGCGCTATGTGACAGCGGAGACTGTCCACTAGCCAGCGGAACGTCGCCTTTGTCACCCTAAAGTTTTTCAGCCACTGCTCGTCTTCCCACACTACACAGACGAACGTCTCCCACCAGTTGGTGGGGCGCGGGTACACCCCCCAGTGACGGGACGCACCCTCTTCAGCCAGCCTGATAAACCCGGCCCTGACACGGGCCTCAATGCGCCAGTGCTGCCTGATTCTGGCTGCTCTGAGGGCCCTGTTCCGCTGCAGGATTAGTGCCCTCCGAGCATGGATGCTGTGCACCCTGGCTTGGTGGTACTGCAGCAACGTGATGCAGGCCGTAAGGCCCAGGAGTAGAAGCGCACCAGCTGTGTCCATGCTGCCTGCCCTCCTCCTCTCGCTGTGTGACGGGGTGGATGCTGGTGATTGCCTTAACAAGGGCTGTGGGCGGGGCCCATTTCCGGAGGGATTCGCCTCATGGTCGCTTGTGCACATAGGCGCCTGGGCGCTCGTGCGCGCATGTGTGCATGCGCGCCTCGGCAACTCAGGGGACTGCTGCGGTATTCTGCGGCACCCCCATCCCCCCCGTCTGAACGCTCCCGCGCGCCTCCGTCCCGTATCTTCTGGCAGCGGCCCCCGATGTGTGGATGGGAAAACCCGGTATTGTTTACTCCTGGGTTTTTTTGCCGCGACTGGCTACCGGGGCAAATTGCCAGTCTGTCCTCGGCCATTGTGGGTATTTCAGAAACTTGATGGGATGAGGGAAATCAGTGGGATACGGTAATTCCTGGTTATAAATCATATCAGAAGGATGGGGAGAAGGGTTCGAGGTGGGGTGGCTCTGTGTGTCAGAGGGGGTGGGGTGGGGTGGGTCTGTGTGTCAGAGGGGGTATACAGTCCAGTAAGATCGAGAGGGTAAGTGAACTGGATTTGCTTCTGGAAATGCTGTGTGTTGAAATAGTGGCCCCAAAAGGAAGCTTAACACTGGGAGTTTGTTATCGCCCATCAGATCATAAGATAGAGGAGGATTATAAAATGATGAATGAATTAAAGATACCAGCTAGATGAAATAACTGTGTTGTAATAGGTGATAACTACTTGAAGGTTTGAGCTTGATAAATGTTTTTGCTGTGAGGCTTGAGACTGTATAAGAAAAAGGAGAGAATCTGATTCTTAATCTGGAGAGGGCTGAAGAACTATATTGGGTATTGCTCTTTAACAGAGCTTTTGTATAAGCAATATTATGGAACTTCCCAGCTAAAAAGAGGTTTCCTTACTTGTGGATTATAATGTGTGTTTTTTTCTTTTTTTTAATCTGTAGAACTTTTTCTGCCCTTTCCCCTCTGCTTTTTCCTTCCTCTGGTTTCCTGTAACTTACTCTTGGGAACCTAAGGTCCTGGATTAAGTTATCTTTACTAGATATATGACATAAGAAGAGAAGAGAAGCCAATGTTGGATCAGGCCAATGGCCCATCCCGTCCAACACTCTGTCACACAGTGGCCAAAATACCAGGTGCCATCAGGAAGCCCAGCAGCGGGGCCAGGACACTGGAAGCCCTCCCACTGTTGACCCCTCCCAAAGCACCAAGAATACAGAACATCATTTGCCCCAGAGTCCCTATCTATAGCTTGTGGCTTATAGCCACTGATGGTTCTCTGCTCCATATATTTATCCAATTCCCTCTTGAAACTGTCCATGCTTGTAGCTGCCACCACCTCCTGTGGCAGTGAATTCCATGTGTTAATCACTCTTTGGGTGAAGAAGTACTTCCTTTTATCTGTTCTAACCCAACCGCTCAGCAGGTTCATGGAGTGCCCACGAGTTCTTGTCTTGTGAGAAAGGGAGAAAAGTCCTTCTTTCTCCACCTGCTCTATCCCATGCATAATCTTATAAACCTCGACATGTCACCCCTCAGCCGGTTGTTTCTCTAAGCTAAAGAGCCCCAAGCGCTTTAACCTTCCTTCATAGGGAAAGTGTTCCAACCCTTTTATCATTCTAGTTGCCCTTTTCTGCACTTTCTTCCAATGCTATAATATCCTTTTTGAGGTGTGGTGACCAGAACTGTAAAGAGTACTCCAAATGAGATTGCACCATTGATTTATACAGGGGCATTAGCAGAGAGACTCAGGGGGATTTAAATGCCTGGCTTCCCAGTCCGATCTTCTCCAGATGCCCTGCAGCAGTGAAGGAGAGGACACTAGCAACTGTCCCTACAAAAAATACCAGCAGAAAATGGGTTTTGTGGATAGTAGGGTGACTTCCTGCAGGAAGATTCAGGTGAGTAGTCATGTTGCAAGACTAATGGAAGTATATTGTATGTTGTTTTTAAACCAAATTGGGTAACTTATCATTGCAGGGCTGGAAAACCGCACACCTGCTTCCGAAGCCGACCAGCTCCCATCTCCCTAGGTCTTGTCAAGGGTATGGGGTGATTGTGGGCAGTGAAACCCAGGCAGGGGAAAGTATTAGCATCTTCCTCCCTACCACTTCTCAGTGGTCAACTGTGCCTCGCCAAAGCAGTTTTTGAAAACACCAGCAAGGCAGTTGGACTTCAGTCCCACATATTGCCTAAATCAGGAGTCCCCAACCTTTTTGAGACTATGGGCACATTTGGGATTCGGACATGGCATGGAGGGCACAGCAACAAAATGGCTGCCACAAAACGGCTGCTGCTGGCGGTAGAGCCAGCCACAAAATGTTTGCCAAGGCTTAACTTCACACAGTGTAGATCCTTGTGCTGTGGTGGCAGCTGCTGCCAAAGCAACATTGGAAAAAATCTGCACAGCCAATCAAAATGCCAGTAGCCAATCAGAAGCCTTGCTGGGCAAAAGCCCTACTTAGGGTTGCCAGGTCTGGGTTGGAAAATACCTGGAGACTTTGGCGATGGAGCCAGGAGAGGGCGGGGTTTGGGGAGGGGAGGGGAGGGGCCTCAGCATGGCACAATACCATAAAGCCCCCCCTTCAAAGCAGCCATTTTCTCCAGGGAAGCTGATCTCTGTCAGCTGGAGATCAGTTGTAAATGCGGGTGATCTCCAGGCCCCACTTGGAGGCTGGCAACCCTAGCCCTACCTAGCCCTGCCCACTTCCTAAAACACACTTGGCAGGTGCCAGAAAAGATGTCGATGGGTGCCCTGGTGCAGCAGGTTACGGACCCCCAGACTACATTCTTTGTAGTTCTGCCTGAAGTGTCATGAACTAGGACTCTGCCCTCATTCTAGGCTCTTTTAGGATTAGGTCTGTGATTTTAGATTTCAAAATGGATTTTGTTGCTCCGATATTTCCTAATTATCTTTCTGGTTTATGAGGCAAAAGTGTGGGCAACAATCCTGGCTGCTAATGACTTCAGGAATTTCTCTTGGCTCTGGTCGCAAGACATCTGTGGTGACATTGTCTTTGTACGTTCTGCAGAGGCACACAGTTTTTTAAAAATCCTGTTCAGAATGCAGAGGCACACTGTTTTAGGGGTTTTGTTTTGTTTTTTCTAAAACATCCTGTATACTGAGGCTGGCTGATTTAATAATCTTGGAAATCTTAGCAAAAAAAAATCAGTGGTTTAAATGGCTCTGTGCCATTTAAACCAAACAGCTGAGCAGTGGGGAACTCCCTGTGGCTCAATTGTTTTTCATGAAGAGCAGAAAGCAGAGGTTTAAATGCTTGGAGCCATTTAAAACCCCGATTTCTGCTCTTTGTGAATTGTCACAAACCACATCAAAATTCATGGAAGTTCTTGGCAGCTCTTTAGTTCACGAATACCACTTCATGAACCATGAACCAGTCAAAATTTGTGATTGTAAGCTGGTTTGTGCCCATCCACTTTTCACCTTGCTCCACCTACCCTTCTCTGAAAAGCAAAGGTACTTCTGGCATGGCTGGGATAGGAAATGTGACCATAATACATGAAGGGGCTCCTTTTTTATCAGTTGTCCACGCAGATGGGGGGGAGGTGGATCTTGCTTACAATATCATGCTGCCTTCTGAAGAGGACTATTGAAGAATCCAATGGAATCATTCTTCTTTCCTAAGAAAATGATTCCAGCTCTAGGAAATATTAATGGGTTTTTAAGGACACAGAAAACCTGGGATCCCCAGTACATAATTCTTAAAGCAGGATGTATAAGTACCCCTGACCTAGATGGCCAGGCTAGTTCGATCTTGTCAGGTCTCAGAAGCTAAGCAGGGTTGACCCTGGCTAGTATTCAGACGAGAGACCTCCAAAGAATACCAAGGTCGTGACATGGAGGCAGGCAATGGAGAATCACCTCTGTATCTTGCCTTGAAAAAAAAATCTATGGGTCACCATAAGTCAGCTATGAATTGATTGCAAAAGGGAAGAAAAGGACTGCTAGATTTCTCGCTTCCTAACCTGGGAGGGTCTAGTTTCTAATTTCAGAAGTATGGCAGCTAGTTAGGATAGAACCCCCAGGGTATGGGAGCGCATGTCTGCCTCCTGTCCTATACTGCACCCTTGAAATAAGCAGCATTTTCATAGGGACCTGTGACATGACTGCTACTACCTAATTTATTTTACCCTACAGCATTACAGTCTCATAATAGGCAAAGTTGATAAACGCCATCATCCACAGTAATCTCCCAAAGTCTCGAAAAGACATAGTCTCTGTTGTAAGAAATACAGGGAGAAGGCAGTCCGTATAGATTCACCAAGGTCAGGGGAAGCCAGTTCAGTCTTAATAAGCAATCAGTATCCTTTCCAAGCAAGCAATCTGTGTGCTCGCTGCCCCGGCAATGTTTGGTTTCTAATCTACTACACAGAAACATACTGGAGTTATTCTCTTTGAATTAAATTATGCAGACAAATTTCTGATAGCTGCAAGGAATCCTTGAAGGGTCTATTTATGCAGCATTAGTCCAATTAACCATTCTGTCACTTTGGAGGCCCGGGATATCAATCAAAAGTCTGGTTGCGGTGTGAGGAATATCCATGCCATTTGGGGTGCAATGGACCAGGGAAGAGGCTGAAATTTACAGTATTTTTATGTCATGCAAGAATAACCAGAAGAGAAGGAACATTGGAAGCAGACATTATGGGGACTTTTCTACTGCTTTAGCTAACTTGGCAGTTTCTACCATGAAGTTAAAGCAACATTTTTATGGGACATAAATGAGGCAGAACCATCCAGTGCTATCCTCACTGTCTATTTATTCTGGGAAAATATCTCACCCTTGTCTTCAGTGCCCAAAAGTGTTAGCAACCTGGCCAAAGGGAGTTGTACGTGCACATGCTGAGATTCTGCACAGAACAGAGAAAAGGCAGACACCTTTACTGGGGCAGAACCTAGCTGCCTGAGTATCTTAGTTTTCCTTTAGGAAAGAAAAAAGTTACCAGACCTTAAGGCTGTGAAGATAGACACTGCCCTGTGGACAACACTTGATCGGATGTCCAGTTTCAAATAAATGGGAAATGAGATCTTGACATCATTACTTTAAAGCACCACGTCGTGGAAGGAGAGGGTTAAACTCTTCTCGCTGTGCAGTTTCCTACCTCTCCCAAATGGTGATTAGCCTTGGCCAGGAAACAGGTTAGGGTTGCTGTCTCTAGGTTGGGGGATACCTGGAGATTTTTTTTTTGGGGGGGTTGAGCCTGAGGAAGACAGGATTTGGGGAGAGGAGGGACTTTAAATGAGTACGGTGCCATAGAGTCCACCTTCCAAAGTGGCCATTATCTCCAGGGGAACTGATCTCTGTCACCTGGAGATATCAGTTATAATCCCAGGAGACCCCCAGCCACCACCTGGAGGTTGGCAATCCTAGAATGAATAGGTTGCAACAGTACCATCCCCCTCCCCGCTCGGGAGGGAGATGCTCATTCCTAGAGGGGGCATGCGCACAGGCAACCATCTTTAGAACTAAAATTTTCGCGTGTGTGCAGAACAGTGATTTCCACACTTCCCTTTAAACTTTAAATGAAACTTTTACCCCCGAAACTGGCCTCCGTGAGATCCCAAACTCATCTAAATGCTTAAACTAGGCACCATTCAAACTTTGCTTTTACTAACTTCGGTGCAGAGCTCCGCCCATGTGCATACCGCTGAGGCTTAAAAAAATGGCTGATGAAAAGCAGAAGTCTGAGGCTTCCATGGCAGCTTTCCCGAGGGGAGGGGGTAGAAGCACCCAGAAGTGGCTCAACACCAGAGTGATCAGATGTCAGAAAAGTGTGGCTTGGAACAGAGAATCGGGAAAACACCACTTAGGTAAAAAGGTAAAGGTTCCCTTGCTCGAAAGCCAGTCGAATCCGACTCTTGGGTTACGGTGCTCATCTCCGTTTCAAAGCCGAAGAGCCAGCGCTGTCCGAAGACATTTCCGTGGTCATGTGGCTGGCATGACTAAACACCAAGGCACACGGAACGCTGTTACCTTCCCACCGAAGTGGTACCTATTTATCTACTTGCAATTTCTTGCTTTCAAACTGCTAGGTTGGCAGGAGCTGGAACTAGAGACCACTTAGGTACGTGGTGTCAAAATAGTCCGTTTTAAAGGGGGTTTGATCCAGAAAGCGATGGCTGGGGACGGTGCGCAGATGTTGGGTGTGTGAATGCACACATAAAATTCGTGCCTGAAGTGTGCCAAAAGCAGTCTAAACGGCCCGTCTGAACATACCCAATGTGTGCAAAATAACTGATGGGGGAGGGGAGAGAAGGTGGAGAATGCCACTTCTGCTGTCATACCACAAACAGCAGGTGCAGAATGACTGTCGTTCGAGGCACCAGTTTTCATGTTTAAATCTAGGTACACGGCTCATGCTGATTTCCCATGACAGGGACCAAAACGAGGGTAACAGAACGTGGGGGAATCTCGAGGTGAACAAACTTACCTCTTGGTCAAATGCGCTCATGCTCAGCCAAGGGGCTGGATCCACTGTGGGGCTTCTTCTCTCTTTATTTAAGCAGCATTAAATAGCAATCGTGGGGGCAGTCAGCCGGTCTTGGATTGGTGCCAGAAATCGGGGGAAGAGGTTAGCCCTGATCTTCCATGCCATATCCCAGTGTAAATTGGTCATTTAGAGCAGCAGCTGCCAACTTTTAAGGCCCTAAATGGTCCAGAGTACCTTCAGTTCCGCCTCTCCTGGTACACCCCCTCCACTTTCCTGAAATCCTGAACATCACATACAGCTGATAGGTACCTGCTGGTGTTCCCTGGCCCAAGAGAGATCTGGCTGTCCTCGACCAGGACCAGGGCTCTAATCTGGTGGAACTCTTTGCCGAATGACATCTGGACCCTGCGGGATCTAATGCAATTCTGCAGGGCCTGCAAGGCAGAGAGGTTCCACTGGGTGTTTGGTTGAGGGCAGTGGCAGCTTCCACCGGCCTGGCGCTCTGGTCTTCCTCCTCCCCCTCCCCAGGGAGGTGGCATCATCAGTGGTCTCAACATCATCTTTGTTAAGTTGCATTGTGTTTTATTGGACTCTACTGTTTTTATTGCTAACTTATATAATATATATATTTTACTGTTGTAACACTGCTCTGAGCCCTGGCCTTCAGGGAAGGGTGGTTTAAAAATCTAACATCATCATCATCATCACCATAACAACAACAGCAACAACTTTTTCAGGATAGTGGCCCATAAATCCAAATCTACTTGGTGTGATGACCAATGCTCCCTCTAAGCTGTGGAGCCTTGTGAGCAAAAATTCTACTTTGTGAGCTGCTGGCATTAAAGTTGTGAGCGAGCAATTTGGCTGCTGCATAAATTAGTTTGCTCTGGAGCCCTCCTTCCTGAGCTCAGGCAAGAATATGTGAGCTGGAAGCTAAAAAACTGTAAGCTAGCTCACACTAACTCAGCTTAGAGGGAACATTGGTGGTGACCCATCCAAGGCTGGCCCAAGGTTTTTTGGTACCCTCGGCAAGCTGTGACCTTCACATCCATCTAGTTCAGGATCCCATTTTCAACAGTGGTTTGCCAGATGTTTTTGAGAAACCAACAAAAACTGAACAAAGGATGCAGCTGCCCCCACTATGAACCCCAAGCAAGTGGTGTTCCTAAATGCGCAGCCTTTGCATATGAAGGTCACATTCCAGCCTCTGACCACCCCCTCCATCTCCATTACTCCCTCTAATCCCCCCCCCGATCCTAAGAAACTCACTCTAGTAGCCATCAGGACACGTTTACTTGATCAACATGCATGCAGTGAAGAAAAAAAATACCAACTAAGGTATGACATGGAAGATACTGTTTCCAGGTTCCCATCTTGGTTTCTAAATCCAAGACTCCTTCAGGTAGTGAAGGGTGAGGCATAAAAACCAACTACTCTTCCTCCTCCTCAATCGGGTGGGAGAGAAACCAATGTAGTCTGCTAGGAGACTTCAGTTACTGTGATGGCAGAGCCCCCTCAGGTACAGCCAAGGTTGCCAGCCTCCAGGTGGTAACTGAAGATCTAGATTTACAACTGATTTACACACTAGAGAAATCAGTTTCCTTGGGAGGGGGAATGGCTGCTTTGGAGGGTTGGCTGTATAGCCCCACTGAGGTTCCTTCCCTCCCTAAACCCTGCCCTCCCTAGTATCTGCCCCCAAATTTCCTGGAACTTCACCACCCAGAGTTGGCAACCCTTTGTACAACTTTTTTTTTTTTGTAAATACAATTTATTATTGGATATATCACAAGTTCATACAATTTAAACATAGCAATACATACCCATTTTTCTTTTTTTCCCTTTCTCCCCCCACATCAGGCTTCCAGCACTGCTCCAACCCCATTAATATCTCTCTTATTCTATTACAGTTACTTCTAAACTTATTATCTCTTACTAACGGTAACAATTCAGAAATCTAATTCTATTTCATTTTCCACTTAATAACTATCAAAGCAGATCAAACCACGTTTAATGTCCCAATTTTTCAACAAATATTTTTGAAAGTCTTTCCAGTCTTCAAAAAAAGTTTCATCTTCTTCGTTGTTTAATTTTCTTGTTAATTTGTCCATTTCTGCTAAAAACAACGTCTTTTTAATCCATTCCCATGTTTCAGGTACTTTATCTTGTTTCCAACATTGAGCAAAAGTCAGTCTTGCTGCTGTAGTCAAGTACCATAGTAGTGTTCTCTTGGCTACATTTATTTCTTCCATTTTAAGACCTAACAATAACATCTGTGGGTCTTTCTTAAAAGTACAATTCAAAATTTTTTGTATCTCATTGTGGATCTCTGTCCAATACTTTACTGCTTTATCACATGTCCACCACATATGGTAAAAAGACCCCTCATGTTTTTTACATTTCCAACATTTGTTGGACATACTTTCATTTATAATAGCAATTTTTTTAGGCGTCATATACCATCTATACATCATTTTATAGCAATTCTCTTTAACATTTACACACGTTGAAATTTTCATTGATTTTTTCCACAAGTATTCCCAAGATGTCATTAATATCTCATTATTAACATTTACTGCCCATTTTATCATTTGCTCCTTTACCACTTCATCCTCAGTATACCATTTCAATAACACCTTGTACAGTTTAGAGATCATTTTTTTATCTTTCTCAAGCCATACAGTTTCAATTTCAATATTCTTTTCTCTAAAACCATGTTCTCTTTTATCGGTCTTAAATAGATCATAAATCTGTCTATACTTCAACCAATCATATTCAAATTCAACATCAAACCCTTTGTACAACTTTTAGACATTTCTGGTCTGAATTCTGCCTCTTCTGGGGACTCAGCAAGCACCCTGAGGCCAGCCAACCACTCTCGGCCTCAGCTCCCTCCCCATTCTGCAGTCTGGGGATTCTAATATGATCTACCTCACCGGGGGGGGGGGGTTATATAAATGCCATTGTCCTTAGCCTTGCACTCACTCCTTGCTGTTACTGGCATTGCTTCTCTGTTAGAGGTTTGGTTCAAGTTAGGGCAAAGCTAGAATTAGGGGCGATCTAGATGGGCAACAGAACGAGGTGGTAGAATAGGTTGTCCTACTTCCGAGGGGAGGCAAATGGGTCAAATCGTGCAGGCCATTAAAATTCCCTGCAATTAGAATATTGGCTCATCAGCTTAGCTCTTCTTATGTGCTCTGGTTTTCCTCTGCCATAGAATGAGTTATTTATTTATTTAAAGATTTTTGACCTGACTCAGGGTCCTCAAAGTGGGGATATTTGCAGAGGTGAGCTGCTTTCGCACATAAGGGCACGAAAGGAGCCATGCTGGATCAGTCCAGCGGTCCATCCTGTCCAGCATCCTGTTTCCAATGGCAACCTGCACACTTCCCGACATACCAGACATGAAAAGATTCAGACCATCTATCCCTCCTCCCCTCCCTTCAGACTTATGGCAGGATCACCTGACAGGCAGCCAGTAAATGCTGCTGTCAGTGAGAAAGGTGGATGATAAATTAAAGTAAATAAAAAAATAAGAATGTAGGAGAACTTTCAAAGTGTCCCCAGCCCCAAGGATGTCCGGCTGGCCTCGACCAGGGCCGGGGCTTTTTCTGTCCTGGCCCCAGCCTGGTGGAACAAGCTCCCTCTTGAGATCAGGGCCCTGCAGGATTTATTACAATTCAGCAGGGCCTGCAAGACAAAGCTGTTTCGCTAGGCTTTTAGATGAGGCAGCGGACATCCAAATCGATCTCGGCCTCCCCCGCTAACAATGCTGGCTAAATGGGACCAGCCCAAACTGGGCATCAAATCCACCCTGACTGTGTTTGGTTGGGTTTTAACAGAAACATGGTTTTGTTATCTTGTAACCTCCCTGAGCTCGCTTGCAGCGAGGGCGGGATAAAAATCGAACTAACTGACTGACTGACTAACTGACTGACTGACTACGACTGACTGACTGACTGACTAACTAACTAACTAACTAACTAACTAACTAACTAACTGTGTTAGCCCCCTTGTGCAATCTGAAGAGGTGCTGTCTCTTCTACCTTATCAGCCGTGGTTGCCAACTCTGCCTTGGGAACTTCCTGGAGATACAGGGGCAGTGCCCCGGGACAGAACACCAAGAACACCCCCAGAGTTTGGGAGGGGGAGGGAGCTCACTGGGGTGGTGGGCCATAGTCCACACTGCAAAGATGCCCTTTCCTCCAGTTTAGGGTTGGCAGTGCTGGGTTGGGAAATCCCCGTAGGTTTGGGAGCACAGCCTGGAGGGGGGGCTTTCAGGAGGGGAAGGGCCTCTGTGGGGTGCAATGCCAGGCAGCCCACCCTCCAAAGGAGCCATTTGCTCCAGAGCAGCAGATCTTCGTAGTCTGGAGCTCTGTTGTAATCCCAGGCACTCTCCAGGTCCTACCTGAAGGTTGGCAACCCGACCTCCCGGGGGACTCCTCTTTATAGTCTGGAGATCAGTTGCAATTCTAGGAGAACTCCAAGCTCCACCCGGAAGTTGGGGGCCCTAAGAGCCCTAACTGTCGCCTCTTGCTCCTCTCATTGCCTGGCCCATAGAAACCTGGCTTCAGATATTCCAATGAGAATTTAGCTGGCTCCTTTTAAAATGAACTTCTCTGTTCTCTTTCCTATTGAAAATTGTTTCAGATTGCCCTGGTCTGAAGCCCCCCGAGTAATCTCTTGAATAATTCCACTCTTTTTGATACAACCAAATTATTCAGCCTGCATGAGGGAAAGCAGGTAAGGCAGAGAGAGATTGTGCCAAAGGGGAGTGTAAGGCTGAGGTGAGATTTGAACTTGGGCGGTTACCCCACTTGATGCTTGTTCAGCCCCTAGGCTATAACAAGGAGCCTTCAGGCATTCGGTTTTCTGAGCTTCCTTTGTGGTATGTTGAAGTCCCTTCTCTTTGAGGCAAGACTAAAGCATATGGGACTTTCTGTTTGTAAGAAGGTGACTGAAGAATGACATGACAGAGGTCTACAAAATTATGCAAGACCCGAAGAAACTGAAGAGAAACTTTTCTCCTACCCCCTTAATATTTGAACATAGTGTCACCCTCTGACTTGGTACTAGATTCAAGACAGACACAAGGAAGTACTTCTTCACACAACAGACAACTGACATGTGGAACTCACTGTCACAAGATATGGTGGTAGCCACCGGTTTAGATTGGGCAAATTTACAGAGGATAGGTCAATCAGTGGCTAACAGCCGAATGGTACCTCCAGGTTCAGAATACTTTGGATTGTTGGATGCTAAGAAAAACTCATTAGGCAAGGGACGATGCTGGGCTTTCCTGTTACATCTGACTGGCTGCCCATTGTTGGATACAGGATGCTGGACTAGACAGACCACTGGCTACTCTTACACCCTTAGGTGGGAGAACAGCTCTTCTTCTGTAAATACAGGCAAATCACTTAGATGTGTGGACTGGGAGGTTCATACGAGAAGACAAAAGGGTGGGGAGTCCTACCAAGTAGAATGATAAGTCTGTCCTCATCCCTTTAGAGGGAACTTGGTGCAGGAGGATGCCTGAGAGAGGAAGGGGGGTGGCCAGATATGCTCAAAGGTGTTATGGTGGGTATATCCAGACTGTGAGGGTACAACAGGCTTACTCCCTAGCTCAGTTAGATGTAGCCACCAGCTTATGTCTCAAGACCTGTGGCCTCTATTTTTCCACCCGTGGGTAGACAGCTAAACCAAGAAGTGGATCAGTCCTCGGGTGGAGCGCCTTCAATGTCTTGCGGGCTGTGCTGGGCTTAGGGGAGTCACAGGTTTGGGGCCTGCCGGTAGGCCAAACAAGATGAGACGTTGGAGGTCTCTGACCACAACTGCCAGCTCTTTAAACTTTGTTAAACAACAGACTCGGGGAAAGGAGGGGAGAATCTGGACCAGGACTGTGCCATTACACAAGGGGATTAATGCTTCCCCTTCAGGTCCAAATTGTCCCCCATCAGCTGCGCCTCTAAATCAGTGTTTCCCAACCAGTGGGGCCAGGACCCACAAGTGGGTTGTGAAGCCTCTGTAAGTGGGTCACAGAGCAACCCTCCCTAATGTCTGCCCCTGTCCTTTCTATTGCCTTGTTTCACTCAGAGGTGACGTCATTGCACAGGGCACATTGCGGGGCTCTAGCATTTGAACAAAAAACTCTATGGTTGCCATAGAGTCTCCCCCCCAAAATGCTAGCGCATCCCCCTGCAACGTGCCCTACAAAGACTCCAGGATGAAGAGAGGAACACCCCCCCCCATCAGAACAAAGTAAGGACCTGACAACCCTAGACTGACCCAAGGTCACCCAGCTGGCTTCCTGTGCAGGAGTGGGGAATCAAACCTGGTCCTCCAGATTAGAGTCCTGCTGCTCTTAAGCACAACACCATGCTTGCCTTTTGGTTGTGGCCGCTAGTTTGCAATGGCCACAACAGCAGGCCCAGAGCTCTTTGTTTCATTTCCTTGTTCAGCTGTTTTTAGACATTGCCAGCATGGCATGGCCTTCTCGCCTTGCATTTGTTTCCACAAAACAATCAGAGACAAGCCCTATCAAAGGAATGCCAGCTACCCAATGGTGTTAAATAACTCCGTTCATGGGAGAATGAAGGTAGTCAAAGGAAATGGCGTGTGAAATGTTTGAGGTGGGTCAACAAGGCCTTGATTCCTCAGCCCAGGCCAGAAGTATGTCCTTGTCTGTGTTTGATCTTTTCTGGGCTGCTCCCCTCAGCCTGAAGGGCTGCCAAGAATACCTTGTTTTCCCTTTCCACATAATGGAGGGGGTGACGTAGGGTTGCCAACCTCCAGGTGGTACCTGGAGAACTCCTGCTATTACAGCTGATCTCCAAACTGCAAAGATCAGTTCCCCTGGGGAAAATGGCTGCTTTGGAGGGTGGACTCTATGGCAGTGTGTCTTGTTGAGGTCCCTCCCCTCCCCAAACCTCACCCTCCCCAGGCTCCAGCCCCCAAGATCCCAACCCAGAGAGGAAAACCCGAGTGCCTTGCTGTGAGGGACAGCCACGTCACTGCTCCTAGCTTCTTACAGAATGGGGTAGGGTAGTCCTAGTACAGATTTTCCATGGTGAGGGAATGTACAGCCCCCATTAAAAATACAAATAAAACTGAATTATAGGCACACACGAAACTGTCTTCCACTGAATTGGACCACTGGTTTCTTGAGGTCAGCACTGTCTGCTGTGATCAGCAGCGGCTCTCCAGCAGTGATCTTGGGCAGAGCACTTTTATATCACTAATTATTCCAGGCCCTAAGGATGCCAGGCTTGCTGCTACTAGGGCCAGGGCCTTTTCAGTGGTGGCTCTTCACTGGTGGAACGAGCTCCCGGAGGAGATCAGGGCCCTGCGGGACCTCGTACAGTTCTGCAGGGCCTACAAAATGGAGCTCTTCCACCAGACTTTCAACTAGGAGCAGCCCACCACTACCACCAACTATTACAATCATTAACATCTGCGGTAGTGGGATGGCCCTGAACTGTGATTGAGCCACAGCATCGTGGGACACCGATATACCGCTGAGTTGGGATTGCAAGATTATAACTACTGGTATGCCGTCTTAATCCATTGAAGAATGTCTACTGCGAGCACTTTAATTGTATCTAAGATTTTAACTTGCTTTTAAATGTTTTATGTTGACTGGGCACATTGTGTCAGTAAATGTGAGCCGCCCTTAGCATGTCAAGGGGAGGGTGGAATATAAATATAAATAAATAAATCACCTCCTACCCGATTGAACACCAGACCTTTTATGGGCAAAGCAAAGACTCTGTCCTGGAAAGTGGAATTGCCAGTCTCCAGGTGGGGCTAGAGATCTCCCAGAATGTCAACTGATCTCCAGAAAACAGAGATCAGTTCACCTGAAGGAGAAGGTAGGTTTTGGGGGTGAACTGTATGGCATCATACATTTGTCAGCCACCCAGTGAGGCCTGGAGATCTCCCACCATTACAACTGGTCTCCAGACTGCAGAGATCCCCTGGAGAAAATGGCTGCTTTGGAGGGTGGACTCTATGGCATTATATGCTGCTGAGGTGTCCCCCCACGCCCAGAAAACCCCTGCCCTCTCCAAGGCTCCATGCCCAAATCTCCAGGAATTCCCCAACCCAGAGTTGGCAACCCAAACTCTACTTTCCCCAGGCTCCAACTCCCAATCTCCAGGGATTTCCCAGCCCATACGTGGCAGCCCTATTGGGCAGGAGTGCAGAGAATAAAAAGGCCAAACTACACCAGGACCTTGCCATACATGTACATGGCGCCTAAGAGTAAAGGCTGCATTTTTCTGACCTTTCACCTCTGACCTTCAGTGGCTGAAGATTCAGACAGGAAGCCTCTTTGTCTGTCTAGTGAATCAGGATTCCTGGCTGTTAGTGAATGTTTCATCAATAAATAGTCGGATCAACATTTTATAAGGAGCTGCGGTGGCTCAAGTGGTTAAGACGCTGGACTGAAGGCTGTGGAAGGTCAGTAGTTCAGCAGTTCGAGACCCCAGAGTGCCGCATGACGGGGTGAGCTCCCGTCTCTAGTTCCAGCTCCTGCCAACCTAGCAGTTCGAAAGCAAGAAATTGCAAGTAGATAAATAGGTACCACTTCGGTGGGAAGGTAACAGCGTTCTGTGCACCTCGGTGTTTAGTCATGCCGGCCACATGACCACGGAAACGTCTTCGGACAGCGCTGGCTCTTCGGCTTTGAAACGGAGATGAGCACCGCAACCCTAGAGTCAGATTCGACTGGCTTTCGAGCAAGGGAACCTTTACCTTTACCTTTACATTTTATAATCTATTTACTGATATGCTGCAGACTTCAGTACACTATGCTATATACACACCAGAAGATAGACATAGAATCCAATGAGATCTGAACACAATGGAAAAGTGGGTGGATGTGAACAAGATGCAATTTAAGAAGGATAAGTGCCAAGTTCTAGGGAAACTTTTTGATAGTCAAGAGTTGTGCAAGGGTGGAATCGGCTGCCTGGGGAGGTGCTGAGCCCCCCCTCACTGGCCGTCTTTAAGAAGCAGCTGGACCAACACTTGTCAGGGATGCTCTCGGCTGATCCTGCATTGGTGATCTAGATGGCCTGTATGGCCCCTTCCAACTCTGTGATTCTAGGATTCTATCTACTGCCAGCATTTGGGGGATGGGTGAAGGAGGAGGCTCCATGGATGAGATTTTGCCCTGGGTAACCTCTCTGTGGACCTGGTTGCAACACTGTGAAATGGCAGGGAGCAGGGCTGCCAGACAGGTCCCTGGGAGACGGGGGGAGGTGAGGACATGGAGGACATTGTTGCATCGATGGCATGACATCATTTCTAGGATGAACTAAGAAGTGGCATTACACTGCTCTAGGATTCAGCAGAAACTCTATGGTTATTGTTGCCAACCTCCAGGTGGTACTTAGAGAGCTCCTTCTGTTACAGGTGACCAAGATCCATTCCCCTGGAGAAAATGGCTGCTTTGGAGGGTGGATTCTATGGCATTCTACCCTCCTGAGGTCCCTCCTCTCCCCAAAACCCACCCTCCACAGGCTTCACCATGGCACAAGGATCTACGGTATGTTACTGAAGTTAAGCTGTGGCCATAGTTTTGTGGCTGGTTCCACTACCTGCAGCAGCCATTTTGTTGCTGTGCTCACCATGCTGTGCCAGAATCCCAGATGGGCCCACAGGCTCAAAAGGGTTGGGGACCCCTGTGCTAGAATGTGCATCTGAACATAGTTCACTGTGGGATGATTCTGTCCTCTGACAATTTTTTAAACCTCCAGCATTACTCATTTTCACAAACTGAAAACTCCGTCCAGCCATGTAACTTCACATAGCCTGGGGAACTTGCTACCTTTGCCAGCTATAATCTGGGGGGTGGGTAATTCCCCCCCCCCATTTTTTTTCTCCTCGGTGTTTCCATCCAGGACTACATGCTTCTGTGTAAACAGTGTGACTTGCAGTCAAATGATTTGTGATCAACAGTGTTGTGAATATGTAAATGAATGTAGGATTTTATACATTCTGGTTTGGTCTGGTTGTTGCTTTGAAGTGTATTTTGCTGTTTATATTTAGCAACCGACGTCTAAGGAATTTTTAAAATGTTTTTTTTTTAAAGATTTTTTTAAAGTCCTAATTTCCAGAAAGAAAAGTTAAAAAGTGATATCAGCTCCTGCAGTAAAAGGAGCCAGGGCAGATAGAAGACCAAGGAAGCCTTCTCAGGCCGGGATACTAATTTAGGTGCCTCATTAGCCTAGCAACAGAACGACCACCATTAAACAGGCAAATGTAAGTTATGGAAGAAATGAAAGGAGCTATTGTTAGGGATCCCTCTCATGGATTGCTGCCTTGACACAGCAAGGAGGCTTGCCTGGTTCGATGAAGCTGTGGGCTATACCGTGGAGGGCCACCCAGGATGGACAGGCCACAGCAGAGAACTCAAACAAAATGTGATCTGCTGACGAAGGAAATGGCAACCCACTCCAATATCTTTGCCAAGAAAACCCCATGGACAGTAACAAAAGGCTAAAAGATATGACTAGGGAAGATGAGCCCCTCAGGTTTGAAAGATATAAATTTAATAAATAAATAAATGTGTCCAATATGGGGAAGAGCAGAGGGCAAATACATGTAACCTCAGAAAGAATGAAGCGGCTGGGCCAAAGCCAAAAGAACACTCAACTATGGATGTGTCCAGGGGTCTTTTTTGGGGGGGAGCGCACCGGAGCACAGCTCGGGAGCTCAGTAGCCAAGCCCCGCCCCCAGCCGGCATCCTGGGGAGTCTTTCAGGCAGCCGAATGTCAATTTCAGCTCCATTATATCCTATGGGCCATTGAAGTCAATGGTGAAAACATAGGGTATACTCTGGGGGCTGGAGGGGAGGGTTTGAGGGAGAGGCTCCAAACTCACAGGGTAGCTGATGGAGCCTCTCGCCAAGATACCCACCAAGTTTCAAGAACATTGGATCAGGGGTCCAATTCTATGGGCCCCTAAATAGGTTGCCCTTATTCCCTCCATTGTTCTCTATAGTGGGAAAAAAATATCTTTTTTTCCCACCATAGAGAACAATGGAGGGAATGGGGGCAACCTGTTTGGGGGCCCATAGAATTGGACCCCCTGGTCCAATGTTCTTGAAACTTGGTGGGTATCTTGGGGAGGGGCTCCAACAGCTATCCTGTGAGTTTGGAGCCTCTCCCTCAAATTCCCTCCCTCCAGCCCCCAGAATATACCTTATGTTTTCACCATTGACTTCAATGGCCCATAGGATATAATGGGGCTGAATTGCCGCCAAATGTCTTTCATTCTCTCCTTTCCTTCTTTCTTTCTTTCTTTCTTTCTTTCCCACCTTCTTCTCTTCTCTTTTTTCCTCCTTTCCCTGTTTCCCTCCTTCTTCCCTCTCTTTCTTTCCCTCCCCCTTTCCTTCTCTTTCTTTCCCTCTTTCTTTCACTCTCTCCTTCTCTCTACTCTCTCTCTTTCCTTCCCTCTTTCCTCCTTCTTTGGCCCAACTCTCATGAGAAGGAGTTTAAACTTTAAGCCCCTTCTCTCTTAGCTCCCCCACCCAGGCCAGCTGGGGAAGGGAAGGGGAGGCTTTTGAAGATGCCGCTCCCCCTTTTGCTTCCCCTTCTTACATCACTTCTGGTGATGTCAAGGGGTGTGGCATATGCTAATAGCCTAATAGCTCATTAGCATACCATATGCTAATGAGCTCCTGCAGCTGTTCTTCTACAAAAAGACCCCTGGATGTGTCTGATGGTGACAGGAAAGTCCTATGCTGCAAAGAACAATACTGCATAGGAACCTGGAATGTAAGCTCTATGAATCCAGGTAAATTTGACATAATCAAAAATGAGATGGCAAGACTGAACATTGACATCTGTCAGGAGTCAGTGAACTAAAGTGAATGGGAATGGGTGAATTTAATTCAGAGAAACATTATATCTACTACTGTGGCCAAGAATCCCATAGAAAAAATGGTGTGGCCTTTACAGTAAACAAGAGAGTGAGAAAGGCAGTAATGGGATACATTCTCAAAAACAACAGAATGATCTATGTCCGAATCCAAGGCAAACCATTCACAGTAATCCAAGTCTATGCCCCAACCACTGGCGCAGAAGAGGCTGAAGTAGACCAGTTCCAGGGCTCATTTAGAGCTGAAACAAGCTGAGGTTCCAGCAGTAAGAAGTCCAGGAGTGGCAAGCCCCACCCCCAGCTCCCAGCAGTCCTCAGTCGGGCCAGGAGGAGGGGGAAGAAGCACACACATGCTGCCTCCCTCTGTTTGTTGCCACCACCACTGCCACCAGCCAGAAGGCAAGGTAAGTTGGTGGGGGCTTGTTTCAGGTGGGGGTGGCCAGGCTGGTGTGTGTGGGGGGTGGCAGGGTCTTGATGGGGGAGTGGGAGAGCCATGGAGGTGGTGGGGCCTTGATCGGGGGGTGGGAGAGCCGCGGGGTGGCGGGGCCTTGATCGTGGTAGGTGGGAATGCTGCAGGCAGCCTGGTTTTTGTGTGAGGGGGTGGGGGATTGATCGGATGGGAGGGTGGGCCAAGGGTGCTCAGACTGCAAGCGGCTTGGGCACTCCAGTGTGTGGGGTGCTTGCTTCGGGTGGGGAGTGTCTCTCTCTCTCTCTGTGTATCTCTCTCTGCCCCTCGGTTCTTCTGTATTTCTCTTTCCCTCTCTCTGTGTGTGTGTCTCTGTTTGTGTGTCTCTCTGTCCCTCTGTATGTGTGTTTCTCTCTCTGTTTCTCTGTCTCTCTGTGTCTCTCTCTGCCCCTCTGTGTCTATGTGCACACCTTTCTCTCAAGGGGTCAGGTCATTCATAATTTACTAGAGAAGGGAGGATGTCTTTTCCAGATGGTAGATCTGCTAGCCCTGTGAAACATGGAGCATGCAGAACGTGTACCACTTGCTGGAGTGTTTGCAAGTGACTGAAAGAGAAACTTGCATGAGATTGTGGCTTTTCTTCCATTATTAAAAGATTTTGCTGAGCAAATAAAAAAAGCTGCGATCTTGCACAAGTCCCATTCTCTAATGTCATACTGTTCATACAAGTAGACCATATATTTGAACAGTTTTTTTGCAATAATTTATTTTTCATGTAACTATACAGGTACATTGGTGTGATAAGAATGTAGCTTCCTTTTATAAAACAAATCAATCCCACTCATATATAGCAAAGGTCACTGCTAATTTGCCCTTCTAAGAAAACTGGACTTTAGAAAGCCGAACCTAGGAGGCTTTGTATAGCAACTATCACAAAAATAAATAGCAATACTAACTTGATCTATATTTTCATGCTTGTTGTGGGGTAGCTTCCGGTGATGTCAGGGGATATGGCATATGCAAATAAGTTATACAAATAAGCTCCTGCACCTCTTTTTCTATGAAATGACCCCTGATATAAAGACCTACAACACCTCCTAGAACTAACATAAAAAAAAGATGTCCTTATCATCATAGGAGACTAGAATGCTAAAACAGGAAGTTAAAGGGTAACCAGAATAATGGACAAGTTTGGCCTTGGAGAACAAAGTGAAGCTAGGCAAAGGCTAGCAGAGTTTTGTCAAGAGATCACACTAGTCATAGCAAACACCCACTTCCAACAACCTAAGAGGCGACTCTATACATGGACATCACCAGATGGGCAACACCAAAATCAGATTGATTATATCATTTGCAGTCAAAGATGGAGAAGCTCTATACAGTCAGTAAAAACAAGACCTGGAACTGACTGTGGCTCAGATCAGGAGATACTCATTGCAAAATTCATGCTTAAACTGAAGAAAGTTGGGAAAACCACTAGACCATTCAGGTTTGACCTAGATCACATCCCTTTTGAATATACGGTGGAGGTGAAGAATAGGTTTAAGGGACTAGATTTGATAGACAGAATGCCTGAAGAACTATGGATGAATGTCCGTGACATTGTACAGGAGGCAGCAATCAGCACCATCCCAAAGAAACAGAAATGCAAGAAAGCAAAGTGGCTGTCTGATGAGGCTTTACAAATAGCTGAGGAAAGAAGGAAAGCAAAAGGCAAAGGTGAAAAGAAAAGATTTACCCAACTGAATGTAGATTTCCAGAGAACAGCAAGGAGAGATAAGGAGGTTCCTGAATGAACAATGCAAACTAATAGAGGAAAGCAATAGAATGGGTAGGACTAGAGATCTCTTCAAAAAAATTGGAGAAATCAAGGGAACATTCTGTGCAAAGCTGGCCATGATAAAGGACAAAAATGGCAGGAACCTAACAGAAGCAGAAGAGATTAGGAAAAGATGGCAAGAATACACAGAAGAACGATATAAGAAGGATCTCACTGTCCTTGACAACCATGATGGTGTGATCACTGACCTCGAGCCGGACATCCATGCAAAGTCAAATGGGCCTTAGAAAGCATTACTAACAACAAAGCTAGTGGAGATGGCAGTATCTCAGCTGAGGTATTCAAAGTCCTTAAAGATGATGCTGTTAAAGTGCTGCACTTAATATGCCAGCAAATTTGGAAAACACAACAGTGGCCACAGTATTGGAAAAGATCAGTTTACATTCTAATCCCAAAGAAGGACAATACCAAGGAAAGTTCAATCTATCACACAATTGCACTCATTTCACATGCTAGCAAGGTCATGCTCAAGTTCCTACAAGCTAGACTTCCGCAGTATGTGCCAGAAGTACAAGCTGGGTTTCGAAGAGGTAGAGGAACTAGAGAATAAATTGCCAACATTTTCTGGATTATGGAGAAAGCAAGGGAGTACCAGGAAAGCATCTGTTTCATTACCTATGCTAAAGCCTTTTATTGTGTGGATCACAACAAACTGTAGCAAGATGGGAGTACCAGACCACCTCACATGTCTCCTGAGAAACCTTAAAGAGATGGGAATACCAGGCCACCTCACATGTCTCCTGAGAAACCTGTACAAGTGTCAAGAAGTGACAGAACCGGATATGGAACAACTGATTGGTTTAGCATAGGAAAAGGAGTACGGCAAGGATGTATATTGTCACCCCGGTTATTTAATTTATATGCAGAGTACATCATGCGAAATGCCAGCCTGGATGAATCAGAAGCTGGAATTAAGATTGACAGGAAAAACATCAACAACCTCAGATATGCAGACGATACCACTCTAATGGCAGAAAGTGAAGAGGACCTAAAGAGGGTGAAAGAGGAGAGTGCAAAAGCTGGCTTGAAACTCAACATCAGAAAAACTAAGATCATGGCACGGGGCCCCGTCACTCCTTGGCAAATAGAAGGGGAAGTCATTGAAGCAGTGACAGAATTCACAAGATCACTGCAGATGGTGATCCAAGATCACTGCAGACGGTGACTGAAGCCATGAAATTAAAAGATGCCTGTTCCTTGGAAGGAAAGTGATGGCAAACCTAGACAGCATAATAAAAAGTAGAGACATCATCCTGCCCATGAAAGTCCACATAGTCAAAGCAATGGCATGCCCAGTAGTAATGTATGGCTATAAGAGCTGAATGATAAGGAAGGCCGAGCACCACAGAACAGCTGCTTTTGAATTATGGTGCTGGAGAAGACTCTTGGATTGTAAGGAGATCAAATCAGTCAATACTAAAAGAAATCAAACCTGGCTGTTCCCTTGAAGGCCAGATCCTGAAGCTGAAGCTCAAATACTTTGGCCACCAAAGGAGAAAGGAGCACTCACTGGAGAAGACCCTGATGCTGAGAAAGATTGAAGGCAAAAGGAGAAGGAGACGGCAACAGATGAGATGGGTAGACAGTGTTATTGATGCAACGAACATGAAGTTGAGCAAACTTCAGCAGGTGGCAGAAGACAGAAGGGCCTGGCGTGATGTGGTCCACGGGGTCGCAAACAGTCGGACTCGACTGTGCGACTGAACAACAACAACACTGTTAGGGATGTAGAAAGGAAAGGCAACCAGTTATTTTCACTAATGAAGCCATAACGTTTCCAAAGGGGGCTGAAGATGAAGAGCCCTTATATGGATTGTGCAGTATTTGGAGTGGCCAAACTCCAGGTAGTGGCTGGAGATCTTCTGGGATAACAAGTGACCTTCAGGCAACAAAGGTCAGTGCAGCTGGAGAAAATGGCCACTTTACACTTTATATGACATTATAGCCCATTATAGCCCCCCCCTTGAAAACCTGCCTTCCTCAAAATCCACCCCCCAAATCTCCAGGTATTTCCCAACCTAGAGCTGGCAACTCTAATTATAATGGTAACATACTTACGTAGTAGGACTGTGTTTTCAGTCTGTGAAATGAAGTACTTCTTTACACAGAGAGTGATTAAAATGTGGAACTGGCTGCCAGAGGATGTTGTGATGGCCACAGGAATTAACAGCCTGAAAAGGGGATTAGGTCAATTCATGGAGGATAAGTCTACTAATGGCTACTAACCATGGCGACTGAGAGGAACCTCCACAATCAGAGGCAGTCAGCCTCTGAATCCCAGAGCCAGGAGGCAACATCAGAGGAAGGCCCTGTCCTCTCTGCCCTGTTGTTGGCCTTCCAGAGCAACTGGCTGGCTGCTGTGTGAAAATTGAAAGGACAAAAAGAACTGTGAAAAGGCTACAGAATTCCAATACAAATTGTGCTTTTAACAATGTATATGTTATTTTTAGTAACAACAAACAGTTTTAAACTGAAAAACAGCTGACTAAAAATGCAGAGTCACATGCAGAGTCGCAACGGCATCCTCCGGAATGATTAAATCCGTTTCAACCAATACAGTGGTCTTTCTCCAGCCTGAAGACTCTATAAAGTTCATATAAAAATTCAATATACATACGTCATCATATGTGCAATTCATAAACATTAATCATATAATAACAAAAAACTTACTAGCACAGCTTCCTAGTTGTTTTAAGATCTTACATCATCATTGCCAGGAAAAAGACCACTGTCAGTAAAAGGCCCTTTCTACACCTATGTTGGCCTTTGGGGAAAAACTCATTGGGCCCAGTCCTGATCAGGTTGCCAACTCCAGGTGGGCAATTCCTGTAGATTTGAGGGATGGAGCCTGGAGAGGGTGAGGTTTGAAGAGGGGTGGCACCTCAGACAGGTATGATGCCATAGACTCCACCCTCCAATCCAGCCATTCCCTGATGGGGAACCATTGTTGCCAATCTCCAGGTGGGGGCTGGAGATCACTCAAAATTACAACTGCTCTCTAGGAGGGAGGGGGAGGAGATGGAAAACTAAAGGTAGGTTGATGGTTGGCTGGGAGGGAGATAGGGTTATCAACTCCAGGTTGGGAAATTCCTGGAGATTTGTGGGGCCTCAGACAGGTACAATGCCATAGACTCCACCCTCCAAACCAGCCACTCCCTCCTGGGGAACCACTGTTACCAATCTTGGGGGTGGGCTGGAGATCACTCAGAATTGCTACTGCTCTTCAGGTAGCAAAGATCAGTTCCTCCGGAGAAAATGGTGGACTCTGTCATTATACCCTGCTGAGATTGCCACAGCAAATTGTCACTGAGTGCCCAAAGCCGGGGCACTCTCCCAGAGCATCTTTCTAGAGTCCGTTGTATTTATTTCCACAACGGGCCTTATTCCTAGTATATATATAATTCCCAAGTGGCCCCCTGCATGCGGATATCCAAATCTGCACATCGGGGGCACCTGGGGGGCAGGGAGATTTTCCTGTGTATGTGGGGCAGTCCCCAGGTGTGCAGAAAAATCTAAAAAGTTTTTTAAAAGTGTAGGGGGGGATATCTAAATCCCAAAAAAGTAAGAGCATTCCCTGCACATGTGCAGGGAACACTCTGGGAGCTCTGCGGCTGAAAGCCGCTCAGTCCTCGACACCGAAGGTGGGGGGGAGAGGAGATCAGCAGTGGTGGAGGAAGAAGATTGCCGGAGTGGGGGGGAGGAGATTGGCAGGCCTGGCGGCTGGAAGCCGCTCAGGCCTTGCCTCCGGAGCAGGGCGGGGGAGGGAGGAGATTGGCAGCGGCAGAGGAGGGGGACATCGCCAGAGCCGGGGGGAGGAGATCGGCAGCAGTGGAGGAGGGGGACATAGCCGGAGCCGGGGCAGGGGAGGGAGGAGATCGGCACAGAGGAGATTGCTGGAGCCCGGGACGGGTGGGGAGAGGAGATTGGTGGGCCCGATGGCTGGAAGCCACTCAGGCAATGCTGCTGGAGGGGGGGAGGAGGTGATCGCCGGAGCTGGGGGGAAGGAGGACATTGCAGAGCCTCCCCCACGAATATTGTGGGTCCCTCTTCATATATATATATATATCAGCTTGGAGCACTACCTGGGGAGAGTCAGTGGTGGGGGTATATTGGTGGCATTGTCAGACAAGGTTCTGGGAGACCCACCTTCAAATCACAACTATGCCATTGGAAGCTCACTGGGTTACTTTGGGTCAATCACACTCTCTCATCCTCACCTACCTTTCAGATGAAAGAGAGGTAAACAATGGAAGCTGCTTTAAGAACATAAGAGAAGCCAATGTTGGATCAGGCCAATGGCCCCTCCAGTCCAACACTCTGTGTCACACAGTGGCCAAAAATACCAGGGGCCATCAGGAGGTCCACCAGTGGGGCCAAGTCACTAGAAGCCCTCCCAGTGTTGACCCCCCTCCAGCACCAAGAATACAGAGCATCCCTTGCCCCAGCCTGAGAGTTCCTATCTACACCTTGTAACTAATAGGCACTGATGGACTTCTGCTCCATATGCTTATCCAATTCCCTCTTGCAGCTGTCCATGTTTGTTGCTGCCACCACCTCCTGTGGCAGTGAATGCCATGTGCCTCCACTGGGGAAAACCGCAGAGTATAAACAAAGTAAATAACTGTGGAAAAGGATTTGCCTGTGAATCTATTTATCTGGTCGAGGAAACGTGGAAATAGGAGTGCGGGCCTCCAGGTGGAACTTGGGGATCCCCTGGAATTACAGCTCATCTCCAGGCTACAGAGATCAGTTCCCCTGGAGGAAATGGCTGCTTCGGAGGGTGGGCTCTCTGGCATTGGACCCCAGCACTGAGGTCCCCGTCCTCCCCAGGCTCCACCCCCAAATCTCCAGGAGTTTCCCAACTTGGAGCTGGCAATCCCACCCCCCAATGGTGGCCAGGTCTCCCCTGGCCACCCTATGTGGAAATGGAAGTGCTGGGTACCTGGTCCAGCAGCCAGATCCAGGTTGGGAGATACTTGGAGATTTGGGGGCGGAACCTGAGGAGGGCGGGGTTTGAGGATGGAAGGGACCCCAGCAGGGTATAATGCCCACCCTCCAGTGCAGGCATTTTCCCCAGGGGGATGGATCTTGGTCCTCTGGAGGTCAATTGTAATAGCAGGAGATCTCTGGGTGCCCCCTGAAGGCTGGCGACCCATTTGTTCCACGCACACAACCCCTCCACCCAACCAAAAATCTTGGCTTCAGTGCTCCTCTCCTCTCCTCCCCCCCCCCCCGCCCAGCCAAACAACTGACTGGAGGAATTTAGCCTTTTCAAGGCAGGGCTTCTCCTTCCAGCCCCACGTTACTCTCCGTATAGTCTTGGCTCAGCTAAATACAGCTCATTAAAACACACACAGTTTATAAGAAGGCTAATAGCTGAGCACAACTAACTTGCAGAAGATAAAAACTTTAAAAACCTTTCCAAAAAGCCGGGAGCTTATCTCTGAGCGTCCTTCAGATAGCTGGGCGGAACCGGAACCCGTCCGTATAGTCTCTGAGGGAAATCTCTGGCAGTGCTTGAATTCATTCATGCATCTTTATTTAAAACTTTGGAATAGGCAGTAGCAGTGAATGTTCCCTCTAAGCTGTAGAGTCCTGTGAGCAAAAATTCTACCTTTGTGAGCTACTGACAATAAAGTTGTGAGCGAGCGATTTGGCTGCTGCATAAATTAGTTTGCTCTGGAGCCCTCCTTCCTGAGCTGAGACAAAAAATGTGTAAGCCGGAGGCTAAAAAACTGTGAGCTAGCTCACACTAACTCAGCTTAGAGGGAACACTGAAGATTGCTGAGATAGATCTGCTTCCAGAAAGGGCTTGGTGTAAAGAAATGCATAGAACTGAGGCGCCTGAAACCAAGTGTACTTTGCCTCGACTGGTATCCTGTACTGCACTGATTTAAATCTTAGTTTATCTGATGCAGTGAGAGCCAGTGTGGTGTAGTGGTTAAAAGTGTTGGGCAAGTATCTGGTAGGCCCAGGTTCGAATCCCCACTCATGCCACGGAAACTCATGGGTGACCTTGGGCCGGTTACAGACTCTCAGCCTAACCTACCTCAAAGGGCTGTTGTGAGGATAAAATGGAGGAGAGGAGAATGAGGTAGGCCACTGTGGGTCTCCATTGAGGAGAAAGGCCAGGGGTACAAATGAGTTAAATACACTCAAAGTGAGCTCTGACTCAAAAGGGCTGGAACATGTGGTTGGTCTTTAAGGTGCTAGAAATAGGATTAAATGTTGATATGACTCTTGTAGTGAAAACTGGAGGGGAAAATATTTAAGGATGACAATTCAGCTTCTTCCTTCATCCATGTATGTTTTTGAAGGATTGTCACAAATGCTCCGAAGCAGACCAGACCCGTGTTCCGGGGTTTTTTTTCCAATCTTTGATGGGCATCTGGCTTGCAGGACCATCTATCTGTCTGTCTGTCAGTCACGGCAGTGCCGAGTTGTTCAGGATGAATGCCGTGGGGGCTCTCCTGCATTTCCCAGGTCAGTCCCGTAAAAGAGGCTAGGCTCCAAGACAGTGACTGACCCAACGCGACCCAGTGAGTCTCAGACCTGAATAGAAAATTGAATCCAGGCCTTAGCTGACTGAACGCCTTACGCCGCGGTCGCCAGATCTAGCAGGCAGCCTCACTTTTTATTTCCTCATTTGTGCCTGCTTCTATCAGTCTTTTTTGGGTTTTTAAAAAGAGAAAATAACAAAAGTATGTTAACTATGCCAGCGGCAACATGACCTTTCCTGCACCGAAGGAAAAACAAAACCTGTTTAATCATGTCAGGGTTAATTGGGAAAAGCATCCTGAGAAAATTAACCCTCAAAGTATCATTTCCTTTTTCTGCTGAAAGACTCTTCCATTTTAATAGGATGGCTGCAATTACCCCGGCGATATGTTCCGATAGGGGTGGGTTTTGTTTTGTTTTTTTGCACGTTTGTTCTGTCGCTTATAACCAGAGGCATTAATATGACAGACAATCAAAATGACCCATCCGAGGCACCCACTGCTTGGGGACGCAGTGTCATGCTGGCAGCCAGATGCAGCCGATTATAATACACTGTGAATTATACAGTGATGAAAATTTACCATGGATTTGGGTGAATGAGAACATGGAGTGGTGATAAAAATAGGACAAGGGTGCTGTTGTGTCACCTGTCCTGAGACCTGGAGGACAGAGAACTTTCAGAGATAAAAGTTGCTGAAGCCATTTGTTAGAAACTTGCTGAAGTTTGTAAAAGACCTGGGAGTAAACAGCCCTCTAACCACTGAATGGCACTTCCTGTCGCATTGTCCAAACTGGCCAGTAATGTTACCCAGCCAAGCAGGGCAGAGGTGAAAGGATGCCAGTTGGGTTGGGTCGGTTAGAGGATTGCAGGGGTAGAGCATCTGTTTGGCATGCAGAAGTTCCCAGGTTCAAGCCCCGGCATCTCCAGTTGAAAGGATCAGGTGGCAGGTGATACGAAAGACCTCTTTCATACCGAAGACCCTGGAAAGCCACCACCAGGCAAAGAAGACAAGACTGACCCTGATACCTGTGGGACCGACCAACGTGCATCTGGGACCGTCTCTCCCCTCATGTACCCCGAAGAGTCCTACATTCAACAGACCAACATCTGCTGGTCATCCCCGGCCCGAAGGATGCTCAACTAGTGTCATCTAGGCTTTTTCAGCCCTGGCCCTGATCTGGTGGAATACGCTCCCATTCGAGATCAGGGCCCTGCAGGATCTCTTCTGCAGTTCTTGCAGGGCCTGCAAGACTGAGCTATTCTGCCAGCTTTTAGTTGAGGCAGCAGACGTCCAACAACTTTTCGTCCCCTCCTGCTCATACTGCCTCCCTAAACTGATGAATTTTTATAGCCTGAGAGACCCTGGTCCTCTGACCTGTATCTTTCACACCAAAGAAGAGCCAGGATATATATAACTGAAGCATCATGATCTTATGGATTTTTAGTTGTATTTTAACATGATGTTGTAAAGTTCTAATGTTGAACTTTGTATTGGTCTTCTGTTGTGACCCGCCCTGAGCCTGTTCGCGGGGAAGGTGGGATAGAAATCCAAGAAATAAAATGAATCATTACTAAAATAGACCAAAGGTCTGAGACTCACAAGAACATAAGAACATAAGAGAAGCCAATGTTGGATCAGGCCAATGGCCCCTCCAGTCCAACACTCTGTGTCACACAGTGGCCAAAAATACCAGGGGCCATCAGGAGGTCCACCAGTGGGGCCAGGACACTAGAAGTCCTCCCACTGCTGCCCCCCCACAAGCATCACTTGCCCTAGACTGAGAGTTCCTATCTGTACCTTGTGGCTAATAGCCACTGATGAACTTCTGCTCCATATGTTTATCCAATTCCCTCTTGAAGCCCTCCATGCTTGTAACTGCCACCACCTCCTTTGGCAGTGAATTCCATGTGTGAATCACTCTTTGGGTGAAGAAGTACTTCCTTTTATCTGTTCTAACCTGACTGCTCAGCAATTTCATGGAGTGCCCACAAGTTCTTGTCCTGTGAGAAAGGGAGAAAAGTACTTCTTTCTCTACCCGCTCTATCCTCAGTCTATGGCAACTTCATGCATTCCAATCCATTGTAGTTCAGGAGCTGTCCATGGGAATTAGGGACATGGAAGGTGGTTGAGGTCCTCTCTCAGTGTTAAGAGGGCTGGAGGCTACACCGTGAGTTAGTCTGGTGGGGGGGGACCAGGCTCCCATACTTGCTGGCCACACCCTTCCTGTTGTCTGATTAGATGGCCTGACCTTGCTCTCAGAAATCTGCTCCTTACTCCTGAGCAGTGCTTGGTGACTGGGTTCCCTAGGCTGCCAGGCATACAGGTCATTCTGGTCCATGGTTCTGCTTGGATCCACTCCTTCTTCGCTTTTGGAGTCCAGTGTGTGTGTGTGTGTGTGTGGGAATTCTGGAGGTGGACAGCCCAACTATGGTTTCTCCACTTCCACTGGCTCCCTGGATAGGGTCTGCTGTTGTGTGGAGGATTTCCATCTGGAAACTTTGAGGTACGTGGGAGTTTCAGGAGCAGCAGGGGCTGGGGGGAGGGCAGGATCCTCCATCTTTGTCTCACTCCAGTTATGTCCCAGGACAAGTCCTGACAGGATAATCTAATTTAGGTATGAGCTGAAAAATCAGATTTATTGTGACTGAAGAGGCACTCGTCTTCAGAAGATTTCATGTTAGAGTTGTACAAATAGCTTCTGTTCTTCTCCACTATGAATTCATAGTTTTGGTGTGAAAGTCTTTAATTCCACATCAACTTCAGTTGAATGGATTGCACACAGCTGATGTGCATTTCAATATACATTTTATGTGTGTTTTATTTGCCTTCTGTGTGTCATGATCTGTACTTCCGTAGAACTTCCATAGTGGTAATGTGTAACACAGTGTGTATCCAATGAGTGTTCCCAACCTACCCTCCAGTGGACAAAAAGACTGTGCGTGCAGTTCTATTCTGTGGTAAATACAGTTCTGATTGGAACACTGTACTCTGGGGACAATTCCCACCACCCTCTCAATCCGCCATTTTCTTTAGGGGACCTGATCTCTGTAGTCGGGAAATCAATTGTCATTCTGAGAGACCTCCACCAGGCCTCCCCTGCAGGATATCAACCCTAATTCTGACTCACAGTTTAAGAACTACTACTGCCCAAAATGTAAACAATGAGAAAAATACATCCTGTGCTTTTTAAAGGTGTGGATTATAGTTTCCTGTTTAAAGAAAAAATAACATTATTTGTGGATGCTGGCAGATGGATTTCTCCGTGAACTTACAAATAAAGAGTCTTGTAATCAATTGATCCTGCAATTAATTACCATTTATTTGGGGAAAGGCCCTATTTATGCACCAGGCATGACAGTTCCAGAGGCAGCAACTGACTTTACTTTGAAGTAAAAACCCATTAAAAATGTGAAGAACTGGGATGGAGGTGTCTTGGAGTAAAAACAAACACTTTTTATAGTGTACTATAATTGGTATACTTGCCACTGTATAATATAAAATCACCAGGTATGTGCTGTAAGATAGCATTGCAATTATCAGTTCTGTATTTTCTGGAATCCTTTACTATTTAATTCTCAAATACACAGATTTTTATATTTAAGTATTGTTTAGTTATAAAATATTGCTTTATTTGTATTTTTGTGTGATTTCCATAGAGAAGAGTCCTGTTTGAGCAAATATGTACGCGTGAGATCATTTTTTATAACAACAATTACATTTTTTCTATTCTTTAACCCTGGGGATTTTTGTTGTTGTTGTTTTTTCTTTCAGTATCCGTGTGGGGTGCGGCCTTCTCTTTGAATTTACCTTCCACGCTAAAAGCCTAGTCCTGCCAAGCAAGGAGGATAATTGCCAGATTCTGATACTTTTTTTGTGGGATGTACCAGGATGACAAATGAGGAAAAGAAGATTTTGTGCTTCACTTGCAAAGAACAAAACCATTATTCATCTTCATGAATATCACTTTGTACTTCTTGTAGCCAAATAGCATTTTCTTGCACAGTTGAGTGCCCGTGCGAGAATGCTCAGAGTAACAAAGCCTCCCTTTTTAGGCCTGCAATCCTGTAGGGACCTAGCAAGAAGGAAATCCCATGAAGAGGGTGACAAACCCTCACTCCGAACAGACATGCTTAAGGAGGATGGACTGATTCATTTAGAAGATTTGTAAGCATCTCCCCAGAAACCTGTTTGAGGCAGCTTACAAAGGGGAAAAATTATGCATCAAAATAAAATTATGAAACAATGAAAAACAATAAATCAGTAATGAAACAGCACTAAAACAACATAAATTATCTCAAATCAAAAAACCATAAGTGTTCATAACAGCAATAAGTTAGACAGCTAAAAAAGATGGAGTATATTGTGTTCATTCTCCTGGGTGCACGTGAATAAGGTTCTACTGAAATTAGGGATAGTTCACCTTGGAAGGATCTGTTTCTGGGCTTTTCTGCATTCACATTTTCCTTGCTTCTGGCTTCCTTTTTTGGGCGAGGGGGTCTGTTCCACATGTCTTTTGCTCCCTCTAGTGGTCAATTTGATATTACTCTGGTTTATGTCAGGCATATCTCCCTGCAGATTTAAGCTGCAGGTGTTTGTGCCAGACATAAATTGCTGTAATATTGTATCAAGAGCTAGAGGGACCAAAACATGTGCAGAACAGAAATAACCCCCTGAAGAAACAGGAACTTACAAGCAAGGAAAATGAGAATGCAGAAAAGCTGTCAGGTAGCCCTGCCATGATGGATGGAGGGGAGGGGAGGTTGGCTCTGGGCGCCTTAGTGGCGTGACAGGCGGGAGGTTGGAATCTGGGGAGTTGTTGATTTACGCTTAGGGTGTGAGAATGGAATGTAGCTCTGGTTACCCCTATCTTCCGCAGACGGGACATTCTGACCTTGAGGAATCAAGCTGTGAGCTTTCCTATCGCTTTCAAAGCTGCAGCTTTGCTGTGAATAATGGGGGCATTGGGAACTTCATTAGCGTAGTAACTTTCGATTCCCAATCGCATGGTATTCTTTGACTGGGAGAATTCACCCCCTTCCCTGTATAACCGCTTGCTTTCTGTAACCAAGTCATTCTGAACAATGTACCTGCTTCAGTGAACCTTTCTATTGCAGCTTATAATAAATACTATCCTTGCTTGCATCACAAGGCCTGGTGTTTTGCTGACTAAGTTAGGACTCCTGACAGTTTGTTCAGAATCTTCATCAACTTTCGGGACTGGTCGTAAACCCGCAACTCCACAATGAGTGACGGTGAAGAAGACACTCTCCCGATTGAAGAAGGAAAGGAGAAAAGGCCTCCCGGGAAAGACGTACCCAAAGAGACCCCTGACACACATGTGCCGGGACAATGGGGTGTGGAGTACGACTTTGGAGGGCCTTACGGAGACCCGTATGGGGCAGCCTATGGAGGGGTGACCCACCGAGTTGGGCGCAGACGAGACTGGGTGAAACCCCTGGCTGAAACCCACGAAGCGTGGTTCGGGACCCCGAGAGCCTCCATGGGAGCCAGTCACCCCGAGAGGTCGGTCCGAAAGCTCATCACAGCGGAAGTCCCGGAGGAAACCGGCCGAGACACCGAGAGCCTTGGGGGTGCCGTGATGAGGAGGAGGTGGAGTGGGGAGCCGAGCCAAGACCGCCTGATGTGCTTTCTGGACAAATCCCTCGCACGCATCCCACAGATGATTGCGGAAGGGATCCGGGAAGAGCGCGAGCGGCAGAGGCGCGAGGAACCACCAGCCCGTGTTCCCCCTGACCAGCGCCCGGCGCCGGACCAGGATCAAGGGAACGTACCGGCCGGCCCGCCAGACCAACCAGCGGGGCCAGGACCGCAGGGGCCGCCTGGGCAACCACCCCCTCGCCCTTGGGGGTTCTTGCCACCTAAACCTGCAGAACTCCTGGATGCCGATTTTGATGGAGACCCCGAAAAATTCCCATTCTTCCTCGTGAGAGCTGAAAGGTTTATCGAAACCTGGGGCCACCTATTCCAACGAGAAGAGCGCATGGTCGATGTCATAGCAGCCCACTTGAAGGGAGCGGCCGCGGACTGGTACGTGGGGCTCCACCAGGATGATGGGCGTGAGCTGAGGGAGATCGATTCTTTCATGTGGGCCATGAAAGAGCAATTCGAAGATGTGCACTCCACCAAGGCGGCCAAGGCAATGATCCAAAGCCTCAAACAAGGCGCGAGGTCGGTGAGAGACTACACCTCGGAGTTCCGCAGATGTGCCGCCAAACTCCGAGGGGAAGGGAACCTAGTAGACTTCTACAAGTGGGGGCTAAATGCGGAGATCCGCCGAGAAGTCACCAGGAGCCAAGACCCGAACACCCTCACGGGATGGATTCAAGCCGCCGTCACGATGGAGAACCGGCTGAAGACCATCAAACTGGATGACGCCGCAGCGATGGCTAACAGGGGCCCCGCGCCGGCAGCGAAGGGGAAACCCCTTACCCCGAATCCGAAGCCGAGAGACGGTACCAGGGAACTCCGAATGAAGCAAGGTCTTTGCCTCAAATGCGGAGAAGGAGGCCACTTCGCCGCGAACTGCCCGACGTCATCTGCACCGGCCGGGGCGTCAAAAGGAGTCAAGAAGAAGTTTGACACATCTACACCTAAACAGGTGGCGAAACCGAAGGGGGCGAAAGCCTTGCAAGCTAAACCGCTCAGCGAGGCATCCGACTCATCCGATGGCGAGACCGTGCCGCAGGGAAACGAGCCGGACCTGCTGTAAACAGCGCTGAACAGCAGGTCCCACACTCCCAGGCGCAAATCCCGGTGAGCAAACCCCCTCTCTTTTCTTTCTCACAGTGACTGTAATGGACCCGGGTCTATTGACCCATGTGAGAGTACGAGCTCTCATTGACTCTGGGTGTGGGAGAGACCTCATCAACCCCACACTAATTACGGGACTAGGGGCAAAAGTTGTTAAACTAAATGAACCTTTGATTTTTACTCAAATGGACGGGTCCACCATGAAGGAACCCTGTAAATACGAGACTGTACCCTTGAGGGTGGGGCTCGGGCAACACTGGGAAGAAAGGTCTTTCGTAGTTACCCCTTCAGCCCGCTTCCCCTTGGTTCTAGGGAGCCCATGGTTCTTTGACCACGATCCTCACGTACTATGGGGGAGGGGAAGGTGAACTTCATCTCCGGAAAATGCTGGTCCCACTTATGGAGAAAAGAGTGGGGACCCATGACAGGGGGCAACTCCTAGTGACGGCGGGGGTGGCGGACGCGGAACTGGAAGGCATCCCCCCCGAGTATCACGACCTGGCCCCTGTTTTTGGGGAGGAGGAGGCCGATGAATTGCCCCCCACAGGAATTCAGACTGCGCAATTGAAATTTTGCCCAACCAAAAGTTGCCGAAGGGAAAACTGTATTCTATGAGCCCCTCGGAAAAAGTGGAACTGCAGAAGTTCATTGACAAAAACCTCAGTAGGGGTTTTATATGGCCAGCGTCCTCCCCGTTTGCGGCTCTGGTGCTTTTCCGGAAAAAAAAGGACGGGGGGTTGCGGCTATGCACCGACTATCGTGGTTTGAATGCAGTGTCCAACACAAACGCCTACCCCATGCCCCTCATAAAAGACTTGTTGGCGGCGGTGGCTGGGGGGAAAATCTTCTCGAAGTTAGACCTCCGAGATGCCTATTTCAGAGTCCGAATTCGGGAGGGGGATGAATTTAAGACGGCGTTCAACACCCCTCTAGGCCAGTTTGAATACCTGGTCATGCCATTCGGGCTCCAAGGGGCCCCGGGGGTCTTCATGAACTTGATTAACGAGGTGTTGCATAAATATTTGTTCAAGGGGGTCCTTGTTTACCTTGATGACATTCTTTTATATTCCCCCGACCTGAAATCTCATGTGAAACTGGTGCGGGAAGTACTACAAACGTTGCACAAGCATAAACTGTTTGCCAAACTGTCCAAGTGTGAATTTCACAAAACAGAGATCCCTTTTCTGGGCTACCGCATATCTCAGAAAGGAATTGAGATGGACCCTGACAAGATTAAGGATGTAGTAGGGTGGGAGGCCCCCAAAACGCGGAGGCAACTCCAGGGTTTCCTTGGATTCGCGAACTTTTATAGATCGTTCCTATCAAACTTTGCCCAGGTGGCTCTCCCCTTGACTGACTTATTGAAAACCAAAGGGAAACCACCCGAATGCACTCGACCTGGAGCTAAATTAGAGTGGTCACCAGAGTGCCAACGGGCTTTTGACAAATTGAAAACCCTTTTTACGTCTGAACCTGTCTTAGCCCACCCGAATGAACTTAAGAAATTCATTGTCCAAGTTGACGCCTCAGACGTTGCCATGGGGGGGCGATCCTCCAAGAGGGAGAGGATGGTAGATTGCACCCCCTTGCCTACGTTTCAAAAAAATTTAACGATACTGAACGGAATTGGTCGGTGTGGGAGAAAGAAGCGGGATCGATCCGTTTGGCGTTGGCTACTTGGCGCCATTGGCTTGAGGGGGCGCGAGTCCCGTTCGAGGTCTGGACTGATCACAAAAACCTCGAGCTGCTCCGCTCTCCCCATTCCTTGAACGCCAAACAGCTCCACTGGGCTGATTTCTTCTCCAAGTTTAATTTCACACTGCACCACTTCCCGGGGACATCGAACTCGCTAGCTGATGCACTGTCCCGCCTCCCGCAACACGACAGCAAGAGGGAGGAGATTCATGACTCGATTTTCACTCCCTCCCAACTGGGAGGGGCAGTTACTACTCGGAGGCAGGCCAAACTCTCCCCCCGTCGCCAGACCCTCCTCCCAAGGACTGGGCGGGAAAATTCTCTACAGCTCTGACGGACGCAGATAGGGAGGAGGTGGAGGGGGAAGAAGGAATATCCCGTGATGCGCACGGCTGCTGGATTAAAAACAACAAACTCTTTGTCCCACGGTCTCTCAGGGGGAGGTGATGGGTTGGGCGCACGGGTCAAAGATGGCTGGACACACAGGATTTGTGAAATCTCTCCAGCTCCTACAAAGACAATTTTGGTGGCCGGGGCTAAGGAAAGACATTTCACTCTTCACGTCAGGGTGTCAAACGTGCTTGATGAGTAAACCTCGGCCCGGCAAACCCCCGGGTGCTTTGCAACCCCTCCCCACGCCGGCTCGGCCATGGGAAGTGATCTCTATGGACTTTATTACGGACCTACCCCCTAGTGGGGGGAAAACTGTCATATGGGTGATAGTGGACCTGTTTACCAAACAGGCTCATTTCGTTCCGTTTGCCTCCATCCCCTCTGCCAAGAAACTAGCCTCTGCGTTTTTGCAACACGTAGTGAGGCTCCACACTTTACCTGCTAAGGTGATCTCAGATAGGGGGTTCAATTCGTTTCACAGTTCTGGAGTGAACTTATGTCACTGCTTGGGGTGGAGAGGGGGTTAGCAGTGCGTACCATCCAGAATCCGATGGGCAGACCGAACGTGTCAATCAGACTTTGGAACAATATTTGCGGTGTTTTTCCAACTTTCAGCAGGACGACTGGCATTCTCTTTTGCCTTTAGCTGAGTTCTGTTACAATAATACTCAGCACTCGTCGACTGGGATGTCCCCGTTTAAAGCGGTGCATGGATACGACGCCCCACCGCTGCCATTTTTGAATTCTCCCGACCTCCCAGCGGGAGATGCTGGAGATTGGTGCAAACACTTGCAGATGGCGTGGGGCTCGTTAGCCAAGACTCTAGAGGAGGCTAAGGCTGCTTACAAACTCCAGGCAGACAAGAAACGTAACCTTGCCTGGATCCCTAAATGTGGAGAGTTTGCCTATTTGTCCACGCAGCACTTGCGTCGCATTCAGCCGAGTCGCAAGCTCGGTTGGAAATTTATCGGTCCCTTTGAGATTGTGAGAGTGATTAACAATGTAACTGTTGAACTTGCTTTGCCCAAATCCCTAAAGTCTGTTCATCCTGTTTTTCATGTAAGGCTTCTACGCCAGGCGCCTGGAGAGAACAAATGGCGACCACAACGGCCGACCCCGCCTCCGCTGCTGGTGGGGGGGGAACCTCACTACGAAGTATCGCAAATCTTGGACTCTAAGATCTCTCGCAATCGCTTGTTTTATCTGGTTGAATGGATTGATTTTGGGCCGGAGCAGAGGGAGTGGGTGCGGGCGGAAAATGTTCTGGCCCCCGGCTTATCCGGGCGTTCCACAAGTTGTACCCCCATAAACCAAAGGGGTAGGCTTATTTTCGAGGGGGCTGCATGTCAGGTAGCCCTGCCATGATGGATGGAGGGGAGGGGAGGTTGGCTCTGGGCGCCTTAGTGGCGTGACAGGCGGGACGTTGGAATCTGGGGAGTTGTTGATTTACGCTTAGGGTGTGAGAATGGAATGTAGCTCTGGTTACCCCTATCTTCCGCAGACGGGACATTCTGACCTTGAGGAATCAAGCTGTGAGCTTTCCTATCGCTTTCAAAGCTGCAGCTTTGCTGTGAATAATGGGGGCGTTGGGAACTTCATTAGCGTAGTAACTTTCGATTCCCAATCGCATGGTATTCTTTGACTGGGAGAAGGGGGGGTCCCCATTCACCCCCTTCCCTGTATAACCGCTTGCTTTCTGTAACCAAGTCATTCTGAACAATGTACCTGCTTCAGTGAACCTTTCTATTGCAGCTTATAATAAATACTATCCTTGCTTGCATCACAAGGCCTGGTGTTTTGCTGACTAAGTTAGGACTCCTGACAAAAGCCCTCTGTTAGGAATGGTCGCAGAAATGTTATTTAGGTTCAAGTTCAGGTTGTTACTTCAAAACGCTGTTTGAGTTCTGTTAGGTCACACATTCCTAATATTTAAATTGGTTTCAGTGGGAACTTTCTCAGCCGTCACTTGGCCAACCCAACAAAGTGGGAGGAAATTCTCAGGAACTCCAGCCCTCCTCCCATGAATCTTCCCTGCCACACGAGGAAGACAGGACTGCATTCCACAGGCCATTAAAACTCCCCCTGGCAGAGTGGCGAAGAGTTTTTCTCCTATTACAGTTTTTCTCTCTCCAGGGACATTGTTGCAGACAAGCTGCTTTTAAGCACAAAGGGAATGGGGGTGCTGAATTTTGCATATGCACACACAAACAAGCCCTGCCTCAAGTTTATTCATTCTAGCATTGCAGAGCGGTTGCCGTGTTAGTCTGTCGCAGCAAAATAAAACAGGAGTTTAGAGGCGCTTAAGTGTCTAAGAGAATTCAGACATCTCTTTCCTTACCCCCTTGGCCTTTCCGTGGTTAATATAACAGCACTGGCCTAATGGATGCACACTTCTTTAATCCAATGAAGTAAACACTTGACTTGCAAAAAATTTACTCTGCAATAAATTCTGTCGGGCTCTAAGTTTCCACTGGATTCCTGATTCAGTTCCACTTGTTCATTCCAATGTGTAACAGCTTAGTTTACTCCCCATTATACTCTGAAGAGCCATTAATCTACAAAACATTTGACCCTGTGGACTCCCTCCCTAAGCCAGTCATGTGATTTGGGTAGAACTAGGCCCAGCAATGCCAATTACATACAAAGATGTGTGGCATGAACACGGGTTAAGTGTTGTGGTTGGATGTGGTCTCTGTCCCTCACATCACTGCTGAATCACTCTCACACCTCAGTAGGGTTGCCAGCCTCCAGGTGGGGCCTGGAGATCTTCCGCTTTTGCAACTGATCTCCAGCCGACAGAGATCAGCTCCCCTGGAGAAAATGGCTGCTTTGGGCAGTGGACTCTATGGCATTCTACCATGCTGAGGTCCCTCCCCTCCCCAAACCCCGCCCTCTCCGGGATCCACCCCCAAAGTCTCCAGGTATTTTCCAACCCAGACCTGGCACTTCTCCATTGCCACTTCTCCAAGCCTAGTCTTTACTCATGCAGCTGACTGAGAGAAGGAGGAGAAGAGAAGAGACTGGATTTATACCCCACCCGTCACTACCCAAGAGAGTCTCAGAGTGGCTTATGAACTCCTTTCCCTTCCCCTCCCCATAACAGACACCCTGTGAGGTAGGCGGGGCTGAGAGAGCTCTGACAGAAACTGCTCTTTTTTCTCAAGAACAGCTGTGCCAGAACTACGGCTTGCCCAAGGTCATCCAGCCAGGTGCCAGTGGAGGAGTGGGGAATCAAACCCGGTTCTCCCAGATTAGAGTCTGCGCACTTAACCACTACACCAAACTGGCTGTATCATTTTAGACTAAAATTAGGGGTTGCCACATTTTTAATGCTCTGTCATGTAAAAACTCCATGCAAATAAAATACTAGCATTCGGGGGAGGGGAGTTCTTGCCTAGCCCTCCATATCGTGAGCTAGTTTTCCAGTTCCATGACATGGGCTAATTTCCCATTTATATGGAATGATTACTGTAGGGGAACTTTGCAAAATGTGATCTCTCTCATGCAGTCGGAAGTGGCGCAGTTCATTCTACCAGCTCGGCATTTTCCCACCTCGTTGCCCCACATGCATCAACCAGGCCTTCTCCCCTCTCTGAGGAAACAATGAAAGCAGAGTTTAGCCATAGACAGTTTTGGGGAGGACACACAGGGACAGACAAATGACCAGAACTGGACTGATCAGTTCAGACCCCAAGTCCCAGAAAATTGCATCTCGATGGCATTATCCTTCTGAGGTTAATAAATATCCAGCACAGATTTCAATTAGCTACTTTCTGAATGCACTCCCCTAATTTGCCTAAACTGCTTGCAAATGGAAATCCGACCGTCCTCCCATGGTTACTTATCCTTATAAATGTGGTAACTCGAGATACAACCACAGGAAATGCTACTTTTAGTTCTCAATGGATGAATTTCACAGGGTTACACCTCGACTTCATCCTTAGGAAAGAATCTGGCGAGGAATAATAACTGCAAGAGAATCAGCAGAAAACTTAGTCTGACGATAGCCATTTACCCTTGTAGCAAACGTTCCCAAAGGGCCTGTCCAAATGTTACTTTTTCAGGTATGGCAGATGTGAGAATCACACATTGACAAACCTGCTAATTAATAGGATTGAGAAACTGAGATTTAACCCACAGTTAGGGCCATATGCTCGGCAATACAGGGTACGGGTAAAGCCCAAAGCTCTCTGCTGGGACACAGAACGTTGTCCTTCGCATCTCCATCAAAAGGACCACCGTAAGAGGTTTGCAGGAAGGGTTTGGGCTGGAATGCTGGAGAACCATTAGGAGGCATAGGAGGTAGTTCTGGGCTCTATAGATGAATGGTCTGACTTGGTAACACAGCATCATATGTACTGGGGGCAGTTCACGGAGCACTTGGTGTATTTCTGATCATAGAATCGTAGAGTTGGAAGGGGCCACGGAGGCCGTCTACTCCCACCCCCTGCTCCATGCAGGGTCCACCGAGAGCATCCCTGGCAAGTGTCGGTCCAGCCGCTGCTTCAAGACTGCCAGCGAGGGGGAGCTCACCACCTCACCAGGCAGCCGATTCCACTGTCGCACAACTCTGACTGTCAAAAAGCTTTTCCCTAAAATCCAGCCAATACCATCCTGCCTTTAATTTAAACCCATTCTTGCGAGTTTAAATTGATCAGAAAGAGACTAAACTGCAACAAGAGATAAGTAGGTGCAGCTCTGCCCTACTGTGTGTCAGCCTGTTATCTGTCTCTGAACCGCTGAAGTCTGGCTGCGAACTCCCTGTCTCCTCCAGCTTTGGCTACAGTGTGTAATTACCTGGTTTGGAATATCAATCTGTCTAGCTCAAAATGTTTGGCTGTATTCTAAACCACGCAGCCTTTTCTCTCCAAAGTCCTCCTGTGGCTCAGAGCAGGGTGGCCGAGGCTCCCTCCATAGCTCTCCCCAGGCTGCCCCCCAAATCTACAGGAATTCCCCAACCTGGAGCTGGCAAGCTTGTCAGGAAGTGTTCAGTGGGGAACTGATTACAACCCTCCTTCTCCAAGGATCTGGGATCAGTTTGCAGAGTGGCTGATGCCCATGGAACATATGCCCCCTGGCTGGGGAAGCAGGAGCCATGCCAGTCCAAGCTTAGTCCATATTGGTCGTTTTGGTGCCAAGTCACAGCTGACTTCTGAAGATCCCATGGGGTTTTCGAGGCAAGAGACTAACAAAGGTGATTGGCCATTGGCTGCCTCTGCAGACCGTGGACTTCCTTGGTGGTCTCCTTTCCAAATACTGGCCAGGGTGTTCTGATGATGTCAGGCTCACCAGGCCAGGGTGAACTTAGTCCCAGGGCAGGCCCATAGCCAGTGTGTGGGGGGGGGATTTGCTGCAGGTGGTGCCCCTGATTGAATCTTCAACATCCCCACCCAATCATCCCCTGTAAGTCCCCTCCTTCCCTTCTCGTCCAGCCAGAGAAGCTGCAGTAAGCTTGTCTTTCCCCTCCCCCTTTCTGCAACAGCTCCTTTCCAGGGGTGGGAGGAGGGTGCGCACGCTCTGTTGCGCTTCTTCGGGGGACTTTGCCTGCTTCCCTTGCAAAGGGCCACCTGCTTGGCTGGGCGGGGAGGGCCTCCCGTCTCCCTCTGGAGCAGCCCAGCTTCCTGGAGGCAAAGCTCCATGCTGCGGCTCTGCCTTGCCCGGCCTCCCACGCTTCTCCTCGCCCCTAAATTTTAATTTAATTGGTGCTCCCCTGAAAAATCCCTGGCTATGGGGCTGTCCAAGGGAGGGACTAAGGGGAATGAGTGCTGCATTAGGGAATCCGCTCCATTCCATTCAGGGCACAAGGGAAACTTTGATCACTCTCCGTTCCCTTGCAGCTATAAGCTTTTAAGGGCGCTTATTTGTTTGTGTGGGAAACCCCTTCTCTTTGCCCTGGATTAATGCTTATGCACATTTCCTACCGCCAACTGGGAGGCCTTTCTTTTCATGAGAAGAGGTAACTATTCATTCTTTATACCTTTGGTATTTCCCCCCCCCCATTTTGAATGTAATCTTTTAGCAAGACATTTTAAGACCTTGCAGGGGTTCCTTTGTCTGCCTCCCGCATGGGAAATGCCTGGAAATTTGGGAGGTGGAGCCGAAGGAGGGTGGAGTTTGGGGAGGGGAGGGGCCTCAATGGGGTATTGATGCCATCGAGCCCACCTTCCAAAGCCGCCATTTTCTCCAGGCGAGCTCATCTCTGTTGCCTGGAGATCAATTGTAATTCCAGGAGATCTCCAGCCACCACCTGGAGGTTGGCAACCCTGTCAGTGGCTGATTTATTTTTTTTTTAAGGTCACCGTTAGTGACATTCTGGGGGGGGATACCCTGGGTCTTTCTTATGTAAAGGCAAACCCAGAAATGCCTGTGGCCATCACAACATCCTCTGGCAGCGAATTCCACATTTTAATCCCTCTCTGTGTCAAGGGGCATTTCCTCTTGCCTGTCCTGCTCAGTGAAGTGGAAAGATTGGGGTAAGATCCACCCTGTCTTTTATCCTCTGCCTTTCCACCAAGCAGCAGGCCCGTAGCCAGGATTTCTTTTCATTTGGGGGGGCCTTTAAATAAGTCAGGGGGCACCCCCACACACCCCTGCACGCACCTCAAGGGAGCACCTGGGCTGGATGGGAAGTCGGAGGGGGGCCTTGGCAGTAAGTCAGGGGGCCGGGCCCCGAGATGCCCCATGGTGGCTAAGCAGCGTACATCATTCTCCTCTCCTCCATTTTATCAAAAGAACCCTGCAAACTAGAGTAGGCTGAGAGGGTGTGACTGGCCCTAGGTCACCCAGCAACCATCCATGGCTGAGTGAGGATCTGAATATGAATCTTCCAGATCCTTGTCCAGTTGTCTAATCACTATACCCCATTGGCCCTGCCATGAGGTGTGCGCATAAATAAATAAATAAATAAAATATCACTGAATAAAGCCATTCTCCCATTTCTTGCAAATGTTGTGTTGTTTCCCATCCAGAACTAAAAGTCTTGTTCCTGACTCTGTTTGTTAGGGGAGTGGAGCAGCTGCATCTCACAAACCTCCTGTAGCTGGTACTTGGAATCCTGGGTCCAGAGCAGTGTTGCCTCTAATCTCAGTTAGTGTGAGCTAGCTCACAGTTTTTTGTCCTCCAGCTCACACATTTTTGTCCTAGCTCAGGAAGGATGGGCTCCAGAGCAAACTAATTTATGCAGAAGCCAAATTGCTCCCTCACAACTTGAACACCAGTAGCTCACAAAGCAGAATTTTTGCTCACAAGACTCCACAGCTTAGAGGGGAGCATTGGTCCAGAGGACGATATGGCCAGGTGGCACCATCCGTGTGCAAGCATGCACCAACATTGTAATCTGAGAGAGTGATTTTACCAACCTCACACCAAGGAAGTTCCCATCTACAAAAGCTGATTCTATATCATATTGAGATGAACCTGTTCCTCGCTAAGGAGGAAGAGACTGAAGTAGTGGTTCTTTCATGGTATTTAGATCTTTTCAAATAAATAATAGCTTAGGAAAAAATCTCCCAAAACTGCATTAGCAAAACACTATCCACTCGTGACTAATTACTGTGCTCACAGCCATAAACCACTGGAAGAAAATGAAATACTGTCATTCAAAATACAACATGGTTGCTTTTTCTGCTCATATGTTAGCCTCCAAAGAACTGTAAATTGTTTTTTTTCCCCATTGGAGGAAAAACTATTCCTGCCAGTTGACTTATCCTTAACAGAGACTAAGCTCTTGAGGTTAGGGATGCCAGCCTCAAGGTGGGATCTGGAGATCCCCCCAAAGTACAGTTCATCTCCAGCCCACAGAGATCAGTTCCCCTGGAGAAAATGGATGCTCTGGGGGGTGGGCTCTCTGGCATTGTACCCCACTGAGGTCCCTGTCCTCCCCAGGCTCCATCCCCAAATCTCCCCGAGTTTCCCACCCTGGATCAGACAACCCTACCCCCCCTCCCAGGGGGGACCTGGCAACCCGACTTGAGGTATGCCACCAGGCCCCATTCTTTTCTCATCTTCTTTGCTTCTTCTGCCTCCTCCCCTCTTTCTATGTCCAGCGTGATTTTTAAAATTGATGCCTTTCTCCTTTGAGTTTGAGCATCTTGCTTGGCATAAGAGATCTTTATTATAAACTTCCCTCGGCTGTCATGGAATGGATAGCTTTCACTGAATCACAAACATTCCTGTCATAGCTGAACTCCCACACAGGAAAATGAGTATTCTGGGTGTTTCCCTTAAAACTGACAGTGCTTTCTGCCAGGGGGAGGGGAAGTGGAACCCCCAAAGATGTGTTGTCAAGCCCGGTCTGCCGTTGTTATATTTAAACATTGGCTTCAGTCCTTTCCTACTGATCTTTCTGCTGTCTAGAAGAATTCCAATACAGCCCACTGTGCAGCGATGCCAGGGAGAGTCAGAGCGAGGTAGGAGAGGCTAAGAAAGTGCCATTGGATCGGGGTCACCCAGAGAGCTTCCATGTCATGAACGGGGATTCAAGTCTGGGTCTTCCAAATAAAGTCCAGATTCCTCCTTGTTCGCCGCCCTGAGCCCACATTGGAAGGGTGGGATATAAATCCAATAAATAAATAAATAAATAAATAAATAAATAAAATACTAGTCCAACATTCTTAACCACTACACCACACTGGTAAGGTAAAGGTAAAGGTTCCCTTGCTCGAAAGCCAGTCGAATCCGACTCTAGGGTTGCGGTGCTCATCTCCGTTTCAAAGCCGAAGAGCCAGCGCTGTCCAAAGATGTTTCCATGGTCATGTGGCCAGCATGACTAAACACCAAGGTGCACAGAACGCTGTTACCTTCCCACCAAAGTGGTACCTATTTATCTACTTGCAATTTCTTGCTTTCGAACTGCTAGGTTGGCAGGAGCTGGAACTAGAGATGGGAGCTCACTCGGTCATGCGGCACTCTCGGGTCTTGAACTGCTGAACTACTGACACAGCCTGCAGTTCAGCATCTTAATCACTTGAGCCACCGCAGCCCTACCACACTGGAGGAGCCCCTAATTAACAAAGGACTATCCCCCCCCGGGGAGGGGGGCTCTGATTGCTAAAACCTAGACCGTTGTGACACCCCCTGCTTAGCACACAAACAAGCCTCAGGAGGGGACAAATGGGGGGGTTGGGGGCCCCACCTCACGCCAGGGAGTGAGGGCTGAGGAGGAAGGAGGAGCTTGCGTTAGGAGCTGGAGTGTTAAATAGATCAGACAACCCCCAGATCAGCTCAACTTTATTTGTGATTTCAGCAATACGACAAGACAAGACTCCAGAGCCTCTGCTCTGTTAAATAGCCTGCAGTTGCCACACCCAAGCACACCCCACTCCCAGTGATAGGCTATTTACATAACATGACTACTAGACTGGTTACTTCCAGAGTCCTGGTAGGCTATTGTTTTTGTGCTCCAAGCTCAGCCAGTCTCTGGGGTGATTCAATCAGGAATGATTCAGTCCCAGTACATAACCTGGAGAGAACCCCCAGAGATCAGCATCATTGTGGAGGAAGGAGGAGTTTGCATTAGGAGTTGGAGAGATCTCCTGGAGAACATTGCTTTGAGGAGCTGTTGGCGGGACAGGACAGGAAGAGGAGTTTTTTGATTGCTTTCAATCCAGGCCTTGGAAATAATATCAGTTGGTCGAGTCCAGTCCTTTTTTGGAATGCAGCCTTGCTGGGAGGTGTTGAGGTGGGAAGAGCAGGGGGGCTGCAGTTTAGGGGAAGGATCCTCCTGATCATTTCCCATTTCTGACCCAAAGTTCTTCAGGGGATGCAAGTTCCCTATCCATTCTGTTTCTGAAGTTCCTTTGCCACAAAACAGCTACTTGGGGGTCCCCTACTGAATGGCCTGGAAGGCTGAGGTCTTTTCCTACAGGTTTCTCAGTCTTGTGGTTCCTGTTGTCAGATTTCTGTCCATTGATCCTCTAGCCAGGGTTAATTCTCTGTTACAGGATGGAAAGGGAAATTGCTGAATTGCAAGTTATTGCAAAACTTGGGACAAAGGCCTCCCCAGGATTCAACAGGGATATTGGTTTCTTATCCCATTATATATGCTAAACTCATTCAGTCCTTGCATATGGGTTCTCACCAAGAAGGGCTGTAGATCCTCTGTATTTTAGTGTATTTCTTTTTTGGAATGGTATATTGAAATGGTGAATGTAATGCAATGATTGTAATGTAATGCACCCCAATTTGGCCTCTCGGGGGGGGGGGAGAATCCCCCTTAGAGAAAAAGAAAAGGAATAATTCATAGAATCATTGAATCCCAGATTTGGAAGGGGCCATAAAGACCATCAAGTCCAACCCCCTGCTCAATGCGGGATCAGCGTAGAGCATCCCTGACCAGTCTTTGTCCAGCCAGTGCTTGAAGACTGCCAGTGAGGGAGAGCTCACCACTTCCAGAGGCAGCTGATTCCACTGTGGCACAACTCAGGCTGAGTTCGGACTGGCAGTTTGAAGTGCGAGGGAGTCGTGGCAAAAAGACCTGGAACAACATGTTCCAGATATTCCCAGTCACACTGCACCGACTGATGTAGGAGCATACCAGTGAGGAGGCACAAGGGAGCGTTCTCACTGTTGGCCCGCCCCTGGCGGAGGCGGGGCTGTAAGCAGCTTTTTCTCACTCCGGCGACATGCATCTATGCGCATAGGCACAGCAGGAATTATCAATGCAGCTTGTTCACGTGGCTTTTAGCGTGCACACATCCGGGAAGCAGGATCAACGCACTCTCCAGGGTTTGCTACCACTTTCACCTGGTACTTTTTAAACTCAGGAGGGAAGCGTTACAAGACGGGTTGAGTACAGCTGGGGAACGCCTGACAGATGTGCCCGTGTGAACCGGCCCCTTTAATCCATTTGTGAAACGTGCCTATATCAGGCCAAACTGCCAGACTGAACTCGGCCTCATACTGTGATTGTTTTAGCCTGGTCCCTCTTGCTGAAAGACCTCAACAGTTTTCTCAGGTTCCCCAACTTTTTCTATCACCAACTTTTTCTATCACCATATCACTATGGTGACCAGTGTCAGCCAGCTAGTTTTTGTGCCGTCCCCAGAATAAGATACTGCACACCACTCTCTTTTTATTTATTTATTTTTTTAAAAATGGATTTTAACATATTATAGGACAAGAAAATATAAGGGTAGGAAGGATACAGGGTATGGGATAAGACATATAGGAAAATTCCATCAAATTTATATAATAGCTATTACAAGTTTTCAGTCTTAGTTCTTTGTTTCCAGTTCTATTTCTTTGTAGAATTACAAAAGCTAGTATCGCTTAATCAAATCATTAAAATATTTTGTTATGTTTCCTGACAAGAGTCAAGTTCTATATAGTAAGTTGGCGTCTCTCCAAATTTATATTCTATATACTCGAAGTTTCTTTCTACCCAGTCATAAAATAGTATCCAATTGTTTCTCACATTTTGTTTACTTCCGTCCAACAGGTTTGACAGTTTATCCATTTCTCTTTTTGTTTTTAAAGGTATTAATTTTTGGTAATATTTGTTGTTTTCCTCATGTTTTGGGGCATGCCACCCCTCCCCCCATTTGCATGGCCAGCAGACTTTGCAAAGCCGCCCAAAGCTCCTAGGTACAGCAGGGGTCCCTCCGCTCAGCTGTCTCCACCCCCTCCGAGGTCTCTCACTCACCTCAAGCCTCACAGTTTCAGCTTTGGAAGCCTGGCCCTAACCTCTCCAGTTCCTACCTCTTCTACAGGCACCCCAAGCTTGGCCCCAGCGGCCTGACAATGCTGCTCATGCCTGCCCCCTTCCGTGCCATCCTTTGGGTGGGAACCAGTGTCACTCGTCGCTCGTCCTGCTCTCCACTCACTTCCTGGTTGAAGCCAGGGCTCCTGCCACCTCAGACTGGAACCTGGGATAACTGCTTATGAATCTCTGCTCCGCCATGGGAGCTCACTGGGTGATCTTGGGCCTGTCACCCTCTCTCACCTTAACTTACCTCACAAAGTTGATGTTGTGAGGAGAAGGTGGAGGAAGGGACAATGATCTGCTAAATCCCACCCCCTTAGGTACCAATGGGGCCAAAGCAGAGGAGGGTTCAACTTATGTTGTAAAAACTGAACCCCCCTCCCTCCCTCAACTCTACTCCTTCCCAGATGTGAGAAGAACTAGTGTTGTGGATCAGCCAGGACGCAGCAACAATGAAGACTCCTCAGTAGAAAAGGACTCCTCGGGAGAAGAAGAGCCTCAGGAAATCAGCTCTAAACCAGCAGAAACCAGCTCACAGATGAGCTGCAGGCTTCTCAGAGTTCACAGCCGACATCTGATGCAGAGCCAGCATCAGCACCTTCCAGCCCTGTTCCAACAAAGGAAACCCAGGTAGTCATTGCCAGCCCTCCAGTTTCACCAACACCCTTTGAGCACTGGAGACGAAGGCTTAGAATGAAGCTCCAGGGGAGAAGACAAAGCACATGTCTCCTGGCTTGATGCCAGCTGCTTGCTGATGATGAGTAGCTGCAGGGTTACTCTCAAGCAGATGGCTGCAAGTAACACCTTCCAGTAGAGGCCTATAAAAGCCTGTCAAGGGAAACTGCTTAATGTGGAAGCAGCAAGTCACCAACCTCTTGACTCAGTGTCCACAGCTCTGAATTCTGCTCTATTTCTGTGATTCTTGGACTGGCTCTTGACTCTGACTCTGGAATTTTTCTCCTTGCACTTGTGAATGACTTTGGACTATTGGACCTTGCTTCCTGTATAATGCTCTGAACAGGACTCTGTTCTCTTGGTAACTGAACTTTGGACTGAACTTAAACTTTGACCCTGGAATTCAGCTTGGAGTGACCCTAGATTCTGACACCAGGGATGCATTATAACTTTTGTGGGCCCTGGGCACTTTTGCCTTCATCCCCCCCCCCCGATCAATATTAAAGGTTATTTTTGGTATAACTTTAAATACTTCCACACTTATTTTTCCCCTGTTTTAAGCAAAATGTAATTGATTTTCATGGGCGTTGAAATTTCTTTTTTTCCGATGTGAGAAAAAAATAAAACATTTTCTTCAACCCTAAAAGTTCATTTCCCCCCCTTCTGATTTTAAAAGAAATGAAAACATTTTCATGAGCCCCAAAAGGTATTGTGAGCCCTAGGCACTGTGCCTACTGTGCCTAATGGATAATGGATGAGCTGGCCCTTAGTGTTGGGTCATTCAAGGGGTCTCCGTCTTTTCATAAGTCTTTTCATCTATTAAAAATCAAATACTTGTAAACACTTTCAGTGTGGCATAATTTATACTTGTGTGACTTACATCCAGCTAATCTTTTCAGGCAAGGTGTTTTATTTTTTCCTCTTTTAAACTTCAGTATAAGCTGAATTATACTGCCTGTTATATAAGCCTGGTTCAAAGCATAACATGAAAAGAGTATCTGGGAACAAACCAGTTTGCCTCACAAAATGACTACAAGGCAGATTGGCCCCCAAGATCATTTGGATCCTTTGACTTCTATTCTCCTTGAATTACATACCTGTCTGACCTATTGGTTCTTCAGGCATTCATTATAGGGCTATATTTTACTTAATATGACCTTTCCCCAGAAAGTGTTATGATGTGTTTTACTTTGCCACTGTATTTCTGAAGCTTATTTGCTTTGATTTGCAGGATCTGAGAAACATAGGAGCACATTTTGGTGCTCCCCCCCCCCTCAAAACAAAACAGAACATTAAATAACTCTGGGGCACAGCCTGCCTCTGTTTAGTTTACACAAATGGAAGACTTGCATTTGAAGCCTATGGAACACAAGCTTGTTATTTCAAAATAGTTACATTTGGGTTTAAGGTCTGGAATAGTGTATTAGACCCATACTTTTTTCTTACTAACTAATTCTGTTTTTAAGTTTCTGACATTTTTGCAGATCTGTATTACTGTTTAAGGCCCAGTTGTAATACCAAGTTAAGTACCAAGGTGTTGGTAACCTTCAAAGCCTTACATGGCCTGGGACTGACATATCTGAGGGACCTCCTCTTCCCATATCTGCCCTGAAGAGCTTTGTGCTCACAGGATCAACATTTACTGGTTACCCGTGGCCCAAAGAACATCCACTTAGCCTTGGCCAGGGCCAGGGCTGTTCTGCCAGAAGGGAGCTGTTCTGCCAGGACCTTGGTTGAGGTGGTGGCTGTCCATCTCAGTTGGCTTCCCTGCTCTAGTTCCCAACCCACTCAAAGGGCCCATTTGATTCCACCTTGTGGCCCCAACAGACTTATATGAAATTGTTACTACCTGTACAATTTTATTGTTTTAATTGTTTTAATGTGATTTTATTGTAACGAGTCTTTTTGTGATCCACCCTGAGCCCACTTTGGGGAGGGCAGAATAAAAATCTCAGAAGAAATAAATAGATGGCTCTCCTTTGTTCACCATTGTGCTGCTTTATAAAATATGGAAGGGTAACCAGTAACGTCAGACTTGTTGTTGTTGTTCAGTTGCACAGCCGAGTCCGACTCTTCATGACCCCATTGTCAAGTCCCCAGCTAATTCACTCTCCACACACACTACTGGCAGTGTAATACTTTACTGGAGATAGGATGCTGTGAGTTCAAGAGCTTTTGTTAGGACAGAGGAAATGCACGGGAAATTTTACTATAGGTAAAAGTGTAAAATTCCACTTCCATACACGTCACCTCGACCCCTGGCATTACTATGGCAACACAGACAGATATATAGTGCCCTATCTAAACTAGGCTGGCAGAGAAAGGTACTCCAAGGTCAGTCTCATGGGAAACTGACTTGGGGCGCTTCTTCAGGACAGTTACAGCATCTACTCCCATACTCTCCAACAACATACACCCCGCTCCAGGAATTCAAAATGGCAAGTGAAGATAATGAGAAACAGAATATGAAGAAATCGAAAGTCAGCAAAGTTAGCCTGAGCTTGACACCCATGGACCACATCATGCCAGGCCCTCCTGTCTTCCACCAGGCCCTCCTGTCTTCAGACAAAATGTGATCCCTGGAGAAGGACATGGCAACCCACTCCAGTATCTTTGCCAAGAAAACCCTATGGACAGTAATGTCGGACTAAAGGTAAAAGGTAAAAGTTTCCCTTGCTTGAAAGCCAGTCAAATCCAACTCTGGGGATGTGGTGTTCATCTCCGTTTCCAAGCCAAAGAGCCAGTGCTGTCCAAAGACATTTCCATGGTCATGTGGCTGGCATGACTATATGCCGAGGCACACAGAACACTGTAACCTTCCCACCAAAGCAGTACCTATTTATCAACTTGCAATTTCTTCCTTTCAAACTGCTAGGTTGGCAGGAGCTGGGACCAGAGATGGGAGCTCACTCCGTCATGCGGCACTCAGGTCTCGAACTGCTGAACTACCGACCTTCCAGCCTGCAAGTTCAGTGTCTTAACTCCTTGAGCCACCAGACTACAAGACTCTAAACCGCAGCTCTGTCCCCTTTGAAGTCTTCAGGATTTTTCTGTTAAACTGGTCAATGGAACTCTTGGCTTAGTTGAAGCAATACCTGCCTTCAAGCAGTCCTTCAATACCTGTCTTCAAGCAGTCCTTGTAAGCCACCTACAGAAGCCAATTGTCAGATTCCCCACCCCCCAAGTTTGGCCAGCCTGCCTTCTGACTTCTGTTTAGGGTTCCCAGCCCCCCCCCTCCCCCGGCCACTGGCAGAGTATATGGGGGGGTAGGGTTGTCAGGTTCCAGATTGGGAAACTCCTGGAGATTTGAGGATGGAGCCTGGAGAGGACCGGGACCTCAGTGGGGGACGATGCCACAGAGCCCACCCTTCAAAGCATCCATTTGCTCCAGGGGAACTGGCACCTGTAGTCTGCATAAGAACATAAGAACATAAGAGAAGCCAATGTTGAATCAGGCCAATGGCCCATCTAGCCCAACACTCTGTCACACAGCGGCCAAAATATACCAGGTGCCATCAGGAGGTCCAGCAGTGGGGCCAGGGCACCAGAAGCCCTCCCACTGCTGCCCCCTCCAGCACCAAGAATAGAGTGCATCACCTGCCCCAGGCTGAGAGTTCCCATCTATACCCTGTGGCTAATAGCCACTGATGGACTTCTGCTCCATATGTTTATCTAATTCCCTCTTGAAACTGTCTATGCTTGTTGCTGCCACCACCTCCTCCTGTGGCAGTGAATTCCATGTGTTAATCACTCTTTGGGTGAAGAAGTACTTCCTTTTATCTGTTCTAACCCCACTGCTCAGCAATTTCATGGAGTGCCCACAAGTTCTTGTATTGTGAGAAAGGGAGAAAAGTACTTCTTTCTCAACCTGCTCAATCCCATTCATAATCTTATAAACCTCGATCATGTCACCCCTCAGCCGTCGTTTCTCCAAGCTAAAGAGCCCCAAGCGTTTTAACCTTTCTTCATAGGGAAGGTGTTCCAACCCTTTTATCATTCTAGTTGCCCTTCTCTGCACTTTTTCCAATGCTATAATATCCTTTTTGAGATGTGGTGACCAGAACTGTACACAGTATTCCAAATAAGGTCGCACCAATGATTTATACAGGGGCATTATGATACTGGCTGATTTGTTTTCAATTCCCTTCCTAATAATCCCCAGCATAGTGTTGGCCTTCTTTATTGCAGCTACACACTGTCTAGACATTTTCTGTGCGGACTCTAATCCTGGAGAACCGGGTTTGATTCCCCACTCCTCCACTTGCACCTGCTGATGTGACCTTGGGTCAGTCACAAGCTCTGGCACAGCTGTTCTCTCAAGGACAGTTTCTGTCAGAAGTTCTCTCAGCCCCACCTACCTCACAAGGTGTCTGTTGTGGGGAGGGGAAGGGAAAGGAGTTTGTAAGCCGCTCTGAGATGCCTTTGGGCAGTGAAGGGTGGGGTATAAATCCAATCTCCTCCTCCTCCTCCTCCTCCTCCTCCTCCTCCTCCTCCTCCTCCTCCTCCTCTTCTTCTTCTTCTTCTCTCCTTTGGGAAGTGGTGGTGAGTGGGCTGTACAGGTGAGGGTGAGTAGGAAGAAGAAGAAGAGATTGGATTTATACCCCACCCTTCACCACCTGAAGGAGTCTCAGAGAGGTTTACAATCTCCTTTTCCATCCCCTCCCCACAACAGACACCCTGTGAGGTAGGTGGGGCTGAGAGAGCTCTCTCTCAAGCTGCTCATGAGAGAACAGTTCTGAAAGGACTTGTGACTGGCCCAAGGTCACACCAGCAGCTGCATGTGGAGGTGTGGGGAATCAGACTTGGTTCTCCCAGATTAGAGTCCACACTCTTAACCACTACACCAGACTGGCTGGGTTGGCCCACTGAGGAGAGGGTACAGTGAAAGTGTCTTGCCTCCAAAACCTGAAACAAGCCCTTCTTTCCTGGGAGTACCGAGACGATATGAAGATGGAAGCTACTAAAACATCTGCGTCATGTGTTCTGGAAACCACTTGTAGACTACCGGGAAAAGTGTATGTATTCCATGACGTCTACACACATAAAACAAAGAGCTTCAAAGTTAATAAAAATGGTAGGGAAATGAGCCAGTATTGTGAATTACAATGTAATGCAGGATTATAGCCCATTAAAGGTATGTTGGTTGTTGTATGTGTCAGCTCTCTCTCTGCTTGGCAGCATCCAGAAAAACAGCTTAGATTGCCATTTATTTGGACTGTGTGGGGCTTGAACTGATTTAATGGTACAGAACAATGTAAAAGCTTTGGCTTACCAAAATAGGTAACAGGATTTTTTAACCCATAAATGTCCTTTTTCACTGATATTTTCCTCATCTGCCTGTTCGGCTAGACACATTGAGACTGCAAGGAGCTGATCCATAAGTACGAAAGGGAAAATAGTGTACATGTTGTTATTTATTTCGTACTGATATTTTTGACACTGCAAAGTAAAGGCATACCCAGCCAACGCATTAAGATTTCTTTGCGCTGATTAATTTTATGGCAATTCAAAGTGCTTCAGTTTTAAATGAATTGTTTGAGTACTAAATTATGCAGCTTTATGATCCGAGAGATAAGCGGGATTCTAAAGATGCCGCTGAGACTCAGGAAAGACCGCATTAGGAGCTCATTATTGCTGGCACATTTAACATGGTTAAAGTAGGGGAAAATAGCCATTAAGTTAATGTAATAGTTAAACTGCATTAATTTGAAAAACTGCCGTGGAAAATGCTCACACGGAAGGATGGCTTCTTTGTCTTTTAATTTCTTTGGCATTTCTGAATACTGGAAAAGGCTTGGATTTTTTATTATTGTTATTGGCAAGTAATTTAATGTCTACCCCAGCTTTATGAAATGTACACTTGATTTGTGCTAGAAGATTAAAAAGGAAGCATGTTTGTATACTGGAGATTTCACCGTGGTGGAGGATTTCTAGATGGCTTAGCCATTCAAAAAGGTCCTTCACTGTTTCGATTCTGCTTTTCTTCCCTGCTCTTGCCTACATGGAATGCCTTCCTTCACATTTTTAACGGCATCCTTGATACGTGGTGTCTTATTTCCCATTTTACTAGTGAAGGAAAAAACAAGGGGTTTTTTTGTGGGGGGGAACAAAGCTGAAAGGTCTGCTCTTAGATACAGTAAAGATTATATTGCCAAAAAAAGAGCAACTTTCGATGCACCCTCACCATGTACTGGCTTGCGAGGGTCCCAAGGTCCTCACTGACTGGTCACATGATTAAAATCAGCTACATTAGAGTTATGTATTATTGTTGCCCTTGCACCGTTGGAGGTATTTATCATGCTGGCACATGCTGAGAATTTATTGGATCGCTTACAGTTCCCAGGCGGCAGGGCAGGAATGTGCAAATGTGATGCAATTAGCACAAACCAAGAAAACAACCGTCAGCGATCTATACATATTTTTGTCTTTTAAGTGTGTTGGGCTCACAGGTGAAGGAGGGCAATGGCCAGGGCAAAGCCATGGGAGAAGATGCATGCCCAGGGGATTTGGATTGGGATCCCAGCACTCTCACCAGAGTCAGCCGGGCGAAATGGTCAAGAAGACTAGAACCAAGGGACAATCCCTGCAATCTTCACTTCTCAGCAGGATTTGAACCATCTCTCTGTAGTTTATTGGGCTTTTTAAAACTTTCGACCGAGTTGTCAGATGAGATGCAGGGACAGGAGAAACACAGTGAGAATGGCCAAGGCATGACTTCCACCATTTTCCAGCTTCAACTGCAGGCCAAAAGCAAACCGTTTCTTGAATTTTGGTGCCGTTCACTATTGGAAGCTGAGGAGAAGCATCCCTATTCGCTTTCTCCCCCACCCCGCAAAAAACCCTCTATTCTATATTTGTGTCCATGTGTTTCAATAGGTTGCCTGTGACTTTTTATGATTCTTATACAGCTGGGATGAAATTCTCACTAAGGGATCTTCCCTGCGGATGATGATGATGATGATGATGATGATGATGATGATGATGATGATGATGATGATGTTGATGTTGATGATGTTGATGATGATGATGTTGATGATGATGATGTTGATGATGTTGATGTTGATGTTGATGATGATGATGATGAATCGCCCCGCCACTGCTACTGCAGGGCTCTGGTCAATGTACAACCTGAAATAAAACAAGATAAAATTAATTGAAACCTTAGTACAATATTAAAATCAAACAGATGGTGAATAACCAATCCTCCATCCAACTTCCACGTCCGGCTACTTCATGGATCGGGGGGGGAGGCAAAATAGATGTAGACAGGGCTTTTTTTGTAGAAAAAGCCCAGCAGGAACTCATTAGCATAATAGGCCACACCCAACAGCAGAAGCTCATTAGTATATTAGGCCAGACCCCTGACAGCGCAGCTCCCTCCCAGGATCGGCTTCCCCAGGTGCCCCGCTGCTTGAGGGGTGCATGGGGAACCCGAAGGAAGGATAGGTCTTGTGTACTGGCCCTTCTGTTTAGGCCACCTTTACTTTTTTACAAGGTTTTCATTGGGCCCTTCTGTTTTTAACTGTCTTTCTAATAGATACACGTATAAGTTTCGACTAGGTTTTTAATATTGGCCCTTTATTAGACTTCTTTCTTGCTCATCTAGTCCAACCCCCTGCAGAAGGCAGGAAATTCAGAAATGCCTCCCCCTCCACACTCGCAGTGACCCCTGTTCCACGCCCAGGAGATGACATGCCCTCCCCATGCTCCATCCCCAAATCTCCACAGTTGGCAAACCTTTTAACAGTTGTGAGTTGTGACTGTGTATCCTTTTATGGCTGTTTGACTTGAATAATGGCAAAGGCAGGCCCAGTTGTGTGTCTGTTTTCCATGCATATTTTCACACCCTTTTATCGGCACTGCAGGATTTTTGATTCCCCTTCCCAAATCCATGTTTTTAGAATGTGGTTGATTCACGAAAGGAGTGTCTCAGGCTACAGGGCTTGTTTTGTGGAGTATCAGGGCTGCACAATCCAGGGTTTGGAACAATTTGCTCATCCTCATTCTCACTCTGCCTCATGGAAACTGCAGTTATTTTGGGGAGACATCCCATCGGTCCCTAGGCATCCTGTGTCATTGTGTCCTGACACGGGACTGGGGAACCCCAACTCCAGGCCCGATTCCAGGAGACCGACAGCCAGGAGCAGTGGGTGGGCTGGATACGGCAGCGCCCGCCAGGGGACGGTGCCACCCTACCTGCCACCCAAAAGCAGTCTGCCTCAGGAACCCCCCAGAACAGAGGCATGGACGAAGCCTCATGCCCAGAGTTGCCAGGGAGCCACCGGGAGTGAAAGCAGGGTGAGCACTGCCCAAACATGTCCCTTACCTGCTGCCTGGTGGCAGGACACCGAAGACACCACCTGAACACACCTGGCCATCTGTGGTGCAGCCCGCTGCCCAAACACACCCGGCCATCTGTGGTGTGGCTCTCACTCACACCATTGAGGCTGCTTGGTGCCCAAAAGGAGGGGCACACCAGGAGCCAGGAGAGGACGCCACGGGAGTGGCCAGGAGTCCCTTCAACAGAGCAGCATCCAACCAAGGAGACAGAGCACCATGAGGCAGTGCCAATGCCACTACAAAGGCCGGCACAATGGGACCATGCCCAGGCCAGACGCTGACAGCTGGATCCAGGAAGCCTGCCCCAGAGGGGGAAGGAGGGGAGCTGGGCCCAATGGCCTGAGGAGCAACCCAACAGGCAGAGCTGAGAGCCGATGGAAATCACAGGGTGGAGAGAAGGGTGGAGCACGAGCTGGGCTTGGGGAATAAAAGGGGGGAAAGAGAGGAAGCCAGGGAGGAAGATGGAGCAAGGAAGGGACAAAACAAGTATAAAGCCAACAGTCATGAGAGTCTGACCCACAATTCAAACAGTCATCAAGACTTGCAAAGAAAATACTGCGTATTCTAATCTGAAGCACTACAACATCATAAACGTAAGAAAATTCTTAAACAAAGGTACATAATAAATGTCGGCTCCGGATTACATGATGACATTTCAGTGATGGATCTTCTTCAGGAGATATTATACAAGTGCAAAAGCTCTCTGTTTCGTGAGTACTAGACAAGTCAAGAAATATTATACTAAGACAGGATGCTGATCTCAATTAACATGCAGGCTCAAAAATATGCTGCTGTGTTTATAATGGATCCTAGACAGCCAGGGAGTCTCTGAGAGAGAGAGAGAGAGAGAGAGAGAGAGAGAGAGAGAGAGAGAGAGAGAGAGAGAGAGAGACCCGGTGCCCTGACGATTAAAACTCCAAGGAGACCCTGACTCCCACTGCGGGTGACGTAACCCTTAGGAGCAGACTCCAAGTCTAAGGCCCATACGTAGACCCTCTTTTCCTCCTTGCCCAGTCCACACCCACGGGACCAAAAAGTGGGATGGTGGAGTGGCTGCAAAGCAGGGCCGGATCGCCCATTGGGCGAACTAAGCGCTCGCCTAGGGCGCCCCCGGCCTCAGGGGCGTCAGATGGCGCCCCACTCCCCCCCAAAAGCGCCCCCCACCACCCTAACCAGGCGCCCGCTGTCGCCGCTAGACCCCCACCCCCTTCCCAGCTTTCCTGGGGGCCCCACAGCCACGGAGGCCCCGGGAAAGCCGGCTCTGGGAGGCAGGGGGCAGCAGCGGCGGCTAGACCCCCCCATCCCATCCCCTTCCCGCTTTCCCAGGGACCCCACAGCCACGGAGGCCCCGGGAAAGCCGGCTCTGGGAGGCAGGGGGCGGCAGCGGCGGCTAGACCCCCCCATCCCATCCCCTTCCCGCTTTCCCGGGGACCTGCAGCCACGGAGGCCCCGGGAAAGCCAGCGCTCCGCCCCCAGTCTCCAAGTCCCACCAGGAGGTTGGCATGCCCAGTGGGGGGCGCCCCAGGCTGTCCTGCCTAGGGCACCCAGACACCTGGAGCCAGCCCTGCTGCAAAGGGTGGGCATGACACATAGCAAAGAGCTGCTCTGATCGGTTGCCTTCAGATGATCATGAACCCTGTTGCATACAAAGTGACTGCAGAAAAGTGTACAAATGGCTACTGCACAGGTGCAAAGGCGCTCAGACATGCTGTTATGCTCGCACATTGAACAAGAACATTGAGGCAATCTGATGAGCAGCTCAATTTGCATGTGAACCAAGAGCTCACTCAGGGCCAGACCCACTGTCAATCACATTTGTTTTGGAGTTCTCAACTCTCCTGCTAGTTAGTAGAATTTTCCAGAAGTTTGTTTACATACTTTAGGGAGGGACTTTCATGGAGTTCATGCTTCATCTACCCTGTAAAATTGCATTGTCTTTTGTTCCATTGATTATCATGACTTCTCCTCGAATAAGCTTGGAACTGAAGTGGCCAAACGAATTCTCGGTTAAGAAATCGTCAAGTTAGACTTGATTAAGCCTGTAGCGTAGGTATACTATTTGTCTGGAAATTGGAATCATCTAGCACTGATTGGCTGATTAATTTGCTAAAGTATCTGCATATTGCCCTTCTCAAGTTCAAGATGACAAAACCACATAAAGCAAAAGTTAAACCAAATGATAATAAATACATGACAGCAAAGTCTGCAGCCGAAGCCAAAGTAGTCCCTCAAGTCAATCTCTAAAAGCCACTCAGAACTGGTGGATCTTGCAGACTTTTTGGAAGGCCATAAGAAAAAAGCTCATCCTGACCTCTTTCCAGATTTTTGGATTGCTGTATCTGAGTTGGGAAATTCCTGGAGATTTCAGGATGGAGCCCGGGGAGATCCACCCTCCAAAGCAGCCATTTTCTCCAGGAAAACTGCTTATGACATCTGGAGATCAACTGTAATTCCAGGAGATCTGCAGGCCCCACCTGGAGGTTGGCAATCATATTCCAGAACATTGGGAAAGTGCAATAAAGGCCACACTCCTATGTACTTATGGCTCTTCCTCAGATAATAAGGATAAATAGAGCACAGCCAGGCCTATAGCCAGGATTTTTAAAGTCAGGGGGCATTTAAATTTCTTGGGGGCACTGGCTAATCAATTTAATCCAGGGGAGAAGGCCGTGATGCCCTGGGCTAGATGGGAACTCAGGGGGCCTTGCCAGCAAATCAAGGGGCCTAGCCCCAAGATACCCCACTGTAGCTACGAGCCCGAGCACAGCATAACCAAAATATATTAACCAGTAAAGGGGGTCATACAGACGGCATTGTTTACTGAGGTGCATTGACTATACACCACAATATTCTTTTGACTTGGACCTGAAAGAACTCAGGAATATCAGAGGAATTGCCACAAAATGGGTTGGGTATATTGTCCCCTTCCTCCATTCATCTGGAGCATTGCAGCATGTAGCTGAAGAATTGTCTTCAAGAGCAATCCCATATAAAGGCCATAGCTGTAGTTCATCTTTGATATTAGACACATGTGGATATGCGAGATGAGAGGAGATTTTCACAGTTTCCTGCTGTCAATGAGAAAAAATTAAAGGCTTCACAAAATGGTAACAAATGCTGAAAGATGTATATAATGTGTAATTATATATTAATATTGCATATTCACAGTTCAATGGAATTAGTTAGAGTGGAAATGGCAGGTAAGCACCCCTTGACACCAAAAGACCACCACCTCTCTTTTATCAAAAGTGAATTGCAGAACATTTATATTTTACCGCTTACAATAAGGCCTGTACTCTGCAGCTGTATTCAGCATGACAAATGCTCCTCCTCGACTGGCGAGCTTTTAAGGTCACATTTCGTTCTCTCTGCACAGAACTCCAGTTCAGAGTGGAACGTGCCCCAGAGATGGTTGGGCTCAGGAAAGGTACCGCCATCTCCCCAGGAACTTAAGCATCTGCAAAAGACCATTAAGAGAGAATTTTTAAATTGGACGCTCAATTAGTGGGTGATACGACATAAGCACTTTCAGTATTGGGGAGAAGACAGGATGGGAAATAGGCTGCAATTGGCCTCCCTCGACACTTTTCTCTCTTTCCCTTTAGGGAGGCCAAATAATTACAATGGTCAGCCCCTGACCTGTGCTCTCTGTGCAAGCCATCATCAGTTTAAAAGCAGAGCTTTTCAGAGTGGGTTTGGACTTCATCAGGGCTATTTTTGGGCCAGAACGCACTGGAACAGCGTTCTGGCTGGCTCCTGAGCCCCCCCCCGCCCCTCGCAGCGTCCCAGGCCCACTGGGGAACCCCCCGCCCCTCGCAGCATCCCCGGCCCGCACAGGAGCGCTGGGCCGGGGGATGCTCTGGAAACCCCCCCTTGCAGCGTCCCCAGCCCATGCAGAAGCGCTGGGCCGGGGGACGCTCTGGAAAACCCACCCCGCCCCTCGCAGCATCCTGGCCCGCGCAGGAGCGCTGGGCCGGGGGACAATGGGGAAAAAAACCCCCCGCCCCTCGCAGCATCCCCGGCCCGCGCAGGAGCACTGGGCCGGGGGACACCGAACAGTCTGGGCCCATAGGAGCACTGGGCCCTGGACTAGAAGAGCCCCCCCCCCAGCATCCCAGGCAGCAGGAGTGCTGCAGCTGGGGGGAGGCTGGAGAGGCCCGCCACCAGCTTACCTGCCCCCCGCCAATGGTAAGTAAGGGATCTGCAGGGGGGGCGGGGGCTTGATTGGGGGTGGGTGGGAGAGCCTCCCTTCCCTTCATCTCTTTGCCATCTTTCCCTCCTTTCCTTTCCCTCCTTTTCTTTCTCTTTTACCCTTCTCTTCCTTCCTTCCTCTCTTTCCCTCCTTCCTCTCTTTCCCTCCTTCCCTCCTTCCCTCCTTCCCTCCTTCCCTCCTTCCCTCCTTCCCTCCTTCCTTCCTTCCTTCCTTCCTTCCTTCCTTCCTTCCTTCCTTCCTTCCTTCCTTCCTTCCTTCCTTCCTTCCTTCCTTCCTTCCTTTCTTTCTTTCTTTCTTTCTTTCTTTCTTTCTTTCTTTCTTTCTTTCTTTCTTTCTTTCTTTCTTTCTTTCTTTCTTTCTTTCTTTCTTTCTTTCTTTCTTTCTTTCTTTCTCTTCTTTCCTTCTTTCCTTCCTTCCTTCCTTCCTTCCTTCCTTCCTTCCTTCTCTCTCTCTTTCCTCCCTCTTCCTTCCTTCCTTCCTTTCTTTCTTTCTTTCTTTCTTTCTTTCTTTCTTTCTTTCTTTCTTTCTTTCTTTCTTTCTTTCTGTCTGTCTGTCTGTCTGTCTTTCTTTCTTTCTTTCTTTCTTTCTTTCTTTCTTTCTTTCTTTCTTTCTTTCTTTCTTTCTTTCTTTCTTTCTTTCTGTCTTTCTTGCTTGCTTCCCTTCCTTCCCTTCCTTCCCTTCCCTTTTTCTTTCCCTCTTTAATCTTCTGGGTTGTCCCTTGCTTGTCAATGTGGCCTCATATGCTAATGAAATGTGCTGTCGGGGTGTGGCCTAATATGCTAATGAGTTTATTTGTTGGGTGTGGCCTATTATGCTCATGAGTTCCTGCTGGGCTTTTTCTACAAAAAGAGCCCTGGACTTCATGCTAAGCACTGCTGCTGCTGCCTAACATGCCCCCCCCCCTGCAGTTCTGCCCTAAGGTGTCGATGGACCACCAGGAACAACAAGGGGTGTGAAGTAGGTGTTTGGAGCTGAGAACTGACAATAATCCCCCACCCCCACAATCATGGAAGTGCCTTCTGCAGGCAGAAAATGTAGTTAAGTCCCAGGGCTCCTTCCAGCTGCTGAGCATGCCCCAGACATCAGGGCTCTGGAAAATGGAGCCTGGACATCAGGTGCCCTGAACACGGTATGTCTCAGGGTTCTTTGCAATAGATATACATTGAACCCTCTGTCTGGGGCAGTGATGCTCTGTAGTCTTGGTGCCTGGGGAGCAACAGTAGGAGGGCTTCTGGAGTTCTGGCCCTGCTGGTGGGCCTCCTGATGGCCCCTGGGTTTTGACCACTGTGTGGCACAGAGTGTTGGATTGGATGGGCCATTGGCCTGATCCACCACTGGCATCTCTTATGTTCTTATGTCTGGGACAGTGATGCTCTGTTGTCTTGGTGCCTGGGGAGAAACAGTGGCAGGATTTCTGGAATTCTTACCCTGCTGGTGGACCTCCTGATGGCCCTTGGGTTTCGGCCACTGTGTGGCACAGAGTGTTGGACTGGATGGGCCATTGGCCTGTTCCAGCAGGGCATCTCTTATATTCTTATGTCTGGGGCAGTGATGCTCTGTGTTCTTGGTGCTTGGGGGCAACAGTGGGAGGGCTTCTGGAGTTCTGGCCCTGCTGGTGGACCTCCTGATGGCCCCTGGGTTTTGGCACAGAGTGTTGGACTGGTGGGCCATTGGCCTGTTCCAACAGGGCATCTCTTATATTCTTATGTCTGGTGCAGTGATGCTCTGTAGTCTTGGTGCCTGGGGAGCAACAGTGGGAGGGCTTCTGGAGTTCTGGCCCTGCTGGTGGACTTCCTGATGGCCCCTGGGTTTTGGCCACTATGTGGCACAGAGTGTTGGACTGGATGGGCCATTGGCCTGATCCAGCATGGCTTCTCTTATGTTCTAGGGATGCTGTCATGAGCCTGCACAGCAGTGTCCCAGCTGCAAGGATCCCTGGGATTCAGAATTTCCAGGGTATTTGATGCCTGTGCTATTACAGTCCCCAAGAATTAGTTGCTTTCGCTCCAGTCTGCTGAATGGAGGTTAGCAGGAGAGGCAGGTTATCTTGCTGGAGACCTGGATATGATCTTCTGGGCTATTCTTTATGAATTTACTATGTTGTACTCCTCACTGCCGGCTCGCCCACTAGGCGAGCTAGGCGCTCGCCTAGGGCGCTGGGGCCCACAGGGGCGCCAAAGCGCCCCCGGCTCCACCCCTGTCTCCAGCCAGCGCTGGGACTGGGAGGGAAGGGGCGGCCGGCGCTCCACCCGCGGCTCCCCCCCAAGCCCTTGGGGGGGTGGAGAGGTGGGGCGGTATGGCAGCGGCTGCCCAGCGGGGACTCTCCCCGCTGCCGCCGCCGCCAGTCTGAGCGCCCTTCCGGGCGCTTCAGAAGCCCTTGGGGGGTGGAGAGGTGGGGCGGCATGGCGGCGGCCAGCCAGCGGGGACAGACCCCGCTCGCTGGCCGCCGCCAGTCTGAGCGCCCGTCCGCTGGGAGAGGGGAGGGGCGGGCGTTCCAAGGCCGCCCCTTCCCCGGCTCTTCCCGGGCCCCTCGCAACTGCGAGGGGCCCGGGAGAACCGCGCCACCTGTTCCCCGGCGCCCCGCAGCTGCAAGGGGGCCGGGAGAGCCGCCCGCCCGTTCCTCGGCTCTCCCCGGCGCCCCGCGGCTGCGAGGGGCCCGGGAGAGCCGCCCGCTCGTTCCCCGGCTCTCCCCGGCGCCCCGCGGCTGCGAGGGGCCCGGGAGAGCCGCCCGCTCGTTCCCGGCTCTCCCCGGTGCCCCGCGGCTGCGAGGGGCCCGGGAGAGCCACGCCGCCCCTTCCCCGGTTCTCCAGGCCCCACCGGGAGGTTGGCATCTCCGGTGGGGTGGGCGCCCCAGGCTCTCCTGCCTAGGGCGCCCAGACACCTGGGGCCGGCCCTGGTACTCCTCCCTGACCTCTGCCCTGGCAGGGGGAGGGCAGTCTGAAATCTAAACAAACAAATAAATAAATGTTATCACCTTTGATAAGGAATTGAAAACAATGTATGTGCAAAGTTAATTGGCAAAAAGTGGTGACTGAGATTACTGTGACTAGTATTATTATTGCAATCATATCGTTATGATTAAATAGGGCAGGGTTTCCTGTCCTGAAAAACACAAAGTGCTCTACATCTTACTACAGCACTAGAGATAAGATCAGAATTTTAATAGCCAATCCATATGCAAAAGAACCTCCTCAGGAAAGCTCCTCCATTAGCGTATCACAGCCTGGGGAACTCCTACAGGGTAATGACTCAGCCCTACCCCACCTTCCTGAGTAGATATAAATTATCTGCCTACCATTTTTCTTCTCACCTTGACACAGAGAGAACTCCATCTTTCTATGCTATACCTCTGAGGATGCCAATCACAGCTGCTGGCGAAATGTCAGGTCCTACAATGCCAAGACCACAGCCATATAGCCTAGAAAAGCTACAACAACTAACATATTGTTATTGTAGGGCCGTTTTCCCCCCATGGTGAGGATTGCTGCCTGTTTTCTGTGATCTCCAGTTTGTCTCCTTTTTTTGTAAGAAGATTGTTCTGGAAGAAGACTCTGCCCCTTTGGTGGACCAGAGAAGCTGGATGTGACTCACCAGAGAGTTGTTGCAAATGAGAACCAGTTACTAGCCTGACTTCATAGAGACAATCTGTTGCAAATTTCTGCTTACCGTTATGCTTATGTGTTCAGCTATACACAACTTGTTATATTGTTCTGTATTTTTGGAAGGATCTGAGTGAAAGAACTGCCGTTTAAGTGAAATTATTTTGCATACTCTGCTCCTGAATTAACCTCCTAGAACCCACAACAGGCAGAGGTTATACCGTGAAGTCGTGTGCATCAAGGGAAAAGGAGGAATGCAGACCTCAGACTGTTGCCACCACTAAGGACAGAGAAGGGGGTTGTGGGTTCAAAAGTGCACAGCAGCTGAGTGGGCAGAGTGAGTGCACAGCAGCTGAGCTAGGGTTGCCAGCCCTAGCTGCCACCCTGGCGGGATAATCTGGAAGCTGGACAAACTGTTTGGTGTCATGGCAACATGTAAGGTCCCTTCTGGTGCACTGACATGATATTACATCCGGTTTCACACTGGAAGTTACGTCCTTGTTGGTGGACTTCCAATTCGCCTTCCCATTCCACCCACCACCACCCTGTCAAGCAGTGGTGGGGAACAGGTGCCCACACCAGGAGGTCTCTCAGAATAGCTGGAGACCTGCCCCCCCACACACACACATCTTGATGTCATGTTAACTACAGTACAGAGTAAAAAAAAAATATTTTGTGAAGTAGGAGAGAGAAAGAAATAGCATGCTCAACACATGGCTAGTTGGAGCGTTTGGGGCACTACTTCTGAGAAGAGGCTGAGTGTAGCCTTACAATAACACTCGGGAGACACACAAAGGAAGAGGAGATGGAAGGCAGAGACCGCCCACATTCCTATCTGAGTAGCTTCCTTTATGTTGCCGCCTGCAGGTTCTTCTTCTCTGCTCTTTGTGCACCAGAAATTGCTTGTTCCAATAATGAGCTCATGGGGGAGAGGCTAGTGAGATGGGGCTGGGAAAATGGAACCTTGCGACACTTCTAATAATGTTATTGGAATTGATGTAAGCAGGGGTCTTTTTGTAGAAAAACAGCTGCAGGAGCTCATTAGCATATGGTATGCTAATGAACTATTAGGCTATTAGCATATGCCACGCCCCCTAACATCACCGGAAGTGATGTCAGAAGGGGAAGCAAAAGGGGGAGGAGGCATCTTCAAAAGCCTCCCCTTCCATTCCCCCAGCTGGCCTGGGTGGGGGAGCTAAGAGAGAAGGGGTTTGAAGTTTAAACTCCTTCTCATGAGAGTTGGGCCACAGAAGGAGGAAAGAGGGAAGGAAAGAGAGAGAGTAGAGAGAAGGAAAGAACGAAGGAAAGAGGGAAAGAGAGAAGGAAAGGGGAGGTAAAGAAAAAGAGGGAAGAAGGAGGGAAACAGGGAAAGAAGGAAAAAAGAGAAGAGAAGAAGATGGGAAAGAAAGAAAGAAAGAAAGAAAGAAAGAAAGAGAGAGAGAGAGAGAGAGAGAGAGAGAGAGAGAGAGAGAGGAGAGGAGAGGAGAGGAGAGGAGAGGAGAGGAGAGGAGAGGAGAGGAGAGGAGAGGAGAGGAGAGGAGAGGAGAGGAGAAGAGAAGAGAAGAGAAGAGAAGAGAGAGAAGAGAAGAGAAGAGAAGAAGAGAAGAGAAGAGAAGAGAAGAGAAGAAGGAGGGAAAAAGGAAAAAGAGAAGGAAAGGAGGGAATGAAAGAAATTCTGCGGCAATTCGAACCCATTATATCCTATGGGCCATTGAAGTCAATGGTGAAAACATAGGGTATATTCTGGGGGCTGGAGGGGAGGGGGTTTGAGGGAGAGGCTCCAAACTCACAGGGTAGCTGATGGAGCCTCTCCCCAAGATACCCACCAAGTTTCAAGAACATTGGATCAGGGGGTCCAAATCTATGGGCCCCCAAACAGATTGCCCCTATTCCCTCCATTGTTCTCTATGGTGGGAAAAATATAACTTTTTTTCCCACCATAGAGAACAATGGAGGGAATGGGGGCAACCTGTTTGGGGGCCCATAGAATTGGACCCCTGGTCCAATGTTCTTGAAACTTGGTGGGTATCTTGGGGAGAGGCTCCATCAGCTACCCTGTGAGTTTGGAGCCTCTCCCTCAAACCCCTCCCTCCAGCCCCCAGAATATACCCTATGTTTTCACCATTGACTTCAATGGCCCATAGGATATAATGGAGCTGAAATTGACATTCAGCTGCCTGAAAGACTCCCGGGGACGCCGGCTGGGGGCGGGGCTTGGCTCCTGAGCTCCTGGAGCTGTGCTCCGATGCGCTCCCCCCCAAAAGACCCCTGGATGTAAGGGTCGGATTTGGAATTGGGTGACTCTGGGGGGATGTTATGGGGTGGTTGCTTTTGGATAGTAACTTGGTTTGCCAAGCCCAACCTGACCAACAAAGTGGAGTTTGCTCATTGTGAGTAAATTTTGGCCAGTGAGTGTATCTGTAGGTCACATCACAACAACAAAAGCTTATTCTTAAGCGTCTGAACAGAGACACATTAGCATTATAAGAAGTTTTTTTTAAAAAAACAAACTTTAAAGCTCATTTCATTACAGGGCCCTTCTTTCTACTTCAAAGTTTCTTTGACTTGAGTGAAACTTGACGTTATCATGATGAAATAAATGGGACAGCCCAGGCCAGAGAGGCCTTGAGTGGTCTTTATGTTGCAAGCTGTATCAAATGTGTTTGGCAGTTCAAAACATTGTTGAATATTTTCCCCTTCAAAATCCTAAGCAGTTCCCGCATCTCAGCTCTCATTTGAAGAATACTGAAGTATCAGTCTTCTCTAGCACTCTTTAGAATTGCTTCTGCTTAGGGGAGAAGGGACTTCTGTATTCAGCTTTCCCTTTCTCCTAAGTTAGACTAGATTTCTTTCCTACGCATCTCTCTCCCAATGAGCCATTCCAATTACATATAGTGGGTGCTTTCACATGCACTAAACAACACACTTTCCCAATCCACTTTCAGTGCACTTTGCAACTGGATTTTACTGTGTGAAATGGCAAAAGGCACTTGCAAAATGGTCACTGAAGTGGATTGGAACCGTATTATTGAGCAGGTGTGAAAGTATCAGTCCTGCCTCCAGATCCCACCACTTCCCATCAGAAAGGGCAAACCTGGAAGTCTCCCTCAGCAAAATGTTCCCTAAATGGAAGGAGAGTGGCAGATCTGGAAGCTTTAGAGCAAGCAGCAGCACAAGACTGCCTCTCTGAGTTGACCCGATTCACAAAACCTTGAGGATGGATGGTGGACAGTGATACTGATTTCTGTGTCAGAACTTCCTGCAGTTCCCACCTTGCACCAGCAGTGCAGGTTCATAACTAGACCAGCAGTACTCCTTGCTGAAGACCCATGATGCCCCATATCAAACTGTTATCTAAGGTTACCAGAAGTCCTCTTATTAGAGGTCATGTCCTCTTTCTTTGGTGCCCATCCTCTTTTGAGCTCTTTAAAAAAAACCTGATGAAAATGTCCTCTTTTTGGTTTGGAAAGTTAGGAATATTCCTAGTTGGTAGCAGTTATCACAGCTTCAATAGGAGAGGTCTTTAAAATGAGATTGCTCATAGGGATCACTTGTTTGAAGTAGTCGGTTGGGAAATATGTCCTCCTTTTCGCTTTTCAAAATATGGGAGCCCTATGTTATCAAATAATCTCTTTTACCGTTTGAGCCAGCTATCTGCGAACCCTGAAATAAATAATGGTCTGAGAGAGCCAATGTGCTGTGCATGAAAGACCTGTTCAAATGCGTGGCCTACCACAGGGTTTCCTAGGTGAACCTGAGCCAGTCACTACCTTTCAACCGATCCTGTCTCACAACATTGTTCTGAGGATAAAACAGGAGAGAGAGCCATCCAGAGTCCTTGGAGGAAGGGAGGGGTAAAAATCTAATATGTAGCAGTACATGTTCTTTTTTGAATCAATCAGTGTTTTCAGAAGGGAGTATATGTGTGTGTGTGAGCATTCAGATCATGCTTTGCCTGTTTCCAGCAGTGTGTCTATGAAGAAATAGTGGGTTTTATGTGCAAATCTTGCCAGTTTTGGTAGAAACAACAAAAGAAAAGGAAAAAAGCAGCACTTCTTTATACATCAACCACTACGAAGAACAATCTGTCAGGAGGAATTAGAGCCAAATATCAATTAAAACACCTACAAATCAACATTTGCATAACCTTCCAAAATGTGTTAGTGCCAAAATGTGTCGAAGAGGGACGGAAAGGAAAAGGTCCTTCCTTACCTACGGCAGCCCCACAGATACTGAAAACGGAACCGTCTCTCTGTAAACGATAACCGTACAGTGGAGAAAATGCCAACGGAATTAAACAGCCATCTGCTATAATTACTCACATTATCTAAAAATAGTTTGCCTGTGAAAGAAACACCACACTTCACAGCTTCATTTTGTGGTTTGTTAAAAAAGAAAACTACAGAAACTTTTTTTTTGGGGGGGGTAGGGGGGAGATATAATTCTTGAACAGGCAACTGCTTCCTTCTGACTCACAAGTCAGTGATCTAAAGGCTGGTAGATTGCAGGTAAGGAGAGAAATGTAGCAACAGTGACACAGTAATGGGTAATTAAGGACAAATTTAACTGCATCGGGTGTGACATCGTGATGGGAAGTTTTCATGCTGGGACTTTGGGCCACATTGAATCTTACTTGGGAGAAACATGATCAGATCTCATCACATTCAAAAGCATCACTGTGGAGATTAATCTTTCCCCCATATTTTCCCTGATTAAAATAATTTTCTCACCCACAATGCTTTTAGCTGGGGTAGGGAAAAGAGACAGGTACCTAATCACAGGAACTTTCTGTGAGGTATTAATGAAATAGCATGGAAGGGTTGAATTAAACCCACCCCCAGTGCTCTGGGGTGCCACCTTCACAACTGCTTTTAAAGCCAAGAAATCCAGCTGCGGATCTCCTACATATATACAGCTAATCCTGAAGCTGCCCCGAAGACTGCAGAAGTGCAGATCAAAAAGTCCACACAGTGGGGCCAGCTATGGCTTCAGGAAATGAGTTGTGTGGGCAGACTTAAAATGGCTGCTGAGATCTTGTGTGTTAGACCCCTGAGATTTCTGTGGTCATTTATTCCACTATGAAACTGAAAGCTGTTTAATGGGAGAAAGAAGGAATGAGCAAGCATGAAGACCAAGGAACAGGGGGCAAAGAGGATGAAGAAGAACTAGTAGGGAAGGAAAGTGGACCACGACTCAGAAATAGAGACCAAGTCTGAGGAAGAAATTTTCTTCCTCTGCACGTCTTACAAGCTCTCCTGTTTTGACCCCCAGTCAGTCACAAAATACTCAATATGCCTTCCATCTAAAATTAATTTCCTGCTTTCTTTAAATAAGAATGTTTATTTTTGCTCTCCTTCTTACAAAGAGCCTGCAGTTTCCAATCTAAACAACTGCCAGCAATTTATTTCCAAAGTGAGAGCAGCCATTTTCCCTCCAGCATGCCTTATCACAACCTGAGATCTTTGGTATTGGACAAACGTGAATCTCATTAGTTTTCTTAATTAGCAAAGAACCTGAACCACCACCTTCAGACTGCACCATATTGTCACCAGGAATTCTATCGCATATGAAATTCTGAGTTCATAACTGCCAGCTGGGGCAGGCTGCAGATTTTACTCCATTTGATGTGTGTCTCACTATTATGGTCATTCTCAGTATTATTGTTAATAAACCCTTTCTGTTCTGCATATGACAAAAAAGGGAAACAAAATTTCTAAATGAATTTTATTGTTTTTTCTTCTGAGTTCAGTGCTGTGATATGTCACAAATAAACAAAGTCCAGATTTTAGGAAGTTAAGGGCATGTTCTAACCAAAGTGCATCCCAATCCTATACCAGTTTTCTGTGGAGCGTACTCCCAAGTGCCTTGGATTGCAGACTTAGGCATATGAAGTCTTGTGTAAGATTGCCAGCTCCAAGGTAGGAAACTCCTGGAGATTTGGGGATGGAGCCTGCAGAGGACAGGGACCTCAGCTGAGGACAATGCCATATAGCCCACCCTCCAAAGCATCCATTTTCTCCAGGAGGATCTCCCCCCCCCGTTCACATTAACCCTCTGTCTCCCAGTCAAGCTGGCCCAGGAACTCTGCTGTAGGGGAACTGACCTCTGTAGTCTGGAGATGAGCTGTAACTCCAGGGAATCCCCAGGTCCCACCTGGAGGCTGGCATCCTTAGTCTGGTGGGAGTATTAAATACATATTTGAAATCAATGGGATGGACAAATAGCTGGCATTAACTTAATTGTGCTGTGATTGTTTTTAAAGTTTGGATTGCATCCAGGGGTCTTTTCATAGAAAAACACCTGCAGGAGCTCATTAGCATATGGTATACTAATGAGCTATTAGGCTATTAGCATATGCCACGTCCCCTGACATCAGCGGAAGTGATGTCAGAAGGGGAAGCAAAAGGGGGGGAGGCATCTTCAAAAGCCTCCCTTTCCCTTCCCCAGGTGGTCTGGGTGGGGGAGCTAAGAGAGAAGGGGTTTAAAGTTTAAACTCCTTCTCATGAGAGATGGGCCACAGAAGGAGGAAAGAGGGAAGGAAAGAGAGAGAGCAGAGAGAAGGAAAGAAGGAAGGAAAGAGTAACTTTTTTCCCACCACAGAGAACAAAGGAGGGAATGGGGGCAACCTGTTTGGGGGCCCATAGAATTGGACCCCCTGGCCCAATGTTCTTGAAACTTGGTGGGTATCTTGGGGAGAGGCTCCATCAGCTACCCTGTGAGTTTGGAGCCTCTCCCTCAAACCCCCACCCCTCCAGCCCCCAGAATATACCCTATGGTATGAGGGGACATGTGAGGAAGAAATTGAAAGGAAGAGTGGAGAAGGTCAAAACCATTGGGGAAGCTTGGAGACTATTTAAAAATACAGTCCTAGAAGCTCAGAAAAAATATATACCGCAGGTTAGGAAAGGTACAAATAGGTATAGAAAAAAGCCTGCATGGTTAACAAATAAAGTAATGGAAGCTGTAAAAAGTAAGAAGGATTCCTTTAAGCGGTGGAAAGCTAGTCTTAGTGAGGTTGATAAAAGGGAGCACAGACTATGGCAAATAAAATGCAAGTCTGTGATCAGGCAGGCAAAAAGGGAGTATGAGGAGCATATCACAAAAAACATAAAGGCCAACAATAAAACTTTCTTCAAATACATTAGAAGTAGGAAGCCAGCCAGGGAGGCAGTGGGGCCCTTGGATGACCAAGGGGTAAAAGGAGTAGTGAAGGATGATAGGGAAATGGCTGAGAAGCTGAATGCATTTTTTGCCTCTGTCTTCACTGTGGAAGTGGAGAAGTGCTTGCCCACTCCAGAAGCACCGATTTCGAGAGGGGGGTTGAAAGACCTGAATCAGATTGCGGTGACAAGAGAGGAAGTCCTCCGACTGATGGACAATTTAAAAACTAATAAATCACCAGGCCTGGATGGCATTCATACAAGAGTTCTGAAAGAACTCAAATGTGAACTTGTGGATCTCCTGACAAAAATATGTAATCTTTCTTTCAAATATGCCTCCATTCCTGAGGACTGGAAGGTAGCTAATGTCACTCCCATCTTTAAAAAGGGCTCCAGGGGAGATCCGGGAAATTACAAGCCAGTCAGTCTGACATCGATACCGGGTAAGTTGATGGAAACTGTTATTAAGGAAAGAATTAGTAGGCACATTGATGAACAAAAACTACTGAGGCAGACTCAGCATGGGTTCTGTAAGGGAAGATCTTGTCTCACTAACCTGCTAGTTTTTTTTGAGGGAGTGAACAAACATGTGGACAAGGGGGACCCAATAGATATTATTTACCTTGACTTCCGGAAAGCTTTTGATACAGTTCCTCCTAATTAAGCTCAATAGGCATGGGATAAAAGGACAAGTCCGCTTGTGTATCAAAAACTGGCTTATAAATAGGAAACAGAGAGTGAGTATAAATGGGAAACTTTCTCAGTGGAGGGTGGTAAGCAGTGGGGTACCACAGGGATCAGTACTCGGTCCGATGCTTTTTAACTTGTTTATTAATGATTTGGAATTGGGAGTAAGCAGTGAAGTGGCTAAATTTGTAGATGACACGAAGTTATTCAGGGTGGTGAAAACCAGGGAGGAGCGTGAGGCACTCCAAAGGGATCTGTTGAGGATGGGTGAGTGGGCGTCAACATGGCAAATGGGGCTCAATGTGGCCAAGTGCAATGTGATGCACATTGGAGCCAAAAATCCTAAATATAAATACATGTTGATGGGGTCTGAACTGGCAGAGACGGACCAAGAGAGAGATCTTGGAGTCGTAGTGGATAACTCAATGAAAATGTCTAGACAGTGTGTAGCTGCAATAAAGAAGGCCAATGCTATGCTGGGGATTATTAGGAAGGGAATTGAAAACAAATCAGCCAGTATCATCATGCCCCTGTATAAATCATTGGTGCGACCTCATTTGGAGTACTGTGTACAGTTCTGGTCAACACACCTCAAAAAGGATATTATAGCATTGGAAAAGTGCAGAGAAGGGCAACTAGAATGATAAAAGGGTTGGAACATCTTCCCTATGAAGAAAGGTTAAAATGCTTGGGGCTCTTTAGCTTGGAGAAACGATGGCTGAGGGGTGACATGATCGAGGTTTATAAGATTATGAATGGGATTGAGCAGGTTGAGAAAGAAGTCCTTTTCTCCCTTTCTCACAATACAAGAATTTGTGGGCACTCCATGAAATTGCTGAGCAGTCGGGTTAGAACAGATAAAAGGAAATACTTCTTCACCCAAAGAGTGATCAACATATGGAATTCACTGCCACAGGAGGTGGTGGCAGCTACAAGCATGGTCAGTGTCAAGAGGGAATGAGATAAACATATGGAGCAGAAGTCCACCAGTGGCTATTAGCCACAGGGTATAGATGGGAACTCTCAGTCTGGGGCAGGCGATGCACTCTATTCTTGGTGCTGGAGAGGGTAGCAGTGGGAGGGCTTGTGGGGTCCTGGCCCCACTGCTGGACCTCCTGATGGCACCTGGTATATTTTGGCCACTGTGTGACAGAGTGGTGGATGGGCCATTGGCCTGATTCAACATTGGTTTCTCTTATGTTCTTATGTCCTATAGAGACAATGCCCTTACGCTCCAGCACACATGATGCTGGGCAAGCTGGCCATTTGTGAGAGGGAAAATACTCTTTAGATTAAGCTTCTCTTTTCTCTTCTTTTGACTGCAACCTGAATGTGAACTGGATCAACTTGAATGAATGCAGGTCTGCAATATACTTCTTGAGAGATTTATTTACTGCACTCAGAATCACATTTCTGTGACTGGACAAAACTCTGCTGTATTAACCGAACATCCCAATAATATGAGCATTGAAGGATATAATCCCTTTAAAAAGAATAGGACTGATAAGAAAGAAAGGGGAGTGGCTTTGTGGAAAGGAAATTGAACCTCCAGTTCAATATCTTGTTTTTGCATTAAAACATTGGTTCAGGCTTCCTAGCAAAACCTCGGCCTGAAACATGGGTGAAGAGATCAAGGGGAAACATCTGGGGGGGTTTCCTTGAGAAACCTGACAAGTCTGATTTTGTGCATTTGAATAACAGTGACAAGCAGCCACACCATTTGTCACTGAACACACACCTCAGTTCTTTTGAGGCTTGTTTTACACTTCACACAGAGAAGCATCCTGTCATAAAACTGCTTCTCTGCTAAACCATCTGTTATCAGATCCATGTTAACATAACATCACTGGTCTGATCTTTGATTGGGCAGATGGGCCCCTGCCCTCTCAAATGCTAGGCCATAAAATGGATAGTTTATGGTTCTCTGCTTGATAGCTGCTCTCAGCTAACATGAAGTGATAAGCTGGCCTAGGAAGGTACCAGGGCACTGCCTGGCGGCATGCTCTTTTGGACAAAGACACTTGGGAGGACGCCTGACTTCTCCCAAGAAGAGCAATCTCTGGTGAGTCTAATTTAGAGTATAATGTGTAGCTAGAGTTGGCTGACCTCATTTGGAATGCTGTGTACAGCTCTGGTCACCACACCTCAAAAAGGATATTATAGCATTGGAAGAAAGTGTAGAAAAGGGAAACTAGAATGATAAGAGAGTTGGAACACTTTCCCTATAAAGAAGGGTTAAAGTTCTTGGGGCTCTTTAGCTTGGAGAAACGACGGCTGAGGGGTGACATGATAGAGGTTTACAAGATTATGTATGGGATAGAGTAGCTAGAGAAAGAAGTACTTTTTTCCCTTTCTCACAATACAAGAACTTGTGGACACTCAATGAAATTGCTGAGCAGTCAAGTTAGAACAGATAAAAGGAAGTATTTCTTCTCAAAGAGTGATTAACACATGGAATTCACTGCCACAGGAGGTGGTGGCGGCTACAAGCATGGATGGCTTCAAGAGGGAATTAGATAAACATATGGAGCAGAGGTCCATCAGGGGCTATGGCCACAAGGTATAGATAAGAACTCTCGATCTGGGTAGTGTTGAAGTCATGAGAGGTATTGGTGCCCCTGTCCATTGCTTTGGTTAGACCTCACCCGGTTGTTATTGGGATAGCCTGAATTGTAGAACAAGGCTGAGCTTCAGTCCCAAGCTCCGCAGACTCTCAGGATCTGAAAATGAACAGCCTGATTGACTGCCGTTATGCAATGGACCAATCAGGGAAGACTATGATTTTCGGCAGGAACAAACCCTATTGGTCCTAAGCACTCACTTATGATTGGACCTTGCTGTTCTTGGGGTGTGGTTTAGCCAATTCCAAACTGCATATAAGTTGGTGTTTGTTTTGTGTGTTCTGTGTTGTTGTTGTGTTCTAATAAACTGAAATCATTGGTTAAGAAAGAGCTGCCTGATCTAGCGTTACAACACTGGTGTACTGTGTTCAGTTTTGAGCACCACAGTTTAGGAAGAATGTCAATAAACTGGAAATATTACAGTTTAGGGCAACAAAACTGGTGAGGGGCCTGGAGACCGTGTCCTATGAGTTGAGGCTGAAGGAGCTGAGAATCTCTGCATTGGAGAAGAGGCGCCATCTTCTAGTACCTAAAGGGATATTGTGCGGAGGATTGAGGCCAATATGTTTTCAGTCATGTTGGATGGTGGCAGACCCATGAGGGTGAATGGATATAAACTACAGCAAAGGAGGTTTTGTCTAAATTTGAGGAAGAACTTCCTGAGGGTGGTGTGTTCAATACTCATGAAGTGGCGGCTTCATTGTCACTGGAGGTTTTTAAGGATAGATTGGATATCACCTTCCTAGGGATATTTTAGCTGTAATTCCTGCCTTGTCAGGGAGGTGGACCAGATGACCCTGGTGGTCCCTTCCAACTCTTGGAACAAACAAACAAAACCATTTTGAAAGATTTCAGGTTCCCAAATTAGAAACAGAAGGCAGCCACAGGGCAGGCTGCTTGAATCCATGGCAGAAATGGCAGGCAGGCCTTCAGAAGATGTCAACCTGCCTGAAAATTAACCAGTGACATTGACTGCAGGCTGTCTTGTTGGACCCTAAGACATCAGAAACACACAAGAAGATGCAAGATAAGTTAAAACCATTTAGACACATGTAGCTCCAATGTACTCTGAGATCCAGGTTGTAATGACTGGCTTGATAACTAGAAAGATAAGCACCAGGGCCGGTGCTACCATTAGGCCAACCTAGGCGACCACCTAGAGCACAGACATCAGACATCAGAGGAATGCAAAACTGACAGCAGGGGTGGGGGTGGGACTACCTGGTGAGTCCGGTGTGTGTCTGTGACATGGGAGGTGAGGGCACTTCTCCTTCTCCACTAGGGACAGGAGAATGGCTCTGGGATGGTAGAGGGTGCCAGTGCCTGCGAGCCCACAGATTCCGCTCTCCCCCAGGCACCCTAGAAGATCATCTCCCCTCCCTGTTCACATTAACCCTCTGTCTCCCAGTCAAGCTGGCCCAGGAACCCTGCCTACCACTTCTTCTGCAGCCAGCCCTTCAAGTCCATTCCCTTGACTGCGATGGGCAAGTCAATTGTGCCTGGGGGGTGGTCAATGGACCATGGAGATGAGCTGGGACCCAGGGCTGGGGCAAAAGGCAAGCTGCAGACAGGGAGGGAGAACAGCTACAGAGGATGAGGGCCAGGGTGAATGCCCTCCCAAGTGAGTGAGTGTGTGTGTGCACATCCAAGCCAGGGCAGGGTGGGGTGGGAAGGCCATGTGCACCCTCCTTCCCCCGTGGCAATGTGGCCCAGCAGCCCTCATGGGCCTGCCACAGCCAGCACCATTGAGAGAGGAAGGAGGGGGTGTGTGTGCATGCGTGCGGGCTGGGGTGGGCTGGGAAGGATGTGGGCACCCTCCTTCTCCCTGTATCTCTCTATATCTCTTTCTTCCCCTGTCTCTCTCTCCCCGTCTCTCTCTGTCCCTCTCCCCCATCCCTCTCTCTCTCACTCCTTCTCTCTTTCCCCCACTCTCTGTCTCTCTCTCTTGCTTGCTGTCTTTCTCTCTCTCTTTACGCCTCACTGTCTCTCTCGGTCCCCCTCTCTGTCTCTTTCTCTTCCCCCCTGTCTGTCCTTGTCCCCCCTCTGTTTCTGTCTCTCTCTTCCCCTCTTTGTCCCAACCCCTCTCTCTCTGTCCCCCCCATCTCTCTCTCTCTCTCTTTCTCTCTCTTTCTTTCTCCGTCCCTCTTTTAACTGTCAAAAGGAGATGGGAAAGACCACTGCCTGGGATCTGCTGCCAGTCTGAATGGAAAATAGTAAGTTTGATGGACCAATTGCCCGATTCAGTAGAAGGTAGCTTCATGTATTCAAGGGCAGCCTGCCGAGGAAAGTGCAGGCAGAATGAGATTCTGATGTGCCTGAAATGGAAACATTAAAGAGACTTAAATTTCAACAGCACAATTAACAAGAGTTTTCAAAATGCTTTGTGATTTGTCTTTTTCAGTTTGAGAGAGAAAATCAGAGATTGTATTATTTGTTCTCACAATTTAAGAAAAGAAATTAGCAACTTCAAATTTTTTGTTTTTCATTCTTCCTAAAATGCATTTATGTTTGAAAATTGGTGGGCGCATTGGGGGTGGGGGGTACCGGGGGAAAAAAATTGGCACCAGCCCTGATAAGCACTAAGCAAAAAATGAAACAGGTAAGGAGCTACATTGCCTAACAGCTTCAGTTACAGAAATGTTACAGAACTGAGGAGCAGTCCCTTAAGAACAACACTGAAGTTGTGGTCACCTTGTTGTACAGTGGCCATGGTGAGGGGTTTGGGAGTTACCGAGACTGAACAGACAAACCATTTTCATTAGCAGACAGGACTGTCTCTGAATGCCCCCCACCCCCCTTGTGTCTGTTAAATATACAGTTGCTCAGGAGATCTCTGAAACTGGTGGTGAATTTGCAGAAGGGATGTGACGCTGCTTGAAAGAAGACATTTTAACTCTTCCTGAGATATCGGGCAGTCTTGCATCTGGCGGAGGGGGGTGTCAGTCTCTGATTAGTACTTTGATCAGCCTTTGATAATGACAATGGGTCCAAATACTAGCCGGGGACAACCCTGCTTAGCTTCTGACATCTGTTGAGATTGAGCCAGCCTGGGCCGATGGCCCAGTCTGGCCCAATCCCATCAGATGTCAGAAGCTAAGCAGGGTTGGCCCCGGCTAGTATTTGGATGGGAGGCCACCAAGGGAAGTCCGTGCATGCAAGGTTTCATGGGGCACTTCACATCCTAATGAACTCCCCCCCCCGCTAGTCATTCTTTTGATGTTCAGTGTTGCACCACACCCACCCTTTTTCATTAACGCCTGCATCAGGGCATCGGAGGACGGCCACAGGAAATAAGGAGAGCCAAAGGAAATCGAATGTGCACATTCGCCCAGCTCCCAGCCCCGGCTTCTGTTGCAGGTGTGTCCCACTAATCTTTGCTTATTCAGGGAAAGTTCCATCCTGTTTGGTAGACACTCGCCTAGAAACCCATGAGCTACTATTTCCTCCCTCCTGAAAGTTGCCTACAGAAAGCCAAAGAGAAAAAAATTGCAGCTGCTTTCTCTCTCCCCCCTCCCCTCAACTTATCAACAATAGCTTTCAACAATAAGAAGCTGGTAGATGCAGCTTTTAAAAATAAAAAAAAGGATCAGAAAGAAAATGTGCACAGTGATTTCTATAATGAAAACAAACACAATCAGGAATCTTTGTATGCTACAAGTCAGCATTTTTTATTTGACTACAACAATCGCGTATATGCCGGCTAAGCTGTGATGTGTGTGTGTTCCCTCCCCCCCTTTTCGTTTTACAAAAATCAGAATTACGGCATGCAAACCCATCCCAATTAGATGGCGAAGAGAGGAGAGAAGTGCAATGTTTGCTTCGGTTTCTTTCCAATATTCGCAAAACCGCTTAGACATGTTGTCATAATTAGAAATGTGGGTTCCCAGAAAGTAAGTGCAGTTAGACAAAGGAAATTTTAAAATAAGAGATTTGTTTAAAGCAACAAGGGTAGGAAATCACAAGATCGGCCACAATCAGAAACCTTTGCAAGATCTAGCTCAGCTCTGCCAAAATCAGCAGGCTGCTTCTGATGGTGCTTTTCCGTGCCTTAAGTAGAAAAGATCTGCCAGCTGGGATCAGATACTGTGGAAACAGTCCCGTAGCTATGGAATTCTTTGGGAGGGGGCCTCGGTGGGGCCCGCCAGCTAATTAAAGTACAGTGCAGGTGGTAAGTTGGAGCACTTTGGGGGCTGCCTAGGAGGGAGGGGGCCCAGAGGAAACATGAGGGGGCGGGCCCCGTGGGCCCCATGTTAGCTACGGGCCAGTGTGGAAATCTTGCCAATGGCTTCAGGGGGTGTGGTTTGTGTGCATCCCACTTTGCCACTTCACCTAAGGGCCCAAATACATGAGGAGGAAAGCCTGAAGCCCCTCCCCGGCCCTCTCAGCACTCAAATGTGTGAGTACATGCTGGATCCAGCACCCATGTCCCGACTCATGTTGCACATATATAGCATCCAAATCACAAGATGCTGTAGTCCCATGGTACACCACATTGGTCAGGCAGCACATGGAGTATTAGGTGCAGTTCTGGAGGCCTCACTTCAAAAAGGATGTGGACAGAATGGGGCGGGTGCAGAGGAGAAGAACAAGGCCTGGAGACCAAGAAGCCCTGTGAGGAAAGGCTGAGGGACTTGGGAATGTTCAGTCTGGAGAAGAGGAGGCTGAGGGGGGATATGATTGCTCTCTTGAAGGATCTGGAGGGCTATCACTTCATGAAGGGCAGGGAACTGTTCCTGTGGGCAGCAGAGGGTAGGACTAAAAAAAAAAAAATAGGTTTAAATCATGGCCAGAAAGGTTCTGGCTGGATATTATGACCCCCCCCCCAGTAACGAGTAGTTCTGCAGGGGAATGGGCTGCCTGGGGAGGTGGTGAGCTCCCCCTCGCTGGCAGTCTTCAAGCAGCGGCTGGACCGACACTTGTCAGGGGTGCTTTAGGCTGACCCTGCATGGAGCAGGAGTGTATGGAAGCAGTATGTGTTTTTATTTTCAGATGATTAATTTGAAATACAGACTCTAAGTTGTTTCAGCTTGAGCCCAGTGAACTGTTTCAGTTGAAGACCATGTTTTTTTTTTTTCCTTTAAGAGCTCTACACCTGCAAGTAATAATTAACTATTTGGCCTTGACTGGTGGGCAGGTTGTTTAATAGTGGCTTTTTTGGAACTAACTCACTCACTTTCCAAATCATGTGGGTCGGAGAGCTGGAAAGTCTTGTCGAGCCTGGCAAGTTTCTTTTCTCACTGTCACCATGTAGTGATTTGTTATTTTTGGAATCATCTTCAATAAACTTTGTCGGGCTTCCCAAAAGCTGGAGGGTGGAGTGGCATTGTTAATGGGTGACTCCCTCCCCTTTCCCAGAACCAAACGGGAGACTGACGAGGTGATCCTTTTAAGGGCAGAGTGCTTTGGGTCCTGCCAAAGTAAATAAACTGCTCCTTGCCAGCTTGAGGTCTGGAGCCTCTAAGGACTTGGCAGGGGTTGGACCAGTTGGCCTGCAGGGCCCCTTCCAACTCTATGATTCTATGCATTTTGGCCCATAAATGCCTACTCCTTGCCTACAGAAAGCCAAACAAAGCCCTCAGGTCCCTTCCATCATGACCTTAGTGATGTGGCAGTAGCCACACTGTGCCTCCTTCCTGTGCCACTCACTTATGTCAGAATCCCAAAGCCAGGCGGATGGAGATGCAGTCTGAGGCCGAGGACAAACTGGCAGTTTGAAGCGCGAGGGAGTCGTGGCAAAAAGACCCAGAACAAACTGTTTGCGGTTTTCCCGGTCACACTGCGTCGACTGATGTGGGATCATACTGGGGAGGATGCGCAAGGGAGCATTCAGTCTGTTGGCCCACCCCTGGCAGAGGCACGACTGTAAGCAGCTTTTTTGTGTAATCCAGTTATATGCGCTTATGCATTCATGCGCATAAGTGCATCCCTTACCGGATCAGCTTGTTCACGTTCACACGTCTCCAGGGTTTGCTACCACTTTCACCTGGTATTTTTTAAACTCGGGAGGGAAGTGTTACAAGACAGGTTGAGTATGGCTGGGGAACGCCTGATAGATATGCCCGTGTGAACCAGCCCTTTAATCCATTTGTGAAACGTTTCTGAAACATGCCTATCTCGGGCCAAGCTGCCAGTTTGAACTCAGCCTGAGTATCTCCTGTGTGACCTTGGACTCCTGATGTGACAGGACAGAGAAGGATGAAGACAACTTCACCTGTACATGGTGTGTGTGGGGGGGATTGACCAGTTTAGGATCAAGTGCTACACTGAAATGAAAGTACTCTCACAAACATTTGTGCTACTTATGTCTTAGCCTAGGGAGATTTTCATCTTCATATATGGGGACTTAGGGTCCATGATACAACCATTTCCCCAGATTCCAAGCTGCATACAAATGTGAAAGGACTCTCTTTGAGAAGGAGAATGTTTCATAGGCACACTGGGGTTGTTCATGCAATGCCAACGGTTCTTATTATGGTTTGGCTCAAACAATTCTGGTCTCCAGGTTAGTATGTCAGGTCACTGAGGGCAGCCAGCCAGACATAGAGTTGCCAGGTCCCTCTTGGCTACCGTTGGGGCATGGGGGGGGCGGGGTAAGGTTGCCAGATCTAGGCTGGTAAACTCCTGGAGATTTGGGAATGGAACCTGGGGAGGACAGGGACCTCAGTGGGGTACAATGCCATAGAGTTCGCCCTCCAAAGTATCCATTTCCCAGAGGAACTGATCTCTGTAGTCTGCAGGTGACCTAGCCAGGTAAGCAAGTCTTTGTGTAGGGCTTCAAGGTGTTGGAATCAGTCCAGAGTCCGGATGCTCCTGCCAGTCCGATTTGGGATGGGAGGGGGGCAGAGTTCTTGTTTCAGAACCCAGGAGGCATCCCTGCTGTGCCACTCAGCCTGACAGCGGAACCTCTAATCAAAACAACAAGCAAAATCTGTTCCAAACACGTTCAATCAAATGGGTAAAAATCAGAGGGAAAAGATCAGTAATGTGAACTGTGTACTTGGGGAAAGGTAGCAAAAGAAGAAATGTTAACTGATATCGAGTCAAATACAGTCAAAGGCTAGGGATCAAAAAAAGAAAAGAAAACGGAGCCAGAATAACATCTTTGGTGTCCTTTCTCATTAGAAGTGGCAGCACACAAAACGAGAAGGAATCCGTTGCCAGCCGTCCCAGTTGTGCACCTACATGTCAGCTCCTGATGACAAAATTTGCTTGTTTTCCAATTACGGCTCAGAAATCAAGCCATTGTGTTGTAATTCAACACCCGCTAACTATCCCAGTCACCACTAAGCTTGCTCTTGAGGAATGGAGGCATTTCAGAATATACAGCTATAGCTCTGGTGGAGACAATCACATTATACACAGTTCTAAGTAATTACAGTGGTTGAGTGAGAACAATGCCTGGCATTCTACACACCAGGCAGAGGAACCGCCTGAAGGCTGCGGCCTTTTCTCCCCACCCCCGTCTTTTTCAATGGAACCTGATGACGGGGGGGAGGGGGACGACGACCGGAGTCTCAGGAGGCAAAGTGGGGGTCTACGGACCCTGACCCGCATCTCATATTGAACTGTGCCAAATTTTTAGCTACAGCCCAAAGAACTCATAGAGATCAAATATAGAAGAGGCCTAGAGGTTATGATTAATTTAGAGGACAAATCCTGTTTATAAATCTCTGTGTTACAAGAGTTTTTAGAAATTTTTAAGAGAATTTTAAAAATTGTTGTCATGTAACAGCATTCCGTGTGCCTTGGTGTTTAGTCATGCCGGCCACATGACCACGGAAACATCTTCGGACAGCGCTGGCTCTTCGGCTTTGAAATGGAGATGAGCACCACAACCCTAAAGTCGGATTCGACTGGCTTTCGAGCAAGGGAACCTTTACCTTTACTTTAACCTATATGTAACCTATAGGTTTTAGAAATGCTTAACAATTTTTTTAAATGGTCACATTTGTATTATTGATCCAGTTAAAACATTGCTGCAACTGATTTGTGCTGGTTACATACCAAATAAACTTGAACTGGAGGGTCTACAGTGGGAAGGAGAAATCAGGCAAAGTCGCTATCCCTTCTTCTAAAATGGAAGTGTCCTTAAACCTCCAGAATGTGTGGCTGGATATGGGTCAGTCCTATTACCGCCAGCTTTTATGTGTGTGTGAGATTGTGTGTCTGTGTGTGTGAGGGAAAGACTGTGAGAGAATTTGTGACTGAGACAAGATTTAAGTCGGTCACCTCCCAGATCAGCATATCTGCGGAAGTGTGTGGGCACACAAAAGTGCATACCTTGAATAAAACTTTGCTCGTCTTCAAGGTGCCCCTGGACTCAAACTTTATAAATTTCCTACATTGTGTAGGGGGTTGGACTAGATGACCCTGGAGGTCCCTTCCAACTCTATGATTCTACTTCAGACCCACAGGGTTGCCCAGCTGAATCTATCTCCCAGATCACAGTTCATTTTTTCATGGGGTTGCCAGGTCCCCCTCGGCCACCGGTGGTGCATAGGGTTGCCAGATCCAGGTTGGGAAACTCCTGGAGATTTGGGAGTGGACCCCATGGAGGACAGGGACCTCGGTGGGGTACAATGCCCCACAGTCCTCTCTCCAAAGCATCCATTTGCTTCAGGGGAACTGATCTCTGTAGTCAGGAGATGAGCTGCAATTCCAGGGGATCCCCAGGTCCCACCTGGAGGCTGGCACCCCTATGCAGCAGCTGCAGTACAGTACCTAACTTGCTTCCGAAGTTTTGTGGTGAAAAATATAACTGCAGCTGGTGGAATTCTGGTCTCCTATAGGAACTGGCGGTCACGGTTGTGGGAACAGATGGTGCACCCAATGGCAGAAGAGAATCAGCTATTCTAGGAAAGGAGATCAGGCCTCTTTCGCAAAATATTTCATCTTTTATGCCATCTTTTATGCCATTTACACCATTTATGCAATGGCACCATGAGGGTCCCTTGTGCTGCTGCAAAGGAAGCCAGGGAGATACTTCTGGGTCTGTGCACTCTTTTATTGATGCCCCTAAAAGTGATCAGAGTGACTGCTTCTTGGTTGGGACAACCCCATTAAAGATTTACCATATTTCCAGAATTTTTCAGAGTGGAAATACACTGAGTGGAGAAACAAGATGGTGTAGTTGCCATGAATGCCTTCTTCTGTCTCCTTTTAGTCTGCACATTTATTTATATACTTCACTGATGTCCCACCTTTCTGCTTGATGGGTGTCCAGAGAGGCATACTTCAATTCTTCTCTCCTCCATTTTGTCCTCACAACAACCCTAACAGGCAGGCTGGGCAGAGCGCACGGATTCACTCAAGGTAACACAGCAATGGGAAGTCAAGCCTGGGTTTCCAAGATCCTAGCCTGGCTCTGTAGCCAGTACACCAGTCTGTAAGATGCATAGCTTCCATATTACATTATTACTATGCATTGTATATTGAGCTGCCCTAGAATCCCATTTGGAGGGTTTTGACTAGCGCAGGATGCCTTGAGGCTCTGTTCACACATTTGGTGAACAGGAGAGCCAGTTCTGCTGTAGTGGTTAGAAGCGTGGACTCTAATCCGGGAGAACCGGGTTTGATCCCCCACTCATCCACATGCAACTGCTGGTGTGACCTTGGGTCAGTCACAAGTTCTCTCAGAGCTGTTCTCTCAAGGAAAATTCTTGGAAGAGCTCTCTCAGCTCCACCTACCTCACAGGGTGTCTGTTGTGGGGAGGGGAAGGAGATTGTAAGCCGCTCTGAGACTCCCTTGGGTAGTGAAGGGTGGGGTATAGATCCAATGTCCTCCTCCTCCTCCTTCCCTCACACAGGTTACCTGTTTGCTTGTTACTTATCCTTTCAGGGCAAATCTGTGCTCTTCTTCCAATGGACTTTTTCATAAATGTGTGGGAGGCTTCTGTGAACACTTTGCTGTGAACCAGAGACACATTCTGTGCTTTTTAAAAACAGGAACGTTTTTACATGTTGATTTAAGCTATATTTTGTGGACAAAGAGGACCCTGTTTGTAAACTGCCTGGTGCTAATATGTTAAGTCAGTTTTAAAAAACAACACCTCTTTTGATAAATAAACCTAACGGTGTGGGCTTTGGTCCACAAAGCTAAATGCATCAATAAATCTGTTAGTCTGCTCGTGGTTTTTGCAACCGCAGACTCCTGAGGCAACCCTTCTGAAACCCGTTCCAGACAGGGGGCATCCCTATAGCTTGGAAATTCATGTCTCGTCCTTTACTAGGAGGACTTCAGAATCGGCAACTTAATGGCCCGGCTATCAAACCCAGATTGTATTGTCTGGATTAATGATGCACTCAAAAAGCATAATGAAATCATGCAGTCGTATTTTATGAATGCAGCAGCTATCCTTATAGTTCAGATGAGAAGGTGCTAGAAACTGAGCTGGCCACCACCTGTTTGCATGGATGAGCCTCACAGGCCTTGGCTCTTCTGGCACTCCTCTGCGGTGCCTGCTGCCTGCCACCTGCCTCTCAGACCTATTTTATCTCCTCCGTGGCAGCTAGCTGCCGTGGAATGGAATGTTGCTTGTGGGGGGGGGGGATGCTGCCACTTTGTTTTTCTTTCTTTCTCTGCTGCTGTCTCTACCTGGCTCGTTTATCGGCCCATGACCTTGAGATGCTGTTCTGCCTGCATTAACCTGCTTTCATTTTCCCACGCATCTTGCTTGGGAATATGTAGCCGTCACTGAGCCCACTCATTTTGAGACCTCTTTATTGGCCCCTAGGGCTCAGGGGGTCTGGCTTGAAGGGGGTATTGCAACAGTGTTCTGTTTGCAATCACCATTACTGACACAAGAGTCTTATGATGCCTAATTCATTCCTCAATAAACTGAACTACCTGCAGCACCATCGCTGAGTGCTTTGATTGGGACTTCAGGCAAAGACCCACGAGAGCTGGGCTGATTTCCCACTACAGCTGCCTCGGTGTTGCGCTGCCGTTTGCCCCGATACTACTGGTCAATTTCACACCTGAAGCCACGGGGCTGCATTTTGACCCATGGCTTCACCCAATTTCCCCCGCAGTTTCATGATCCTGTTTTTTGAGGATCACGAAACTGCGGGGGAAATCGGGCGAAGCCGCGGGTCAAATGCAGCCCTGCGGCTTCGGGTGTGAAATTGACCTTGGACTATGACTCCTGGACAGGGGCCAACCAAGAGGTATGAATACTGACCCTCATAACCTACTCCTCAGAGACAGCCTGTGGAAGACAGGAACTGGGAGGAGAGGTTTGCCCGAATGGAAGCCATAAAAGCGAGGGTGTTTCATACCACAGAGGAATCGTTGATGAACCTTCCTCAGCTCATTACACAAGTGGTGCAAGGGGAGCTCAACCAGTGGCTGCTGCCACAGCAGCTGGTCGTGCCACCCTACCTCCAACTCCTGCTGAACCACTGGCTCCCCTTCAGCAACCTGGGGGACCTGGAGTATCGGCCCCCGGACCTGCAGCCCCGCCCCAGGGTCATCAACCCCGGGAGCTTTTGGAGGTGATGTTCAATGGTACTGCAGAGCAACTGGCCTATTCTGTAGTCCAGGTGGAGAAATTCATGCAGTACTGGTGCCACCTGTTCCTGGATGGCGAACGAAGGGTGGCCTTCATTGCCACTAAGCTGAGTGATGGTGTGGCCAACTGCTACGTCAGCCTGCATAATGCAATGTGCCCTGATCTGAAGGATGTGGATGCCTCCTGTGGGCTTTGTGAGCACAATATGAGGACCCGATGGAAGACCTGAAGGCGTGAAACCACCTGCAAGTGTTGAAGCAAGGAAAGAGCTCAGTGCGCGAGTACTCTGAGGAGTTAAAGCGCTATGCGGCCAAGGTCCAGGGGTGGCCAGATGGGGTACTGGCGGAGCAGTACTGGCTGGTGTTGCACCCAGATATTCGGGAAACCATCCTGCGCACTGTGCACCCAACCTTGCTGCTGGCATGGATCCAAGAAGCAGCTGATGCAGAGAGCCGGCTCCAGATGATCCAAATCGATAATGCTGCTTTAGGACCCCGAGGTCTACCGGGGGTTCCGAAAGTGAAGCCTCCCACACCTAAGCCCAAAGAAGGAGTATGGGAGCTTTGCCTGAAATGTGGCGAGGCTGGCCACTTTGCTGCGGCTTTGCTGCGGCTTGCACGAACTGGCAACTGGCAACAAGAAACATACTGACACCCTGGTGAGAAAAAGTATGGCTAAGCCAAAGTTTCAATGAGCATTGCAAGTTGGCATTCCAGAAGGGGGCTCAGATTCAAGCAGCGAAGGGGAACCCGAGCCGGCAGAAAAAGGCCAGGACCTGTTGTAAGCAGCGTGGAGCAGCAGGTCCTGATCCTGATGGTGCCACAGACAGTGAGCAACCGTGACTGTAATAAACCTTGTGGTGGGGACCCATGTGCGGGTGAGAGCCCTAATAGACTCAGGCTGCACCTGAGACTTGATCAGCCCAACATTGGTCACAGCACTAGGGGCATTAGTAGTCAAACTGACAGACCCCATTATATTTACCCAGATGGACGGATCCTCTATGAAGGAGCTGTGCATGTTCAAGACTGTTCCCTTGTGAATGGGGACGGGAGGCCACTGGGAATACCGGTCTTTCGTTACTACCCCCGTGTCTCGGTTCCCGCTAGTGTTGGGAAGCTCCTGGTTGCATGACCATAACCCGTATATCCTCTGGGATGAGGGATGGGTGCAATTCATTGCTCCGAGGTGCCAAAGCCATGCGTGGGATGCTTCTTGGGGGGCGACTCCTCCTGCCTGGCTCAGGAGGAGACTTAGCCCCGGTGTTTGGGGAGGAGGAGGCTGACGAGATTCCCCCCCACTGGAACTCTGACTGTGCGATAGAACTGATCCTGGGGCATAAACTCCCCAAGGGTAAGCTGTATGCCATGAGTCTGGGAGAAAAGGTGGAATTACGTAAATTCATTGACTTGTCCTGCAGTTTCATCTGCCCCGCCTCCTCCCCTTTTGCTGCTCCCATCCTTTTCAAGAAAAAGAAAGATGGGGGTTTCAGGCTATGCACGGATTACAGGGGTTTGAATGCCGTGTCCACTACCAACGCTTACCCGTTGCCCTTAATAAAGGATTTATTAGTGGAAGCCATGAAAGGGAAAATCTCCACAAAGTTGGATCTCAGAGATGGTCACTATTGGGTGCACATAAGGGAGGGGGATGAATACAAGACAGCGTTCAATACCCCTCTGGGGCAGTTTGAATACAAAGTGATGCCATTCGGGCTTCAGGGGGCTCCTGGGGTGTTCATGAACCTTATCAATGAAGGGTTGCACAAGCACCTGTTTCGGGGGGGCTTGTTTACTTGGATGATATCCTTTTATACTCCCCCGACATGAGATCACATGTCAAACTGGTGAGAGAGGTGCTACAAACTTTGTATAAACATAAGCTGTTTGCCAAGTTGTCTAAGTGTGAGTTCCACAAACTGGAAGTAAGCTTCCTGGGCTACTGCACTTAACCCCCTGGGTTGGAGATGGACCCTGACAAGGTACAAGCAGTTCTGGGGTGGGAGGCACCCTGCACGTGACACCAATTACAATCCTTCTTAGAATTCGCCAATTTTTATAGGGGGGGGTTAGCCAATTTTGCACAGGTCTGCCTTCCCTTAATTGATGTTGAAAACGAAAGGGAAGGGGCCGGAAGGCACAAAACTGGGAGCATGCTTGGTGTGGACAAATGACTGTCAGTCTGTATTTGAGAACCTCAAAAGGTTGTTCACATCAGAACCTGCCCTAGCCCACCCCAATGAGGGTCGCAAATTCATTATTCAAGTTGACGCATCAGATGTGGCCACGGGGGGGGGGGGCGATCTTGCAAGAAGGGTCCAACAATAAGCTGCACCCTTTAGGCTATGTGTCCCACAAATTTAACTGAGAGAAACTGGTTGGTGTGGGATAAAGAGGCAGGGGCAATCCAGCTATCCCTCTCGAATTGGAGACATTGGCTGGAAGGGGTGTGGGTATCTTTCAAGGTATGGACAGATCATAAAACCCCCGCGGTCCTCCGTATCCCTAGAAATCTCAATGCAAAACAGCTGAGGTGGGCTGAATTTTTCTCTATGTTAAATTTCACATTGCATCACCTCCCTGGCAAAGCCAATTTTCTCGCTGACACACTGTCTCGCCTCTCACAACATGACAGTCAGAGAGAGGAGGTACTGGACTCTATGTTCATGCCTTCCCAGTTGGGAGGGGCGGTCACAACCAGAAGCCAGGCAGCTGCTCAGAAGCTGGAAGGCTGGGAAGGCTGGGAGTTGAAGTTCAAAGAGGCGTTCACTGATCAAGACAAACAGGAAGTCGAGCAAAGTGGGGAATTGGAGCAGTGGGAGAATGGTTGTTGGTATTCGGGTCCCTGGCTTTTCATGCCCATGTCTCTGAGGGGGAAGGTCATGTTAGCAGGGCATGGTTCATGGTTGGGGGGCCACTTTGGTTATGTCAAGATATTACAGCTATTGCAGCGCCAATTTTGGTGGCTGGGCACGTGAAAAGACATTTCATTATTCACACAGTCATCCCAAAAATGCCTCATGTGCAAGGCCTGCCCCGGTAAACCCCCTGAATTGCTACAACCGCTGCCCACCCCATCTAGACCTTGGGAAGTGATTTCAATGGACTTAATCATTGATCTTCCCTTGAGTAAGGGCAAAACAGTGATTTGGGGGGTCATGGACTTTTTCTCCAAACAAGCTCACTTTGTGCCATTTAGCAAGGTGCCAACCACACGGAGCTTGGCCAAAACGTTTATGTACCACATCATAAGGCTCCACCCCCCCCCACAAGATTATTTTGGAAAGAGGTTCTCAATTTGTCTCTAAGTTCTATGGGGAGTTAATGAAAGTTTTGGGGGTGGAGAGGGGACTCAGCAGTGTGTACCACCCCGAAACTGATGGACAAATGGAATGTGACAACCAAACCCTAGGACAATTTCTAAGATGCTTCTTGAATTACCAGCAGAACGACTGGGTGGAGTTGTTGCCTTTTGCAGAGTATTTCTATAACACCCTCCATTCCTCCACGGGGGCTTTCCCATTCAAAACTCAAAAGGGGGCCCCATTTCCTTTTCTGGGCAATGGACAAGAGGTGGGGGGGAAGTGAGTGACTGGTGTGCAAAGGTACGAGCCACTTGGCCCATGGTCACCAAAGCCCTTGAAAAGGTGAAAGCTGAGTGTAAAGAACAAGCCGACAAAAGACGGAGTGTGAGGTGGGACCTGAAGCCAGGGGATATGGTCTCTGTGTCTACCAAGAATATTAAGGGACTGCAGCCTAGTCATAAATTGGGCTGGAAGTACATTGGGCCATTTGCTGTTGTAAAAAAGATAAACGACGTTGCCTTTCAGCTGGGCCTCCCAAAATCTCTTAAACATTTGCACTCTGTATTTCATTCCAGTCTTTTTTTAAAAAGATCCAGGTGCGAACATCTGGCAGCCCCAGGAAGCCCCGCCGCCCCCCTTGATGGTGAATGGCAAGCAACATTTTGAAATCTCCCAGATTCTGGACTCGAAGTGGAAATGGGGCCGTTTCTACTATCTGATTAAGTGGGTTGATTTTGGGCTTGAACACAGGGAATGGGTGGCTTCCCATCACGTCACCGCTCCTCGATTGCTTCGTGCTTTCCACTCTGCCTGTCCAGAGAAGGTGGTGGAGGCAGGGGCTTGGGGGGCAGGATGTCAGCTGGCTTCCATGGAATGGAATGTTGGTTGTGGGGGGCTGCTGCCGCTTTGGGTTTTTTTCCTCCTCTGCTGTCTCTGCCTGGCTCGCTTATCAGTCCATGGTCTTGAGACACTGTTCTGCCTGCATCAACCTGCTTTCGTTTTCCCGCACATCTTGCTTGGGAATATGTAGCCATTAGTGAGCCTGCGCATTTTGAGACCTCTTTATTGGCCCCTAGGGATCAGGGGGTCTGGGCTGAAGCGGGTACATCTTTTAGTGTTCTGTTTGCAATCGCCATTACTGACACAAGAGTCTTATGATGCCTAATTTATTCCTCAATAAACGGAACTACCTACAGGACTGTTGTTGAGTGCTCTGACTGGGACTTCTGACACTCAGTTTTGCTGCCCGTCTTCCTGCCACTTCATAAACCTTAAAAACCTAGAACAAAGTTTGAGTCCAGTGGGGGCACCTTTAAGACCAACAAAGTTTAATTCTGGGTATAAGCTTTTGTGTGCATGTACACTTCTTCATAATAGTAAAAAGTCCAGTAGCCTCTTTAAGACAAACAAACTTTAATGTAGAAAGGCTTTGCCTCTGCAATGAAGGAGAAATTGAGACTGTAGATCACACTCTTCTACATTGTCCCTTCTATCAAGTTGCTTGCATCCAGACCATCACTCCTTTGATCAATAGAATACCTGGAAGAAAGAGCTCTGGATACGTTAGGTCACTCCTAGAAAGAAATCCAACAACTACACCGTTGCTTTCATTATCTGGGTTTATGTAAACACCACCCATTTTTACTACTGTCTATTTATATTATTGTCTATTCTAATTTGTGTTTGTTTACTAATATTAATTCTCTCTCTCTCTCTCTCTCTCTCTCTCTCGTATTTTATTCATGCTGGTCTTTGATCATACTATAAAATTTGATTTGATTTGACTAACAAACATTACCATAGCATAAGCTTTTGAGAAACATAGCTCTCTTCATCAGACGCATGGCGCTCCATGCATCTGATTAAGAGGGCTGTGTTTCTTGAAAGCTAATCCTACAATAAAGTTTGTTAGTCTTGAAGGTGCTACTGGGCTTTTTACTATTTTGGAGCAACAGACTAACGGGGCTAACTCCCCTGGATCTATGACACTTCTTCATGTAACTGCAGAATAAGGTCCACTATGCACTGATAGTTTACTCCAGAGAATTCGAGCAGTCAAGCCTTTAAGCTTGACTTTGGATTTGTGTGCCTGCTGTATGCACCATTCTTTTTTCTCCAGTGTATCTGTTATGTAGCCTGTGTATTTATTCTGCAGCCACAACCAAAACTCACATTTTGTTGTTGTTGTTGCTTAATTGGGGTGGGAACATTACTTGTGACATGGGTGGGTAGAGTCCAAAGGTTTTTTTCTAATTTACACAATTGCCATATTGCAGCTGCACAGTAGCATCCAGTAACCACCTTCCATTTAAATCCTCCTTGTTCAGTTCCCGTAATGAAACTGACTAGAGTGGCTGCAAATTGCCAGTAGATTCTCTGTTGTGTTGCCAGTAGATTCTTCTTATTGACAGTAGATTCTCTGTTGCCAGTCTCTCCCCCACCCCCACCCCAAGAACTGTTTTCAAAGCTGCAAATCTCCATTTTCTTATTGCCAAGTTCTAGTGGGGAGGGGTGCCAAGCTGTGGCAGCAGAACATATGGAGCCATATGAAAATCTAATGGGAGGCTTGGCACAAGGGTGTGTGTAGAAAGTTGAAAAATTGAGACTTCCGGTTTTGGTGAACCACATGGCAGACACGTTCCTGTGGAGGTCCAGGGGACACGATCCATGACCTGGCAGATGGGAGGGGGTACGATTGTCTGCACCACCCCCGGGGCCCCTACAGGGGGTCCCCAGCTATGGGGTGTGAGAGGTGCCACTCCCGAGGCATGCTGCCAAGGGATTGAGGCACCTCTGAGCTCCGACGGTCTTGCCGCTGCGGAACCAGCAATGGCATTAGGTGCACAAACCGAGACAAGAAAATGGTGATCAAGCAAAATTCTTACCTCAGCAGACGATCCACGATGAAGTGTGAGTTTTTCTCATTAAAGCAAAATGTCTGGACAAGCAGATAAGCAAAGACATCCCCCCCTAAAGAAAAGCAGTGTGGAGGCGTTACCCCATAGATGAACAAAAACTGTTTTCAGAGCATTTTAAGGGGGGGGCAGGGATATAAGCAAATAACAACTGATATAAAGAACACTGAAGATAAAACGTTATAATCTCTCAAGCAATAGAGACTTTTAAAACTTTTCTGAAAAGTAAACAACTAAAAGATGGTGGGGAGAAAAGTTGCGCCAAAAACGAAACCTCCTTCAGGAAACAGCAGCCCAGCCACCCCAGTCATGAGACCAGAAGTGGCTACAGACTTCCCTGGTATAATTGCAGCAGCATTGTGACCCCTGCTGGACCAAATGACAACTCTCAACCAGAATTTTGCAACTCTGCAAAGTCAATTGAATGATACCAAACAAATTGCAGAGCAAACAGTAGTTTTTAGAAAAGCAATAAAAAATGATTAAAAACAGGAAGTTGAAAAATCAAGATGGGGGGCAGGTGCATGGGGAGATGATGATGTTAAGCCACAGGGGTGGGTGCCAGGAGGTGCAGAAGGTGAGGATCCTAGGGTCTAATGTGCAAAATGGGGGAAATCTAACAGGAGGTCTAGTGCAGGAGGGGGTGTGGAAAGTTGGAAAACCAAGATGAGGGGCATGTGCAGCATGGGCAAATGATTATGTTACTTCATGGGGTGGGCATGAGGAGGCAGGAAGGCAAGGATCCTAGGGTCCAGTGTGCTAAAGGGGATGATCTAATGGGAGGTCTAGTGCAGGAGGGGTCTGTGGAAAGTTGGAAACCAAGATGAGGGGTTGGCAAAGCAAGGGCAGCTGATGATGCTAAGCAGGTGCCCAGAGGCACAGAAACTGAGGATCCTAGGATCCTAAGTGTAAAAGGGGGAAATAAATTGCCTGTGCAAGTGCCTCGGTTAGAGGGAAAGTGTCGGGGAAAGGGCTGGCGCATGGCTAGGCAATCGTTTGTGAGTGGGTTCCCTCCATTTTAACTCTGAACATTCTTTGAAGCATTCCCTGCCAATGATTTTTTTCTCCTGCAGTCCAAGATTAGCAAAAACTCATATTGCTAGACTAAGCACACTTGTTAAAAGAAAATTAAAAGATGGAAAACCAAAGCCATAGTGGAACTTGTACAGCAATGAAGGGGGAGAGCCACTACAGTTTTGCTGTAAGATGGCTACCCAAGAGTAAATACAGACTGAAGAATCTCCTCTTCTAAGGAACACACCCAGCAAAAAAACTGACCAATAAGGACTGGGAGGAATGCCCTCAATGTGGGCGGAGGAGGGGCGGGGGAGAAAAATCAGATGGAATCTGTATGCTTTTGAACTTCCTTTGGCTTGGAAGTGAAGCAAAGGAAAAAATCACCACAAAACCACTCTCAAAAAACCAGAGTAAGCAGTGAACTGAGTACTGAAGAGAGGAAAATAATGCAGAATGGGGGTGGGGGGGAAATCCCTGAAGGAAATGCACAGTGAATGTGATGGTAGTGCAGAATGACAAAGAAAACCTGCCGGACATGCACGGTGTAAGCAAGGGGATATGCCAATGCATAATAGGCCTAAATACAGACTACAAAATAGATACACTGGAGAAAAAAGAATGGTGCTTACAGCAGGCACACAAATCCAGTGCATAATGGGCCCATTATTCAGGGGGCAATTTGCATTCCTGGGTCTGACTCTGACCACAAAAAGCCACAGTTGATTTCCTGCGATGATCAGTTTCCATCTCTTCCTGCCACTTCTTTTCACCCTCCTACACGTCCATCCCTTTTATGTTTTTTTTTAAAAAATCAATTTTAGGGCTTCTGTGTTGTGACTGTACTGTTGTATTATTGTAAAGGAAGTACTTATTGATCGGCGGCAAGGAGGGGGTTCTGGGGAAGGTTTGTTATTACTTGGTTTCAGAGAGGCCATTGGCAGGGAGATGAGGCGGCTCATCTCCCAGGGTTGCCACAATAATCAAAGGTTGCATCCGGTGTTCCCTCTAAGCTGAGTTAGTGTGAGCCAGCTCACAGTTTTTTAGCCTCCGGCTCACACATTTTTGTCTTAGCTCAGGAAGGATGGCTCCAGAGCAAACTACTCCATGCAGTAGCCAGTAGCTCACAAATTAGTATTTTCGCTCACAAGACTCCACAGCTTAGAGGGAGCATTGGTTGCATCTTTCCTCACCCCAAGGAGCTGTTCTTAATGGGAGGAGGTTCACACTCCTGATTTTAAAGAATGAATTGGCTTCTACTCCCTTGGAAAAATAAGGACAAGATCCCCTCCGCCCCCTTTGGCAGCAGAGAAGAACAAAAACAATGAGCTTGTGGGGGCTCAGTTGCAGTAACATGAATATTACTGATGTGCTGATTCTGTGTCCTCTGTGCACTGCTTCAGTTGTCCTCTTCATCCCCTGAGGAACCTCCAGAGACAGGGGGGGTGCAATGTTGAATCAGGCCAATGGCCCATCTAGTCCAACACTCTGTCACACAGCAGCCAAAATATACCAGGTGCCATCAGGAGGTCCAGCAGTGGGGCCAGGACACTAGAAGCCCTCCCACTGCTGCCCCCTCCAGCACCAAGAATAGAGTGCATCACCTGCCCCAGACTGAGAATTCCCATCTATACCCTGTGGCTAATAGCCACTGATGGACTTCTGCTCCATATGTTTATCTAATTCCCTCTTGAAGCTGTCCATGCTTGTAGCTGCCACCACCACCTCCTGTGGCAGTGAATTCCATGTGTTAATCACTCTTTGGGTGAAGAAGTATTTCCTTTTATCTGTTCTAACCTGACTGCTCAGCAATTTCATGGAGTGCCCACGAGTTCTTGTATTGTGAGAAAAGGAGAAAAGTACTTCTTTCTCAACCTGCTCAATCCCATTCATAATCTTATAAACCTCAATCATGTCACCCCTCAGCCGTCGTTTCTCCAACTTAAAGAGTCCCAAGCATTTTAACCTTTCTTCATAGGGAAGGTGTTCCAACCCTTTTATCATTCTAGTTGCCCTTCTCTGCACTTTTTCCAATGCTATAATATCCTTTTTGAGATGCGGTGACCAGAACTGTACACAGTATTCCAAATGAGGTCGCAGCAATGATTTATACAGGGGCATTATGATACTGGCTGATTTGTTTTCAATTCCCTTCCTAATAATCCCCAGCATAGCGTTGGCCTTCTTTATTGCAGCTACACACTGTCTAGACATTTTCATTGAGTTATCTACTACGACTCCAAGATCTCTCTCTTGGTCCGTCTCTGCCAGTTCAGACCCCATCAACATGTATTTATATTTAGGATTTTTGGCTCCAATGTGCATCACTTTGCACTTGGCCACAGTGAACCCCATTTGCCACGTTGACGCCCACTCACCCATCCTCAACAGATCCCTTTGGAGTGCCTCACACACCTCCCTGGTTTTCACCACCCAGAACAACTTCGTGTCATCTGCAAATTTAGCCACTTCACTGCTTACTCCCAATTCCAAATCATTAATAAACAAGTTAAAAAGCATCGGACCAAGTACTGATCCCTGTGGTACCCCACTGCTTACCACCCTCCACTGAGAAAGTTTCCCATTTATACTCACTCTCTGTTTCCTATTTATAAGCCAGTTTTTGATCCACAAGAGGACTTGTCCTTTTATCCCATGACTATTGAGCTTACTTAGGAGCCTTTGATGAGGAACCGTATCAAAAGCTTTCCGGAAGTCAAGGTAAATAATATCTATTGGGTCCCCCTTGTCCACATGTTTGTTCACTCCCTTAAAAAACACTAGCAGGTTAGTGAGACAAGATCTTCCCTTACAGAACCCATGCTGAGTCTGCCTCAATAGTTTTTGTTCATCAATGTGCCTACTAATTCTTTCCTTAATAACAGTTTCCACCAACTTACCCGGTATCGATGTCAGACTGACTGGCCTGTAATTTCCCAGATCTCCCCTGGAGCCCTTTTTAAAGATGGGAGTGACATTAGCTACCTTCCAGTCCTCAGGAATGGAGGCAGATTTTAAAGAAAGATTACTGTGGAGTCTTGCGAGCAAAAATTCTACTTTGTGAGTGACTGGCGTTAAAGTTGTGAGCTAAGACAAAAATGTTTGAGACGGAGGCTAAAAAACTGTGAGCGAGCTCCCACTAACTCAGCTTAGTGGGAACACTGGAGGAGTATATCTGTAAAAAGTCGCAGGAATGCCCATGAAGGCTGCCTGTTCAAAGACTTCATCCATAGCTGCTTTCACCAATGACCACCATTCCTGCTTAGACAGGGCAGGACAGAGTTTTCTACACTAAGCATTCAGAGCTTGGCACTTGATATTTCTGAAATATCAGAGGTCTAGAGAGTGAGGGACCAAAAGAGGTGGAATTAGCCAGAACTGCAGAAAGAAATCCTGCTAACTCCCGGCACAAGAATAGCTGAAAGCTGAAACAAGAACGAGGCATTCTGAGATCAGATTTATTTATTGAGATATTTATACCTCACCCCCCCCCCCAAAGCAGTGCAAAACATCATTCTGCCCATTTTTTTCTAGCAACAATCCTGTAAGGTATGCTAGGTTGAAAGAGAGGGACTGACCCATGTTTCCATGGCAAAGTGAACCTGGGTCTCTCAGGTCCCAGTGCTGCACTCTAAGCACTACACCACTTTGGCAAATAATATGCTATAGAAACAATAAGTTGTTTGTACATCACTAGCTATGTGCTACGTATCCAGAACCAAAATCTGAAACTGGTACTTTAAAGCCAGCTGCAATCCAGAAATTCCTTAGTTCAGATCTCAGCCCTGAAGCACCCTCCATTGCTGGCTCTTTCCACCACTCCCAGTCAATTCCTCAGTACCATAGCTACCGATTTATACAGACATGGTGTGTTTGTGTGCGCATGAGCAGACACATGCATCCTCCACATGCAAAAATAGGATAATGCTCACTGGTACCAATGTAATGTCAGCATAGATTCTACACACATATAAGTTAAGGACTTGTGTTTACAATATTTTCCCCTCCGGAGCTTCTAGTTGCTGTGATTGCAAATGGAAGAATAAGAATGCAAAGAAGGGGACAACCGATGGGAGGAGTTAATTTTACTTTTATAGCCCAAAGAAATTTGACATAAAATTCCCAAAATAGATATTACAGAGGGAAAATATATCTTCTGCATAAGTGGTGTAAAGGTGATTCAGTGAAAACACTGTTGGTATCATTGCCTCTGATATTTTTGGGTACAGGTTTGTTGCTGAATAACAGCCAATAAATTATCAAGATGACTAACAAAGAGCCACAGATCTCTATTCAGATCATGTGCCTAAGGTGAGGTGTATTTTTTTCTCCTTCAAGAATGAACGAAGTGTGTATGAAGTTTCAGAAAAATGATCCCACCCTGTAACGTACACACGCTGAAAAGCAGCAATTATGTTTCACGAGTCTCTTAAATTGCACGGTAATTTTCAAATACAATTACCATTTAAAACGAACAATTGAAAGGAAAATTGTACCTCATTATGTAAACCGGGTTATTCTGATGAGCATTGTCTGCGGTGAGACAGATAGAATGAGGTGGAGTTCTGGCCGATGATGCGATACGGTTTGCAAAACCATGATTACATGGCGGGCGGGGGAGAGTTCTAAAAAGGAAAGTCTATTGATGTGTCATCGTGACTGAAACTACCAGGCTTAAAAAGGGAGACTCAGAAGAGAGAACGGCGCGAGCAGAAACATTTCAGAAGGATGCTGCTCAATCCCCTCCTCTTCTTGCCTGCCACATCACAGCGATTCTCTGCTGTAATTTATTTATTTATTTATTTATTTGTTTATTTGTTTATTTATTTATTTATTCATTTGACTTTTACCCCGCCCTCCCAACGAGGCGGCTCAGGGCAGCTTACATAAAAGTCAAGTGAGAAGAACGAATCCATCTCATGGTGGATTCTGCATCCAGTAGCCAGTGAGAAATGGCGCAGTTTGAAAGAAATCTAGTAAAAAAGCAACTGGCTTTATAGCTTGGAGACCTCATTTCCATAGCACAGTCGCTAGCAGGGCAGCCCTCTGGGCCTAACTGCACCAGAGATGAGACGTCATGTCACTCAGGCTGGGGGTCCTCAAAGCAACTTGCTCTCACTTGGGGCAGCTTGGGAGCGCTGTGAGAGGGAGGATTTCCAGCCTCTAGGCTGAACTCCAGGGACAGAGATCAGTTCCCCTGCTTTGGAGGGGGCATTATACCCTACTGAGGTCTCTCCCCTCCCCAAACCCTGCCTTCCTCAAGTTCCACCCACAAAATCTCCAGGAATTTCCCAAACCAGAGTTGGTAACCCTAGTTGCCAACCTCCCAGTCGGGCCCAGAAATTTAAAGGCATTCCAGCTAACCTCCAAACTGCAGAGCTCTCCCTCCCTTCAGGGAGTGGCTGCTGTGAAGGGTGAACTCTCTCCTCCCCAGGTGCCAAGTTTGTCACACACATTCCCAGTTTTTCTAATCCATAGAGAGGCGATGCCCTTCAGACTCCTAATAAGTAGTTCAATAGAGCCCAACTTTTAGGAAAAAGGAAATATAACGCCCCCCCCAACAAAGAACACCAGTAGATGTTGCACCCTCCTGACTGACATCCGCCCTAAGAATTCCCAATTCTTGCATTGGGGGGAGTAAAATAAGGCTGATCCCCCGGCCTCTTCAGCGGTTCCCTGGTCACTTGTTCAGCTGCCTGGCCTCTTCTGTGGCAGCGGCTCTGCCTCCCCCACCTGGCTTTGGTATTGCTGCCTCAGCTGTATAAAAGCTGTGCATGTGTCGCTTGCACTATTGGTCTAGGGGATTAGATCCCCCCCCCCATGTACCAATGTTTTCAGATTTTTCTGCAAGCATGGGAGGTCCCCTCAGTTTGGAGGAAAATCTCACTGCTCTCCATGTGGGTTCAATTTGTGAATATAAGTGTGGCTATTAGATATATAGATAGTTTGGATTAAAGTAAAAGTATTAAAGTAATAGTAGAAAACATGCAGAGGAAAGTTCAAGTGAGACAGTGAAAGTGTCAGAATGCTAAAAGTAAAATGATATAGCAACGAGACAAGGAAATGAAAGCAACACATGAACCTAGTAATTTATGAGGCTAAGGTTTTCTTTGAATTTATTAAACTGTACAAGACAGGAAAATAGAGCTGTGACTGAGGTACCTCGTCAAATTCAGTCTCGACACATCGTATGTCAGATTATTCAGAACAGTGAAAATCAAAGTGGATGGTGAAGATCTCTCCAAACTAGGTGAGATCTCTCCAAGATCTCCCTAGATGAAGTGAGTGGGCAACAAAGTGGCCAATGAAGTTCAACGTAAGTAAATGCGAGGTGATGCCTGGCTTTAAGCGTATGCTGATGCAGTCTGAAATGACCATGACTGAGAAGAAAAGAGAACTTGACATTGCAGTGGCTAGCTCAGGGAAAGCGTTTACCCAGTGACAAAGGCAAGTTCCATCCTGGGAAGCATTAGGAAAGGGACTGAAAACAAAATGGCCAGTAGCATAAAGCCTTTCTATGGTGCAGCCTCATTAGCATAAAGTTCTGGTCACCATATCTAAAAAAGCCACTGGAGTGCTGGGAAAAGGGAAGAAGAGAGAAACCTAGATGATTAAGGAGCATCTCTCATATGAGGAGGGGCCATGCCTCTGTGGTATAGCATCTGCTCAGGAAGGAAGAGGAGGAGGAGGAAGAAGAAGAAGATGACGACGACAACTGGCTCTGGTTCAAGGACACTATAGCACTGCAGCAGTACAGACCATGCAAGCAGTGTAAACAGGGGATGGTGAGATAGATTAGACGTCCACCACCTCAACCAAAGGCCTAGCAGAACAGCTCCATTTTACAGGCCCTGTGGAACTGCAGTAAGTTCCACAGGGCCCTGATCTCCAGAGGGAGCATGTTCCACCAGGCTGGGGTCAGGGCAGAAAAATTCCTGGCCATTGTCAAGGCCAAATGGATGTGTTTTGGGCCAGGGACTACCAGAAGGTGTTGTTCAGCTGAGCATAAAGCTCTTTAAGTCACATATGGGGAGAGTCGGTCCCATGGGTATGTTGGTCCATAACCACTGTACCACTCTGGCTTTCAATTGCTGCAGAAGGGAGAGGTTTATAAAATTATTCATGGGATGGAGAAAGTGGATAGAGAGGACTTTTTCCTTCCTCTCCCATAAGGCTAAAACCTGAGACACACAATAAAATTTATGGTAAAGAGGTTCAGGACAGACAACAAAAACTTCTTTACTCAATGAGTAATTAAATTGGAGAATTCACTGCCAATGGACATAGTGATAACCAGAAACATAGATGGCTTTTAAAAGGGAGAAAAGGTTTGTCAATGGGTGTTACCCAGGTTGATTAAAGAGAAAAAAATCATCTGGTATTATGTGTGGTATAGCCAGGAGATCCTAGGATTGTCTGGCAGCCTGAAACTCTAGCTCTTTTTTTAGCATTATGCAGCCGGAATATCCTTATTAAGAGGCAGTAAACTTCTGAATGCCTGTACTTGTCAGCTAGCCACTCCACTGATGTCCACGGGCAAGGGAGCTGAGAAGGGGGTGATCCCGAAGTTTGGAGGAACCTATGTTCAGCCCTGGCAATGGGGCCGCTTCGGGGCAGAGACCCAAGAGACCTGGACTATGACTCCTGGACAGGGGCCAACCAAGAGGGATGAGGGAAATGTGCAATTCATTGCTCCGAAGTGCCAAAGCCACACATGGGATGCTTCTTGGGGGGCGACTCCCTCCAACAACACAGTGCCCTCCTACCTAGCTTAGGAGGAGCTGTGTTTGGGGGGGAGGAGGCTGACGAGCTTCCATCACACTGGAACTCTGATTGTGCAATAGAACTGATCCTGGGCCATAAACTCCCCAAGGGAAAGCTGTATGCCATTAGCCCGGGAGAAAAGGTGGAATTACATAAATTCATTGAGCAGAACTTGGCCCATGGTTTCATATGCCCCGCCTCCTCCGTTTGCCACCCCCATTCTGTTCAGGAAAAACAAGGTGGGGGTCTAAGGCTGTGCACAGATTACAGGGGTCTCAATGCAGTCTCCACTACTAACGCTAACCCACTGCCCTTGATAAAAGATTTGCTAGCAGAAGCCGCAAAAGGGAAAATTTTCACCAAGTTGGATCTAAGAGATGCTTACTGTCAGGTAGGGAGGAGGATGAATGCAAGACAGTGTTCAATACCCCTCGGTGGCAGTCTGAGTACAAAGTGATGCCATTCGGGTTTCAGGGGGTTCCTGGGGTCTTCATGAACCTTATCAATGAAGTGTTGCACAAGCACCTGTTTCGGGGGCCCTTGTGTTCTTGGATGATATCCTTTTATACTTCCCCGATATGAAATCACATGTCAGACTGGTGAGAGAGGTGCTACAAACTTTGTATGACCACAAGTTGTTTGCCAAGCTGTGTGAGTTCCACAAGCGTGAAGTAGACTTCTTGGGCTACTGGATTTCACCCTGGGGGTTGGAAATAGACCCCGCCAAGGTACAAGCAGTCCTGGGGTGGGAGGCGCCCTGTTGTTGAGTGTCTTGATTGGGACTTCTGACAGTACTAGGAGTTAACACCAAGGGAAGGCCTTGGGCTCTGTGCCCTGTTTGGTCCTTGTGTGAAATAGGATAGTGTCCCAGACAGACTACTGGTCTGTTACATCTTAAGTACTCTTCCTGCTATTTCCATCTCATCATAATCTCAAACTTTTTTTCTAGCAATACTTTTATGTGGCTAGGATTGCATTGAAGTTGAAGCATGCCCCAAGTCTATTTATTTTGAAAATTTAGGGACTACTTCTCAACAAATTGCTCCCCCCAAAAGTGTACAACTTTGGCACTGGGTAGCTTGATTGAATGTTGTGATCTGCCTCGGACAGTTTTCAATGGAGAGTCAGGCAAGGAATAACTAACATGAGATTTGGAAATGAAAAACTATATCATAAAAGCATCATTTTAAAAATGTATACTATCTGACAATCTCATGTATCTGAAATAAAATCCAATAGAGAGAGGAGGAGAAGGAGGAGAAGAAAAAAGACACAAGCAGCACATTAATATTAGTACCATACAGTCCCTGACAGAAAATGAAAGAAGAAAATTTGATAAATAGCTGGACTCATAATTTACCAGACTGAAAAGAGGCAGTCCTTAATATTACTATTCTATCAATATTACTATTCCCTGAAGTGGCAGTGTAAGAGCCTGGCACTCACCAGTGGAAACCTTTGAGCCACAATGGGACACCAAGTGTGCCCATCTTTGGGGGGCAAGGCAGTCCAGTTCTAAATTAGTTTGGGCTTGCCGGGTTGTTGTTCACCTGGAAACTTTTGGACAAGAATTAGGGTTTCCAGGTGCCCCCCCAGTCCCTGGCTGGGGTTAGGGGGGTAAGGTTGCCTAGAGATTCAGGGATGTAGCCTGGGGAGGACAGGGACCTCAGTGGGGTAGAATGCCACAAAGTCCACCCTTCAAAACATTCATTTTCTCCAGGAGAACTGATCTCTGTAGTCTGGAGATGAACTGTACTTTTGGTGGATTCCCAGTTCCCACTTGGAGGCTGGCATCCCTAAGAGGAATGGGTGGGTTCTACCCATTCAGTTTTCAAATCAAATTTTCTATTACTTTGTCCTGACAGAAAAAAATAGCCTTATTTAAATGAATCATAAAATCCCCCTAAATTACGATATAGCAAGACAAATGTTACTATATTGAGTATCTGCTTTAACCTAAACTCTTTTTCCCACTCATGTGGGAGTTTTAAAACAATTGCGCATGCACACATACACACACACAAGCAGAGCCAGCTCGCTCACTAGGCAAACTAGGTGTTCGCCTAGAGCGGCCAGCCCTTAGAGGCGCCAAACTGCACCCAGCCCCCCACCACCAAAAGCCCTGCATGCATCTAGTCCCTGACCAGGGGACCACCACCTCCACCGCCTCTTTCACCCCAAGTCTGGCGCCCAGTGCACCCAAAAGCAGGCAGGGAAGGAAGCGAGGAGGGAGGAAGCGCCCCCCCCCCACTGCGTTCAGGGCCTGTCCTGAGGTGCAGGTGGCCTGCAGGGCGGAGAGGAGGCAGACAGCGCTGCCTGAAGGGCCCAGTGGCAGGGCGGCTCAGGTAGGTGTGCGTGGTGCATAGAGGGGGCTGGAGCAGACCCGCCGCCGCTTCCTCCTCTGAGACAGGCCTGCTCGGAGCAGGTGACTCCTCCACGCCGCCCTTGGTGAGTCTTCATTTGCTTTGTGGAAAAGAATGTCAGGAATGATACCTTTTGTAGGATGGAGAGTAAAAAGCCTGTCATTCTTGTTATGTATTGAAGTGTGAATCAATCCTATACTTTACACTGTTAAGCTTCAGTCTGAATGTGGCTCTTCTTCTGTCGTATTACCATTGGCTGGTTTCTGAGAAACCTCTGTAAATATCCAATCACTATGTGAGAATGTATCAAGGAGGGAACGGTCCTGATTGGCCTTTATCCCTGCATTGTTATTGGTTCTTATCTTGTTATGGGTGTGGCTTTGACAGCCCAGGATAGTTTAAAAAGGGAGCTGCGCTCCACTTGTTATGGTGTGTTCCTGAGTTGAAGTTTGCTCTTACCAATAAAGCTGAAATCACTTGCTGAAATCAAAATGTTGTTGAGTTTCCATACTTAACAATTCTGTTTCAGGAAACAGTCCTGAAGCTACTTTCCAGGGATTGGATGCAGTTCCACCGAATTCATTGGGGACAGCTGAAAAACAAATGGTTTTGGCCTATGTGCATGATCTACTTTATACCGTCAAGAGTAGAGCCCAGCAGGGTATTCACAGCAGGTTTAAAAAACAAAGCAACTGGGGAGAAGTTCAGGTCAGAGCCTTGTTTTGTGGTCGTGCAGGATTGCTGGAAAAAATTGTGATGCTCTACAAAAAAAATCCAGTTGTATTAACCAAACCAAGAGGTTTTTACCCCCCCCCCGTGGGTGAACTGTACCACTTTTATGTGTGATGAAAACATGCTGTACTAAGGAAATGCTGTCATATAGCTGAGTGCCTCACTCACTCCATGTTTCGTGTACTGGCTGGCATATTATCTGATCCGACATGCCAGCATTCATGTTTCTTCCATTTTCCAGGATGTTGAAAATGCTTCTTCTTCTACATGGAACATGTTTTAATTTTTTTTTTTTCAGCAATTAACTGTCATTGACTCTACGCCCCTGAAACTGTAATGCTACAATTTTCCACTGTTTTGACCAGGATAAGTCACAAATCCTCCCACGCTAATGATTTCATGGCTTCATCCCTAATGAAAAACAGCAACAAGTGTCTCTGCAACTGCGGCCAATTTCTTCTGAGCAAAATGAAGCTACGCAGAGTGCCAGTGAAGGGAAGAGATCCTCATTGTTAGACTTCCATCTGTCTGTCTTTTTTGGGAGGGGGGGTCTAATGCCAGGGAGTCCACCCCCACCCCCAAGCAGCCCTTTTCTTCAGGGGAGCTGATATGGGTCATCCGGAAGTCCATCGTAACAACAGGAGATCGATCTCCAGGTGCCACCTAGAGATGGCAATCCTGGTGGCAGGGACGGAGGAATTACCGTTCAGAAGAGAGGCAAGCGAGTGGGGTATTTCAGTCCTCTACTACAAGACAGAAGAGAGAGAACTGTAATTGCCCCAAAGCAGTAATTTTAGTTCATTACACTTGCTAGTTTTGAAAGCCCTGCTTTTTTTAAAAAATCTTTTATTGGTCACCTTTCCCAGTTTTCATAGGCTGGGATCCCTTTAAATGGATCCCTTTAAATGCTTTGGGGGAGAAGCAGGGGCCCTTTAAGGAAAGGGTGCAGAGCCCCCAATAGCTGTACCGTAGCGACAGGCCAGGTCCCAATCCCATGAAACGTCAAAATCTTATTTCACAGTATTGCAGACCTGGATTGTCAGTGGCTGAACAAAGCAGGCCTGGGAATGTATTTTACCATTTCAGCAAAATTCTCACTGTCACACCCATGAAAAGATAACATGTGAAAAGCACGCCCAGAAATAAATCTTTCAGTGTAAGGAATGAGCAGATCACTGCTTTGCAACATTACCATGGGAAAGTTAATTCTCAGCTTGGACCTGTGTCCCGGGGCGGGGCACCTCGATCCTGCCCTAGGGCCCATGGGGCAAGCCCTCCCCATCAGCAGCACAGCCACCCTGCAACTTGCCCCGTCCCTGCAACTCACCAGCGGAGACAGAGGAGCAAGGGACGACAACGACACAGACCCGCCAGTGCCGAGCCACGGGAATGGTGACAACCTGCTTATATCATATATTTGTTAGTTTCAGGTGGGTAGCCAGGCTGGTCTGTGTAGAAGAGCTAAACGCAAGTTGCAGGGTACCTTGAGGACCAACAAGTTTTGGGGGGAGTATAAACATTTGAGAGTCCAGGCTCCCTTTCTTCATCAGGATGCGCTTGGATGAAGGGAGTTTGGACTCTCAAACACTTGTACCCTGGAAATCTTGCTGGTCTGTAAGCTACTGAACTCAAGTGTAGCTCATCATATATTTGAGGAGGTTGGTGTTGATAGGGTCATGTGAGTTTCATGTAATTGGAAGACAGCCATGCCCCAAACGCCCCTGACACAGTCAGAAGTGGGTGGCATGAGACTATCTAATCTTTCTGAAAGTGCTCTGATGAAAATCTCAGAAATTATATCTGATCTTTTAATCTTAAAACAGCTAGCAGAATGGATGGTAGGTCTTTGTGTTTCCGTCTTCATTTACATGGGCAAGTGGGAGGGGTGTTGTATCATAATTCTTTCATATTTATTCATTTCAAGAGTGATTAGATTGATTTTTAAATAAAAATCTCCAAAAGAGAAACATGAGGGTTCTGTGGCTGGAATGTAAGGTTTTCACTTGATACCTGGAATATATAAAGGTCTGACTTCTGTTCAGTCAGGGGGATGATAACCTATGGAAATGGGTTATAGAAGAAGAGGAGGAGGAGGAGGAGAAGGAGATTGGATATATACCCTGCCTTTCACTCAGAGTCTCAGAGCAGTTTACAAACTCCTTTCCCTCCCCCTCCCCACAACAGACACCCTGTGAGGTAGGCGGGACTGAGGGAGCTCTTTCAAGGACTGCTCTTTCCAGAACAGCTCTTGTCAGAACTATGGCTTGCCCAAGGTCATCCAGCAGCTGCAAGTGGAGGAGTGGGAAATCAAACCCAGTTCTCCCAGATTAGAGTCCACACAATTAGCCACTGCACCAAACTGGTTCAATATCCCTCTCAATATAGTCCTGGGGTTTAGTCCTGGGTTGCTTTGGAAAAGGCAAAGAGACTCTTTGTTTCTGTTTGAAAGGGAATTCTTTTCTCAGGGTGGAGGGATAAACTGTTATCTCAGTCCTTTGGTGCAGATTGGTACCTGACCCAGTGCTGTTGATAGGCCAGAGGCATTTCCCATGACACTTGAGCTCTGAAGTGGAGCCGGCCAAACCAAAAGGAGTGCAAGACAGTCACTATCCCATCCTTTCCCTTCTAAAGAATCGAGGGTTGTCCCACATCTCTCTGCACAGGCTGCTGGGTGTCATCTAGGGTGGACAACCTCTAGGTGGCACCTAGAGATCTTCTATTGCAATTGATCTCCAGAAAACCAAGATCAGTTCCCCTGGAGAAAATGGCTGCTCTGGAGGGCAGACTCTATGGCAGCCTTGTACGCTCCTGAGGTCCTTTCCCTTCCCTCCCCAAACCCATCCCTCCCCAGGCTCCACCCCCTAAATCTCCAGGTATTTCCCAAACCAGAGCTGGCCAACCATAATGTCAACCCATTCCCCTATGGCAGTGAAACTCAGTGACCAAAAGTGAAGCTAAATTTCTTCTGGGCCAGCCATGGGCAGGGTAGTGGGGCCAGCTCAGCCCTAAAGCAGCCAGGTGCCTTCCCCTAGAGAAACGGGAACTTAAGCCAAACTAAGTTATCCCCAAAGAACCTTTGGGGAAATAGTCCTTTGGCCAACAGGAGCAGTGGGAAAAGGGCTGTTCAGGTTTCCAGGCTCTACCTAGCCAAACTTCTGAGATGGGGCAGGCATTATGACATCATTGGAAGGGAACTCCAGTAGGCGACTGGTCCGCAGGCCACCAACTGCCTAGCCCTAGTTCATGCAGCACAGGTGACTGGGGAGAGGGGAAATTTGGTCCTCGGAGCTGAAGAAATTGGCTATCCTTGTTCTGTGTCATTATGAGATGAGACCACTTCAGTATCCAAGTGCAAATGGATTGAGCCAAGCGAAAGAGAGATGCCTTCTGTTCCTGCAATAAACAGGGCAGTTGAATTACTGTTTGCCACTTGCAAGTCAAGCAACAAATCCCTGTGATTTTATGGGGAAGAAAAATAGTCTTTTCTATAAGAGGATAAGACAAGCAGATTTCTAATGAAGTCGTCGGACAGGACATCTGCCATCTCGTGTGCTGCATTATTTATTGTATAGTTTTAATATTGGAATGTTGCTTTGATTGTTCTATTGATTAGTTGTAACCCGCCCTGAGCCCTGCAGCACAGGGGAGGGCAGGATAGAGATCCAGTAAAATAAATGAATAAATTCATAAAGCAAATGGCCAAATCATTCTTCAATATTTCCTTTTCGGTGGTCTGAACCTGCGGATCTGTTTCTGTTCCTAGGGTGATTTGGGTTTTTGTTTTTGTTTTGCATTTTTGCTTATATGCACATGAGCGCACATGAGCACATGAGTGCACACATGTACACATATGCACCCACCTGCATTTTAAAAAAATTACTGGGTAGCATGCTCCATTAACTGAGGCACTGCAGTAATGTGGATGTTTGACCAGGGGATGGCCACATGAGTAACTGGCAGCAGGGTGTGCTGTCTGGATATGCCATGCAATATTTTAAACTGGTACCATTAGAGACAGGGCCACGGTGGCTCAGAGGTTAAGATGCTGACCTGCAGGCTGGAAAGTCTGTAGTTCGGCAATTTGAGACCCTAGTGCTGTGTAACAGAGTGAGCTCCCGTCTCTGGCCCCAGCTCCTACCAACCTAGCAGTTCAAAAGCAAGAAATTGCAAGTAGATAAATAGGTGCCGCTTCAGTGGGAAGGTAATAGCATTCCGTGCGCCTCGGCATTTAGTCATGCCAGCCACATGACCATGGAGAAGTCTTTGGACAGTGCTGGCTCTTCAGCTTGGAAACAGAGATGAGCACCACTCCCTAGAGTTGGATTTGACTGGCTTTTGAGCAAGGGAAACATTTACCTTTACTTTTACAATTAGAGGTGGCACCATATCACGCCAAACTGCCAATGTGATCACACCCTCAGATTCTCAGCTTCCTATATGTTACAGGCAAAATGGGAAAGATGTGCTGTATAAATTAAGATTGGCCAGTTAATAGTCTTGGGACCCAATCCAGTGCATGGCTGATTCTCTTTAGAATGCACCTGAACTGGTTTCTCATAATCTAAAAATAAAGAGTTCTTTAAATCCACTCTCCCAATGCCGACAGATAACTTCCTGCAAGTACTCATGGACTTCAGGCAAATGGGAGTGTTCTGTTACCAAAGCTTCTGTTACTGTTCACACTAGAAATGAATTGTGTGGCGGGACCAGCTTGGCCTGTGTATTGACTCTCTTGGAAGCCAACACTTTCCCAGCAACAAATGCACCCCCTGTCAAAACATAATCGCTGACCGGGTGAATAAGAACTTCTTATCACATTTCCATCTCAAATAATATCAACTTGCAGATTAAGATAGAACAGTTTGGGAAAACACGCCCAGGTTTCCAGTAACAAACATGTCTTAGAAGCACTGGAGTATCTAGAGTTCAAAACTTGAAGAATTAGAGCTGCTAACTTTTAAAACATCAGTCAACGTGGATTTCTATTGTCCAGAAACCAGCCTAGGAAGAAGTATGTGAGGAACAGGATGTGTGGATCAGAAAGTTACCTACTGAGCCAATTTCATGTTGCAGAATATAAATGCTCTCCAGTGAGGGCCAGTATAGTGGTGTGGTTGGTGAACTGGGGTTGGCCCAGTCATGGAGCAGATTTGGGCAAGTTGCCTACCTCTTATCTTGCTATAAGATCGTGGGGCTCTGATCTAATGCATACTTCCTTGGGAACAGGTCTCATTGAACTCAGTGGTGGTGACGCCGTGTCACAGAGTTCTCGTACGAGACATTGTCAGGGAGACCTTGGCCAGCAACTGTGACAGCCAATGTCAGGTGACCCTGCCATAAGATGGAGGGGAGGGGAGGAGGGAGAGATGGTCTGTAACTTTTCATGCTTGGAATGTGGGAGATGGGTAGGTTGCCTCGGAGACAGATAGGTTCCCAGCCTGGGCAATCTCCTATCTGACCAAATGGCCTTGGTTGCACAGTTTTGCTTTCCGCTGTGCGGACAGCTGGGCCTCTATTGAAGTACTTACTGCTTAAACAACTTTCACACTTTTTCCCGTGCGTGGGCTAGGTAGCCATTGGTAGATGCCTGAAGGGGGGGCATGCAGTGTGCCTTCTGTGATGGTAGTGAATAATCCCTGAGCCGTGAGAAAGGTTTTGGTGTCTCCTCCAGCTATGAAGCCACGCCCCTAGCTAGCTCCTCAGAACATCATTCAGTCTCCCATCCAAGCCACTTAGCAAGCCATACCTACTTTGCTTCTGTTATGTTCTGAAGCTGAATCTGTCCTATACTTTTACATGTTAAGCTTCAGACATAAAGAGGATTGTAATCTGTCGCATTCCTATTGGCTGGTTTCTATGAAACCTCTGTAAATAACCAATGACAATGTATATATGTGCTTTGGAGGGAACAGACCTCATTGGTCTTTATCCTAGTTTTCTTATTGGATGTTAACTTATTTATGGGTGTGGCTTTGACAGCCCGGATCATTTAAAAAGGGAGCTGTGCTCCACTGTTCTCTGTGTGTGTGTTGCTGAATTGAATTCGCTGTTACAATAAAGCTGAAATCACTTTGCTGAAATCCAATCGTGTTGAGTTGCATACTTAACAGCTTTGGTGGTAGAGCTGCTCTTGTTACGCCCATCACCCCGCAATAAAAGTCCTCTCTGCTACCAGTTGCAATCATCTACTGTTTGTCATTTGCAAAATATTCCAAAGTTGTATCAGAAAAAACCAAACACAGGTGGTTATTAGACATTATGCATATAGCCTTTTCCCCACAGACATATAAAAACAACTCAGTTCTTCAGCATCTGTACTTCTCACATGCCCCTTAGACAGCCCACAGGTCAGACGTCTTCCCTCCTTGGGTCTAGGTCCTGCAGCATTCTCTACAATTATACTTACGTATCAAACAAAATCAGAAAGAACTCATGTTAGTTTATAAAAATGTTCAGAAATGTTAGCAGACAGTGCTATCACATCTATTAACAGATGAACCAATCATTCAGGAACTGTTTAGCCTCAAGGTGTTTCTTTATATTTCTGCACGAAAGAACTTATTCTGCTCCTGTTTTTGCTAGAAGTCTATAATGTGTCACATAAAATGATTAACTAATAACACTGTCTTTCCAATTAGATTTATATCTGTGTTTCCGTGGCCAGTTTAATTGTATCCACATGCTGTATCTTCTGGAGCAGTAGTTAATAATCCCTGAGGATTCAGAATCTCCTCCTGCTAAGAGCTAGGCACGGTGGGAACTTCATGGTGAACCTTTGGTTTCCACAGGCACAATCACTCATGAGCAGAGCCTCAGATTGGTTTGTCTTGCAGTTGTTGTTTGGTACCCAGTTCAAGTGCTGTGCCATACAGTCTAGCGGCTGTGCGGTGCTGGTGTCCGCTTATCCTGTGCCTGCTCCATTTACTCAAAAGCCTTTGGCAGTCCAACTATATAATGTCTGCCAGATCCCCCTTGTCCTCATGCTTGTTACATTGCAGGGTTGTTGGGAGGGTAAAATGGAAGAAAAGAGCACTATGTATACTGTTCCCGGTTCCTTAGAAGAAGACTAAGATTAAAATGGAATTGGAGAGTTGACATTCAAGCTGAAGAAAAAGGTAAACCCCACTACTGATGATGTAAAGTTACCATAATCCAGACTGGTACAATGTGCCACAAGGACTAGGAATATGTGATTTGATTTATTTGATTTGATTTATTAAATTTCTACCCTGCCCTCTGGGCCAGGCCTGGCTCAGGGCAGCTTACAAAAGCAGCATAAATTTACAGTAAAATTACAATAAGATACAATAACAATGATATTAATAATAAACAATTCTGATGATTCATATTAAAACATATTAAAATGCTAGTATCAGCATCAATAATTCACAGCGGTTGTTATTACATGAGCTCTTTATTTGCAGTAGACTCTTGCTCTTTTAGATCAATTTAGGTGTGTAGGGGTGTATTCAGAGATAGAGAAAGAGAGAGAAATCTATAAATTAATTTCACCCCTTAAATAATTGCCTCATTACACTCACACACATTATTTATCAGATTCAGATACCTTCAATGGCATAGTAATATAGAAATGATACATTAGGTTCCTGCAGATAAATTTAGACAATAAAATGTATATATCATGTAAAAAAAACCCTGTGTCTAAGTGCAACTGATTCTACTAAGAATTTTGTAACCATAATTGTGGTATCAGTATTAGCATCATTAAGGAAATGTTGAGCAGTTCTAGTTTTATTAGAAAATAAGTGTGGCTGAAGGGGTAAAAATGTCATATGTGAGGATGTATGCAGTTGACAGTCCAGAATAATATGGGAAATTGAATCTGGGGCCCTACTGGAACATTTGCAGTCTTTCTTGAGGGGGGATGTTGTTAAATCGACCCCACAACATGTTTGAGGGAAAGACATTCAGCCGAGCCAGCGTAAAGGCTCTACAATGGGAGGAAAGGCTGAGATTGTGTAAATAATGGGCCATTTGGCCATGTTGGATTGAGAGGTTAAGATGAGCTTGTGAATAAATATGCGGGTGTACAGGGTGAAAGTTATGCAATTCTAAGTCAAATAGTCTTTGTCTGATAGATGGAAAAATCAAGGATTCATCCATTTGAAGAAAATAATTGGTCAAAAAGCCTATTTGATTAATTTTTTCTTCTACTTTTAGAAACCAGGTGGGACTGTTTATATCATTTTTAAGTGTGAAATTACAGTGTTTGGAGAGGCTCTAAAATGAATTTTGAGCCTGTATTTAAAGATTAATAGCCAGCCTTTTGATTGAATGAGATGTTGGCTCAATTCTAGACATAGTGCCGAGTGTGGCATACATCTAGGGACACACATACCGGACAAACAAAGAGTACTTGAGGAAGCACTTTAGTTTCATAAATGTTTATTGCTGAAGGGATGTATTGGTTTCTATTAATAAAGAAAAATTGTTTAAGTTGGGAGATATATTGCTTCACCTGGGAAATTGATCTGGTTCTCTGTGTGGTCCAGTTTAGGTTATGCTGAAATGTTACCCCTAAATATTAGAAAGTTTTGACCTGTTCGACTTCTATATTGCTGATTTTCCATTTGCTTGGGCACCAACGTTTTGAGAATACTAATACTTTAGATTTAGTATAGTTAATAGTGCATTATCTTGACAATATTTATGGAAATCCTGTAAGTATCTTGTGAGGTCAACTTTTGTGCATGAAAGGATTGTGGTATCATCCGTGTAAAGAAGAAGAAGGGTTGCATAGGATCCTAGTTTGGGTGGGTGGCCGTTAACGGGTTCCAGATATGAAGCTAAGTCATTTAAAAATAAACTAAAAAGAAGGGGGGCTAGTATACAGCCTTGTTTTACTTCTTTTTGTAATGGGATCTTTCTGTATATTTTACTTGACAGAAGGTAGATTAATGGAGTTTTTTTAAAATCAGGAATAGGAGGCGGGGGTCCATCTTCATTAGTTCTAACTTTTTCCAGAGACCGAGTCAAATATGCCTTTCAGGTCAATGAAAGCTGCATAATTTTTTTCGCGCCAGACTTCATGTATTTGTCAGCTAAAAAAGATAGCAAAAAGCAGTGGTCGGTGGTGAAACTGCCTTTAAAGAACCCAATTTGTTCAGGACAGATGATTTGTTGTGTAAGGGCCCAGGCTTTTAGGCGCCTTTCTAAGTACTTGGCATAAAGTTTGCTGATTATAGAAAGGAGACTGATAGGCCGATAATTTTTTGGACAGTTAGGATCGCCTTTTTAAGAAACAGGAATGATAATTGAATTCAGCCAAGATTGCAGCATTATTCCACATTGATTGATTTGAGTAAACGTTGGCAAGTGGAGGGGCCTACCACTGAGGATGTTTTATAAATACTTCAGCAGGGATTCCATCTGGTCCAGGAGATTTACCTGGCAGGGGAGACACCATGATCACATTATTTATCAGGCCAAGTTGCTGGCGAGTCCTTAGCCATGATTCTTCCACAACAAAGTTTCTCATTTTGAAAGCCAAGAGGAAGACTTCACTGTGCCTGGCAAGACAGATTAGGTGATTAGTGTGTACAATTTAGTGTGTTCAATTTGGGTCCTTTGTGGAGGGTGGGGAAATCTAGCCATTTCAGCTGTTGGTAGCTCCTGAGCAGGATCTAGATTTTCAATAAAATGGACGCTGGGTGGTTCATCAAATGCAAGGCTAGATGCACAGCCTCCTGGTTTTCTCTGAACCAGGCTTTTGTGTAGAAGGAAGACTCCCATCACCTGGGATGCACCCATGCCAAGAAATTCTTTCCACCCTTGCGTGTGTGTGCGTGTTGAGTGCTGTCAAGTCTCTTCTGACTTGTGGCAACACAATGACTTAATTACCTCCCAAATGTCCCGTGATTCACAGCCTTGCTCAGGTCTTGCACACTGAGGGCCCTTGTGGCTTCTTTGACTTGGGTCAGTCCATCTCAAGTTGGGTCCTCCTCTTTTCCTGGCATGGTTGTCTTTTCCAATTAATCTTGTCTTCTCATACTGTGAGGATAATTGCATGCTGCTGCACACTCCACAGAGAGTGTGGCGGGGGGGGGAAACCTCTTAAGTTACAGCACAACTCTCTGTGATCTGGTACTTCCAACGCCTTTCCCTAAGATTTAGCAGAAGGATTTTCCTTTGGAGAAAGGGAGGGATGCAGCAAATCAGACATAAGAACAGTCTTGGGACTTTGCCATCAGAGATTAATGGGCAGTCCAAGCAAGCCTCTTCAGTGGAAGCTGACAAGACAGCCAGCACAAATGGATAATACCCAGCTATTCTGAAGAAGCAGGGAAACTTTCAGTGACTATTATTCATAGCTTGATCGCAGAGTTCAAATATTGCCTGGAAGATCAAAAGAGTAAATGTGATTCTGACCCTTAGCAGGATATGAGTGCATTGCAAGGGGATGGACTCCAGGAGTCTAGGAACACATTATGCACCACTGCTGATGCTGTGCCTCAAGACTGGTGTGAACAGCTTGGGTCCAGCTAGCCAGGGGCGAATTGTGGGTAAGACTCTTTGAACTGCCCTTTACATGTGGCTTTCTCCTGATGGAACTTTGCAGTCAAGAGTGGAGGAGCCTCTGACTCACTAGCCTGCAACAACCCTGTCCTAGCTCCTATCTTGGATGGGACATTTATGGGCAGTACAGAAAGAGACCCTGCCTAAACTGAGAAGAGTAGAGTTTGCTGGTAAAGACATAGAGCTTTTCTGCATTCTTGCTTTTCTGCTCTTTACCTAAGGACAATTCTACTGAGGACACTTTGGCTAAACAATCATAGGAAGGCACTTTCTGGACCAGAAATTGATACCAGTGAAACACTACTTGGCATGTGATTGCACTTTTGGAGGCCTCATTTGTACTTTTATTCTGTGCCTAGTGGTTTCATTTTGGAACTATTTTTTTCTGGTCCTTCTTGTATTTATATTTCATATCTGTATGATTGTGCTGTACTATTATATAAACCAATATGTTCCTCACTGTGTTTGACCTCTGAAGAAGGCCTATGCAGGCCAAAATGCATCACGTCAAGTCCATTAGCCCTTGTGTGTTAGGTTCTGGTATTTTTACATGAGGTGTGATTGGGCCCTTATATATTTTTAAATTCTTTGTTAATAAATACATGTATCTTTTTATATACTATATATTAAGTTTCTATTGTTGGCCCTATTTTCTACTTGACTAACCTTTTCAGGTTCTTGATCCTAGGTTTCTAGGTTCAGTCCCCCCCCCGGCTCTTTTTGTAGGAGGAACTCCTTTGCATATTAGGCCACACACCCCTAATATAGCCAATACTCCAAGAGCTTACAGTAGCCCCTGTAAAAAGAGCTCTGTAAGCTCTTGGAGGATTGGCTACATTAGGGGGGTGTCGCCTAATATGCAAAGGAGTTCCTCCTACAAAAAGAGCCCTGCCCCCCCCTCTTTTTGTCCTAGAGGTAGATGGGAACCATTAGTCCCTCTGCCTTGCACAAGACCCTGATTTGGGGAACAAACCAATATTATTTGGCAGTTCTGAATTCTGGTTTGCTTCCTTCCCACTTCATTCCTGCTAAAAGAACACGCATTCATAGCTTGGGTATGCCACTGGACTCGGGCCTCCTGTTGGATAAAAAAGTGGCAGGCAGGGCCAGGGTGCCTTTCAGCAGTTTCAGCTGGTGAGCCAGCTGCAGCCATTCCTGGGCAGGAAAGATCTTGCTGCTGTGGTGCAGGCCCTGGTAACATCTAGATTAGGGCAATGTGTTCTATGCGATGCTGCTCTTAAGGACTGCTCAGAATCTACAGCTGATACTGAATGCCACGGCCAGAACACTGACTGGAGTGAATCATAGGGACCATATCACTCCAGTCTTGGTCCATCTACATAATCTCCCAGTTTTCTTTTAGGCTCAGTTCAAGGTGCTGGCATTGACTCTGCATGCCTTGAGGCCAGCATACCTGAAGGACCACTTTCTTCCATATGAAGCAGCCCAACCACTCGAGTCTTGGGTGGGAACCCAAGAAAAGACCTTCTCGGTCCCTCCCCAGGGAGATTAGTCTGCCCCTTCTGTTGCCAATGGGGAAGACTTAATGGCTTTGTTTGGCATGCCCTCAGTAGTTCTTATTAGTTCTCCTCTATGTTTATATGTTTGTATATGTTTGTATCCAGATCTTGAGCTGTGGTGGCTCAAGAAGTTAAGATGCTGAGTTGCAGACCAGAAGATTGTTTGCTCGGCAGTTCAAGACTCGAGTGCCGTGTGATGGAGTGAGCTCCCGTCTCTGGTCCCAGCTCCTGCCAACCGAGCAGTTCAAAAACAAGAAGCTGCTTTAGTGGGAAGGTAACAGCTGCGGTGGCTCAAGTGGTTAAGACGCTGAACTGCAGGCTGTGGAAGGTCAGTAGTTCAGCAGTTCAAGACCCGAGAGTGCCGCATGACGGGGTGAGCTCCCGTCTCTAGTTCCAGCTCCTGCCAACTTAGCAGTTCGAAAGCAAGAAACTGCAAGTAGATAAATAGGTACCACTTCAGTGGGAAGCTAACAGCATTCCGTGCACCTTGGTGTTTAGTCATGCCGGCCACATGACCACGGAAACGTCTTCGGACAGCGCTGGCTCTTCGGCTTTGAAACGGAGATGAGCACCGCAACCCTAGAGTCGGATTCGACTGGCTTTCGAGCAAGGGAACCTTTACCTTTACTTTAACAGCATTCCATGCACCTTGGTGTCTAGTCATGCTGGCCACATGACTACAGAGAAGTCTTTGGACAACACTAGCTCTTCGGCTTGGAAACGGAGATGAGCACCGCCCCCTAGAGTTGGATTCAACTGGCTTTCAAGCAAGGGATACCTTTACCTTTATCTAGATCTGAGTCCAGTAACATCTTGGAGACCAACAAGAGTTTCAAGATATAAGCATTTGAGAATCAAAGCTCCCTTGGTCAGACACAGTCAGAGGGAGTCAAAAGCTGAGAGATTTGGGGATGTCCAGTCTGGAGAAGAAGGGACAGGATTGCTCTCTTGAAGTCTTCGCAGGGGTGTCCCTTGAAAGAGGGCTGGGAGCTGTTCCTGTTGGCAGAAGAGAACAGGACTTGCAATAATGGGTTTAAATGAAGGGCAAAAGGGTACCAGCTGGATGTTGGGGGGGAATTTACACTATGAGTAGCTCAGCAGTGGAATTGGCTGCTTTGGAAGGTGTTGAGCCCCCCCTCACTGTCAGTCTTTGAGCAGCAGCTGAACAAACACTTGTCAGCGCTGCTTTAGGCTGACCCTGCACCGAGCAGGGGTTAGACTAGATGGCCTCTGTGGGACCTTCCAACTCTATGATTCTTCTGTTCTGTGATTCTGTTATCCTTGGTGTCTCTGAACACTTATCATGAAATATGCCATTATTTCAGGCACAGTTTATTGTTTATTAAAGCTTACAAATTTTCCTAATGTCTTAATAAGTCTTGTGTTAGGAGAGCAGCTAAATTGTGGTATCTTATGAATTGTAACAACAGTGTTGTTCACTGTGGCCAGTTAAACTGCTCCAGACATTAGATTGTGGTTCTACTGGAAGGACCGGTTGTGTTTTCATTACTATCCGTTGCCCAGAGATATTAGGCACCTTCGGAATAAATGAATAATATTTAATGCAGCTCTGAACTTTCATGAGAATTTTAGATGGAAAAGTGGGCGGCAAAGTTAATGAAAGTGGGAGTTTTAAAATTACCCAAATTACTCAGCTGCCCTGAGCTTGCCTTTGAATGGAATAAATAAATAAATAAATAAATAAATTTACAGCTGCCATTTCACTCAAAAGTGACTATTTAATATGTATGCAAATAAGAGGCACATCTGCAATTAAACCTTCAACAAGCTTATTGGAGTCATGCAGGCAGCCCTGAAGAATATAAACTGGTAGCATGCAGCTGAGTTATTGCTTCAAAATTCTAGTAGTGCATTTCTTTTAAGACCAGGGATTGGACCCAATCCAGTGCATGCAGAGAGTGTTAGGCAGTCCATTTACATGATCTTCTGTGATATTCAGGATTTTGCTCTTATCTAACAGCACTACTCCAGGAATATAAAATAGAAATAACAGGCAGGAACCCACAAGGACTTGTGGGGTACATCTCATGTTCTTCTCCCCCACAATTTCCTCTTTCCATTCCTTGAAAGCCCACACAGCCTCTCCCCCTTTCCTGCCTCCTTCTCTCCTTCCCATCCGCCAGCCAGCTAACCCTTATCTCCTCCCCATATTCAGTTTTCTGCACTTCCCTACCCCTGGCACTCTCTAACCAGGTAAACCCAAATGATTCCCAGTGGGCTGCTGCTGCTGCTGTAGCAGCAGGAATGAGGGAAATCACCACCATATCTTTTTTTGAAACCATAAGAGCCCTTTAATTTTTTACAGCAGCATGGTTGGTGCAAGTCAGCAGTTTCAACTGATGGGAATGAACATCAACATTACTGAAATAATTGCTTTTAATGGGATAGATCCAGGGAAGAGAGGTGAAAGCCACAGAAGAAAATTGATAAAAGTATGTCCCCCAAACAGACAATATCTATCTTGATGTGGAGGTTAGTAGTGATGGGAATTGTGTTTGGAACTAGGAATAAGGCCCGTTGTGGAAATAAATACAATGGGATCTAGAAAGAGACTCTGGGGGAGTGCCAAGGCCTTGGGCACTCACTGTCAATTTGCTGTGGTGACACAGAGTCAACCATTTCCTCCAGAGGAACTGATCTCTGCTACCTGAAGAGGAGTTGTAATTTTGAGTGGTCTCCAGTCCTCACCTGGAGATTGGCAACAATTGTTACCCAGGAGGAAATGGCTGGTTTCAAGGGTGGAGTCTATGGCATTCTACCTGTCTGAGGTCCAACCCCTCCTCAAACCCCACCCTCTCCAGGCTCCACCCCTCAAATCCCCAGGAATTTCCCAATGTGGAGTTGGCAACCCCATCTCCTTCCCAGCTAACCATCAGCCTAATGTTATCTGCCCCTCTGACCTCAACTGACTTCTGCCCTCCCTCCCAGAGAGCAGTTGTAATCCTGAGTGATCTCCATCCCCACCTGGAGATTGGCAACAATGGTTCCCCATAAGGGACTGGTTGGTTTGGAGGGTGGAGTCTATGGCACTGTACCTGTCTGAGGTCCCACCCGTCCTGAAACCTCACCCTCTCCAGGCCCCATCCCTCAGATCTCCAGGAATTTCCCACCTGGAGTTGGCAATCCTATCTCCTTCCCAGCCAATCATCAACCCACCTTTATTTCCCCCTCACTCTTCAGCTTTCCATCTCCCCCCCCATCTGCAGCCTCTAGTGTGCTCTGAAGCCCTGACTGCTACGTCACATTGGCTGTCATGGGGGGCCATTTCAGCAGGGTATAAGGACACAGGGTCCACCATTTTCTCCAGGGGAAGTGATCAATGCCATCTGGAGAGCAGTTGTAATTCTGAGTGATCTCCAGCCCTCACCTATAGGTTGGTAACAATGGTTCCCAAGGAGGAAAAGTAGTCTTTCTCTGCAATGGGGACCAAAGCAACTTACATCATTCTCCTCTCCCCCTTTTGACTTGCACAACAACCCTGTGAGGTAGGTTAGGCTGAAAGTCTGTGACTGGTCCAAAATCACCCAGTCAGCTGCCACAGCAAGAACCTGGGTTTAGCAAACACTGCTCTGAAGTGCTGACTGCTACATCTAGGGTAGCCAACCTCCAGGTGGAGCCTGAAGATCACCAGGTATCACAACTGAATTCCAGACAACAGATTGCTCCCCCTTCCAAGAAAATTAACTGCTTTGGACAGTGGCCTCTATAGCATTCTGTTCAGCTGAGGCCTCTGCCCTCCCCAGACTCTGGCTTCCTTAGACTGGCTTCCTTAGACACAGAATCTCCCTACCTGGAGCTGGCAACCCTAGTCAGGACTGGTCCCAATGAGTTTTCTCCCAAAGGCCAAAATAGGTGTGGAAAGGGCCTTTTAATGACAGAACCAAGCTTGGTTGCCTCAGAAAGTAGGGTTCCCAACTCTGAGTAGGGAAATACCTGGTGATTTGGGGGGTGGATCCTGTGGATGGCAGTGTTGGGGAGGGGAAGGACTCAGCAGGAATTTCCCAACCTGGAGCTGGCAACTCGAGTCAGGACTGGCCCCAATGAGTTCCTCACAAAGGCATGGAAAGGGTTTTGTTCCTTTGGCTTTTTACTGACAGAACCAAGCTTGGTTGCCTACCAACAGCCACTGAGGGAAAAGTTAGTCCCACAGAGGAACCAAGCAGACAAAGTGTCTTCCTCAGGAGAGGGAGTGTACAGGGAAGAGGAGCAGACCCAGCACCCGGGCCAATGGCATGTGAGTACTCTTGAGTGGTGGCTGATGGGCCAATGGCTGATGGAGCGCACTATGAGGGACTCAGGCAACGCAGCCAGTGGATAGGGACCACTTCTTAGTGACACATCATGGAGCCAACTGATTTAGGAATGTGTGGAATGTTCAGAAAGTGCCACCCCACCACTCAATTATATATAAGGAAAGATTGGGAGATCCAAGTTCAAAATTCTAAACTTGATGGAGATTATCACTTCCCATTTTCAACACTATATCTCCCATCAGTTGATTTGATTCATAAATTAACACTTGGATGGCTGCTCGAAATTTGAAAGATAATGCTTTTCCTAGCATGCAGTTCAGCCTGAAATGCAGAATTAAAACTCTTTGGATTTCTCTTGCTCATGAACTCACCAGTAGTTTTGCTATCAAATAACCATTTGATCCGTGTTGATTTGGTGGCATAGTGCATAGTGGGTGCCACTCCTATATCGACAAGCCCTATACAGTCTTACAAATATTAACAAATTCATGGAGGATAGTTCCATGGCTCTTAACCATGGCCATTTCAAGAAAGTGTTTATGCTAAATAATGGGGAGAGCCATCAACATCATGCAGGCCTTGCTTGTCATTCCTCAGGAACATCTGGCTAATCAAGGTAAGCCAGATACCTCTGAATCATGTATTAGATAGATCTTTGGGCTGATCCAACAAAACAATCCTTCTGCTCTTATAATCCCTGGGCATTCTAAACTGTCAGATATTAACCATACAATTAAAACCTGTGAGGGGAGGGGCTGTGTCTCAGTGGTAGAGCATCTAGCTTGGCATGCAGAGGATCCCACATTCAATCCCCGACATCTCAAGTTAAGGATCAGGTTGTTGGTGTGGAAGACCTGAGCCTTCGGACAGCCACTGCCAGTCTGTGTAGGCACTGCTGACCTTGAGGGACTCGGGGTCTGATTCACTGTAAAGCAACATCATGTGTGTTCATGTGAGTATGTCTGGGTCTGTTGGGCTGTCTGACTGTAGCATTCTACTGTATCCATTTCTGGCTGCACTGAGGAGTTTTTTGGTACATTATCTGCCATAGCTGGGGGGGAAAGGTGGGGAAGATATATGATAACAATGGTATCAATTGAACCACTTGACAAAATTAGAATTCTGGGAGATAACGTACAATGCTTGTTGATATAATGAGTTTCAAAAGAACATGGCGTTTCAACTTTTTTTAAAAAAAATCTCATCAAATAAAGTCTATTAAAAAAAACACAATGAATCCAGTGCATCCCACACTGAATATCGTGACACCTGTTTCTTGGTTCCTTCCTGTCCCGGCTGATATGCGGCAAACCAGTCTCTTTTGTCTAATAGATTGACAAAATGCATTCTGTCAGGCTAAAAACATATTTTATCAAACAAAGCCATCTGCTTGCGTGAGAGAAGGATGGATTCTGTCCATCACACAAAACACCGAGAGACAAGAATTATATAATCTAGCTAGTATGAGGGACAGAATGCAGCATCGTGTTTATAGCAATATTAATTATGAACTTCATTGAACTGACAGTGCAATACCAAACAGAGTTAAAGGCTTCTAATTCCACTGAGATCAATGGCTACGGGCCAAACTAGATGAGACAGCATCCCTGATTTCGCCCTGGGGAAGCGCTGCCATTTTAGAGTGAGTTCCCACTGCAGTGCAGGCAGAAGATGGGCTCTTGCCTTCCCCACCAGGCCATTCTTCCAACCCCAAATGGCAACATGTGTGTATGTTGGCAAATAACACCCCCAGATAGGGTTGCCAGGTCCCCCCAGCAGCTGTTGTGTGTGTGGGGGGTCAGGGGTAGGGTTGCCAGCTTCAGGTTAGGAAACTCCTGGAGATTTGTGGATGAAGCCTAGGGAGGACAGGGACCCCGGTGGGGCACAATGACATAGAGTCCACCCTCCATAGCATCCATGTTCTCCAGAGGAACTGATCTCCATAGCTGTAATTTCGTGGGATCCCCAGGTCCCACCTGGAGGCTGGCATCCTTACTCCCAGCACCATTTGGGGTTGGAAAAATAGCCCGGGAAGGAAGGCAGGAACCCCTCCCATGCTGGACCCAACCCAAATCAAACCTCCATGGTCCTGTTGAAAGGAGTGCCCTGGTGGAAACTCACTGGGTGATTTCCCACTAAAGCTTGCCGCGGGGTTGTGCCGCCGTTTGCCCGGAGATTTTTAGTCAATTTCACACCCGAAGCCGCGGGGCTGCATTTTGACCCGCGGCTCGCCGATTTCCCCGCAGTTTCGTAATCCTGTTTTTTGAGGATTACGAAACTGCGGGGAATCGGCGAAGCCGCGGGTCAAAATGCAGCCCCGCGGCTTCGAGTGTGAAATTGACTAAAAATCTCCGGGCAAACGGCGGCACAACCCCGCGGCAAGCTTTAGTGGGAAATCACCCCCTGTCTAAAATTATCACATAAATGTCACGTAAATGCTTCGTGTATTAGAGCCCTGGAGTGCCAAGTGGGTGTTGACCATAATATATCTCAGGCAACCCCCTGGGTCTGGGCCTCAATTTAGACTGGGGCTCAGGGTCACTCTGGCAGCGTGCTTCCCTTATCCTGAGTCCCCTTCGTTTCCAGAGCCAGCCAGCTCAGCTTAGGAGAAGCAAGGAGGGCACATAAACAGTCTCTACTGCCCAAAGACTTATTCAGACTCCCGGCTTATAAAACATAAAGGTTTATTCAAAACAAATAAAAACAAATAAGGGGGAGTTGTGGAATAAAACAGCCAATAGACAAAATTAACCCTAACTATCTAGCCACTATAAACATACAGTTTGTTGATCCTTTCTCCCTGAACGTCCAGCTCCTTCTGGCTTAGCCACTTGCTTTAGGGTTCACTCAGAACTTGAGCCACACCTTCCAGGGTTTGTTATCACTAGCCTGTTCCTGGAGGTTTCCCCGGTCTCTTAGCCCTGCCAAGACTCACTTGCTTGCAGATACTGGCTGTCTTCTGAGCAGCTCCCGCACCCGGACTATACCTCACGATGAGCAGTTCAGGAAGGCGTTCCTGGCATTCATCAAGTTGTCGAGAGCCTCTGGTCTCACAGCTTCCTCGGAACGTGTAAATGTGTGTGTGTTCAGGCAAGTCAATCGGTTCCTTTGGTTCCTCCCTTCCTGTTTCTAGGACTGGATTCTTATTTTTCACTTCCCCCAATCCCCATCCTAGACTAATTAGGGATTGCTGCCTTGACCCAGCTGTCTCCCATTTGCTTAGCTTACTGGACGTGCTGATTCTGACTAAACTTACAGGCTTCTTCTCTGTAATGATTCTGCGAATCAGTATCTCTGGCATGACAAAAATGGCAGCACGCCCCTGGGCACCCTCTCAAGGATGCTGCCTCATCTAGTTTTGTCCCTGGGTGCATCTCTGCTTAGGATTACACTATTACATTAATATTATCAAATTGGTCTCCAAAGACCGTAAGACCAGTCACACACTCTAAAATGGAATTTTCAACTGAAGTTTCTCAAACAAGCACTCAGAAGAATTGTCTGGACTAGCAGAAGAACAATATCTGTGACAGAAATTACACCTGGTGGATTTATGAGGTATCCTGACAAGACTGTTTTAGAAAACTGGGGCTGAGTTTGCCCCACTAGAGCCACATTTCAGCCACATTTCCCAAGCGGATTAAAGGGGGTGTTCATACAGGCACATCTGCCTGGCGTTCCCTATCCATAGGCAACCCGTGCTGTTCCGCTTTGCTCCTGGGATTAAAAGATACCTGTTGAAAGTGGCAGCAAATCCTGGAGAGTGCCTTTATCCTACTGCATTCTGCTTCCTGGAAGTGTGAACGCTCAGCCAGAAAGCTGAGGGCAACCTGCATTGTGCATAAGGCAGCAGTGACATGATTGGCTGTGCTCCACTCTACCGCCCAATGCGGTGCTGGTGCAATGGGATCCTCCCCAAATTGGCCGGATGCCTATGTGTGTATGAGCTTCCCCCAGTATTTAGGGACAGGACAACAGGCTGCCTTTTCGCTCCCTCTTCCCCAGCCTCCGCTTTAGAAGTAGCTCTCTTGCCCAAGGAGAATTCCAGGAACTCAAAATCTGTGGCAGGATTTTAAAATCCCCCCCTCCCACTTTTCCAAGCCACACCAGCTCCTTCCAGCCTTGCAAACAGCATCCTCCTCTTGATGGCCAACATATAAGGATGCCATGCCTCCAGGTGGGACCTGGAGATCCCTTGTACTTACAGAGAGTTACAGCCTATCTCCTGCCTACAGATATCAGTTCCCAGGCATGAAGTGAATGCTGTGGAAGGAGGACTCCATGGCACTGGACTCCACTGACATCACTGTTCTCCCTAGATGTAGCAATTTCATGTATCTCAGTGGTCCAGGCATCCCAATAGGGTCACTATTGTGCTGCTTTGGGGTTTGTTACAGCGCCATACCACTCTCAAAAGAATGTTAAAAAAAAAAGACGGAGATCACCTGCGCAGGTGAAAAAGGGTGTGAAAACCTCGTCATTGGAGGAAGTGCTACGGGAGCATTTTACACAGCATCCTGTAGACTTCAGGAATGGTAGAAGAAATTGAAGACTGCTTGGAAACGAGACAGAAGCATTTCTGTCTAAAAGGGGAAATATATTCCATCAGGGAACTGTTACTAAAATGGTTCTGTCTGAAATGACAGACAGAAACTGTTAGTGAATAGTTCCTGAAATGGAACATATCGGCTGTCTGAAATTCCCCATAGTGTTTCACTATCCATTCCACTCATAAGAACATAAAAGAAGCCATGATGGATCAGGCCAATGGGCCATCCAGTCCCAAACACTGTGTCACATAGTAGCCAAAACCCAGGTGCCATCATGAGGTCCTCATTGGGGCCAGAACTCCAGATGCCCTCCCACTATTGCCCCCCAAGCACCAAGAATACAGAGCATCCCTGCCCCAGACAGAGGGTTCCATCTATACCTTGTGGCTAATAGACAATGATGGACCTATGTTCCATATTTTCATCCAAACCCCTCATGAAGCTGTCTATGCTTGGAGCTGCCACCGCTTTCTGTGGCACTGAATTCCAGGACTTAACTACTCTTTGGATGAAGAAGCATTTGAATGGGCTCCTTCTCTTATAAATACCTCTGCTGTTCTGAAGCTTCCATCATACTTAAGGGAGAATAAGACCTGCAGTATATAGAAAACTTAACTCTTGTTCATTTGCAATTCAATTAAGCAGCAGACTGAAGTGTTTTCAAACAGTGGAGCTAACCTGCCTCTCCACAATCCCACGCTTCCCGATCTACTTACAGCACAGCGTATTTCTTCTTAGGTTATTATATCCAAAACAATGCTTGAAGTCAGATATATGCAACCTTGGGAAGGAACACGACTCTGCTACTAAACGGCGGGTGGGGATAAGGAATACATTATGAAGTCTGCAAGTCTGGCAGCTTAGGTTTCTGGCTATGAAACGTATGTAATATTGAAGAGCCAATCCCACCCTAAGATGGATACCATTAGTTGCCCTTATATTTGCTCTGATATAAGCTTCTCTCTACCCTTGCATGCTGAAGGCAAGGCATCACTGTAGCTACAGTAACAGATAAATGCATATAGTAAACACTTTTAGGTTATTAGAACTTTTATTACAATTATGCAGGTCTCCCACCAATCATAGAAGACCTGCAGAACTACCTGTTATGTACTGAATGTGAATCGCTCCTATCTATTCACATGTTAAGCTTGAGTCTGAATGTGGCTCTTCAGATGTCGCATTGCTATTGGTCGGTTTCTGCGAAACCTGTGTAATTACCCAATCACTGAGTGATATTGTTGCAAAGAGGGAACGGTCCTGATTGGCCTTTATCCCTGTATTCTGATTGGCCTTTATCCCAGCATTACTATTGGTTCTTATCTGACTATGGGTGTGGCTTTGACAGCCCGGGAGAGTTTAAAAGAAGGAGCTGTGCTTCCCTTGTTGTGTGTGTTCAGTCGTGTGTTCCTGACTTACAGCTGCTGTTTAATAAAGCTGAAATCACTTGAAGCTGAATCCTTTGTTGAGTCTCATACTTAACACTGCCCTTGACCAAGTCCCTCACTAACTAGTTCAGATAAAGCACCAATCGCTGTGTTGTGAGGTCACACCTGCATGCCGGACACTCTTCATCCTTAAGCATGGAACAAACACAGGCCTTCCCCTGGTTTTCATCAGAGGGCAATTGATCCCCACAACGGAGGTCAATGTCCACAACAAATCCAGGTGGGCAGCCATGTTGGTCTAAAGCAATCGAACAAAGTTAGAGTCCAGTCAGGCACCTTTAAGAGCAATGAAGTACTTCCTCTTGCTATTGGCTCCAAATCACATTGAGAATATACTTTCCTCGGACCAAGAGGGAAAGACATATAACTGAAGATACAACTATATGACCAGGGCAGAAGGTAGATGAAAAGGAGGCCTCTGTATTTTATCCCTGCCTTGAGTTACTGAGATTTCTTATAAAACCATTCTTAATCCGTCCTTTCTTCAGTATTCATTGTACTAGCTGGAATTAATGTGCAATATGTATGTTTGACCACTGAGGAAGGCCGAATTGGCCAAAACATGCATGGTCTCGGTCACATATGTTTCCTGTTTGATACCTGTATGATTTTATCCTATTTTGAGGCCACAATTGGACCTGTATCTGTTTTTATCTAATCTGTAATAAAATATATGTATTTTGGTATGTTTGATAAGATTTATGTTGTACATTTTAAATTGATATTATTTGGCCAGTATATTTGTGGTAACTAACCTTTTGGTTTCTTAATTTTTTTTTTACCTAGGGTTGCCAGCTCCAGTTTGGGAAATTCCTGGAGATTTTTTGGGGGGGACGCCTGAGGAGGGTAGAGTTTGGGGAGAAGAAGAACCTCATGAGGGCTTAATGCTGGAGAGCCCAGCTTCCAATACAGCCATTTCCTCCAGGGGAATGGGTCTCTATAGCCTGGAGAGCAGTCAGAATTCTAGGAGATCTCCAGCCACCACTTGGAAGTTGGCATACCTAACTTTACCTTCTGAAAGCGTGCACCTGTCTGGGAGATCAGCCATGTGTCATGAAGAGGTTGCTTGTTGAAATATACACTAGGGCTGCAATCACACACGCCTTTAGATCAGACATAGCTGCGAATCTAAAGGGTGCGATCAGACCGCAACATCTGGGAAGCATCCCACAGTCATCAGCAATCCATGCTGCTCTGCCACAGAAGTGGAATTAAAAGACACCAGGGAAAGTCCAGCTCTAACGGGTTCTGACGGGCCACAGCCAATGTTCCCTCTAAGCTGTGGAGTCTTGTGAGCAAAAATTCTACTTTGTGAGCTCCCTGGCATTAAAGTTGTGAGCGAGTGATTTGGCTACTGCATAAATTAGTTTGCTCTGGAGCCATCCTTTCTGAGCTAAGACAAAAATGTGTGAGCCGGAAGCTAAAAAACTGTGAGCTAGCTCACACTAACTCAGCTTAGAAGAAACATTGGCCACAGCCGGACTTTCCCCTGTCTGATCACGCAAGCGCGCTCTCATGCCTTCGGGATGGCCTGACCATGCCATCCTGGCTCAGTGCCGTTCCCCATCACATCATCACATACTCTATAAGGAGTCCTCAGTGCGGAGGTGCGATTCCTCATTTAAGCGTGTGGGAAACAAGCGGCAAAAAAAAAAAAAAGGACTCACCCATGGTCACATCTGATCACACAGTGGTGGGCTGAGCTGCAGCTTGAAAGGTCGGTGTGATCTCACAACTGCATGTCAAATTCCTCCGGAGGAGATAGCCTCGCTTCCCCTCCGCTCCAGCTGGCATGTGTGACCGGAGCCCAGTACTGACAGATGGGACCCATTGTTATCCGCATTGTGGCTTGTGTGTCCACATTGGGAGGAGTGTGCTTGAGTCTATTTCACAATACCTTGTTCATCAGTCTGCAGACCATAGGATTGGGACCATCATCAGCGGCGTCACAAAGCTTTAACTCCTTCACTAAGAGCAACTGGTCTCTTCAAATGCCAAAGAAGATAATAGTTGCACCTACCCCTCAAAATCCCAAATTTAATTTAGTGATGCAAACTCCTGTTCATGCTGTGTTAGCACTGATGTGATTGCCAGTATTTCAGCAAATCCAGCATTTAAAAAATTGCTAATTTTTGGTAACTTTGAAAAGTATAAAAACATTCCTTCCTGAGTATTGCTGGGTGGAGCTCTGCCATCTGTTGGTTACATTTAATCTGTAGATTTTTTTAACATCATTGATGCTGTTGTATACTAAGTCTGTCATGGACTATAAAATATTATTCCTATCCCATCTTGGTTAACCTCACCTGCTGTCAGGCTCAATAGCAAGTAGATCCAAGCATTCTTTAAGTAAAGAAAAGCTTTATTGGAATACAATGCTGTAACCCACAGTAATACGGTTATTGTCAGGAATGGTGGCACAAGCTGCTCAGGCATTATTATAGTATGATGCAAAAGTGCGACTGGCAAATGAACTTTTAGCGCACACGTGGGAAACTCCGGCGGGAGATTACTTGATGATCGGGAGAACGAGTTGCCCCCACCCCTTGGTCTCACAGGACTGGAAAATTCCCTTAAACAAAGAATACTCCATAGCCTCCTTCCAAGGCCGCTGTGATAAGCCAGAGTGGCTGAAACCATTCTCCTACGTTGCAGCTGGCAATGCTACGCAAGTGCACAAGCAAAAGACAAGATAGTAGACACAGCAGAGCACAATGAACTCAGTGTAAAAATAACCCAAGCCTCAATTCTCTGACATTCTGCCCTTCTTCCTTTAGCAATGGCCCCATGTCTAACACCCCAGGACAACAAGTTGTTTTGCCCAGAGCCTAGATTTTAACAAGCAGCAGAGCACTCGGGTGCTGACTTAGCAAAGAGGTCAGGAAACAAAAGTAAACTTTCTGGATTCAAGAGGGTTGGGAGCGGGGAAATTAACATTAGTGGGAAAAGAGAAGGAACATGTTTAATGTAAGTCTCATTTTTCAAAATGGAAATACTGTAATCTTAAGACGGGCAATGGGCAGTGGAAGGCCTTGTGTGGCTTCAGGTTGCTGCTGAGCAGGGCTTCCCATGTTAATCAGCAGCCGCTCGTGCACAGAGCTTAGAGGGAGCCCTGGCCACTGCTAATGTACACGCGCTATTAGAGGGGGGTCTAAGGTTGTATTTCTGCTCCACTAACATCAATAGGACTATAGCCAGTGATTTCTACTGGAGTGGGATTGCACATTAATTATTCAGGAACAGGACTGGGCACTACTAGTCTTGTGCTATGATGGAACTGTGCCCAAAATGGGATGCCTTTATTTATTTGATTTTTTAAAAATGCACTCCTGTGTTTATTTTATACTATAATTGCTACCATTATGCTTTTGGCATCTGACTCTACAAAGGAATAGACGGGGGGCATAAAATTTGAGCAAAGTAATGAGACATTCCAAAGAAAACCTCTTTCTGGATGTTTTGCTTTGAAAGAAACTGGTAATTCCCAAATTAAATGTGACATTGAAAGATTAAATCTATATTTTCCCCTTGCCAACACTGAAACTATAATTTACCTTATGTTTTATTTTTATGTCAACAACACTTATGACTGCATTAAGCTTGCACATTTGGTCTGTAAGACAGGATCCTATCTTTGCGCAATTAGAAACAACCCAGTATCTACCAACTCCGTTTGCCAAAGCTATTAAGGCCCCATTAAATGTAAGTCTTTCAGCAATATCTGTTAGCATTAAATTGCTCAGGAAATAGTACTAAAGAAGCTTATTGGCCTGATACTGAATAAATAATGTCATAAAGACTCCTGGTGACTTTTATGGTATTGGCGAGTGTCTTTAGGAAGTAACTTTAATGTGCATTTATATATCTGCTTCCACTCTGAGGAATCTCAAGCCAATGATAGAGGAGGCAATTCCCTCACATTCTGCCTCTTGATAATATAAGACTCACTGTCGAGAATAGCAAGAACTTTTCTAGTTCCTATTAACTAGGAATGTGCATTTGAAAACAATTGTACTTTTTTGGATTTAGATTTCAAGAATGGTTTGTATACCTGTATTCTGGATTATTTGGGAGCCAGTTTGGTGCAGTGGTTAAGAGTGGTAGACTCTAAATCTGGGGAACCAGGTTTGATTCCCCACTCCTCCACAAGCAGACAGCTGAGTGACCTTGGGTCTGTCACAGTTCTCTCAGAGCTGCTCTATCAATAGCAGTTTTCTCAGAGCTCTCTCAGCCCCACCTATCTTACAGGGTTTCTGTTGTGGGGAGAGGAAAGGAAGGAGATTGTAAGCCACTCTGAGACTCTAAGTGAAGGGTGGGGTATAAATCCATCTCTTCTTCCTCCTTCCTTATTCTTCCTCTTCCTCCTTTCTTAACACCATTTCAGGATTCGGGTTCAGGTTTTTGTTGTTTGGGAGGGGCAGAGGTTGGAAGTCACTGTTGCTACTGATCTTATTTCACAGGGTAACATGCCACTGATGCAGCGGCAAAATATGCAGCAGCCCATGGGCCCCTGGCTCCATCCCAGTGTTTGGTATCTGTCTCCCCCTCCCTTCTCCTTTCTCTCTCTTTCCTCTCTGATCTCCAACATGCAGCTCCCAAAGCTGAACAAGATGTGTGGATTGCTGCTGGATGTTCCCTCTCCCTTCTGCGTTCCTTTCTCTTGACTCCTGTCCTGTTGCTCGACACTCTTTTGCCCTCCATTTTGCTTGCACAGCTCATGCCTTTAGCCTTGCCAGCAAAAGATTCTGAAACAATGGCATGCACCCAGAATTCATCAGTCCTCTGCTCAAGTTGCAAACCAATGTCTGACCTGTAACCAATATGATCTTAAATCTTCCCAGATGCCCCACAATGCTACCCCATGACCAACTGGACCTTTGACACATCTCCAAGTAGATTTCATTGATCAACCAAATCAAGGATATTCTCACTACTTTGTTATATTTTGTCTCTTTTCATGGTGGATCAAAGGTTACCCTACAAGAAGAACAGATGCCACCATGGTGGATAAAAGTTACTAACTGAATTCTTTTGTAAGTTCAGTATGGCTCAGATTGACAGCGACCGGGGTTCTTCATTAACTGAAGAAATAATCAAGCAATTTTAAAGAGTTTACAGATTTCCTGTAAGTATCATATGGCTTATCATCTGCAGTTTAGTGGTCACGTTGAAAAGTATAACCTATCAGACTCCTGGATAAATCAGTTCCCCATAACATTCACTCTGGGGGAATTATACATTTATTGAGACATTGATAGGAACCAGACGTAACTGACCGTGTTAGAACTGAGGGCAAAGGCACGAATGCAACAGATATACAAGGTTCAAGCAGCAGCCCTAAAGGCCCAGGACCAATCACCCCTTAGTATTCCCTCTGCCAAAAGTGACAACTAGCAACCCCCTTTGTCTATGCCAACCCCCCAATGTGAAAGATGAAGCCAAGCTGCGAAAGCTGAGATCCAAGGACATCTGGGTTCTCAGAGGTGATAAGGATGCATGGTACTTCAAAGCAACCAGGCAAAACCGAAAGCATTTCAGTTTCACACTCTCCCATACTCCCCCTTGGTTGCTATGATGAACAAGCCATAAAATGCATGGCGAGTTTGACATAACCTGGATCTCAAACAATAATTAGGAAAATTCTGCATGGGCACTGGCCTGAAATGGCCCGAGGCTCTTCCTTTTGTGTTCATGGGACTCAGAAATACACCAAATAGAAAACATGGCCTCACTCCTCATGAGAATTTTTTTGGGGTGACCCATGTGGTTCCCACCTCCTAAGGACTTGCCTAGCTTGCAGGTCCAGGAGTCCAGCATTTACAGCCATGTACTTTCTCTTCCCAGATTAGCTCAAGAGACAGGCAAGCAAGTAAAAGATGCCCTGTGGGTTCCTACTGACATTCCATGGCATAGTGTTCAGCCTGGATATGACATTCTGGTTAAGAAGCCACTGCCTGGCACCACGGTGGGAAGGCCCATTCAAAGTTCTACTGACAACCAAAACTGCAGTCCTAGTCAAGGAGCCCCAGATCTGGATCCATGCTGCCCATGTTAAGAAAGTGTCAAATAGGAATAAACCGTGATAGCCTTACTTTTCAACATATGTTGCTTTAATAGTGCAAAATATGTTGCCTGTATCCTGAATTTTTCCTCCTTTGAAAAAATCTTTGAAACACGATTGTTAGCCAGATTGCATATTATTATGAATAATAATGAGGGGAATATGATTGATTATTAATAAGCAATCGGCTGCGAGAGCGAACACCTGTGTATACAGAGGTCAGCCCCGCTGGGAGGTGTTGGTAACAGACCAGGAGACTTTTGTAGTTGAAAAATAAAGTCTTTTACTGAAGTTCTGCACAAGCAAACAATACACAAGCTCACACACAATTACTCAAGATCTAGGAAATACAGAGAGAGGCAAAGCACATTTGCATTAGCAGGTAAATTGTTGGTGGGCAATACTTACTGGTCCCGTTGTGCAGAGTGTTCCTCAGGAAAAATGGAGGGGAAGGAAACTAAGAAAATGGGGGACCATGCGGCCTGACCAGCAGGTAATCACATGGGAACTCTGGCTGCAGACCAGAGTTTAAAGATGGAGGCAGGGGTTGGGGATAGCAAGTTGGACATAAGAGGGTCAAATATTCAATAGGGGTCGGAGAGCAGAGAGAGAGACGGTGGTCTGGCGTCTCCTTATAAGCAGGAGGGTGGGGGCTGGTTCCAGCCTCTAGTTTCCACCTCTTGGGAAGTCCGTCCCTGAAAATACCCTATTGGTTGGAAGGTGTAGGGGAGGTGGGTGGAGGTGTGCCTGAGGGGTGGTCAATACTGAGAGTTAGAAACTTACTCATGTATGACACCTGATAGCAGCTAGGATGAGTCACCAGGCAGATTCCATTGTCTTCTTGATGGCATTAGCCAGGCTGCTGATGGCCATCAATTAGTTACCAGGCAATGATGAATAGACTCTGCCAGGGCTACGTGAGGTCTTGCAGGTGAGGGGGAGGGAAAGAGGCTGCCTGCCTTATGTAGAAGGAACTCTCAATGGTGTTTTTGGAATTCCTAGTCCTTGTATTTTATTAAGGCATGGTGCTGTGTTTAGTGTATACTGGGTCTGTTCCATTTTCCTTCATGAGGAACAGGCTGGTAACCTATGCTGGGCACTGGAGCTGCTGGAAAGGTCAGGAGAAGCGTCTCTTACCTGGGTGCAGTCTCTGCTGGCATCTGGGTGGGGTTACCATGTGGTTCAGTCCCTTATGCACACACTGGCACAGTTTATTATTTTATTACAGTCCATAAAGAGGCTCAAAAGCCTTGCAGGGCAACACGATTTCATGCTAGCCACCGTGTCAGCGGAACTTGACGTTCAGCAGGACCTGACATCCTTCCAATTAGGAGACATTAATGAAGTGTGAAATGCATCTTCTCCTTAAGAAGACTATTCCCATTTGATGAGCTTTCTATATAAGGACTCTGTTCCTATTGATAAATTTCCCCAAGGCTTTGAAAACAAAGGTTGTGTTTTTCTATGAAATTTATTTATAGTTTTCACATGTTATATGTATTGCACTGTTCATTAAAAATGTAAAATACAGAAAATGTTTTTGTAAGTACTGTTGAGTAGTAAGGCTATCACAGTTTATTCCCAATTGGCACATATGTTTTTGTGATTCTTTGTTTGTTTCTTGTTAAGAAAGTGACTGCTCCTCATCCTGAGCAAACTGAGAGTGCAGATTCCACATGGGCATAATAACCCTACCACCTAGGAGGTGATGCCCCGAACACAGGGCAGGAGTACTTTTATCCTCTTTGCCCATGTTCAGAGAGCTGTGAGAGATTCACTGTAATCGGAAAGACAGTTCTAGTGCTCCATTAACATGTGACCCCATTGGTCTGTCTCCCTCCCTCTTCCCTCTTGTTACCCAGGAAATCTGTTAAGTGAAAGAGAAACAGGCCCTGAAGCCTTAAAATGCCAGCCCTAGATAGTCCTGAATACTCTTTGGAATATTTTGTGCCTGATTACCAGTATTCCTAGAATCCCAACTATCACGCCAGATACATAGATATATCGAACAATACCATTAAGGTATTCAGACAGGAGAGATCCAAATGCACATCCCTACAATGGAGATGTGTAGTTCTTTACTGTGTGTTTCAATGCCAATAGAAGCCCCCCCCCTTCTGTAATTAAGCAATGAAATATTCATTAATGACTGGCCTGTAATTTCTCCCATCTGCAAGAGGAAAATGATATCAACTATGGTATGGATCTCACAGAGCAAGGAAGAGGTAGAAATTAAGTACAGATTAACCCAGGGAGAGAAGAAAATCAAAAATCTCCAAAGACCATTTACAGCCTATAGAAACATGGCAGGTCAAGCTGTCAATAATGCCGAACACAAACCCTGATTATCAGTCCCTGCAAGAGTTGTTGTTGCTCATCTGCTGTTTAAGGAGAACTTCCTCAGTGCAGAGAAATTGCAGGTCAGTCATTAATGCACTCTGTTTGAACAATCTGTTGGAAAGATGCATGATGCAGTATCTGCTTTCTGGGTGACGAGGATTTTCTTGATCCATTCCACTTGGTTTTCTGGCAAGATTCTGGTACAGAAGCAGCATCAGTGGTCTTTCTGGAAATTTTAACTTGGAGGTGCAACGAGAAGATAGGTTGATCGATTCTGCTAGTGTTTCTTGATCTCTACTTTTGATTCCCAGGTAGGGACTGGAGATCTTCCAGAATTACAAGTAATCTCCAGGCTACCCAATTCAGTCCCCCTGGAGAAAGTGGCTGCTCCGGAGGGTGGGCTCTATGCCACCATATCCCAGTTGAGGTCCTTCTCTCTGCAAACTCTGCCTTGCTCAGGCTTCAGCTCCAAACTGCAAGGAATCCCCCACCCCAGAGTTGGCAACCCTGCTCAGGACACCTCTAGTGAAGAAGCAGAACCTCCCTTGTCTTGAAGGTTGTCACTAGGTCTTTGAAGCATACCTGTAGCACCAATAAAGGCCTGACCCAGAGAATTTACAGAGGGGGTCACAGTTTCTCATTTGACCAGTTCATGTGATGCTACGAAGGGTGTGATCTCCCTGGTGGCTTGGCACAATATAGCGCTGCCTCTAATTGGACCAGTTGAAAATGTTGCAGAACATATCATCCAGACAGCACGCCCCGCTGCAGGTTACCCACGCAGCCATCCCCTGGTCACCTGGCTCAAAGTCATCCTATGACAGGGTGAGTATGCCTGGGAAATGTCTGACAGATGTGGTTGTGTGACTGCACCCATTTAATCTGGAGGGGAAGGGTGGCTATGTTAGGCTAAACTGCTTGTGTAAAATCAACCCCATGAGAAAAGAAATGGAGAGAAATGTGTTTCTAAGCCCATAAGCACTTTTCAGACATCAGTTTTTACGCTCCAACTGCATGTAATGGGAGTCCACACCACAAATGATCATCCAGAAATATGCAATCACCATTCTGTGTGAACAGGCAATGCACATATTTTCTGGCTTCAATATCTGAAAACGAAACATTGGATTTATGGGAGCATGCATTTGCATGTATTAAAGTTGTACGTGCATAGAAAAATACCAGCATTCATCTGTACACCTAATGTGGCAACTGCATGTATTTTTTTTATTAGCTTGCTCTAAATTGGGCAAAGTTTATTATTTTTTAAAAGTTAGAGCCATACATTTTAAAATAACTAGCATGTATTGGGAAGATCATGGAAGGTACACGCTCCCATTATGCGTGGTTGGAATGCCAAAACTGGACACTGAACTATGCTGTAGATGGATAATTTTCCAAAGGATGTATATTTGTCACAAACTCACCAGGAAGCCTTCAAGTCACTGTTCTTTTAGCATCAGTCACCAGTGTCGTGCAGTGGTTAGAGTTCAAATCCCCACCTACCGAAGATCTAAAAATCTGAAAGATCTGTTAGTGAGAAGCGGCTTAAAATCTTCTCCAGCAATACAAAGGGGAATAGATGGTCAAAATTTACCAACTGGCAACTTTCCCTGTGGAAGATGTGAGGTCTGTGATCTGATGTTATGTACAAACTTTTGCTGTGATTCAGCTAAGCAGAAAAGGTACCATATTAGATCATTTTTCAGCTGTAACTCAAAGGATCTATGGCATCATCTGTAAATATGAAAAAAATGTACATAGGTTGCACTTCAAGGCCAATAAAGTTTACAGTCACAGAACACAGAAGTTGCACCAGACGAAGAAGAAAAAATGCTCCCCTCACCGATCACTTTGTTACAGCTGGGCACAGTGATTGAGACTTCTCTTTCTTCCCTCTGGAGTATGTTCGACCTTGCAACAATCTGTAGATGACTCAGCACTTGAAAACCAGAGAATTGTTTTGGATCCATGCCCTTAAAACTTTAACCCCATATGGTCTAAACGAACAGGTGGATTAGTGTGTGGTATGGTTTTTTGACAGTCTGAAATTTGTATTGTGTTGTAGTTTTAAATGTTTTGTAGTTTCAAATGTTATGCTGTATGTGGAATGTGCAATCACATGACTATTTCAAGACATTCTACAAGGACCACATCATCTTTCACCTGGCATAACGCACTGCACTTTGCTAAAGGGACAATTTTACTGAGGACACTTTGGCTAAACAATCATTGGAAGGCACTCTCTGGACCAGAAGTAACAAAATAATTTTATTTATTAATTACTTTTTGAATTAAGTTTCGATATTGTAGATTGCATTGGTTTATACTTTTTTTTGTTTCTATATTATTATCAGTGAAATGCCACCTGGCATGTGACTGCATCTTTGGAGGCCTCATTTATACTGTTATTCTGTGCCTGGTCTTTGGAAATAAGTCAGTATGTTCTTTAGTAGAATATAGGTATTGTTTATTTATTCATTTTATTATATCTATTTAATTTCACATTTTAATTTTTTTACAGCAATTCTTTTCTGGTCCATCTTGTATCCATGTTGCATGATTGTATGATTGTATTGTATTTTGATATAAGCCAATTTGTTCCTCATTGTGTTTGACCTCTGAAGAAGGCCTATCCAGGCAGAAACGTATCAGGTCAAGTCCATTGGCCCTTGTGTGTGTATTTTTACATGAGGCGTGATTGGGCCCTCATATGTTTTTTTTAAATTCTTTGCTAATAAATGCATACATCTTTTTATATAATATATATTAAGTTTTTATTGTTGGCCCTCTATCCTGTTTGGTGTATCTTTTTAGGCTCCACTTCCCAGGATTCAGGATTAAGTCCCCCAGACACACCTTTTGTCCCTGGGAAATTAGCCCAACAGTAGGAGGAGAAGGGAATGATTTGATGGTTGCTGGCTCACCTTAGTAGCCAGCCAGCCTTGGAGGAGCCAAGCAGGAGAAGCGGCAGCAGTAGAAGCCTCTTCCTGAACAGGGAACAGGCGTTTCAGTAGCCAGGCAGATGCAGGAGCATCTTCTTGTGGAGAGACAGCTGTTTTGGCAATTTATTCCAGTAGGGAACAGTGGCTTAGGTGTCAGTGGGTGGGGAAGAGGAGCAGACCTAGCATCCAGCCAACAGCAGACAAGTACTTTTGAGTGGCAGTTGATGGACCAATGGCAGGTGGAGCACACAGCACAGCCAATGGGAGAGCTGGAAAGTGCCAATGCATTAGGGCTTTTATATATATCAGATTTGACAAGCTATTGTAAGGAGTACCGGGAGAATGAAAAGTTGTAAGTGTCAGAAAAAGTTAATGTATGGGAAACCCTTTAAAATACTTTCATTTCCCAATTCAATTTGAATTTGAAATAACACCAGATGGCAATTGTTTCAAAATTTCATTTCAGCCCAGCATGCTGGAGGATTTATCCCAAGACAATTGCAAAAAATGTTTCTAGCAGGAACTGTGGCCCTCTCTAGATTCCTGAGAATTAAAGATACATAAAATGCAGTTGTTGCTTCTCAAAAGAAAGAAGAGGGCAGAAATTTGTTGGGGTAGAGGAAGAAGAAACCCTCATTATAGCTGGGTTGGAATCTGCAGCAGTGCTTGTTTTCCTGGGGAATAATAGATCTCAGGCCGTACACTTGAGAGACCAGAATGCTGCTCAAAGCTGGAGAAAGCAGCTCAAAGACTGAGGCATGTTCTTCTGACCAATTAGGCATTCAGTGAAACACCAGAGGAGGTGAAATTAGTTTTGCAAATCCTTTAACCCATATAATAAAAGATGAGATGTTTCCAAAGGCTAGGAAACTTCCTCTTCCTCATTCTTAATATAACGAGAGGGTTTTTTTAAAAAAACAAACAAACCATAAAACAGAGGTTAAGGCTTTTTGGCATTTAAGCCTCAGGCAGTAATTATATTTTCAGGAATGGTAACTTTAAAATGGATGTTTCACAAATTCCACCAGTCTCTGAACTTGCTTGATACTGAAGCTGTTGCTTTTTGAATATTCCGGGCATACTTTCTGTAAGAAGAGGATTTTAGTGTAGCCTTAAATGTTTATATGATTTGTTTCCTTGTTTTATGTACAGTTTTATAAAACTGGTTTTATTGTTTTTGATTGTTTACCACCATGGGGATCCTAGATCAGGTGGAAATCTGGCATAAAATATTTTAAATAAACAAACAAAAAAAGTGGTTAAAGATGACTGGCCATAACTCCTCCCCATGAATCAGGATCCCCATAATCTCTGAGAGGGTTGCCAGGTTGCAAGCAAAGGGCAGGAGGATGGGGTGGCAGGGACATGGTGTAGGGTGGTGGTGGGCATCATAACCATGATGACATCACTTCTGAGTATAACCCCAAAGTGACAATGGGTAACTCTAGGAATTGCTGGAAAATCTATGGCTTTACCATAGAGTTCCCAGTGATTCCTAGAGCTACCCAGTGTCACTTCCAGGTTGCACCCAGGTTGTACTTTCCATGCTGGTGTGTTTTTTTAATTTCATTTTTTTTTAAATTTTAATTTTTAATTTATCTCCTGTTGCTCCCAAATCTCTAAATTATCATGGCCCACTTGGGGTGGAGGGTCCCCTGCCCTGCCCTGCCCAGGTGCTTCACCGCCCTGAAATCTGAGCATAATCTTGTCATCCTTGAATTCTCTCAGAATTCCAACTGATCTCCGGACCCCAGATCAGTGCCCTTGGAGGAAAGGGTGGACTCGATGTCATCACATCTCTGCTGAGGTCCCTCCCTTCCCTGAACTCCAGCCTTCCTGGGCAAAATCACACAGTTGACAAAATTCCTGGTGATTTTGGAGCAGTCCCTGGGGCGGGTGCGCTCTGGGGAGAAAAGGGAGCTCAGCGGCCTTAGAGTCTACTCTCTAACACTGCTATTTCCTCTGGAGGAACTGATCTTTGTGGTGTGGAACTCAAATGTAATTCTGGGGCAACTCCAGCTCACCTCTTGGAGGTTGGCAAGCCTACGCTACCCACATAATTCCCAGAATATCCCAAGCTGGACTGGCAACATATAGCCTAGCCAGGTGTTTGGGACCAAGGTTGCTATGGTTCCAGAACTCTTTTCAGGAACAGAAAAGAACAGTAAGGATGGGGCAGAGTTCAGCCCTCGCTACAGGGTTACCAACTCAAACTCCCATAGGGTTGCCAGCCTCCAAGTGGGGCCTGGAGATATCTCGCTTTTACAACTGATCTCCAGCTGACAGAGATCAGCTCCCCTAGAGAAAATGGCTGCTTTGGAGGGTGCACTCCGTGGCATTGAACCATGCTGAGGCCCCTCACCTCCCCAAACCCCGCCCTCTCCCGGCTCCACCCTCAAAGTCTCCAGGTATTTTGCAACCCGGAGCTGGCAACCCTATGGGAAATTCCTAGATATTTGGGAGTCATGGTTGGGGAGGGCAGAGCCTGGGAAGGGGAGGGAACTCGGGAGGGATGTGGTGCCGTAGAGTCTGTCCTCTGAAGCGGCCATTTCCCCCAGATGAATGTACCTCTGTAGCCTGGAGATCAGTTGTAATTGCAAGTGATTTCCAGACCCCACCTGGAGTTTGGGAAACCTACCTCACCACAGTGCGGGTCACAGCAACCACATTGTCCAGAATGAGCCAGCTGTTGGGGGCCAGACTGTCTCCATAAACAAGGAGAGGCCTCCACTACAAGGATGGGAAATTGTTTGGGCCTTCTCTAGCAGAGCCTAAAGATACCCTGCTCTGCCTGCCTCTGGAAGGAAGGCACCAAAAACCCTGGCTGCTTTCTGAGATGGAGGTCAAATTCATTGGAATCAACATAGTATCATGTCCAAATATTAGTGATGCCAACTCTGGCTTGGGAAATTCCTAGAGATTTGGGGGTGGAGCTTGAGGAGGGCCGAGTCTGAGGAAGGGAGGAAGCTCAGCATAGATATGATGCCATAGAGACCACACTTCATAGCTGCCATGTTCTCCAGGGGAACAGATTTCTGCAGTCTGGAGGACAATCATAATTTCAGGAGAACTCCAACCACACCTGAAGGTCAGCAACCCTACCAACAGACAAACCTGTAGGTAGCCATGCTGGTGGGAAGAGGGGAAATCCCAAAGCAACAATTGTATAAAATATCCCCCACACAGCCTTTTCTTATGAAGAACCAAAAGAACAATAAGTGGAAGCTTTTAAGTTAGTCCTTATTTGGTAGCTCAAGGTATAGAGTTATTTTGATAGATGTTTTAGAGAATTCAGTTCTCCTATTAGTTTTCTAATGCTGATAAAGACTGAAAGCATTTTCATAAGTGATACAATGCTTTGCAAAGAATCATCCAATCAAACTAATTTTTAAAAGATATAAAGAAGATATGAACTTTCCGTAGACTTCCATGTTGACTTTGTGGCCTTTGTTTCTTCCTGAAGAATCGTTGTTTTGGAAATTGTAGGTTTCAAAGCAGTTCAATGGGAACGTTGCCCTGTACACTAAGACAATAATAAAGTAACATCTTTGATGTGCTTGTGATGCTGTGCTCCTTTTTTTTCTCCTTGGTCAGTTTAAAAACTGGAGAACTAATGTTTCTCAAAAGGAAGCTCTGGGATGTGTCCTAGATTCCAAAGTAAAGGAAGGTACACCCTTTGCAACAGAGAAGCAGAGAATTCAGATCTCAGCAAAACAGAAATGTGTAATGGACTGCATCAAGAAATGCAAAAAATTCAGTGCAATTGTGATGAATATACTAAGGCAGTTGCACCTAAACAGAGATGAAAAGACAATCCACCACAGACTTCAGCATGCTTTAATTCACGGGTCATAGAACTCTTTAATGGGCAGATTGACTCATGCCACAGGCTGAGGTGTGGATAGGATGGCAGAGTGAAATAGTGACTAGAATTGCAAGTTACAGGTAGGCGGACCTGGGTCCAAATCTTCCATGGTTCACCTGAACCTACCTCCATTGGGTAGAGAATAAAATGGGAGAGGGAGAAGAATTATGTATGTATAGGATTGCCAGAAACTACGTGGCATCCAGCGATCTTCTGCTGAGCGTGATTTGTGTGCATGGAGCAATGACTACGTTGGGGGGAGAATACTATTTTGTGGCAAAACTCTATGATTTTTTGCCTTCGAAACCATAGAGTTTGCCCAAAAACTAGAGCATCAACCCCCCAACATCAGTGACCGATGACATCACTTCTTGATGATGTTATCACATCAGGGATGTTGCCCAGTGACGTCCCTGTTTGGGGGTGGGGCTATGGAATGAGGCCCTGAAAAATAGGGGAACCCCCCCCCAGAAACTAAGGGCTGGGAACCCTATGTATGTCTATCCATGCTCCCTGAATGAAGACTGGGATAATAACTGGATAGATCTAGAGATTCCCAATGTGGTTGCCATGGACACCATAGCACCTGATGTGGGTTGCCTGGCTCCCATTTGTTTCTTCCCAAAAGCATCTCTTCCTCAAAACTAATACCCCATCCTGGCTTTTCTAGACCTCATCAGAATAGGAGGTGCTTCAGAAGAACTCAGGAGGCACCATTGTCAGGTCCCCAGCTAAGACACTCTTCACACACACAGTGAAATGCTTTATTAGAGATATGCTTGTTGTAGGTACAAGGACTTTTGTTAGGACTGAAGAAAACCATGGGAAATCACAGGTTATAGGTAAAAGCATAAAATTCCATTCATACGTCACACCTACCCTCAAGTGTTTCTATGGCAACATAGGCAGATATATGGCGCCCTATCTAACCTAGCCAGGAGAAAAGAGTCTCCAAGGTCGCTCTTGGGGCACACTTTGAGAAACGGTTACAGCTACTACCCCCATGCACTCATACAACATACACCCCCCTCAGGAATTCAACATGACAAGCGAAGGGAAGGGAAAGCAAAACTTAAAGAAATGAAAGGCCTGAGCTTGACAACCATCATGGTTCTACAAGGAGCACCCATCCAGTAGCAGCTGCCTCTATCATAAAAGGGCATTGGGCTTTCAACTTCACAACAATCTGTGATTCGTCCCAGTACCTCATGGTAGCCATTTTGTGATTGGCCCTGGGATCCATGGCAGCTATTTGTGGTGGGGCCCACAGTCAGTTCTCAAGGCAATTAAGACAGCACTGTACAAAATGTTTCACAAAGTTACCTGGACAAATTATTAGGACTGTGGTCTACATTGCTGTGTACAGGTTGCTCCGAGTTGGATCCTGCCATACAATCCTCCACCATTTCATGTGACATGTTAAAACTTAGGCCTTGCTTCAGTTCTGTTTTTTAATTTTTTTCCTAGGCAAGCAGTAGAATTGCACTGTACTAAATGATTCGCAAAGACTCTTAGATAAGTTATGTGGGGCTGCGGTCTATGCTGCTGTGCTTGGCTTACTGAAAGAAGGCTCCTAGGATGTAATTTTTGTATCATTTCATGTGTCATGTTAAGACTTTTACTTTGCTCCTAGTTCTGTTTTTAGATTTCTGATTGGTTCTACAATCCTAATCCCACCATCTTGTTAACTGAATATCCCCATCCTGTCGACTGTATTGACTCACTCAGTGTAATTCGCCTTGAGTCCAAGTGAGAAAAATGGACTGTGAATAGCATAAAAATAAATAAATAAATAAATTATGGCTGGTTCTACAACCCTGCTATTGGATTTTTAAATGGAATGTCCCATCCTGTTGATTTTGCTGACTCACTGTGCAAACTGCCTTGAGTCCAAGCAAGAAAGGCGGACTAGGAATAATGTAAATAAATAGATGGAATTCTGAAACTGCCCACAGGATCAGTGAGATTGGGAGCCTGTGAGACAGATCACATTTGGGAGTGGTACAGTTATGGACTGCATCACTTCAGAGGGCAGGAGGAAGAATCATACTGAGTACTTTCATACATTAAAAATAAAATAAAATAAGGACCTACGCAACAAGTCGGAAACATGCACTTTAAGGAAAAAGCTGAGCCACAATTGCTACTTACAAAGAAATTTATGTAGGGACCATTAAAAAAATGTCATCCCCCTGTTAGAGAACCATGATCCAATTTATATCCTTCGGTCCCCCAACATATCATTCTGCTATATGTGTGAATCCATCCTTCGCTGAGCTGTGACTATGCTATAGGGATTGCGTTCAGCCGGCCATGCATCTCAGACGTGAACGTCCAATACTAGTCATAAGCAGAGCCAATCAAAGGGAGGTTGTGTGTTCTGCTGGGAGAGGAAGCCCTGCCCCACCCCCACCCCCGGCACCACGTTTCAGACCCAGAACTAGGTCAATTCCCATTGCTATTCAACACATGTAAAAAAAGACATTCAGCTTGTAATTGTCATTGCAAGGAAGATTACCAACACTTGCAATTGGATCAAATATTAAATCCAAAAGAGAATACAATAAGGCTTTTATGTAACATTTCTCCCAAGGCTATGAAGCACTTTTGAACCAAAGGAACAATGAAAACTAACAATCCATGCAAGTTGTTGAAGACAAAATATTTTAAATCCAGAAGGAAGCTAGACTGTTACCAATCCCTGCAGTGAAGCATTAAAAGCTACCTCATCACGATTCAAGGCAGAAAACTAGAATGAGTCTTACTAAGCCAATGCAGGAAACAAACAGGCAGAAATATTCTCAAGGAAAGGGATACTTGGATTAGTGAAAAGGTCTTTTCAGGCTTACAGAGCCCACTCACCAGAGAACTGGCTTTCAATCTGGTAGTGCTGGGTTCAAATGCCACAACCACCACTGACTCAAGTAGTTTTGGTTAAATCAACCCCTGTGTCCTGGTTGCTGACACACAGGTGCTTTCCACATTTGCCTGCACTTTCAGGACTTTCTCAGTGTTTGAGTCGAGGCAATTTAAGTCCAGGGCAAAACAGCATCCAAATAACCCAGGGCAACAACAGGTTGAAACTGGGCTGACCACTGATCGGATGTAATGTAATGCAGAATGGGCGAACAACCCAGCATAAAAAGAACATTAAACTCAATTTTAGTGCAGAATGGGAGAGGGGGGAACGTGGATTAAAAAGAAGGTTCAATTTCATTTTAGTGCTGTAGCTCTTGTTCCAGACACCCACAAGGGAAGGCTAAAGGAGTGGTGTTTTGTTTTGATTTTCCCTTTAGTAAAGTAAAGAAAGGAAATATTTTAATCTTAATATTTAATATTTGTTTTTATGTTGGTTTTACCTTATTGGTTTTAATGTTGTAAGTCACCATAAGACCCTTCGGGTGAACGTCAACTTGAAAAAATCAGAGGAAGGAAGGAAGGAAGGAAGGAAGGAAGGAAGGGAGGGAGGGAGGGAGGGAGGGAGGGAGGGAGGGAGGGAGGGAGGGTTTAAAAATTAAGAATGAGGTGAAGAAAGTGGTTGGATAGAAAAAAAATCTCTCTTTCTTGTCATGCCAGAACATGGAGTTTTCCACTATATTTGATTTGTAGCAGGTAGATCCAAGCACTTCTTAAAATGACAGATGATGGATGGGGAAAACGATGTGTGGATGCCCGTGCACACAGACTTTACAATCCAGGGTCAGAACATTTGAAAATAAACAGCTGGCTGCTTATAGTCTCAATAGTTCCTGGATTTATGCAACACCTAATAAACAAACCAGAGATATGAAAGAGGAACAAACTATTCACTGAGACACTGTTGCTAATGCTGAACATTTATATCGTACCAGTTGTGTGTTATTAGGAGCGGTAGGAAACAAAGTGCCAGTGAATTAAATTATTTAATCCCTTTCAGAAGGTGTTAATTGAGTGCCTGATACACAGTTTGTGACTGATTCTTATGCCGCTGCCTGATATTTTGGAGCTTGACAATAGAGTTCTGTGGCTGTCTCGGAGCAGTGGCGGCACAAGAAAGGGAGAATAAGAGGAGTTTGGCTGGGCCGGAGTAACAGTCCATCTCGTCTGATATCCAGAGTCCCCCAAGGGCTGACCACACGCCCCCAGGAGACTCTCTAAGCCTTCCTCTGCTGCTGCCACCATCAGCTGGCATTCAGAGGTATACATGGAGGTCCCATTCAGCCATTCTGGCTGATAGCCATTGATAGGCCTATATGCCATGAATTTATTATTCCATTACAGCCAAACTGGCTGCAAATAATAAATGTGAGTAAGCCCCGGCAAGGCAAGGATTCCTTTGCTACTAAGGAACCATTCTTTCAATGCCTTCTTTCAAGAGGATCTTGCACATGTTTACCTACAATCAGGGCTATTTTTGGGCAGGAACGCACAGGAACGGAGTTCCGGCTGGCTCCCGAGTTGGCTACGGCCAGCAGGAACTCATTAGCATAATAGGCCACACCCAACAGCAGAAACTGATTAGGATTGGCTACATTAGGGGTGTGTGGCCTAACATGCAAAGGAGTTCCTGCTGCTAAAAAAAAAAAAGCCCCAGGTTTTGACAACAAACAAGTTAAACAGAATAAGAAGCAAAAGGTGTGGCCTATCATGGGGGTGTGGCCTACCATGGGGGTGTGGCCTAATATGTTAATGAGTTGTGCTGTCAGGGGTGTGACCATTATGCTAATGAGTTTCTGCTGTTGGGTGTGGCCATTATGCTAATGAGTTCCTGCTGGGCTTTTTCTACAAAAAAAGCCCTGCCTACAATGGCCTCCAAATGTTTATAGGCAGTAAGTTCTAGGGTTGTGAGCCTCCAAGTGGTGGTTGGAGATTTCCCAGCCTTAAAGAGATCAGTTCCCCTAGAGACAATGGCTGCTTTGGAGGATGGAGTCTGCGGCATTATACCCAGCCGAGGTCCCTCCACACCCCAAACCCCCTCCCTCCCCAGGCTCCACCTCCAAGTCTCCAGGAATTTCCATACCCGGAGGTGGCAACTGTCGTTGAAAATAAAATGGCTTTCCACAACTCAGACCTGGCCGGTTTTATCAAGGATCTGGGAGACATGTAATATTTGCACAGTCCAGTAAATGCATGACCAGAACCAAATCAGGTCAAGTCAAATTGACAGAGAGTGGCCAAGGCAAGAGCAGTAGCCAAGCGTCTGTTAGGATAAGTGCTGAGAGGAAGGAGAAGATAGCAAGCTGGAAACAGGGCTGCAGACAGGGGGTACAGGGGGGGGGACAAAATTCAGGGGGCCCAAGTCAGCTGGAAGGTCCTTGAAGCCAGCATCATGCTTAAGCTAGTCTTTCCATTTATTTTTGATGAGCATCAATTGAATATGGAAGAGCAAGGACATCAGCTTAGCAACCAAATGCAGATTACTCTGTGTTATTGTGTTCCCCGTAGCAACATTGGGCTGCAAAAGTTGGACCATGAAGAAGCAAGATGAGGAAAATCGACTCACTTGAGTTGTGGTCCTGGAGAAGGCTCCTGCACATTCCTTGGACAGCAAAGGTGACAAACAAGCAAGTATTGGAGCGCATAAAACCAGGCATGTCAATAGAAGGAAAAATCATAAAACTGTGACTGACTTATTTTGGCCATGTCATGCAGAACAACTCAATAGAAAAAGCAATTCTGCTTGGATTGCTTAGCAGCAAAAGGAAACTGGGCCATCAAAGAACACTGTGGCTAGACACCATAGACATCATAAAAGTCAACACCAGCCTGAGAATGGAACAACTCAAAGAAACAGTACAAGAGCGGAAAACATGGCGAGAGCTGGCCCAAAATCTCCAAGAATCGGACACAACAACAACAACAACAACAAATTCTGGCTGCAGCCACTAGGGACACAGGGAAGTCTGAGGAGCACAGTAAAAAGGACTCTTATCATGGGCTAGGGTTTCTCCAAGACTGAAGTAAGCTTGTCTAGCAGCAGATCATATGAACTTGATCATCAACCAAGCCAGCACTGGTGCAAGACAAAACAGCATGCTGATTGCTGCCACAGGAATTGTCATCCTGTATCCACCTAAAAGTCTTTCTCTCTTCCTTTCCTTGCACTCTGTTCAGACAGATCTTGCAAAGCGTTAGGGTGTTGCAGCAAAATAACACAACCTTTCCCTCTCTTTTTCTTAATTTCTCTCCCTTTTTTCACACTTTTCTCATTCATTTTCTCTCTCCCACCACCTGAGAGCCAATTTGGTGTAGTGGTTAAGAGCATAGACTCTAATCTGGGAGAAATGGGTTTGATTCCCCACTTCTCCTCCACATCCAGCTGCTGGTGTGACCTTGGGTCAGTCACAAGTTCTCTCAGAGCTGTTCTCTCAAGGGCAGTTCTTGAGAGAGCTCTCTCAGCCCCACGTACCTCATGGGGTGTCTGTTGCAGAGAGGGGAAGGGAAAGGAGATTGTGAGCCGCTCTGAGACGCTGAGCTAAGGGCAGGCTATAAATCTAATCTTCTTCTTCTGATTTCTCCTCCGTCTCTCTCCTCCCCCTTTATTTTCAGTTCTTAATCTCAAATTCTTCTCAAGCCTTTGTTAATATTAGGAACAGAAGGGGGGGTACTACTTCCCCATGATCTAACCAAGTAGTAAAAGAATGCTTCCCCCCACCCCCGCAACTTCTTACATGCATGGTAACAGAATATTCATCTTTTTAAGTGGTTATACCTGTGAAAGACAAGTTAGAACTCCCAGTTCAAGCACTGGGTCATTATCAATATTATTGTGCTGGTGGAAGATCTAATAGTCCTTTGTAAAGGCTACTTTGCTATATTACAAATGATGTAATCTTTTGAATATTATTTGAGATTTCTAACAAATACCATACCCAGTCTTTCTCCCCAGTGGAGACCCAGAGTTGCATAGTTCTCCTGTCCTCCATTTTATCCTCACAACAACCTTGTGAGGTAGTTCTGGCACCAGGCTTCCCAAGAACGTACTGTAATTCAGCGGGGGATGGATACGTCGTGGCAGGACCATTCCCGGGGGTGGGGGAGACGCGGCACTCATTGTGAGGATAAAACGGAGGAGAGGAGAAAGAAGTAAGAAAACTTTGGGTCCCCGTCGAGGAGAAGGGCAAGATAAAAGCAAAATAAATAAATTAAAAACAGATGGACAGAAAGGGCCATCCTTTATTGGAAGGAGGAGGAGAAGGAGATTGGATTTTTACCCTGTCCTTCACTACCCGAGGGAGTCTCAGAGCAGCTCACAATCTCCTTTCCCTTCCCCCTCCCCACAACAGACGCCCTGTGAGATAGGCGGGGCTGAGAGAGCTCTCTCAAGAACTGCCCTTGAGAGAACAGCTCTGAGAGAATTTGTGACTGACCCAAGGTCACACCAGCAGCTGGATGTGGAGGAGTGGGGGATCAAACCCAGTTCTCCCAGATTGAAGTCCACACAATTAACCACTACTCCAAACTCGCTCTATAATTTCATGGTAGCAGCAAGCCAAGTTATTCATTTTGTTATGTCACTTGGTTTGGATCATATGGGGTGGGGGCCTTTGTCCAGGGGCCCATGGTAGTTCTCGGCAGCCCTGGCTGGAGATTGGATACTTCAAGAAACAGGCAAGCTAGAGACCATTCATGAAAGCGGGGAATTAAAACACTGGTCACGGGCAGAAAGAAAGAAAGTCGCTCTACCATATTCTGGCTCTACTGATATGAATTCCACCATGCCCATGTCCTGGAATTATCATTATACATGTCTATCTTGCCAGCCTTAACAATTCTCAGCATGATTCTGCCATTTGATCCTTGCCATATCCCTTAGAGACAGACAGGGAAATTGCGATGTTCTGAAGTTCTTGGAGAAGTGCACAAACTGATTACAGTGTACTTAGAGCTCTATTCAAGAACTAATATATTTGATAGTAAGGATAAGAAGCAGAGATAAGGTCCAGGCTACATTGGTAGCTGAGAGAGAGAGAGTTACTGTGGAACTTCCAAGAGGAAGCTGGATATTACCCTGAGAGCAGGAGAAAGGTGGTGAGTTCACTATCCTATCTAACTATCCTCTTGCTACCCCCTGCAGGGACTTCTCCCTTCTTTATACATCAGACGTTGCTTATTCCAGCAATCCAAAGGCCACTGATTCAACATTCTAGGCTTGTTCAGGCCTTCAAAACTGTATGCACTGTATGTGTGAGGAAAAGAGCAGGAACACACCTTGTCCCTGATACTTTCGTGGATACAGTCCAAGCTTACCTGTAAGCCCTATGCACGGAGAAGGTTGAGCTTTGCAGGAATGCTGCACAGAGGAGAATCTCTGTGTGCAAAGGATACAAGTAGACACTTGTAAACATGAAGGGCCCACGATGGATGTTTGGTTGTAGATGCAGATATCTAGGGTATGATGGTCGGCTGCAATTCCACTGCCCTCTAGTAGCCTGCAACAGGACAAGTCTCTACCAAGGCGTAGCCTGTGCTTCTATTCTTTGACCACAGCTGGCTATAAGTTTAACTTCTGTGCAGAGGGTTGGCATTTGGGAAAATGGTTCCTTTGTATTTGGATACAGGGAGCAAAATGGTTAAAAAGAAATAGGGATGGTGCACGTGCAGTAAAGACTAATTGCTTTCACATGATCCAGATTCCATGGCCAGCCCAATCAGCAGATAGAAAGAAAACAATGCTATGAACAGGGACATGGCCTGGAAATTTTGGGATTTGCCTGGGTTATTTCTATTTGTTTGCAAGTCAGGCTGTGAGAGATGATGGCCTTAGGCCTAGCACACTTGTGAGCAGGCCTGTAGCTACAGTGGGGAATTTGGGGCTCTGCCCCCTCAAATGTGAGGCATGCCCCCCACAACAGCTGCTGCCCCTCCCCCTCCCTCCCTTCCTGTGACATTGAAAGGGCCTTCCAGTTGATCAGTGGGAGCACAATGGCCTGCCAATCAGCTGGAGGGCCCTTTAAATCTTGCAGGAAGAGAGGGAGAGGCAAAGCCACATGCCTTCCCAGATTTTGCCACCTGATGTTCAGGCACAGGTGGCCCCTGTTTGAAAAACACAATTTAAAGGGAACCCTTTAAATGCCCCCCTCCAAGTAAGGGCTGCCTGCACCCCTTCCCCTCCCCTGCTGCCCCACAAAATTTCCCCATGCCCCACCAACCCAGAATTTCTGGCTACAGGGCTGCTTGTGGGAGGCATACTCTGGAGCTGAGTTTGAACCCTGGCTGTGCAAGTAAGCAACTGTTGCAGGGGCTGGAGCCGGAGCACGTGCTTTGCGGGTTGTGAGGGCCCAAAGACAAGGAGCTGAGTCAAGAGTTCAATGTCAGAGTCAGGAGCCAAGAAAGTCACACCGAGGGTCATTCAAGAGACACAGTCAGGCAGTCCAGAGGTGACTCATGAGCAAGGGTCACAGAACCAAGAGACAAGAGGTGAGAAGTCCAGAGCTGGCCCAGAGTCACATGAGCGAGGCAGGGTTCAATGCAGTGGTTGCCGCATCAACACCAGAATGACTTGTTGCTTCCACACTCAACTCGTCGCCCACTCCCTCTTTTAAGACGGCTGCACAGCACAGCTGTGCCACATTGGGCTAATGCTCAAGCCATCACCCTGGCTTGTTAGCGCCAGGTGTCTCTGGGCAGCCAGACACTCTCTCCGTCTCCTCTCGAGGAGTTCTCACCATGCTCTCCTTTACCTGCACTCCAGTGGCTCCAGTCGACAGGGGCAAGGTGTCTTGCGGAACTTGGTCTGAACCCGGATCAGTAACCCAACCTGTTGAGGTGCTGTCTCCTGATGATAGCCCCTCAGATGCTTGTGTGACGGTAACGTCCGAGGCTCAGCTGTCAGTAGCTGGCTGTGCGCTCTCCTCTGTAATGAGTTCCAGCTGCTCAGCCTTCTTGGAACCAGCAATTCAGGCTGATCCACGACAACACCCACAACAGCGTGGCAGCGGTCCGAATGTAATGTGCCAGTGGGGCAATCAGAAGAGGAACACGGATGTCCTCCCCCCTCCTCTGAACAATTGTAGGAACTGTCCTTAAGGCAGGGCTTAAGGTACCAGGCTGAAGTGAACCAGCTCTCGACTGAATCACTCCTTGGATGGGAGGACAGCTTAAAATGACCTCCGGGTCTGTAGTGGATGAAAGGCAGTATGTAAACATTGTACAATAAGTGCATCTCCAGCTGCAGAGTCGCACATAAGGGGAAATGGCTGATGAGCAGGGCTATTTTTGGGCAGGAATGCACAGGAACAGGGTCCGGCTGGCTTCCAAGTTGGACACGCCCAGCAGGAACTCATTAGCATAATAGGCCACACCCAACAGCAGAAACTTATTAGGACTGGCTACATTACGGGTGTGTGGCCTAACATGCAAAGGAGTTCCTGCTATGAAAAAAGCCCTGGTTTTTGACAACAAATAAGGTAAACAGAATAAGAAGCAAAAGGTGGGTGTGGCTGGATGACCACACTTCTGGGGTGTGGCCTAATAGGCTAATGAGCTGTGGTGTCAGGGGTGTGGCCTAATATGCTAATGAGTTTCTGCTGTTGGGTGTGCCTATTATGCTAATGAGTTCCTGCTGGGCTTTTTCTACAAAAAAAGCCATGCTGATGAGGGTAGCCTATGAGAAGAGAAGAGAAGAGAAGAAGAAGAGAAGAGAAGAGAAGAGAAGAGAAGGGATGGGATGGGATGGGATGGGATGGGATGGGATGGGATGGGATTTATACCCTGCCCTTCACTACCCAAAGGAGTCTCAGAGGGGTTTACAAACTCCTTTCCCTTCCCCTCCTCACAACAGACACCCTGTGAGGGAGGTAGGGCTGAGAGAGCTCTTGACAGAAACTGCTCTTTTTCAAGGGCAGCTGTTCCAGAGCTTGTGACTGACCCAAGGTCACATCGGCAGGTGCAAGCGGAGGAGTGGGGAATCAAACCCGGTTCTCCCAGATTAGAGTCTGTGCACTTAACCACTACACCAAACTATTAGTAGATTTTGTTCTCTGAATCATAACTGGTGAGGCTGTCCATGTTCTGAGGCTGGCAAGATGCTGTTGTTCATTTGGCTGAACACCAGCCTCTTGTGTCTCCCTCTAAACGGAGCCAGTTCATGGAGTCGCTGTCATCCTAACACAGGCGACAAAAGGGGTAGCAGGTCACAAGCGGAAGGGATGGAATCACTGCCGTGACTTCACTGCCCACGTTGTGCCAGTAGGGGGAGCCAAGCACTGAGGGGATTTCCACTTCCCAAGTTTTAGGGGGTTACGCAGGAAAGCACAGCACCCACTCAGTTTTTGACAAGTACAGATATGTTTTTCATTCATTTATTGTAAAAATGGATCTCTTGCCTTTCAGACAGCTCTCAATGGCACTTAAAGGGCAACCAGGGTAAAATGTAAAAACATATAAACCATTTAAAAACACAGGTAAAACCAGGGTTTTTTATCTGGGGAACGCACCAGAACGGAGTTCCGGAACCTCTTCGATAAAATTCTTTTGAAAAAATGTTTAAAAGGTCATGAGTTTTCAGTATGCAGATCCCTCTTGAGAGTTCTGGCACCTCTTTAAATAATTTTCTTTAAAAAAGACCTGGGTGAAACAAACCTTTAAACCAGAGCTGCCACCTAAGTCCTAAATCTTATATTAATTTACTTCATTTATTCCCTACTTTTTCCTCCAATGGAGACGCAAAGCGGCGTACGTAGTTCTCCTCCTTGCCATTTTATCCTCACAACCACCTCCTGAGGTAGGCTAGGCTGACAGTATGTGATTGGTGCAAGGTGGCTCAGCAGACTTCCAGGGCAGAGTCGGGATTCGAACTTGGTCTCCCCGATGCTAATCCTCTAACCACGACACCATACTGGCTCAATCTAAACAGCTGAGGCTGAACATGCGGTAGTGGACATCCCCCCCCCCCAATTGTGTCATACTAGCTCCACCAAGGACACCTTCTCGATGCTAATTCCTGTGCATACAGTTCAGTCAACAAAGAGGCGTTCTTGTTGGCTCTTCTGCCTCCTTGACGGCGCTTCTCCCCCATCAGGTTCCCTAAAGTCCCAGCCCTTTTCAGAAGTGCTGTCCGTTTGGGCTTTCATTTGGGGTGAGATAAAAGGATGGAGAAAGTTTGTTCGGTTAAACAAACTCTTCAGCTGTTTTGCTGATCCCTTTCTTTTTTGGTTTGATTTCTACCTTCGGCCTTCTAAGTAATTCTTCAGTCAACAACCAGAAAGTCAAAGTCCGACCAAAAGGCACACCCAAGCCCAAGCGTACTAATCATTACTCACGTCACTGCCAGTTTTTTTTAAAAAATCGAACTTAAAGAAAAGAAAAGCTTTCCCACCCACCCACACCTCTTAGAAGAATACCTGAAAGGGCATATTCTTTCTCATCAGGGCATTTTGCAACTGTGTAACGCCAACCACAAAAGTGATGTTTTCGGCGTGACTCGGAAAATGGAAGGAACACGAGAGCAAGATTGTTCTACAGTTTCTTCTCATCTGACTTTCTGCCCGGATCTTGCAGCTCCAGACTGCCTGGTCTTGAGAGATCAAGGTGGGCCACCGTGTCCGTCTGTTTGTAGCAGCAGAAAAGGGCAAGAGCCCAGCAGCACCCTAAAGACAATTGAAACCCGTGGTAGGGTAGGAGCTTTTGGGAGTCACGAGCGCTCCTCTTCAGCCACAAATTTTGATAGTCTTTAAGGTGCTACTGGAGCTGCGGTGGCTCAAGTGGTTAAGACGCTGAACTGCAGGCTGTGGAAGGTCAGTAGTTCAGCAGTTCAAGACCCGGGTGCCACATGGTGGAGTGAGCTCCCGTCTCTAGTTCCAGCTCCTGCCAACCTAGCAGTTCGAAAGCAAGAAATTGCAAGTAGATAAATAGGTACCACTTCGGTGGGAAGGTAACAGCGCTCCGTGCACCTTGGTGTTTAGTCATGCTGGCCACATGACCACGGAAACATCTTCGGACAGCGCTGGCTCTTCGGCTTGGAAACAGAGATGAGCATCGGAACCCTAGAGTCGGATTCAACTGGCTTTCGAACAAGGGAGCCTTTACCTTTACTTTAAAGTGCTACTGGACTCTTGCTCTTTTCTACTGACCTTCCTGAGAAGTGGAACCAAAACATGTGGCGTTTTTCTTTTTCCCTGCTCTCTCTTCCCTAGTATGTTTTCATCCTGCCAGGAGCTCAGGATGGCACCCCACCCAAGGGCCAAGGCTCTTCCCTCTCCTTCCTTTTATCCCCACCAGCAGCCTAAGAGAGAAGTTGGGCTGAGAAAGGAGAGGGCAGGACAGGAGGCCAACCAGGGAGTTTCACAGTAGAGTGGGAAATGTGAAGGTGGGTGATCAAGTCCAGTACTCCAGTGATTCCATCATACTACTGCCCTTGCTTACATGTCTTAGCTTTGTACCCTCTGCTATGCACGCACAGCTTTGCCAAAACTTCGAATCCCTTGCATTCATTCGCATGTCCCCAACCATTTTGAGAGAAATATCGACAGCACTTAGTAGTAGTATTTTGATTTGAAATGGTTTGTGATGGTTTTACTGGATTTTAATTGCTATTTATATACTATGTACAATGTTCTAACGAATGTAAGCCGCCCTGAGCCTGCGTAGTTGGGAGGGCGGGGTAAAAGTTGAATAATAAATAAATTCAGGGCTTTTTTGGTAGAAAAAGCCCAGCAGGAACCCATTAGCATAATAGGCCATACCCAACAGCAGAAACTAATTAGCATAATAGGCCACACCCCTGGCCGCACAGCTCATTAGTATATTAGGCCACACCCCCGTGTTGCCAGAAGTGCACCATCCAGCCACACCCATCTTTTGCTTCTTATTCTCTTTACCTTGTTTGTTGTCAAAACCGAGGGCTTTTTTTGTAGCAGGAACTCCTTTGCATTTTAGGCCACACACCCCTAATGTAGTCAATCCTCATGAGTTTCTGCTGTTGGGTGTGGCCTATTATGCTAATGAGTTCCTGCTGGGCGTGGCCAACTCGGGAGCCAGCCGGAACTCCATTCCTGTGTGTTTCTGCCCAAAAATAGCCCTAAATAAATATAAAAAAATGTTACTGGTACACACACATTCCCTGATAAACACTGCCAAAAAAGTCTTGATGTAATTGTACATAGAATAGCATCAAGGTTCTCTTCAAAGTGTGCAGGTTCCAGTTCAGGAATTAATTTTATAAACTATCCTAGTTAAACCAGAATTCAGAAGGAGTAAAAGGGGGGGATGATAGAATACTAAAAGAATAGAACCAAGGGTATCATCTCGTCTGCAGCGAGGCTCTGACTACTGCTCCCAAAGGGCACATCAACGGTGCTCCCGTAAGTACAATACAAATGGACTTATTTCAGTTAAAACATTTAAAATAATTTCTTTTGCATGTGGTTGTGGCAGTGGGATGACACATCAAGCAAAGGGTGTGAAATCACTCATTTTAAACATATAAACACATAAATACCGCACACTTGAATTGCAACGTTAGAAAAGCTTTATATCTAGAAATACAGGAAGACTGGTGTGAGAAAGTCTCAGAAGAAAGCTGAAATTTTAGGACACTGGCCGAATAGCCCACTGTGGCCTGCTGTTCCTATTCCACTGGGCCCTCCAAGGCATCTGGACCCCAGTGGCTGCCCGAGGTCTCTGCCTGGCACGTTCCACTCACCTGGTTATCCCAACACCTGGAGGAGCTTTTCTCTCTGTGTGTTCAGCCACCAGACCATTGTAGGGCTGGCCAACTGAGAGGGCTGGGGATTGTTCTCTATGGTGGGAAAAAAGTTACAATGGAGGGAATGGGGGCAACCTGTTTGGGGGCCCATAGAATTGGACATCCTGGTCCAATGTTCTTGAAACTTGGTGGGTATCTTGGGGAGAGGCTCCATAAGCTATCCTGTGAGTTTGGAGCCTCTTCCTCAAACCCCTCCCCTCCAGCCCCCAGAATATACCCTATGTTTTCACCATTGACTTCAATGGCCCATAGGATATAATGGGGCCAAATTGCCACCGAATTTCTTTCATTCCCTCCTTTCCCTCTTTCCCTCCTTCTTCCCTTCTCTCTTTCTTTCTTTCCCACCTTCTTCTCTTCTCTCCTCCTTTCCCTGTTTCCCTCCTTCTTCCCTCTTTTTCTTTCCCTCTTTCCTTCTCTCTACTCTCTCTCTTTCCTTCCCTCTTTCCTCCTTCTGTGGCCCAACTCTCATGAGAAGGAGTTAAAACTTTAAACCACTTCTCTCTTAGTTCCCCCACCCAGACTAGCTGGGGAAGGGAAGGGGAGGCTTTTGAAGATGCCTCCCCCCCTTTTGCTTCCCCTTCTGACATCTCTTCCAGTGATGTCAGGGGGCGTGGCATATGCTAATAGCTTAATAGCTCATTAGCATACCATATGCTAATGAGCTCCTGCAGCTGTTTTTCTACGAAAAGACCCCTGCTCACAACACAGCACCAGATCAAGCAAGGGATCCAAAGGACAAGGGTAAAATGCAGTTCTTCTGTCCCTCCCTCTGTACATGGCCAGATGGATCTTAGTATAAGGAAGGCTTTTTAGCTTAAAATGTTAACAGTTGTTCTAAAGTGTTGCCATTACCTTGGTGGTGTGTGGGCCAGCACATGGCAAAGGCCATCTCTTACATACCTCAGATAAAGAGTTCTGTCTGCCTTGATGGAATCAGTGCCAAAAGGGACTGTCCTCCTCACTCTAAGAAGGCCTATCATCTCTCTTTCTCATCCCACTGTCCAGGTGTGGCCAGATCAAAGAAGGATTCCTGAAGTCTCTGGGAAATTTTCCCTGAAGTCTTTCTAGCTCCTTAATATGGATGGGCACAAACTGGGGCTACAGCCAGATGTGCAGTCCAATCCACAGTTGCCCTGCCTCTAACTGGTCTAGGCTATTTTGTAACAGAGATTCATGATCAGACTCACCCCTTTTAGCACTCCTGAAAGTGCTTTTACCCTATCCTTCATCAATCAGATGTAGCAGCAAGGGTGTCTTGCTGTCAGACATTTTTTTAAAAGTTTGTCCTTTGAGCATACCCACAAGTACTGCTCTGCCTGCTGGGATATGCAGTTCGTGGGGCTGTTGGCTATTTTTTTTTTTTAAAGTGTGTTCTCTGAGCATGCACACAAGTGCTGATGATACTGCTGGGATATGTAGTTCACTGCTGTCCTCCCTCTCTAAACTTTTCAATTTACCCTTTCCCCAAAGCACAGAAAGAAGCTGAAGTACAGAGGCAGCTTTCTCTGAGAGCTTTTCTAAAGAAAACAAAGTTTTGAGCAGCCCCTGTGGGAGAGAGAGGTGTGAATATGCAGTTATGTGCATATTGCTAACTAGTAAAAAAAAATGGCAGCTGGAAAATGAGAGACCAGTCAGACCTGCCTGATGGCTTGGGTGTGCAACACAGTGATCAGACAACAGGAAATTCATTTTGGAAAAACTCAGACCAACAGAACCGGACTTTCTTGGGTATCAAAGGAACATGCAGTGGGGGAGGGGAGAATGCCTGGGGCATGACAGACAGTTGTTGCTGTCTGATTGTGCATTTTAGATCCATAAGGGAACAGCAACACATCTGATCACAGCCTGGCTCATGAACTGAAGTTCATCAACTGAAGTTCACCATGAATTTTGACAAGTTTGTGGTCCCCAAAGTCAAATTCATTGCAGGACAATCAGCACAAACTTTCCACAGACTTTAGTGCTCTTTGTGGCAGTTCATGGTGGTTCGTGAATGGATACATTTCCAGACAGATTGCATCTGCTCAATCTAAATCTTTACCAAACTTCAAAGCAATGGGGGGTTGGAATTCTCCAGCCTTGGACTGTTCCTTTTCCCCCTCTGTGTTTTGGTCTCTCCACTGCTCTTGTCAGTTCCAAAGTTAATCTTGTCAGTTTCCAGAAGTTCGCCCCCCTCCCTTTGCCAGTGTTTTGGGTTCCCTTCCCACTTTCTTGCACAGAGCTTGCAAACACCCTTGCTTGGAGTGTGATTCTTTCTGTGCAAGATATCAGTCCTGTTGAGCTGGCTTTGCTCCAAGCAGTGGTTTCAGCGACACTTTCTGGATCACCAGAGGCACAAAAACAGAGCACTGCCTGAGACTCCTTTGTGCCCCTATGTTTCCCATGCAGGAGGAACGTGCTGTGCCGTTTGGACACCATCCACACCAAGCTGCAGCTTCGCTAGGGCTGACATCACTGGGCATGCTCTCCTGGCAGAGCAGCTCAGGCCAGACAAAAGCCAAAGACCACCTCCCCAGCAGCTGCCTGGCACAATGAAAGCCCATCGGGCAGGGTCTGGCATCAGACAGAATAGAACACTCTTACCCAAGGACCTAAGAGAGTCAATTATTCCGTCAGCCTGCAAAAAAGATTTGCAAAAATAAACAGAAAACCCCTTACACTTTGCAAATGACCCTATGCCACACCTTAGGCTGCAAATCGGACTGGCTGGATGAAATCCAAGGCAAATGTGTGCGGGGGAGGGGGGTGCTGGGGAGAATAAATAAATAAAAGAGGGAGGACTTCCAAAAGGGAACAGAAGGGCAGCACACTTCACATGCAGACTAAGACCAGCGAATCAGTTTTCTCTAAACAGGGGCACATGGTAAGCCAGCATCAGGACACCATCCTGCAAATCAACTGCTTCTTAAATAGCGTGCATTTCCCTCACCACCTTGTAATGCCTTAAACAATTCAAAGAGGACTAATGGAAGCATAGTGATGTATTAGGGAGACTATGGAAGAGGAGGAGCAGGAGAGAAATGTTGGGAAATAGTCAAACAACTTAATTACTCAGAGTTTAGATGGATCTTTGCTTCACTGGAGAGGAGACATTTCATTTGTGTTTAAAAAGCTTTATTTCTAAGGGTAAAGGTACACAGGAAACCTAACAAAATAACAAACGTATCTAAGAGCTGCATTTCTACATCTTACTGCTAAGAAAGCATGGTTACACACTGAAGTACGTAACAATGGAGACTCTGCTTCTTCTTGACCCCCAGAAAGGAAGTCACCTGAAACCAGTAACCAATCAGTATTACAATATAGACCACTCTTCCGGGGGTTTCTCCCTATTGGCTCTGAGCCAATTTTCCCTTCCAGGTCAGTCTAAAGTCCAGGGCTCTTTTTGTAGCAGGAATTCCTTTGCGTATTAGGCAACACACCCCTAATGTAGCCAATCCTCCAAGAGCTTAAAGAGCTCTTCTTACAGGGGCTACTGTTAGCTCTTGGAGGACTGGCTACATTAGGGGTGTATCGCCTAATATGCACAGGAGTCCCTGCTACAAAAAGAGCCCTGGTCTAAACAATAGTAGAGATGGTAAACAAGTTAACCAAATAATGGCTGGAATCTAAGACCTTGCAACCCATACATTTCTAACAAGAAAGCCACACACACACCCCAGCAGTGAAAAGTTTGCATACACTGGCTGACACAGGAGGCCTGCTTCCTCTATGGAATGCATGGGGACTCTGAAATTTGGGTTGGTAGCAGAAAGTACCTGGTCTACTCCCAGGGAGAAGGGAGCAGGGCACGGAGGGGGTGCAGCTGTGTCTTCCACCTGGGTCAGGGGCCTGTGCAATGGATAGACGACAGACAACAGGAGCAAATCTTCTGCTGGCTGCGGAGAAGGACCATGAAGGCAGATGTCAGCAAATACAGCCCTCTCTTATTCACCTGTACATCAGTCCTATAAGGCAGATAAGATGCATTGATAAGAAACTGGTGTGGAGAGGTAGAAAAAACATCCCACAGTTGCCTCATACACCTGGGGCCAGAAATGGGACTTGGGGCCACAGTTGGAATGAGGTGAATCCAGTACTGGGGCGCTGACCTGGGAAGGGGGTAATAAAACCAGAACCAGGAGTCAAGGAGTGCCTCTGTGGTCTTTCTTCTTGGTTATTGTTGGGAGAAAGCTTGGAGAGGAGATGTGGTCATGGCCACCCTGAGGACCTATGGAGAGGGGGGAGTCATGTGACTTCCTTCAATATAATTTTTTTCCAGGGAGGTCAGAATGGTGTGAGGAGGTGGAATCTTTGTCTGAGGGTGGCTCTCGGCAGCCTATGATGTTGACCAGCAACTTGACATTTCCTGCTAGTGCAAATGTGCTTGTCCAAAGGGAAGGAGGCCTTAGCTCAAAATCAGAAATCCTTCATCCTGCTTCCCAAGACCCATACAACTGAGGTTAGGGTACATACAGCAAAAGGAACTTCAGAATGTAATCCTAAACAAGAATCAGTCAATATGTATAAACCTGAAGTCAGAATAGCATGACGAAAACTGGGTCTTTATTGTATTATGCTTGGCAGGAGGAGAGAAGTATCGATTGCCTCAGTGACCAAAGTAAAGTAACTGAAAAGCTTCCAAACTAATGTGGGATTGGAAAGAAATTGTCATGGGGGGGAAAGTACCTTATGTAGCATTAGAAAGAAAACAGGTGGAAAAAAAGTTTGTTTGTAACCAAGTTATGAGAACAATTCTTTATTTCCGAGAGTTCAAATAACTCAGGGGCAGTATAATTAGGACAGAATTGTTGGGAATATAAACAATTATAAGGCAGGCCACAGAGAGAACCCAGTTTAAACTATACTGCAGTCCACTGACAGAGAAGAATGGGAGAGACGTACAGTCCTGGACTCTTGGGTTCAAAGTATTCATCAGATACTTGGATTACAGTTTTGTTATGTGTACAAAGAAGAGAACAGAAGAGGATCCTACAGGGGTCAGCAAGCCCTAGCTAGACAGGATCATAAGGGGGGTACCTTCTTTCTAACAGGGCTTCTCCTTGTTTGTCTGCAGAACGCTGTGCTTTTCTTCTAACTGTGCCTCCACTATCTGCTAGCAAGGCAGCTGGGCTTATCTCTTCTCTTTCCCATCCAGTTGCTTAGTTCCTAAATAAAGGCTTGTTGGTATAAATCAGTTCAGTGTCCTGACTGCTGCACAAGCCCTCTGCCGACAAACACTAGCATTGCAGCAGGGAACACTGAACAGTCGCAACACAGCCCAAAGGGTGCCTCTCAGGAAAACACAGTCAGTTTTGCCTTATGTTGGGTTTAAAACGATGCAAGAACTTGTGCAGAGTGAAGGGGAAACTGCTGCCATGAACTCAGGTCTTTTTGTAAATTCATCTGCAAAATAACAAGATGTGCCCTGTGATCTTGCTGCAGGGCGGAAAGCAGCCCAGTTTTGAACTTTGCCCTTCCTTCCTGTTTCAGAGGCCGGCCCTCCAGAGCCCAGCCTTACCTTACCACTGGACCTGAAAACATGACATTTCCGGTTCAAGAAGACACGGCGAGGGTCCCTGTTCGGGCACCGTTCAAAACTCCCCCATTGTTCCCACTAATCTCTTGCTATTTCGTTTATGTCAAACTGCATTTGAGCCATGCAAAAAGGCCCAGATCTGCAGATGGATAGATGTTTGCTGCGCAACTCATGCAGTATTTATCAGCATGAACAATCTGTAGATTTATTCATCCTTCTCTTTTGAAAAGTTTCGCGTTTTTTTAAATGACAAAAGGGTTTGTTAGTACTCCAGAACAGCATTTTGAGATTACAGTAGGAAGCTGACAGCAGTCATTTGATGAAGCGTATGAATATAAAAGGAATATGCAAATTCGTGTCATCACGGATATTCCTTTTCTTTTTCTTTAAGAAAGTATGCCAGGTGTAAATTAAGTTTGTCCCCTGTGTAATCCTCCAAACAGTAATGAAATGGAATACATAAAGCTGAGTTTATTCTGTTGAATCCTTCCCTTATACCTTCTCTCTCAATTTTACCAGATGGGCTAAGAGGAGATGAAAGGAATAAAAATAACCTGTCAAACATTGTATTCTTCCCTTGTGTATTTATATCCCAGGCTTGCAAAAGCAGAAAGAAGAAGAGGAGAGGGTGGGGACAGCCATCTATTTCAGCTAACCAAGAGCGTGGGAAATAAGCACATTTGCGGGATCCAGGTTTTAATTTCACTTCTCTTTTTATCCATTTCATTCATACTGTATTTATGCAGGCCTGGTGGATGCCAGAGGCTTGTGGAAATGTGTCAAAAAGAACTGCCACAGGCCAGGGAATCTCTGAGTTTCCCAAACAGGGTAATTCCTAACTGGAGCTTTTCCGCATGTGTGGTTTTATCAGCTTTTGCCCCCAAATCACATCAGCCTTTTTTTCTTTTCTTTTTCTATTTTCCACACGTGTTTTGTTGTCTATAGGGTTCATTACAGGTTTTCTCGGGGGGGGGGTCAGAAACAGTTTTTTCTGCAACTCCCCCCTCAAGGTGATTCAGAGTTGCCTCTACTCCTCATGCGTAAAGCTCCAGTCATCCCCCCCGCCCATTGAAGCCCATCAGTGCCCACCATTGAACTACACCTCTTGCTTATCCCTTCTTCCCCGTCCACTCCGCCCCTTGCTAATGCCCTGGTTTAAACAGAAATTCAAAGCAACTGCAATACAGCGCTAATGGATCAGTTTCCCCTACGCACATGCACACTGTTGTAAGTGTTGAGTTTGTGCTGCCCATGTCAGGCTACCCTCCTAGTGACCCCTCCTCCCCCTCCCTGGTGTGCTCCATTTCCATCCATCTTTAAGAAGAAAAAAACCTCAAAGGAATAATGATAGAGCAGTTAGGTCATCCCTCCCAAAAAAACAATCTTTAAATTGCTATGGAGAATCTCTGCAGCTTCTGTACAGCCCTCACAATGGAGTTATCCTCTGACAAAATCTAAAGGGTTCTTTTTGGGAAGAAACTGCTAAAAATGTTGTCTATTTACCCCCCCCCCTTAATTGTTTTTTGTTAAAGAAAAATAGGAAAACAGTGGGGGTTACAGAAATGAAAAGGGAAAGGGGAAAAGGGGTTATACAACATAATTGCATTTGTCAAAGACAATCACACAGTACAAAATATATAGGACAGAGAATAATTTCCCTTTCACCCCCTTCATTAAAATTTTCAAGATATTATCTATAAAATACAGTAGTTCTAATTTCTGTTGGGGTATAATTGTATCCATCATTTAAGTTTTAAGTTCCAAACTGAGTAACTAATCTGTTTTAATTGTATTTTTCATCGCTTTAGTGCTACATATCCCTATCACAATTAATGCACCATATTACGTTTTTCATTTCTGAAGCTGTTTTTTCCACCATGGGTTTCTTGCATTTATTAAAATTACAAAACACATTTCATTGGCTTATTGTGCTGGTTGATGCATGCCAGGGAGCCATTTTGTTTTCAAAACACTTCTACTGCTTTCTATTCTCCTAGGGAGGGAAATGGCAATTCTTGCACCTCTGTTTCCCAGCTGTTCACCCAGTTTCAGCCTTTCAATGACCTTGCACTCGTGGTTGGTCAATTTTTGCCACCTTTGTACCCTAATGGACCTTTTCTCTGTGCCTCAGCTTCTTGGGGAGGAGAGAAGTTCATTGTAAAAACATCCATTCATATAAGATGGCCGTGCTGCAGAGCAGACCAATGTCAGTCTGACCATTCATTTGAGTGTGGTTGCTCTTTTCCATCCCTGAGATTAAAGCTGAAACACTCTCAGGCCCATAGCTAAGGTGGGGCTTTGGGGGCTCTGCCTAGGGTTGCCAAGAACTTACCGTAATTCAGTGGGGTACACACACTCCCTGGCCGGAACATTCCTCCGTGGAACACCCATGCCTCACGATGCTGTCTCCAGGAAGTGACGCCGGGTGACACTCTGGCAATGGGGCTGGAAACTTGATGGTACCATCGTGTTTCCAGCCCCATTGCCAGAGTGTCACCCGGCGTCATTTCCTGGTGATGGCATTGTGTGCCGCATCTCCCCCCCCCCAGGAATGTTCCTGCCACAATGTATCCATCCCCTGCCGAATTACGGTAAATTCTTGGGAAGCCTGGCTCTGCCCCCTTTCTTAAAGACACAGCCTTTCAAGAATTTCTCCTGTGACTGCTTCCCCCCACAATGATTTTTTTAAAAATTAAAGGTGTGTACAAAGTGGGGTGCTGTAGTTGACTAATTCCTGCCCTGAGCAAGGGGGTTGGAATAGATGACCTCTAGGACACCTTCTAACTCCGTGTAAAGAAACTGGTCTCCTTTAAGAAAGTTTTTCTGCGTAGCTGTTAGCTTTCTTGACTATAGAAGTCATCACACACACCCCACTGGCTTGTTATCAGAATTGTTGCTTGGGCTGGCAGAAGTGATTAAATTGCAGCAGCTGAGGACTGTCCTCTAAAGTGGTCGACAGCTTGCAATTTAGAGATCTATCCTGGTAATAGCTTTCTATTGGCTAAATGGTTAAGAACACCTATGTAGAATAGACAGCTTGAGAAGACTCAGAGAGAGAAGAGACTGCCTTGAAGCTCTCTTCAACTTCCACCCTGCTGCTATGCTTCCAGAGACTCCGCTCATCAGGAATGCCAGTTGAGCTACCAGAACTACACACCTGATAGGAAAAGCAGTGGGTAGAATAGCCAGCTAGGTTTTTCGTTTTGGTTTGCATTCCTTGCTGAACTGTATATATTATTTCCCCATCTATGTGTTGTTTGTGCTTTGTTTTTGTAAATAAAGTTTTATGTCATTTTATATAAATTGGAGTGAGTCGACTGGCCAAACCCAGATAAGTATTTCCAGTGCCATGCCTACCATCTACCAGAAAAATTATTCTCCCTCCCTCACCTTTCTCAGCCTGCTAATTGTCGCTCTCTGGGGTTAAGATCTTCAGAAGCCTCTAGGCTTTGATTTTAAAAAGCTTGATTCCACAGTAGCTGAGTCATAATCTCAGAATTCTGGCTTTTCTTTCTGCACTGAGAACTTCAGCCCTGTTAAGTTTGAGACTCGACAACGATTTCAGCTTCAAAAGTGATTTCAGCTTTATTTGAACAGCAAACTGTAAGTCAGGGACACACAACAAGAAACAGTGGAGCACAGCTCCTTTTTAAACTCTCTCGGGCAGTCAAAGCCACACCCATAATAAGTTAAGGATCAATAGCAACACAGAGATAAAGGCCAATCATAACACAGGGATAAAGGCCAATCAGGACCGTTCCCTCTTTGCAACATATTTACAAGATGATTGGTTCTGTACAGAGGTTTCTTAGAAACCAGCCAATAGTAATGCCACAGCTGAAGAGCCACATTTGAAATCAAGCTTAACATAGGAATGTATAGCCCAGATTCACACTCCAATACATAACAAGCCCCACCAGATAAAAATGTCCCCCCACAAGCCACAAAATCCTGGCTACAGACCTGAACACTCTGCTTACTATTCTATCTTTTTGCCCAAATAAAATCAGTGTAATACCTTCTTCCAATTATGTCTAGTTGGTAAACTGCTTAAGGCAGCTATTAACATTGTACCTGAATGGCTCCTTTGTTTCAAGCTGTGCACTAGCATGAGAATCTACAAGAGAAGGTGTACACCATAGGAGAAAATAGATACATGTAGATTTGCATTGTGGTGATTCGCATCTACAAATGCCTACTAATGACATACTATGGATTCGGCTCAGATGGTATCTCAGAATCTCTGGACAATGCTGACATAATTTCTTAGCTGAAATATTATTGTGGCTTTGCAAAGTGTGAAATTTAGCCAGCAGCGCAACAGAAGGATGGTACATCCTGATTTCCAGACAGAATAGTCTAGGCCTTTGGGAACACATGTGATTTTAAGTTGCATGCCAAAGAAAACAGCACAGTTCTAACAATGCTAATGACTGCTGACAACATGTTAGCCTAACTGCTTCAGATAATCATTCAGCAAAGCAAATATAGGACATTCAAGGATGGATGAGAATGTGTTGGTGAAATCCATTGGCAAATACACTGCTCTATGTCATCCTTCTTATGACTTGCATTTATAGAGAAAAAATGCATTTAAAAACCCTGCATTTTCCTCCGCCACTCAAAAATCAGACATCAAGTATGGGTAAAAATGGTTATTAAAATTTTGACAGCTGAACTGCACAGAATTAAGATCCAGGTGGTCAGCCGTGTTGGTCTGAAGCAGTAGAACAAATTTAGAAACCGGTGGGGGCACCTTGAAGACCAACAAAGGTTTATTCAGGGTATGAGCTTTTGTGTGCATGCACATTTTATCAAATATATTTATCAAATAACTTCCCTGCCATTCTAATGAATTTGATAAAGTGTGCATGCACATGAATGCTCATACCTTGAATAAACCTTTGTTGGTCTTAAAGGTGCCCCCACTGGATTCTAAATTTGTTGCACAGAATTAACTCCCTCTTATCTATTTAGTCCAGGCTTTCTAAAAGCCACCCAAAGGGTTTGTCGGCATTTTGACAGATGCCCCTGGTTTCCAAGCTTGGAGCAGTAACATGGCCACTCCACACAGACCCTGGACAATAAAATCAGCACCACCCCCAACATGGGTCAGCAACACTGGCTCAGACATCAGGGCCCTAAAAGATTCCTCTCCCCAGGCCCTGATTTGGATCAGGAGCCTCTCCCAGATAATTTGCCAGAAACTTCTCCATGGATGAGTTCTCCAGATGAACTCGCCACATTAGATGTGAGCAATTATGGTGAGCTGATCCAGGGATTCATTTGCAGATGTTCACAAAGTAGTTAGTAGCAAATGTCCCAAATGCCTTACAAACTGGTTGGTGGCTGTGCAGTAGTTTTTTGTTACTGACTGTACAATTTGATTACTCTCTAGGCATAGTTAACAGACAGACCCAGCATCCTGGTGAACTCGGTCTTTCTGGATCCAGGACGGAGAGTATGTCGAGTGGTCCACTCCACTCTGAGTGGAGTCCCCCTGGAATACCATGGACACGCAGATTTGGGGGTGTGCAGAGCCAGACTTTTTTGGCTGCAATCAGTGGCACTGGCAAGGCAGCAGGATGTGTTTTGGTCTGCAAATGTACATGTGTGATATTTTTTCATCTTTAAATGGGAGAAGTGTGTTCTAAGTTCTTTCTTGGCCGTGATACCATGATCAATATTCTGAAGCACCCAAATGTAGGAAATTGGTATTTGTAAGTGACACAGGGGATGAATGGTGGGGAGAGGGGGGGAAGAAAGATACTATTGCTAACAAGTCACATGGGGAAAATACAGTTCCCATAGTCCTTTGCAAAACCACACATGTATCGCACAGCTCACATGCACAAAGGCCAGTTGTGCATGTCTGGTGTTGGACTAGACGTGCAGCCACCTGGCTGTCAAACTCGGGTCCTCATTTGCCATGGATTTCTCATGTTCTGCTTAAACTGCCTGTACTGTACCTGTAATGCTTTGCCCCCTCACTTTGAGGATAAAGGGGGGGTGGCAGCCTGGGTGAGACTGTGTGTGAGTGTCTGAGATTGCTTTGCTGCACTAATTTAAAACTGCTTTCCAAGTGGGCCTCCTGAGCTGGGAAGAATGTATAATGACTTTGAATGCCAGTCTCTGCTAGCTGGCTTTTAATAGATAACCTAACTGTAGGTTCACAGGTGGGGGGAGGAGGGCTAAAGGAGCACACTAGGTTTAGGCGGGCTGAATGAATGGATTGATTGTACCGGTCACTGGGGGGGGCTTGATTGGATCATGTATAATTTTAGAACTGGCACCAAAGGAGTCAGTTCTGACACGGAATGGTCTTAGCTTGATACATTCTCATCTCTCAATAAACAAATCACTGCAAAGAGAGTGTTGTTGAGAGCAAGTTTGTTCAAGAGTCTGACACTCAGCAACCTCTGCTTGGTGAACACTAATTCCAATCATTGATCAATCGGGGGGGGGGCGTTCTTGACTGGTGATTGTGATGTGATATGAACCCACAGAAGTTCAAGCATCTGGATTCTCCTCAGCCCAATGTATTGGTTAGGATGCAAACCTGCGCCTTTCCCCCAGCTTTCTCCCTATTCAGACAGAGCTGGTAAATGTGGATCTGATCAGCTCGAGTTCTGAGAACATATTTTACCAGAGCGTGAAATCTGGTCTTATTTGAGAGAAAGGTATTTGTCCCCCCTCTTAATAGGCTGTGTGAATTTACCATCTCAAACAATCATCTAGTTTTTCCTTGTAGATGAGGATCAGAAAATTACCTTAGCAGCTGGCTAAGTATTTAGTGGTGGTGAATTCCCGTAAGGGGGTTGGATCTCGATCTGTTCAAGAACTTTGAGTCAAAAGTACAGTAAGACCAAGGGCTTGGGGATCTCCATTCTGACTTGAAACTGATTCTTGGAAGCTTCTACCCTGCCAATCTCGTCGGTCTTTAAGGCACAGCTGGACTTTTTTTTTTTTTGTAAAACTCTCTTAAAAAAGAGAGAATTTTATTCTTTTTATAAGAAACGGGAAGGGTAGACAGATGGAGAAAGAAAAAGATGGAGTGAAATTTTTCCTGTTAGTGAGGGTTAGTTTAGGTTAATAACCAATACCAATTTTGGCATCCATCATGGTTAGAAGATCTTCTTTTTAACTATTGCAAAGTCCAAAGTCACTCTGTTAATGCAGTTAGTAAAGTCCATTGGGGTTAGTAATTAAACAGCTCCTTCCAGATGTTACACGAACAGTCCTCAAAGTATCTTCTTTTTAAATCTCTTCCAGTTATGGATTGAGTCCATTTTAACTTTGAAGTCTTCCGTTCCATCACCACTTTCCCCTGGGCTGCTGTCTTCTTCACTTGTCCCAGTTTTGAATACGGCATCTTCCTCCCTGCTGGCGTGTCTCTTCAGAAGTTTCTGTATTTTGAAGATGAAATCCGTCTTCTTTCTTTTCTCTTTTTCCTTAAAATTCTGGCCTTCAAGCTTCCAGGGCTCCATAAACTCTTCAGATGAAATTAGATCTCCAGTTTGTCGCTTGCTATGCTCAACATCCCCTTCTACTGGCAGAATATTCTCTTTTATAAAAGCGGAATAGGCTTTGGGAGCCTCATCCACCTCTTCTTTTAATTTTATCGCTTCACTGCCAGTTAGGGGTGCCAAGACATTTGTCAAGGTAAATCCGAGATCTTCTTTCTCTTCTTCTTTAACGCCCTGGAAACCTAGAATCAGATTCGATTTCTGTTCGATCTCCATCATCTTTCTAGTTGTTTCCGATATCTGTTTCTGTCAACTGATGAGAACACTATCCATTTTAAACAGAGTTTCGTTGATTTTCTGCAATTGTTCCAGCAAGGGGCACAGCATCTCCTTTTCCTGTTGATTGACAGCAAGCTCTTGGGGGGGCTGTCTGGACCGGAAGTCCCTCCTCTCTTCTCTTCCGGTGTCTGCAGGACTTTTTCCATTATCGACATTTTGTTTTTTTGTTTACTTTTTAAAAGTTCGTGCCACATCCCCCAGGAAGCTAAGATGATCGCAGTCTTCCATGCAACCCCAACGGTACTTTCACCAACACTTTTTTTCTCTCAGCCCCCCTTCGCGCTCCCTTTGTAGATCTTGCTTCTCAAAGGGGGTGGGAACTCCTCCCTCCTCCCAACGCTTATACGCATGCAGGGGGGCTCCGATTTACGCTTCAAAATAGATCTTCAACTCACGATTCGATGCTACTTCTTCTTTTTATTTTAAACCATAGCGCTGTCTTCACTCCTGGAAATCGGTGGTGCCGCTAAGTCCCATTACGGGCACGCCGCAGCGGGGCCGATTGGGGCGGGGAGAAAGCCTCAATTTCCCGGCTGTCTGCCGGCAAAGAGGCTACTCCCCAAGCGCCCCCGGTTCGGAGCCTTTGCCTAAGGCTCACTAGGGTCTTTCGCACATGCGAAGACCCCCCCTAACTGCGCGTGGGCTAACCGCCTCTGGGAGCGTCCCGAGAAGCGGCCGCCATTCGCGACGCCGAAACCGAAACCAAGGCACAGCTGGACTTGACGTTTGTTCTCTCAGGTTGCCAACAATGGATTATGGTCAGAGAATATCTTTGGTCGGATCTCCATATTTTCCAGAATTTGCAACAGAAAATCAAAATATTTTCTTTTCCTCTGCGATGGGTACTCTTCTGGGCAAGTGCCTTGGCCTTTGGGCTCTTACGCTGTGTCTTTGGATGATCCACTCCATGAATCCAGGACCAGACAAAGGTGTAGTGGTGGTCTGTTTATATCACATTTTTCTGTTCAAAGCTTAAATAAATGAAATTAAATATTTAAAAAGAACAGTAGGATAGATAGAGTTTAGATGCCTACTGCTTCATATAATTAAATGTAAAATAAAAGGTAAATTAAACAAAAGGATAATAAATGACTAAAACAATAAGGAGTTTTGAAGGTTATGGAAATCACATATTGCTTTTAAATTACAGGAAATGCTTGGAAAATGTGTTGTTATTATTCTGTCTAATCAAAGGAAATGAGCAGTGGGTAAAATCTTTCATTACTTTATTCCAAATCTCAGTTTAAATGAATCCAGGTTTATGGCAGAGAAAATGCTGACTGCTACTGCGGTTTGTGAAAGTCTTCTGTATTTACAAGCATTGCATCTGTGTAGCATTTCTTCTTGGCATGAAGAACTCACAAGAGCCATTCCAGTGCTGATGTAATAGGTCTTTATACATTTCTTTAGAATAAAAATCGAAAGCTATGCGGTTAACCGGAAAGTGCACAGTTGCTGTTCCTTCCCTGCCTTTTTCTTCCCATCATGTTCTCCCCAGACTCTGATCTCAACCCTCCTGAACTACTTCTTCTCTTCCTGGACGCAGACAGCCAAGTAGGAGTCCAGGTACACATAGTAATTTGGGAGGGGCTCCTTCCCCTGGCAGCTATGCCAGACTGTAGATACATGAACCTCATGCTGCCTTTCATGCCCTGAGTAGTCTCTGTGTTGAAGCAGCTTCTGTGACAATTAACAAGTGCTTGACCAGATGATTCTAACTTCTGCGTAGGGCAGACAGTCTTTCTACTTCTCTCTTTCCAGCAGCTTAGACTGGTGGCAAGACAGTTCAGCCCACTATAACTCCATCCATTAGCCTCTCTGCACGGAGATCAAGAAGATTTCAGCACAGACTAAGCAGCCAGCATGCCTGGCTTCCCTCAATGTGGATCCCTCTCTTCTTCTATAAGCATTCCTGTTTCCTGGTTATGCATTACATCATCGGGCCTGGAACACAGGAAGGTGCCATCCAATGAATGCTGGAACCAAGCCCAGAAACAGCTTCTAATGGCCCTGCAGGGAGCTCAGAGAACTTTAGCATTAGCAAAATGATCCTTTGCCCAAGAACTTCCAGGAACTGCCCACTGTGTGGGAAACCACTGAACCGCTCTTTTGTTCGGCTGGTTCAGACATGACCCATTGTGTGTTGCTAATATGACTTATATTAACCCTGAGGATCCCAGCCGGGACTAAATGACACTACAGTTATCTATTTAAAAATGTGCCTGGCGCCCTTTTTTGGATTCAGTCTGAGGCTTGAGGGTATCTCTTATCTGTCACCATGAGAAACCTGGTTGTCCCCGGCCCACTCAGTTGCCCGTCATTCTTGAACAGCCTGCAAATGAAGCTGCCTTATACTGAATCAAAGACTTGGTCCGTTGAAATCAGTATTGTCTACTCAGACTAACTGCAGCTCTTCAGGGTCTCTGGTGGAGTTCCTTCTCATCACCTACTACATGAGGTGGAAACTTCTGCTCAGTCCTGAAAGTTCCCTATTAAAGACTGAGACTATAGTCCCTGGGGGAGTATAGATCCCCCTTCACTCTTGTTCTTTCTCTCTATGCCACATGTGGCTGCAGCAGTAGGGGTAGCCCAGCGATTATAAGCTTGAAACCTATAGCGATGCTCTCTAGAGCTGTGGTCAGATGACAGGCTTGGTGCGGTCTGGCCACGCCTCTATTTTATCTGGTGTTATTTGTTCCAGAGAGGTTCATCCAAACATGCCACCCTTAACCTGCCTCACCATGTGCTCACTCTGTGGTTGACCAATTATTGCTGTGTGGTAACTGTTACGTATGAAGATACATAAATAGAAGGAGTTTGATTCCAGCTCCCATTGAAACCTGGTATCCTAAACATAAGAACATAAGAGAAGCCAATGTTGAATCAGGCCAATGTCCCATCTAGTCCAACACTCTGTCACACAGCGGCCAAAATATACCAGGTGCCATCAGGAGGTCCAGCAGTGGGGCTAGGACACTAGAAGCCCCTCCCACTGCTGCCCCCTCCAGCACCAAGAATAGAGTGCATCATCTGCCCCAGACTGAGAGTTCCCATCTATACCCTGTGGCTAATAATCAGTCACACACTGATTGGACGCTCTGCGTAGTTGTCCAATCAGGAAACAAGATATGTACAGGAGGGAAACGATATAATTGGTCTTTATGTCTGTAATATGATTGGTCCTTACTGTACATATGGGCGTGGCTTTGCAAGCCCGGACTGTTTGAAAAGGAGCCTGTTGCTCCCCAGTTTTGCTGTCTTAATCTTGTCCTAACCTCTGTAAATAAAGCTGACTTCACTGTTCAAAGAGCTGCTGCCTGAGTCTCATCTTTAACAGTAACCATGGAGAGGGTGGTTGGGCAGCATCCTTTTTACAAAATTGTCTTCCACACATACGCAGAAGCGCTCATTTGATGCACCTGTCCATTTTGGCAGCCCCACAGTTCCTCTGCCAAGTACTGTGGCCCCTCTCAGCCTCCTACCCTTTGCCTCTCTTGGAATGCATGGGAAAGTGTGAACATCTTTACATGCCGATTTACATGACAGTAGCCCCATTGACTTCAGTACATTTACTCTTGTTCCAATTGTGGGATGCTCTCAAAGCAATTCTTTTTTATATATATATAAAACTCTCCTAAAGAGGAGAGAATTTTATTCTTTTTATGAGAAAAGGGTAGGGTAGACAGCTGGAGAAAGAAAAAGGATGGAGTGAAATTTTTCTGTTAATAAGGGTTAGTTTTAGTTAGTACTGTTTTTAGCATCCATCGTGGTTAGAAGATCTTCTTTTTAACAATCCAAAGTCCAGAATAATTCTGTTAATGAAGTTAGTAAAGTCCATTGGGGTTAGTTATTAAACAGCTCCTTCCAGATGTTACACGAACAATCACAGCTCCCGTTGTCTTCTTAAGTCTCTTCAACTAAAAGTTGCGTCCTCTTCATCTTGATGACTCCCGCTCCGTCACCTCTTTCCCCTGGGCTGCTGTCTTCATCGCTGCTTGCATTAATCCAAGGTTTGAGTGCTGCTTCCTCCATGCTGGCGTGTCTCTTCAGCAGTTTTGTTGCTTTGCAGATGGATTCCATCTTCTCTTGCTTCTCTTTTTCCTTATATTTCCGACCAGCAATTTTTACCGGCTCCATACTCACTACAGATGAAATTAGATCTCTGGATTGCCTGCTCGGCTCAGCAACCCCTTCTCCTGGCAGATTACTTTCCTTTATAAAAGCGGAGAAGGCTTTGGGAGCCATATCCGCCTCTTCTTTTGATTCATTCGCTTCACTGCCAGTTAGGGGTGCCAAGTCATTTGCCAAGGTAAAATTGAGATCTTCTTTCTCTTCTTCTTTCTCGCCCAAAAAGATTAGCGTCAGATTAGCCTTCCTTGTTGTTTCCGAGATTTGCTTTTGCCAACTGATGAGAGCACTTTCCACTTTAAGCAAAGTTTCGTTGATTTTCTGCATTTGCTCCAGCAGGGGCCGCAGTAACTCATTTTCCTGTTGATTGACAGCAAGCTCTGGGGGGGGGTTACCCGGACCGGAAGTCCCTCCCCTCTTCTCTTCCGGTTTTTGCAGGACCATTTTCAGCATCGACATTTTCTTTTTTGTTTACTTTTTTCAAAGTTCGTGCCGCATCCCCCAAGGAGCTAACAATGTCGTGATCGCCTGCAAAGCCCCAACGGTGCCTTCACCAACACTTTTTTTTCTCTTTAACCCCCTCTTCGCGTTCCCTTTATGAATCTCTCTTCTCAAAAGGGGCGGGGACTCCTCCCTCCTCCCTTACGCTTATACGCTTGCGGGGGGTTTAATCTCGCTTCAAACTAGATCTTCAACTCACGATTCGATGCAATTCTTCTTTTTATTTTAATTCATGCCGCTTTCTTCACTCCTGGAAGTCGGTGGCGCTGCTAAGTCCCATTACGGGCACGACGCAGCGGGGCCGATTGGGGCGGGGAGAAAGCCTCACTCTCCCGGCTGTCTGCCGGCAAAGAGGCTACTCCCCAAGCGCCCCCGGTTCGGAGCCTTTGCCTAAGGCTCACTAGGGTCCTGCATACATGCAAAAACCCCCCAAACTGCGCGTGGGCTAACCACCTCCGGGAGCGTCCCGAAAGGTGGCCGCCATTCGCAGCGCCGAAACCGAAAGAGCGCTCTCAAAGCAATTCTGAAGGCATTCCAACACCAAGAAACAGGAAAGAGGCAATGACGGACTCTGTGCAACCAGATGTCCATACCCCAGGCCGATAGGTGCACGCCATCCGCTCGGTACATGGCCTCCATCTTGTGGGAGATGTCTGGGTGGCGAATCCAGATACCGCCTGCCGACTCGACTGCCCGGCCCAACCTGCCGGACACTTTCCGTCTTGCCACTTCCACCTTCTTGGGCTGATTCGCACCCCGCCACGACCTCCGTTCCAGCCAATCCGACCAGAAGAGGACAGTGCCGGGCAGGATCTCGCGCACTGCGGCCAGGTCGGCCAGAACCTGGTGCTCGAGGGCCACCCCAGGGCACTCTGTCAAATCGTTTTCCCCAAGCTGCAGCAGCAGGGCATCGGGAGGGTGGCGCCTCGCCTGGACGCGCTTCAACCATGGCAACAGGGACCTCCACCGCATGCCCCGCTGTGCCATCCATGTAATGCGCGCTGCACCTCCCAAGCCCAAGTCCTTTCCCCAGCCCGACGAGGATGCATACAAACCTGCCCAATGGACGATGCTGTGCCCAAAAATCCATACTGTCCTGTACCCTTGTCCTGGAACTGAGGAGTCAGAGAGATGGTCACAGGCTGGACTCCAGCTGTGGCCTGATGTAAGCCCTAAAGGCTGTGGATCGCCAACGGCCAATGGCCCGTATGCGTGCCTCCGGCAGGCCGATACCAGCGGCCGTGGTGGCTGCCCCGATCCTGAAGGAGTGAGGCCCAAATTCCTTGCCTGGTAAGCCCAAGGCCCCCAGTGCCGACCTGAAAACCCCTGTGAACTGATATCTTGTCAATGGGGCCCCGTCTCTATGGATAAGCAGCGGACCAACTCCCCTCGGTCTCAGTGCTAAAAAGGCTCGGGTGATCTGCACTGGACACGGGCCGCCCGGTAGTGGCCCCAGATGGAGGCGCACCCCCTTTCCTTGCTGATCCGTCTTTGACCTCCGAATATACAAAAACATCCCCTTTGGCCCGAAGGAGACATCCCGTACCCGCAAGGGCGTGTTGGTGAAGGAAATTCTAGAGCTAGCTACCAGTTCCCCTACCCTCAAGGCCCCAAAAAAGGCCAAGACGAATGCGGTCTCGAAGAGTGCCGCCTCATACTGGGACCAACACAGCGCTGGTAGCTCCCGCAACATCCCCCCCAACAGCTCAAAGGTCACGGGCCGTCTACTATCTGGGGGCCGTGTGGCTTGCCTCCGCCAGCCCTCGACCGCTCTACGAGCTTGGAATGAGTGGCATGGGTCCTCAAATCCCTCGGCCTTGCTAAAAAATGTGATGGCAGCCATGCGACCCCTGATGGTGCTGTGAGAGAACCCGTTGTCTTGAAGGCATGCCATGTAGCGAAGTACCCAGTCCCCCTCCACCGGCAAGGTCTGCGGACCCCCGCACCCCGCGGTAAAGTCAAAAAAGGCATCGATAGCCTTGGTATACATGGCCAGAGTGGAGGGGGCAAGGGACCCGTAGATGCCCCGCCTTATTGTACCTTCCCAAGTTCCCACAGCTCCTCCGGAAAGGGGTCTGAAACGCGGTTGGCTCCTGGCGCCAGGATCCGGAAGCGTTACTCCTGTTGGCGAGACAAAGCGTCCGCTATGCTATTATCCACGCCTGGCACGTGCCGTGCAGAAAAAGTAATGTTATCGGCCAGGCAGGCCAAAACCAGGCGGCGAACCAACCGCATCACCCGGTCAGACTTCGAAGTTTGCTTGTTCACCACCCGCACCACCGCCTGGTTGTCGCACCAGAAGCGCACCCGTTTGTCCCTAAAGCAATCTTTCCAAATGATCACTGCCACCAGTATTGGGAAAAGCTCCAAGAAGGTGAGGTCTTTAAGCACTGCGGTGCCTTCCCAATCCTTGGGCCAGGGCTGTGCGCACCACTTCCCGTTGTAGTAAACACCGAACCCCGCGCTGCCGGCTGCATCAGAATGGATCTGGATGGTATCCTGCAAGTCCATCGGGTGCTGCCAAATGGTAACCCCATTGTATCCCGCCAAGAACCGGAGCCACACTCCTAAATCCTCCTTCATGCCCTTGGTCACCCGCACCCGGTGATGAGGTGCCCTGACCCCGGCCGTCGCTCTGGCCAGCCTCGCGCAGAAAGCCCTGCCGGGCGAAACAACCCGGCAAGCAAAGTTCAAGTGTCCCACCAGTGACTGCAGTTCCTTCAATGTGCACTTCGGCCGAACCCTAACCAAAGAAAGGAGAGCCCGGAGGGCCAAGAGTTTGTCCTCCGGCAACCTGGATGCCCCAGCTACAGAGTCTAATTGGATACCCAGGTACGTTAGACTAGTCGCCGGCCCTTCGGTCTTGTCCACCGCCAATGGGACACCAAGCTCTTCGGCAAGCTCCTGAAATGCCCGTAGGGACCCAGCACAAGTCTCGTCGTCCCCCGGGCCGACGAAAAAGAAGTCATCCAAGTAATGAGTAATCCCCGCGGACCCAGTCCTCGACTTCGCTGCCCACTCGAGAAAGGTACTGAATGTCTCAAATGCTGCGCAGGCCACTGCACAACCCATGGGCATGGCCTTGTCAACATACCATGCCCCTTGGAACTTAAAACCCAGCAATGAAAAGGAGTCGGGGCTTACCGGGAGCAGCCGGAATGCTGACTGAATATCACACTTGGCCATGAGTGCCCCCCGCCCACAAGCCCTGACCAGCCCAACCGCGTGATCAAAGGACGCGTATTTGACTGAGCAGAGCTCGGGGGGGATACTGTCATTCACCGAGGATCCCTTCGGGTACGAGAGATGCTGGATCAGGCGATACTCGCCTGGCGTTTTCTTTGGCACCACCCCCAAGGGGGAGACTCGCAGGTTGTCAATAGGGGGCGCGCTGAATGGGCCCGCGATGCGCCCTGCCGCCAATTCCTTTTGCAGTTTCGCGGCAACCACCTCAGGCATCTCCCTGGCTGATTTCAGGTTGTTGGAATCGGTTGCGATGCGTGGGCCGCAGGCAGGAATGGGAAACCCCCTCGTAAAACCATCCAAGATATATTTCCCGGCATGGCGCGAGGGGTATCGCGCCAAGAGTGGTCTCAGAGCGTCCACTCTAACAGGGGTGGCCGCCAAGGACCACCAGTCCTGCGGGGCACTAGCGTCTGGAAGCGGAGGTGGTGCCGGACGACCCCCCTCCCCCTTTTGTGTTGGCACCACCGGAGAAGGGTTTTCCACTCCGAAAGGGCTGCTGGGCACTGGTGGATCGTGGGCAATACACCCGCCCATGCCCCCCCCGCAAGCCTCGCAACTATGGTGGAACTTGCACCGAGCCCGGCGACACCGGCCCTGATTGTATTCCCAGCAGACCCCGCGCGACCGGTCCTTGCGCCCGGCCCAGCGCTCCTTTTTCCCTTCCTCCTTCCCTTTGATGCACGGGCCAACCAACCTGAGCCAAACCTTATCCTGTAGCAGGTCCCACCGAGCCCTGTCATTGCGTGAGGCCAATTTACGGCAGGTCTCGTCATAATCAATAGCAGGTCCCTCGCCTGCCAAAACCCTGGCCTCGACCACATTGCTCATGTGGTTGAGCAGGTGCCAGCCCCTATCAGGGTATGCGGCAGCAACTACCCCCGCATACACCAAATAACCAGAAACCCAGTTGAGGAAGGTGCGGTCAGCTTCCGCGGTCTTCTCCTTCTTCTCTTTCTTGTCCGATTCTAGCGTGCGGGCCTCGGCCCCCCTTTTTTGGAGCAGGGTAAAGACATTAACGTAATACCCATCCAGAATGCTATCCCGCAGTTCCTCGGATAAATGAAGCCCTGGCGGCTCCTCCCCGTTCGAGTATGTGGAGAGGATGGCCGAAGGATCAGTGACATCGACGTCACCCCAGACCACCCCAGGATCCTGTCCTGCCTGCGTCGCCAACGCCCTGCGGTGTATAGCCCATGCAGGCAGCCCCGGCTCGTGGGCTGCTGCTGCCCAGTAATCGCTTGGAGGCTGCCCACTCCGCCCCGCAGTGGAACCCTCACCTGAGGAGGCCTCGCCCTCTGCTTCATCGTGGGAACGCGCGGAGGAGCCTGAGCTACCCCGCTCCCGTCCCCTGTCCGTGGATTGTGCAGCAGGCCGGGAACCCCGACGACTAGCCGCGCCGGTAGAAGCCCCCCCGCGCTGCTGGGCTGAGCCCCCGTCGGACGTGGCCTTCCGGGCTCGTTTGGCCACCGAATCCTGGCCCATCTTGGCCACCTTCTCAGAAAGTTGATTGAAAGCCTGTTGGAGGCCCCGCATGGTATTGGCCAGCTCTGAAACGCCGTCCGACCCCTCTGTGCCGCGCGGCACTGCCTTCCTCTTCGCCGCCACTCCCACTGGTGTGTTGTCTGCCGCAGGCCGCACTTGCCCTTTGGGCGATGACCGGGGTGTTCCCCCAGCAACTGCACCCTTGCGCCGGGTGCTGCGCGTCGGGGGCTTCATACCTGCTCAGGACAGCAAAACACGACAAGTTAAGCCCCCCGTCCCCTGAAACCTGCCGCCGATCGAGCAAGGGTTTACGTGCTAGTGGCAGGAGGGTGCCGACGGGGAGGTGACCGCGTTGACACTGACTGAGAGATCCTGTCCTACCTAACTAATAACTGCCTAACTGCCTTACCCTTGACCTTACCTACCTAACTACGTGCGAAATGGTGACAGGAAGGAGGCCATCAAAAGTACTCTGCTCTCATAGCGTTGACGCCCCCCCCAGCTTGCTGCTGTCCCGGGGGGGGGGGCTGGCGGCCTGGCTCCCTACGTGTGGAAGACTGATTTCTTTCTTTTTTTTTTTTTTTTTTTGAGCTGCGCGCTCCCGGAGCCCTTCCCCTGGCCAGCTCCAGAAAACCGCTGGCCTGGCAGGAAGGTCGGGAGGCCGTTTCCCCAGGGGAGGCTGGCGCGTTGCACCTTGGGCCAGCTAGGCCCCCGCCCTGCCAGGGTCCGTTGGGGAGCCTCGCTGAGGGCCCGCTGGAGGAGGAGCCTTGTTGCGGTAGGCCCCCCACCCATGCTCTCTGGGATCCTTCGCCCCGGGCTGGCCCCAAGGGGGCGCACAAGGCGGTGGGCAGGCCGGGGTGGCGGTAGGCCGCGTTCCCCACCCCCGAGAATGGAGCAGGTTTCCTTTTCTTAATTTGTCTAGTGACTCAAATTTGGTGTAAAGACTAAAAGCAAATGCTCTAATCTGGGAGAACCGGGCATGACTCCCCACCCGTGCCCACGCAGCCGCTGGTGTGCCCTAGGGTCATTCGCAAGTTCTCCCAGAACTGCTCCCCCAAAAGCAGTCCCCGAAAGAGCTCTCTCAGCCCCACCCACCCCACAGGGTGTATACCGTGGGGAGGAGAAGGGCCAATCTCCTCTTCATAAATTTGCGTGTGCTGGCAAGGCGGGCGGCGGCGGGGGGGGGGTGGGCCGCATCTCCCCCCCCCAGGCAGGCCCGCCGCAGGCCAGCTTGGCCCTGCCAGCCACGCTCCCCCCAGGACCCCTGCTCCGGGCCGGGGATGGGAAGCCTCCCTCGTCCCCCGGCTAGCCCCGGGAGCGTGCTGGCGCGGCGGGCCGGCCAGGGAGGCGGTGGGCTGCGTCGCCCCCCGCCCCCCAACCACCAAGGCCAGGGCCTGCCTGGGAGCCCCCCCGTGCGGGCCGCGGGGACGAGGGGCCTCAGCGCGGCCGCCAGAGACCCCCCCCACGCGCTCCTGCGGCCTTCGCCCCTGGCCGGCCCCCCAGGAGCGCGGCGGCGTGGCGGGCGGCCGGGGGGGCGGTAGGCCGCACCTCCCCCCCTGCCCTCCGAGCACCGGGGCAGACCCGCCGCGGGCCGGCTGGGCCCCGCCGGGACGGGCAGCCTCACCGCGGGCCCGCCGGAGCTCCCAGATGCGCCCCCGGAGCCGGCTGGCCCCGAGGAGCGCGCTAGCGCGGCTGGGGTCGGTAAGGTAGTGGGCCGCGGCGCCCCCCCCACCCCCCGAGGCGCCGTCGCGGACGCGCTGTAGGCCGGCTGGGCCCCGCCTGGCCCGCTATGGGTCCGCGAGGGCCCCCCGCCGCGCCCCCGGCGCCCTCGCCAGGCCGGCCCGGAGGAGCGCGCCGTTTTTTGGGCTCCGAGGCCGCAGGCCGCGCCCCCCCTCCGCCGCCGGCCCGGCAGCCGGGACAGGCCCGAAGGAGCCCCGCTGTGAGCCGGGGAGGCGAGCGAGCGGGAGGAGGCAGGCCTGTCTCCCCCCCCTCCCCCGGCCGCCAGGGCAGGCCGGAGGCCCAGCGAGGGGGCGCCAAGGAGCGGCTGGAGGCCCCCTGGACCCAGCTGCTGATGGCCGGGCCCAGCCGCGGCAGCCGCGCCCGGCCGCCGGGACCGCCCTGCGGCCGCGAGGCAGGGTGCGGGGGGAAGTGGCGAGGGAGAGGGAAGGCCATCCATCGTCCCCCCCTTCCCTCCCCCCCCCCGCCGCCGGCATTCCCCCCAGAAGGGGCCCGGGCCTACCTGAGGGAAAGGAGAAACGGCTTCCTCCTGCAACCGGGCTTGCCTCGTGGTCGAGTGGGGAGGGGGAGCGGCTTCCCTGCTCCTTTTAACGCCTCCCCCTCCCCGACCTGCCCTGCTGACCCCATTGGCTAGGGAAAGGGGGGGGAGGAGCGCGTCCTTCCCCCCCGCGCCCCCCCTTCCCCCTTCCGGCCGGCCTCTTCGTCCCCGCCCGTCCCCGCAAATGGCGGGCCCGGGCTACCCGGGCCCTTTCTGCTTCCGAGATTTGCTTTTGCCAACTGATGAGAGCACTTTCCACTTTAAGCAAAGTTTCGTTGATTTTCTGCATTTGCTCCAGCAGGGGCCGCAGTAACTCATTTTCCTGTTGATTGACAGCAAGCTCTGGGGGGGGGTTACCCGGACCTGAAGTCCCTCCCCTCTTCTCTTCCAGTTTTTGCAGGACCATTTTCAGCATCGACATTTTCTTTTTTGTTTACTTTTTTCAAAGTTCGTGCCGCATCCCCCAAGGAGCTAACAATGTCGTGATCGCCTGCAAAGCCCCAACGGTGCCTTCACCAACACTTTTTTTTCTCTTTAACCCCCTCTTCGCGTTCCCTTTATGAATCTCTCTTCTCAAAAGGGGTGGGGACTCCTCCCTCCTCCCTTACGCTTATACGCTTGCGGGGGGTTTAATCTCGCTTCAAACTAGATCTTCAACTCACGATTCGATGCAATTCTTCTTTTTATTTTAATTCATGCCGCTTTCTTCACTCCTGGAAGTCGGTGGCGCTGCTAAGTCCCATTACGGGCACGACGCAGCGGGGCCGATTGGGGCGGGGAGAAAGCCTCAATTTCCCGGCTGTCTGCCGGCAAAGAGGCTACTCCCCAAGCGCCCCCGGTTCGGAGCCTTTGCCTAAGGCTCACTAGGGTCCTGCATACATGCAAAAACCCCCCAAACTGCGCGTGGGCTAACCACCTCCGGGAGCGTCCCGAAAGGTGGCCGCCATTCGCAGCGCCGAAACCGAAAGAGCGCTCTCAAAGCAATTCTGAAGGCTTTCCAACACCAAGAAACAGGAAAGAGGGGCTTGGGGGCAGATTTGTCACTCAAAAACAACTCCCCTGAGGGCTTCTCATCCTGACAGAACGTTTGGGTGCAGGAACAGGCAAGTTGTGATTCACAAGCCTGGGGTGAAGATCCACTTAAGCATGCACCGCTAACTGAATAAAATGGAAGTGTGAAGTCAGACTTCATAAACGGCTTCAGAGCGAAATGGATTAATGAGACATCTGGAAATGTGGGGTGAAACCGCTGATGTCCATAAAGACCAATGCTCCCTCTAAGCTGTGGAGTTTTGTGAGCAAAAATTCTACTTTGTGAGCTACCAGCATTAAAGTTGTGAGAAGCGATCTGGCTACTGCATAAATTAGTTTGCTCTGGAGCCACCCTTCCTGGGCTAAGACAAAAATCTGTGAGCTGGAGGTTAAAAAAACTGTGAGCTAGCTCACACTAACTCAGCTTGGTAAAGACTGGATGTTCCCTGGTGTCAATTAACTCCGACTTGGAGATGGGTGAGAACGGGATGCTGACGTCTGGGGAACGGGAGACAGATGTTGCTGTTTGAACCCGCATTTTAAATCCACAGGGCAACACCAATGACATCGGATCAAACAACTCATCTGTAGGACTTTTAGAAAGTCTGGAGTTTAAGCATTTATGTCCTTTGGCCTTGACCAGCTTGCTTTTCAACTGGATACCTTATTTCCTTTTATGCTTGAGTGATCCTGCTTTCAAACAATAAATCTCTCTTTTATTTCATTTCTGTGCCTATGAATTTAAACCCTCTATTTCCATCTACACTTAAGGCTCTCTGCTGTGTTCTCAGTTATTGACAAATAGTAGGATTTTTTTATACAAGAACCGAGACACTTCTAAATGCCCAAGAGAAAGCTAGAAAGGCTTTGTGTTTAAAATAGGAGTTAGTTTTGAAAGGGGTGGCATTGCTTACTACTATTCTGGGAATTTATTTGTTGATTGAGAGTACAAGATGAGAAGGTGCATTGAAATATGGCTTGTCCTGGAAACAATCAGCCTCCTGACCATTTCTGGGATGAAATTCTATGGAGACAGAGATGAGCGCTCTGTGCTCACAGCATGTTACCGTGACAGCTCTAATTTCTCGATGGCATGCATTCTGAATAGGCCTGCCTAGGATGGTATTATTTGTTCCCAGACTGTGCTGAGCAGAAAAGATGTCACAAACAGCAACTTATTTATTACTTATTACCCAGCCACAACCTTAGGACACAAACAGCTGCTGCTCTGGTGTAAAGCTGCTCAGAACAGCTCATGGGATGACTTCCAGAAGAAGAAGCAGTTTTCATACCCCACTATTCTCTACCTTAAGAACTCTCAAAGTGATTCACAGTTGCTTTCCCTTCCTCTCCCTCCAACAGGCACCTTGTGAGGTAGGTGGGGCTGAAAGAGATCTGAGAGAACTGTGACTGGCCCAAGGTCACCCGCCAGGCTTCATATGGAGGAGGTGTGGGGACTCAAACCTGGTTCTCCACTAAACCAGGTTGGCTCACCACCTGATCTCCAGAGATCTATCACTACTGCCCATGCAAGTTCCATTTAAGAAGAAGAAGACTTGGTTTTGATACCCCGCCCTTGCCTCTCCCCACAACAGGCACCTTGTGAGGTAGTTGGGGCCAAGAGAGTACTGAGGAAACTGTGACTGTCCGAAGGAACCTGGCAGGCTTCATGTAGAGGAGGAGCGGGGAATCACCACCACCACCCAGTTCTCCAGATTACGATCCGTTGCTCGTAAACACTACACAACACTGGCTTTTTCTCTAGCAACAGGAATGGCTTATTTTAATACTGATAATTTTTATGTCTGTTGTCTTAATGATCTTACTGGGGGGGGGTTAGTTCTTGAGAGCCCCTTGGACTGCAAGGAGATCAAATCAGTCAATCTTAAAAGAAATCAACCCTGACTGTTCCCTGGAAGGCCAGATCCTGAAGCTGAAGCTCAAATACTTTGGCCACCAAATGAGAAGGGAGCACTCACTGGAGAAGACCCTGATGCTGGGAAAGACTGAAGGTAACAGGAGAAGGGGACGGCAAAGGACTCAGTGGTTAGACAATGTTATCGAAGCAACGAACATGAAATTGAGCAAACTCTGGAACACGGTGGAAGACAGGAGGGTCTCGCATGATGTGGTCCATGGGGTCATGAAGAGTCGGACTTGACTGTGCGACTGAACAAGAGCAAGCCACCCATAGCAGGTTTTTGGAAAGGCAGCATATAAATTTTCAAAACAAATAATCCATCCAGTCAGGAGCTCACACTGGGTCAAAGCATGGGCATTTGATCAAGAAAAGCTTCTCAGGTGATCATATCTGTTGAAATCTTAGTATGTCTACTCACTCCCCCATGTCCCCCTCAGCTCTCATTCAGGAATAAGATGTAGCTCTTTAGATCTTAGCAGGATCAAGAACTTAACTGTAGATCTTCGCAGAATCAAGGGTTTACCTCCAGCTACAGGAAAGTATGGGGCTCTCAGTTCCCTGTATAATCCTGCAATTTTCTCAAACTTTGCTGCTTCAATACTTCAGTTTTTCTTGGGCCACTGGTCTGAATAGCAGGTTATTGCTAAGTTCCAGTTATTCGGGCCCTGCCTGCCAGTTGTGAAGGTCCCTGGTCTTCACCTCCTGCCTTGATAAGAACATAAAAGAAGCCATGTTGAATCAGGCCATGCTGGATCATCCAGTCCAATACTCTGTGTCAGACAGTGGCCAAAAATCAGGTACCATCAGGAGGCCCACCAGCGGGGCCAGAACTCCAGAAGCCCCCCAAGCACCAACAATACAGAGCAACACTGTCCCAGACATAAGAGTGTGATCACACGAGCAGATTGTCTTGACATAGCCACCCTTCCCCTCAGGATTAAATGGGCACAGTCACACAACCACATCTGTCAGGCATTCCCCAGACATCTAGTGTCCTGGCCCCACTGGTGGACCTCCTGATGGCACTTGGCATTTTTAGCCACTGTGTGACAAAGTGCTGGACTGGATGGGCCATTGGCCTGATCCAACATTGGCATCTCTTATGTTCTTACGTCATCTACAAAGTTAGCCACTTCACTGCCTACTCCCAAGTCCAAATCATTAATGAACAAGTTAAAAAGCACCAGACCTAGTACTCTCCGGTACCCCACTGCTTACCACCTTCCAGCATGAAAACTGCCCTTTATACTCTCTCTGTTTCCTGTTAATGAATCCTTGGCTCATTCTGCATCTAGCATTCACTCCATTGTTTTACCAAACCCTCATTGGAACAGAAATTCCCCTTTATATTGCACACCATTTCACTTTCTTTGATTGTCAGATTTTATGGTAGCCTCCACACTGCATACCGGTTTCACTTCCTTTGATCTCTCAGTTTTATGGTATTGTCTGCATAGATTTATGGCCATTTTATGGTTGTTCAGGGGTGACTCTGCAGTCAGTACAGCATGGGGTATTTGAATGTGGTTTTGAGCCGCATCTTCTTTGGTTTGGTAAAACAACTGAGTGAATGCTAGATGCAGAATTGGCCACTGTTTAATCCACAAGCAGACTTGTCCTCTTATCCCATGACTGCTGAGTTTACTCAGGAGCCTTTGAAGAGGAACTTTATCAAAAGCTTTCTGGAAGTCTAGGTAAACAATGTCTACTAGGTCACCCTTGTCCACATGCTTGTTCACCCCCTCAAAGAAAGCACTCTAAGGTCCTTTCTGCACTTAGATCTCCTCCCTGGTTTTACCAGAGTTCAACTCGTGACACAATACCTTGCATTTATCCCTGGTTATAACAGCATCCGTTTATCTCGGGACAAGTGTGGGGCGAAACTGAGGTGACCTCAATGTAATGTGGAAACAAAAAATATCCCGAGATAATTACAGGGGTGAGCTCATGTGTAGTGTAGAATGTAAGTTCGGGGACAGGGTTGAACCAGGATTTAAGGTCTAGTGCAGAAAGGACCTAAAAGGATAAGGAGACAAGATCTTCCCATACAGAATCCATGCTGATTCTTTCTCAATATTTTTTGTTCATCAGTGTGCCTACTAATTCTATCCTTAACAACAGATTCCACCAACTTACCCGGTATCAATGATAAACTGACTGGCCTGTAATTTCTGGAACTCCTCTGAAACCTTTTTTAAAGATGGGGGTTACATTAGCTACCTTTCAGACCCTTGGGAATAGAGGCAGATTTTAGTGTTCGATTGAATATTTTTGCCAGGAGATCCACAAGTTCCTATTTGAGGTCTTTCAGAATTCTAAGATGTATGCCATCCGGACCTCGTGATTTGTTGGTTTTTAATTTGTCCATGAATCATAGGACCTCCTCTCTCAGCCCCAGCTCATGTCTTTTGACACCTCTCCTGAAATTGGAGGTTCTGGAGTGGAAAAGCACCTCCCATCTTCCACAGTGAAGCAGAGGCAAAAAAATGCATTCAGCTTCTCAGCCATTTCCCCATCATCCTTCAGTAATCCTTTTACCCCTTGGTCATCCAAGGGCCCCACTACCTCCCTGGCTGGTTTCCTAATGTATTTGAAGAAAGTTTTATTGTTGGCCTTTATGTTTTTTGCTATATGCTCCTCATATTCCCTTTTTGCCTGCCTGATCACAGACTTGCATTTTATTTGCCAAAGCCTGTTCTCCCTTTTATTTACCTCATTCGGACTAGCCTTCCACCACTTAAAGGAATCCTTCTTACCTTTTACTGCTTCCATTACTTTTTTATACTATCTGTACCTTTCCTAACCTGCACTTTACATTTTATTTGAGCTTCCAGGATTGTAGTTTTAAATAGTCTCCAAGCTTCCCCAAAGGATTTGACCCTCCTTTCAGTTTCCTTTTCACAAGCCCCCTCATTCGAATGAAGTTACCCCTTCTAAAGTTAAATGTGATTGTGCTGGTCTTTTGGAGCAACTCCCTTACATGCTAAACTTAATAGCATTATGGTCACTGTTCCCAACTGGTGCTATCATGTTTATGGCTGTGGTCACACGGCAAGGAAATCACGATTTGTTCCCAGTATAATTTAATCGGGAATATTTTTCTTCAGGTTGGGATGATCACATATCCCTCCCCGAACTGGAAGCATTGCGCTAGGAGGCTCTAGGCTCTAGATGCAGCCGGCCCCTCTCTCTCCACCACCTGCCCGCCTGCCAGCCTGCCTGGCACTTCCTTCCCCCTGCCCGCCTTCAGCAACTTTTCCCACCGTCTCCAGCTGCCCAACCAACCCCAGCTCCATGCTGCTGGCAAGCCGGATCCTCCTTCCCTCCCCTCCTAATCCCGCAGCTTCAGGTCTGCCGCCCACTCGCCTGCAAACCCGCCCGGCACTTCCTTCCCCGACCACCTCCCCCCCCCCCCAGCAACTTTGCCTCCTGCTGCCTGCCGCAGCTTCACCCCTGGGGTGGGCAGGGGCTTTCTCCATGCTTGATGAGCACATGAACGCTTATAATGAATTTTTTAAGCACAGGATTGCTCAGGCGCTCAACCGGAAGCTGTTTAAAAAAACCAAAAACCTCACTGCGCAAAGAATGGTCAGACGGCCCCAATCACAATTGTTGCAAGGGTTGGCTGTTCAGATGGGCGAAATTGCACATTCAAAGTCCAAATACCAGGAAAATACTCGATTTTCCAGGGGCAGGAAAATGCGCTAGAGAACTGGGAATATTGAGGGAATGAGCCCACTTTGGCACGGGAGGCAGATTGGCCCATCTGATCAATATCTTTAAATGTGGGAGAGAACAGCTGCGAACCCCAATCAAAAGGACCATGTAACTGCACCCTACATCTCTCACCAGGTCTTGAGCATTACTTAGGAGTCAAATCCAGGATCGCCTCCCCCCAGTAGGTTCTGTGACCAACTGCTCCATGGCACAATCATTCAGATTATCTAGAAGCCTGATCTCTTTCTTTTGACATGAACACATATTGACTCAATCAATGTGTGGGTAGTTCATATCACCTATTTATGACACCGTTACTTCATCTAGCTGCTTTCCTTAATTCTTTTGCTGCTTTTCAATCATCACCAACTACTGAGAGCTCCCTCCCTGCTGTTTACCTGTTTACCAACTGTAGAAGAGGTCCCTTCTGAGGGAACACTCTCCCTTTCTCCAGCACAGTGCCCTGTTTCCCCTTGACCCTCATGCTCCCTGATGGGGCTGCCATTCCCAGAGTGGGACACAAGTCCCCAAGAGTATTTCTCTGTGCCTAACTGACTGTCTCTGCTTCTCCAAGTCATCTTCCTCGGCCTCGAGGGTGAGAACTCTTTGCCTGAAAACCAGGAACTCCTTGCACTGAACACCTACCCATGTGATTCAGGCCCCGCCTGCCTGTTGTAAGGATCCCTAGCCTCCAGCTCCTGCCTGGATCACTGTATCCTGCCCTGATTGTTCTTCCCTGCCTGTATGCTTGTGACCCTTGAGCACGACTGCCCATTTTGTGAGGTATAGAATGTGAACGGTGCACAAAATTCCCCCTGCTTCACTTTGTTCCCACAACCATCCTGTGAGGTACACTATGGTAAGACATAGTGAATAGGTTTGCCAGGTCCCCTCATCAATCCGGCGGGGGGATTTGGGGGATGTTCTGGGAGTGGGTGGGGACACACCCAAGCCCCTCCCCCAAGCCACAGCCACCCCTCTCCCTCCCTGCTAAAAGATTTAAAGGGCTACAGCTTATTGGAGGGGAGCACATGGCCCACCGACCAGCTGGAAGGCCCTTTAAATCTTTCAGCAGTGTTGTCCGCTGACCGCCACCAGGCGCCAGCGACTTACAGCAGACCTTGACTCTCAGTGAACAATAAGGACTAGGATCCTGAAACCTCACGTGGGCACCAATAGGAATCTTGGCAGGAAGTTTAAACCCTCCAATGGCACCTGTGGGTGGTCCACGGGGATTGTATACAGTTGGCTGCCTAGCTGATATTCTTTGTTCTGTTGTGTGTGCTAGTAAACTATGAGCTAACAATCACGCTGTGTCCTGGTTCTTCATGCGTCAAACCCACTACACAACAAGCAGGGAGGGAGACGGGCTATCACCGGCCATGGTTCTGCCAGCAAAAAGACCCTTTAAAGGGTCTCATTTCCCACTGGCGATTCATCACTTGGGATTCAGGCCTATGTGCTACCACCCTGCTTGCAGGGTCTTTTTGCCAGCAGAGTGTGTGGCCGGTGACAGTCCCTCTCCCTCCCTGCTAAAAGATTTGAAGGGCCTTCCGCCTGGTCGGCAGGCCATGTGCTCCCCACAGATCAGCTGAAGCCCTTTAAATCTTTTAGCAGGGAGGGAGAGGGGTGGCCACGGCTTGAGGGCAGGGCTTGGGGGCAGGGCTTCCCCACCAGTCCTCTGGCTGGGGGCAGATTGGAGCCCCCAGGAGTGTGGGAAAACCTGCCCAGACCTGGGGGCTCGCAAACCTAATAGTGAATGGCCTATAGTCATCTCCCTACTGCAATAGTCTGAGAAGCAACTTACTCTCTCTGTCTCAGTCCAACTCTTACTGAACCTTCCAAACCTCTGCACGGTATGGAAGATTTCTTTGCATGCCTCTGATCTGAATCTCAGCCTTATTTCAGTGTAATGTCAAAATGAAAATCAGGATGTGACTCACGCATCTTGCCACACACGTAGCTTACTAGGCCGGTTTAACTAGCTAGCTTACCTGTTCTCTTTATGCTTATCAACTTGGCAATTCTAGGACAAATCCCCTCTTTGTCTTTTGTAGAATCAGTCTGCTAATTCTCCAAATCTTTCCCACAGATTAATTATTTTCCAATGGGCAGGAGGCTTAGATGTCTTCCAGCCAGCCTTAATGTTCCAGTTTCATTTCCCTTTGTTACTCCCCTCCCCCTTGCTTCTACACAGGTTCATTTGCAATTGTGTGCTGTTCTGGTTTCTCTTCATTTCCCCCCACTCTTTCTGAAACTTGTTATCCCCTTTATCATTTTTTTTCCTGAAATGATTTGATTTTGGCTTTTCACCAGTCTAAAATGTCTGTGCTGTTTCACAGTGTCCTGCCCGCCTTTCCATTTTGTCTTGGGCAGGGAGGGTGATTTCTTTTTTTATTGGACACTCATGTCACAGCGGGCCAGTGGTAGACTGTGCAAACCATCATGGCCAATCAAAAGACCCGAAACAAGCAGCCAATCATTGCCTTGCTGTCTCATGGAACACAATGGAACTCTCTGCCAACTTCCATCAGAGCTCTGTGGGACTTCATGCAATTCCGCAGGGCCTGTAAAGCAGAGATGTTCTGCCGGGCTTTTGGTTGCAGACATCAATGGTTTTCCATCATAGTTGTCACCCTCCTCTTCTTCTTTTTCCATCTTGCCAACTTCGGCCTCCTCTTAACCTGCCCATGAGATGGAAGAACAGTCCAGAGCTGGCAGCCTGGCAAGCCCTGGTTGGGTAAGCAAGCTGAGTCTGTGGCCTCAGCCTCTGCTGGCCAAAAGAGGTGCCTTTGTGGTATAATGGCTCCCCCTTCCCAACACTCACAGTTTCTGTGAACAAAATCAGTCCACACAGTAATAAAGAACAGAGCATAAAACAGCAAAATCCATTACTGATGAATGGAACAAGACCAGCACAAGGGTGCTTTGACGAACCTCAGCAACAACATTCAAAAGCAACATTCCCTTAGCTTTGCAATTGGCCGCGATCAAAGCTATGCTACTTAACTACTGCTTGTAATTCAAAAAAAGGGGGGGAGGGCAACACAGCCAATCAAAACAACCTGTCCAGCATGGGAAAGCAGCTAACCAATCAAAATGACAAACAGCTAGGCAAGGTTCGATTTACTGGTGGGTTTCGGGGGCAGTATCTGCATCAGCCAGTGGGGACCAATGGGGGTATTAGATTGCCTCATCACCTCAGTGCAGCAGCACAAGTGCGGGAAGGAGACAAAAACTGCACAATCTGTAAATGAAAGCACCACATACACACATACACACAAAGTGGAATGATCACCCTGTTGGTGGAATAATTGGAGGCACACTGGAGGGGGGGGGAACAGGGCTGCAGTCTGGAAGACACCTTAGCTTTGTTTCCTGGAAAGACAGCTTTCTCATTAATCTCCCAAATGTTGCCTAAGCTATTGTGTTTGGTGAACCCTGTAAACATTTCCTTTTACATTCCCAGCAAGCATACACCTGGATACAGGGCCATGCAGAACTGCCTTTACTTGTATGACTAATGCCCTGAGTACTATAGTGTTTCACAGTTCCTTTTAATGTGGCTTAGTCAATATGGTGCACAGCTGAAATATATAGTATTTACTTTATTTATGCTGCACAATCCTCCGCAATGTGGGCCCACAGACGCTTACATCATTCTCCTCTCCACCATTTTATCCTCACAACCACCCTGTGAGGTATTTATTATTTATTTCATTACATTTTCTTCTTATTGTTGTTGCTGTTGTTCAGTCGCACAGTCGAGTCCGACTCTTCACGACCCCATGGACCACATCATGCCAGGCCCTCCTGTCTTCCGTCGTGCTCTGGAGTTTGCTTAATTTCATGTTCATTGCCTCGATGACACTGTCTAACCATCTCATCCTTTGCCGTCCCCTTCTTCTTTGACCTTCAATCTTTCCCAGCATGATCAGGGTCTTCTCCAGGGGGTGCTCCCTTCTCATTGAGTGGCCAAAGTATTTGAGCTTCAGCTTCAGGATCTGGCCTTCCAGGGAACAGTCTGGGTTGATTCTTTTAGAACTGACTGATTTGATCTCCTTGCAGTCCAAGGGACTCTCAAGAGTCTTCTCCAGCACCATAGTTCAAAAGAATCTATTCTTCGGCGCTCGGCCTTCCTTATAGTCCAACTCTCACAGCCATACATTACTACTGGAAATACCATTGCTTTGACCTTACGGACATTTGTTGGCAGGGTGATGTCTCTACTTTTTGTTATGCTGTCTAGGTTTGCCATCGCTTTCCTCCCAAGGAGCAGGCATCTTTTAATTTCATGGCTGCAGTCACCATCTGCAGTGATCTTGGATCCCAGGAACATGAAGTCTGTCACTGCTTCCATGACTTCTCCTTCTATTTGCCAAGGAGTGATGCGGCTGGATGCCATGATCTTAGTTTTTTTTGATGTTGAGCTTCTAGCCAACCTTTTCACTCTCCTCTTTTACCCTGAACAAGAGGCTCTATAGGTCCTCTTCACTTTCTGCCATCAGAGTGGTATTGTCTGCATATCTGAGGTTGAAACTATCTCTGAAATATTATACACAGAAATATGGGTGTTACAAAGTCTAAAATCCAGTCATTATAGGGTTAATGTGTGTTTACCTTGTGTGCTATTGTTTAGACTGACCTGGAAGGGAACCTGGCACAAAGCCAATGGGAAGAGAGCCCAAAACTGAAGCCTATTTACTAACAATCATTGGTTAATGCATTCAGGCGATTTCCTTCTAGGGGTCAAGAAGAAGAAGAATCTTCATTGTTGTAGACCATGTGGTCAAAGTGTAAAGATGTAGTCTTAGGCTACAATCACGCACACTAAATAATCCACTTCCAATCCACTTTCAATGCAGTTTCCAACTGGATTTTACTGTGTGAACTGGCAAAATCCAATTCAAAAGTGCATTGAAAGTGGATTATTTAGTGTGTGTGATTGCAGCCATTGGCATCTTTGTTGTTTTGTAGATTTCCGTGAAATAAAGATTTTTACATAGAAGAAAATGCCTCCTATCCAGTGAAGCAAAGATCCATTGCTATTTCTGAATATTTAACTAGTTTGCCAATTTTTCCAACAAAAACAAGTGACCAATTTATGTTTTGCAGTTCCCTCCCAGTCCTGGATTGTGAGTGTTTTGTGGGCATGGGGAGGGAATAATTCAAAAGGAACAGGAGATTCAGGTAGGGCACAGTGCCAGCCATGATGTAAACCGTCACTGTCCTCAACCAAATGCTTGGTGGAACATCTCTGCCTTATAGGCCCTGTGGAATTGCATAAGATAGGCATGCTAGGCTGAGAGTCTGTGACTAGCCCAAGGTCACCCAGCAAGCTTAGATCGCAGTGTGGGGATTTGAACTGGGGTCTTCCAAGTCCTCGTCCAACATTATAACCACTACACCACTTTCTCACAGGAAAGAACCAAGACAGATCATATCAGAAACAATTGCAATTTACAATACACTGTCCTTGTGGGCATAAACCAGCTCATAAACCTTGATTCATGATTAATTTTGGCCAGTGAACTTGGGCCAGTCACAGACTCTCAACTTAACCTACCTCACAGGAGGGTTGTGAGGATAAAAGCAGGAGAGGAGAATGATGTAAACCTCTTTAGGTCCCCACTGCAGAGAAATGTGTGGCATAAATAGACTGAAGTCTGCAAACTGTAGCCTGGCCACAAACCTCCATGAACTTTTAAGAAAACTCATGGAGATCTGTGGAGAGCAAGAAGCAGGGGTTTAAATCCCTGCTTCTCCTCCTCATGGAACCTGCCAAAACAACTGAAAAACAGTCAAGCTGTGGGGCAGACTGTTCCCACAGTTCAGCTGTTTTGGGCTCCAAACAACTGAGCCTGCTCCTGCATCTCAGCTCTTTAAAGAGGCTTTCTTGGACAGCTAGCCCCTGGGGCTCACTGCCCAAGAAAGCCCCTTTAAAGAGCTGAGATGCATGGAGCAAACTGCTCAGTGTGGCTTAGCTGTTTAAAGGGCTTTCTTTGTTAGCTAGCCCCAGGGACTGGCTGCCCAGGAGAGCTCCTTTAAACAGCTGAGCCAGGCAGAGCAGTTTGCTCCACATGGCTCAGCTCTTTAAAGGGGCTTTCTTGGGTTCAGCTTTGAGCCACTTAAACCAAACAGCTGAGTGGTTGCTCTGCTGCTCAGCTGTTTGGTTAAAATGGCTGGGAGCCATTTAAACCACTGCTTTCCACTTCCTGTGAAAGGCAGTGGGGAGCAGAAAGCAGGGGTCATGAACCCATATGAACCAGTTCGGTTTGCAAACCAACCTCCCAGTTCGTATAGGTTCATGGTTTGGTTCCTGACCCATGAACTGAACTGCATACATGCAATTCATGCCCATGGACTGCTTCAAGAGGGAACTGGATAAACATAGGAGCAGAGAGGTCCATCAGTAACTATTAGCCACAAGGTATAGATAGGAACTCTTAGTCTGGGACAAGTGATGCTCTGTATTCTTGGTGCTTGGGGGGGTCAACAGTGGGAGGGCTTCTAGTGTCCTGGTCCCACTGGTGGACCTCTTGATGGCTCCTGGTATTTTTGGCCACTGTGTGACAGAGTGGACTGGATGGGTCATTGGCCTGATCCAAAATTGGCTTCTCTTATGTTCTCATGTTCTTAACTTTGAAAAAGAGGTTGGTCAAGACAGACTTTGCTCCTTTTCTCTCCATTCCCAGGTTCATGCATTGCATGCTTTCACGTTCCCTTGGTTCTTGGCTTGCAAGCTTTTGCAGTATGTGTGTATGTGCTGAGTCTTTTAACTCTTTATTTCCCAGGGGAAGGTTTCTCTCTGACGCCTTCCCATCACTGCCTTTATCCAATCATAACCAGGAGCACATCCTCTATGTATATTATGCCCCTAGGAAAGGATATCAAAAAAGAAATTTATCTTACCTCTTCCTGACAGGTGGGGAAATGGTGATCGCTTCAATGCCAGTCTGTCTACCTGAAACCTGAGGATTTTATGGCTTAGTTCCCAGGCTAGAGTATTTTCTCTGAGGTGTGTGATTTAGACCAGAGATGGTTTTTGGATTCGTCTTGAATTGCCTTATAGTGTAAATCAGACCCGCAGTCCCTCCAGGTCGGAATTGTCTACTCCGACTGGCAACAGCTCTCCAGGGTCTCAGACAGAGGTCTTTCACATCATCCACTGCCTGATTCTTTCTTCACTGGTGATGCTAGGGATTGAACCCGAGACCTCCTGCATGCCCAGCAGATGCTCTGCTGTTACTGAACCACAGCCCCTCCCTTTCTTGTGTATGAGTAACACTGCACACTCATTGTCTTACTAATTTTCATAAAAGCATTCTTCAAAATCAGCCATGTGCTTAGGATGACTCACTATTTAAAAAGTTGAGAAGGTGCCACTTTGTTGGTAACTGGATAACCTGGACCGTAACTGGATAACCGGAAGCATTTCAGCTTTCTGTTTGGCTGCCAAAACTGTCTGCAAGTGAGTCCGCATCATTTACTGTCAAGGCCCTGCTGTACTCTGGAAAGTAATTCCAGATCTTGGCATCAAAGATTACATCTCCCCTCTTTCTCCATAGTAACTCTTACGTAGCAAGTGCAGGCAATCTGATCTCTAGGGGGATGTGTATGCCAGCAAACCCTTCTGGTTGCAGGAAGCAGTCCATATTGTCAAGAGCAGAAAGCAGAATTTGACTGGGTTTTGTTGAAGTACTTGGCTTCAAATTTTAATTTTCCAGTCCTATGGAAACAGCTTTGCACTTTGCAGATATGAAATTCTTCCTCTCTTGTAATGCTAGGACTCAGAGCTTCCAAACGAAATTGATAGGTAGGATGCTCGATAACAGGCAAAAGAGGTACATCTTCCACAGACCGGGCGTAGGCTGGTAGGCCAAGTGTCAGACTAAGATCTAGGAAAACCAGGTTTGACTTCCCACTCTGCCCTAAAAGTTCACTGCGTGACCCACCCCCCACCTGCACCCCCACATACACGCACACATTCTGTCCCTCCCCGAAGATCCTTTGAGGAAGTATGGGGGGAAATGTACCAGATATACAGATGTTCACATAACCTCTGTCTGTGTGAGTTCTGTCAGGAACAGAACTTGTGAGACAATACGAGTCAGATAAAATTGTTTTAAGCCAAAACCCTCCAATGTATAGAACAGCACAAGATTTATATAACTAAACACATAGATGTAAGACAAGAGAAATATGCAACAGATCATATCCATTAATTCAGTCAGACAATTGGTTCTGGCTTGATACAGCTTTGTGGGGAGCAGACTCCAGCCCACCAAAGTGCCGGATTCTTCCACTGCACCTTGCTTGTAAAAAGGAACAAACTGGACATCACAGGTCCTTTCCGCACTTGGATCTCATCCCTGGTTTTATCAGAGTTCAACTCGTGACACAATACCTTGCATTTATCCCTGGTTATAACAGCATCTGGCTCCATTCACACAGAGCATTTGCACCGCTGAAGGCACGGGAGCCCTGCGGACTTTCTGTGCGCGATCATACGAGCACATCCGGGAGGCATAGCACTCCCATGGCCAACCCGCGGCTTCCCTCCGAAAACGCGGAGTAAAAAACTACTAGGATCGAAGTACTAGTTTCCGGAAACCCCGGGGCAAAGGCTGGTGTCTGATCGCGGGAGCACCAATATCCTGCGGCTTCCAACGCCCGCCCATGTCCCAGGGTTTCCAGATGTTGTAAGTTTCCATGGGATGTGCACCAACGCTGAACAGTGCATGCGCACACACAAGACACCGAAAGCGGCCTGCCCCCCCACGGTGCATGCGCACTTCGCAACAGCGTGGATTGCATGGTCTGCTGTGCTGCTTTTTTGCCGCGCTGCAGCAACGCGGTGTGATCGGCACGCAGAGCTGGAGCGTGGCAACCCGGTGGCCCGTGTGATCGGGCTACCGCGCCTTATTTAGCTCCGGGGCGAACTGCCACGCCTCTCCCCTGTGTTTTCTGGCCCGTATGACCGGGGCCTCTGTTTATCCCACAACAAGTGTGGGGCGAAACTGGAGTGACCTCAATGTAATGTGGAAACAAAAAATACTCCGAGATAATTACAGGGGTGAACTCCAGTGTAGTATAGAATATAAAAATATCCTGAGATAATTACAGGGGTAAACTCACGTGTAGTGTAGAATGTAAGTTCAAGGACAGGGCTGAACCAGGATTTAAGGTTTAGTGTGGAAAAGACCACAGAAGCCAGAAACCTTACTCTGCAGAAATGTGGCCCTTGTGCTATACGATGAGAGCCCAGGAAACGGTACCCAGGTCCCCAGCAGGCAAACCCCTCTGCAGCTAATCTTCACCTCCCCTAGTCTAAACCAGCTACTTCCCGGTAGCTACATCCACATGCTGCATAACTGGAATCCTTGGTCTATGTAACAAGTGAGCCCCTGACCTAAGTAGTTTAAAAATAGATTGTAAGGAGCAGAAGCTTATCGATGGTGATTAATCACAGCATCGAAACTGAACTTCCACATTCAGAGGCAGTTAGGTTTGCCAACCTCTAGGTGGGGCCTGGAGATATCCAAGAAACACAATTGATCTCCCGACTCTGGCATCACATCCCTGCTGACCTCCCTCCCTCCCGGCAACGCCACTCTTCTCAGGCGCCCCCCCCACCACCACAAAGTGTCAGGGATTTCCCAAACTGGAGTTGGCTACTGTGATGAAAGAGAGTCAGGAAGGGCAGGAAATGGTATGACAGTTCTGGTAATGGGTGTCTCTGTACCAGGGAGGATGTGGGAAAGCTGATGTTCCCCAGAGGGAAAGAGAGCCAAGCATCTTTCACAAGTGACAGGGAGAACACACTAGTCTTTTGATGTGTTAACACCTCTTTTTTTAAAAAAAATTAACTTTTTATAGGAATACTGAATAAAGGGGACGAGGAAAAATACAAGAAAATAAAATGATAAGAACACAATACAGAGGGCAATTTTTACAGATATTAAGGACAATCATTGCTTTAAAAGTATATATGAAAAGATGTATAACATGGTGGCTTAGTAGATCATGATAACAAGCTACTCAAAATACTCTACTATTTTTTCATGATGTGTTCTTGTTTTTGTCCTATCTTATCAATTATAAAATTTAAAAGGGTAAATTCTCATTAACTCTGTATATAATTTTAACATACCAGTTTGTTGTAATAAAAACTGTGCAACTGATAATGTTCTTGACATTTCATATAAGGGTTGTCATTTATAAAATAAACAATTCAAATATATAATTACAAAGATTAATTATAGTAAGCATAAAAAGTTCATCAATTGTTCTCAAATTCATCTTTCAGTCTCCAATTAATATAATTGGTCAGTTTTGCCATAGCTGCATAGTCTTGCATTTTGTTTATCCAGTTCTCAAGAGTTGGACAACCCGCAGTCTTCCACTTTGCTGCAAATACTACTCTTGCTGTTGTTAACATGCATTTAAGCAATTCATGCAATGTTCTATCTGCATTCACTGGTAAAATGACTAATAACAGGCTCTGGTAACACAGCAAATTTTATATTCAATTTAAAAAAAAATTCAATATGTATTTCTTTCCAATACAGCCATTCCTCCCCTCCATATCAAGTGGATGCAGTTAGACAGCCAAATCTGTCAGGCATTCCTCAGCCATACCTATCCCTTCATCGGATGACTTGGAGACGGGTTAAAAAAGGTACCACATCATGTGGTGTTTTTGGTTCCCCGTGTAGTCATTGCGCATGGCCAGATGTCTGAACATGGGGGAACGCTTGAAGAATAAATTTGGAGGTCTGAACCTGCAGATCTGTTCTGCTGCTAGGGAGGGCTTTCTTTTTTTAAAAAAAATGCCTATATGTGCATGTGCATGCATTTTGAAATTTTTGGGGCTGAAGTGCTGCAATAATGTGGATGCTTGGCCATGGGATGTCTGCATGGGTAACCCGCAGCAGGGTGTGCTGTGTGGCTGATATGCCCCACAACACTTTAAATTGGTTCAATTAGAAGAGGCACCATACCGCACCAAGGCGCCAGTGTGACCACAGCCAAAGACAAAGGAACAGCTCTCCTTTTCAGATCCTGCCCCATGTGTATTCCAGTAGTCTCCACAAAAAATATACATTTTATTGTTTATGTGGCAGGATATGAACTTTTGTGAGTCGCTGAGCAGTGACTCATGAAAGTTCATACTTGGTGAGCAGGGAGACGCTGAGGAACATGGTGCACACCTAAACTGATCTCTCTGACCCTGATCTACCCCCTCACTTACTTTACTCCGTGACGAATTGCCAAACTACAAATCAAATCATGGGCAAATCGGGAGGACCTAAAGCTCAATCTCCATCTGGCAAAAACAAACCGGTAAACACTTATTTTTGAACTGAAAATCCCCAAAATTGAGTGGACTTGGAGGCCACACTGCTAAACAAGATGGCGACCGGAGTCTCTCCCACTCTTACGGGCATCTGCCTAGATTCCACGGTGCTACAATCCTTGCAGGCATCAATACAAGCTTCTTTCCAGTCTATGGAACAATCAACCCTCAGCACACTAACTGAAAAAATGGCAAGTATGCTTAACTGATAAACTTAATAGTATGGCTGAGACCTTAACTCAGATGGCGCAAACGGCAGACAAGGCACTTGCAATCAGCCAGACTCTACAAGGAGACACTTGTTTACTGCAGGGAAACTCCCAAGCCCTCAAGTATCGGGTCTTCCATCTAGAAATGGCTATCTGACAAGGGAACCTTAAGTTTTGAGGTCTCCCTGAGGGTCTGGAAGAAAATACTGATCTCATTTGTTTTATCAGAAATTGGATCACTTCTGAATTATGAGCCAAAGAAGGAGTATTCCCAGTGATCCTGAAAGCCTTCAGACAAGGCTCACGAAACGCTCCCAACAGGAACCACCCAAGGGACATTATAGTCACCTTTGCTGACCTACGAGTGCACAAAGCAATCCTTCAACTTACCAAACAATGGGGCCACTTCTCACACCAAACATCAGTGTCTCCATTCTACCCAATGTTCCCCTTGAGGCACTTCAGATTAAGAACAGTGACCTCAAGGCTACAAGAATCCAACATCTAGTACAGATGTAATGCGCAAGGGAAACTTCTAGTACAGCACCAAGGACACTAACTTCTGGCTAATGATGAGGAGAGTGTCTACTCATTACTGCAAACCCTGCTACTGGAGGACTCTGCAGACCCCAACAAGAGATCTCACAAGAGGAAGCATTCCATGACTGAGTCCCCTGAGAAAACTACCAGTGCGTTTAACAGCATGATCAGCTGTGCCAAACTAGAAAAGACTGATCATGATCACTGCACTGCATTTCCTTTTGGCTAGTGTTGATGTTCTTTGTGCTGCTCTTTAATGCCAGTTCTCTTAAGCATACCCATCAACAACAATTATTTCATAAGTGGCAATCTGTTCCAACCTCCTACTTTAATCCACTGGGGTGGGGGACAAGGGGAGGGAACCATAGAGATTTAAAGCTCCCACTTGCTTTCTGAATTTGGTATTTTTGGTATTTGTGGTTTCTTTTTTAAAAGATTGTATTCTCCTGTTATTTCTAGCCTTTCGTATTAACAGTGGTGACTGTCTGATTCACAGCATTGGCTCAAAAAGCCCTGCTTCATAGACAGATACCATTCTTAGGATTAATATAGCTCTCTGTAGTCCTCATTTGATTATCCAGTTAGTCTTTAGGTTAAATAAAATTCCACAAGATACTTTTAGATTTAGATATGGTAAGTCTCTAGGATAAATATACTTCTCTGCAGATTCCTCAAAGCATCAAGCATTTAGTTCCTTCCAATAACACAGCTCTCCAGGTTAATCTTCCCTGAAGTAGATAAAGTCCCTAGGATAACTGAATTCTTTTTCTTTTTCTCCCCTTTTTATTATAAAGAAAACAAAAAGTAAAATAACACTTCACATATAGCTGGGTTTGGTCTTTGAAAGAATTCCAAGTCCTTAGGAAATTTTAAGCTATAGAGAGATCAGCTCCTTTGATTAAAGTAACTTTTAACTCTACTGTAACTTAGAGTCAACCAAGTATTTAGAGGTACAATAATCTCTATAGCTTTTCTTCACAGCCCAGTGATTTTTAGACCACTCTTCCATAGACTAAGTCCTTAAGATATAAACAATACTGATTGTATAGGAATCAGTTTTTATTATTTGGGCTAAATACCTGTAACCACCACGGGTTTGCTGATTGTATTACACTATCATCTAAGTTCACTTTACAGTGTCATGTGGGCCCTCGGGTCCCACACTTGGCTGGGGGTTTGCCACAGGTTGGGAAAGGGTTCTAGAGTTCTGCCATACATCTCAGATGTAGAGCGTCCCTTCTGGGTTACTGCAGCCACTGAAGGGAACTGCTCTAGCTGGAAGTTCAGGCTTGTCAGACCTTTGCTTTCTCTCTCTCCTTCGCTCAGTCTGTCTCCTGGCTGTAACAAACTCCAGCTTGCTCCTCCTCCCTGGCTCTGGCATTCTCTTCTCTTTTTATTCCCTTCACCAACCTGTGTCACACCCTCATGTCCCACCCCCCCATGTTTCCATGTGGATTCTTGTCACGTCACTCGGGACTCACAGCCCTGGGTTGGCTCAGCTGGGATTGGAGTCTCCTTTGGGCCCCACCCTGTGGGCTGTTCTGATGGCTTCACCCGACCTTGAGGTGTGGTCCGGCATCTTGGTCTGCCGACTCTGTTGCGTGACTTCTCCCTTCCGTTCCTTGAGGGTCTGTTGTGGCTGCCTCGGCTCCAAGACGTGACTCGGTGCCCAGGGTCCCATCAGTGGGATTGGGCACGTCCGTGTGGTGCCTTCTCCAGCCTCTCTTCAGATGATGGCCGTGGGTCAGGACCTGGCCACCCCCTTGACAGTGAGTCGGATTCGCACTGTGCCATCATTAGCCTGGCTCCAGCCGGTGAGTACCGGTCCCATCTGCACTCCACCCTCAGCCTGGCACCTCCTCTTTCTTCCCTGGGGTCTCCCTGTTGGTCTCCTGGTTCCTCCGGCCATGGTGCCTGAGCTAGGGGGCCCAGGAGGAAGGCAGGCTGCTGCTTCCCTGTATGCTTCGTGTCTGGGACATTTTGTGCTCAGATGGGACCCCTGGGGGAGGGATTTCATAGTCCCATGTCAGGACATACAGTGTATACAATTACTGAAACCCACAGGCAACATGCCATCTATTTACTTCATGTCTTTCAGTATGCATGGCTTAAACAACAAAATCAAACAAAAGCGCATTACATCTCAGATTCAAAAAACCAAACTGGACATAATTTTTATTCAAGAATCCCATATCAAATCACCAGATCATCCAATCCTGAAGTCTTCATGGTACACGACACAATATCGGGTGTCTGGAACATCAAAATCCTGTGGAATTGCCATTTTTCTGGCAAAACCACTGCACTTCACACGTTGATACTCTACTAGATTCATATTTATGAAAGGGAAGCTTGATGGTCACCTAGTTACCCTAGGCTAGATTTATGCTCCTAATTCAACTCAAATCACATTCTTGGAGCGAACTCTACATACCCTCCTTCTAGGCTGGTGAAATCATACTGGGAGGTGACCTAAACTATATAATTAATAAACACCTGGATAAGTCTCATACCACCCATTCAAAATGGAATGCCTCTAACTCCTACACAGAACTACATACCCTACTCAAACGTTATGGACTCTATGATCTTTGGAGACTTCTCAATCAACATTCCCAAGACTATGCATACTATTCCCCAAGGCTCGGCACTTATTCAAGAATAGACTACATTTTGGTTTCACAAGCTGTACTATCTTGTGCTACTGAAGCTTCTATAGGTCTAAAGATTTGGTCTGATCATGGTCCTGTACACTGCACCCTAAAAGGGTTTGACCAAAAACAATTAGAAAAGCAATGGATATTTAATTCTTCAATTTTATTTCAAGAAACTCAAAAAGACATTCAGGGAATGAAGAAGGACTGAGGGGAATAACGCTAAAGAGGGTTATACCAAGGCTGAGGTGGCATATTGCAACTGATAAAGAACAGATATATCATGGATTGTAAATACCTAGTTAGTAACATTCCTTTTGTTTATTTTACTTAGTGTACCATGATCTGTTCTTGTAGTACCCTGAGTTTGCACCTTGCAGAAATAATGCTGTTTTATTAGAGTCTGCACATGTCCTCACCCACCTGCCTTGTCTACTTAGCAAACAAGGACTGAGGTCAGACTGGCAGTTCGAAGCGGGAGGGAGTTGCAGCAAAAAAGACCCTGTAACAATGTGTTCTGGGTTTTCCCGGTCACACTGAGCAGACTGATGCAGGAACATACCAGGACGACATGCAAGGGAGTGTTCACACTGTTGGCCTGCCCCTGGCAGAGGCATGGCTGTAAGGTACAGTTTTCTTTTTTGTAATCCAGAGATATGCGCTTATGCACATAAACATTCATGTGCATAAGCACATAAGCGCACAATCAAATATAATGGCTTTTAGTGTTCAGACTTTGTTGGTGCAGGATGGATACAGGATACACATACTTTCCAGGGTTTGATACCACTTTCACCAGGTATCTTTTAAACTCGGGAGGGAAGCATTACAAGACGGGTTGAGTAGGGCTGGGGAACGCCAGACAGTTGTGCCTGTGTGAATGGCCCCTTTAATCCATTTGTGAAACACTGCTGAAACGTACCTATCTCGGGGCAAACTGCTAGTCTGAACTCAGCCAAAGTTAGTTAAACAGGGCAGAAGGGCTTAGCTCTAAAGTTGGGGTATCTTCCCTCCCTTATTCACATGATAGAGGGCAAGGGTGAGAACTGGCAGAGAGCATGCAGTGGCAGCTCCACCATGGCTCCCTAAATCTCTCTCTCTCCACCTTCATTTAGCTGATGGAAAGGCTTAGAGGAACTCTGATAGAGTACAGTCCCGCTGTGCCATTGCACCTGCCACCTGTAGAACTGGCCCAGGCTGATCATAAGAGGGGGAAGATCATATAAAGGATGTACAGTTCATAGTTATAGCACATCTAAGGAAAATCAGCAGATGGGAGCCCATTTTGCAGATGAGTGTGCACTGTTTCAACTGCATCATTCCTAGGGATGGGGGGGGGGAATTGGCAGTGAAGCAAGAGCTTAATTGAATGGTATTTTTACCTGCTGTATGTACATTTGTATGAGCCAGAAGGAAAAGTCTAGCTGATGAAAACAAAACGGGAAAGAACAATAGAGCCCAGAAAATGCCCAGGAACAAGGTGTTCTTGCATATGAGTGTCTTCAATAGCATGCAATTTCCAAGAACTCATCTATTATAACATATTATGCTGTAAAAATAGCTTCGAGACTTGGACTAACAGCTTACTAAAAATGTTCACAGAAATGAGTTGGCCATGTCTGATGTTCCACTTTTTGTAAAACTTTGTTTGAAAAGAATTTGTTTGGAGGAAGTAAATGGGCAGTTGGGATTCAAGCAGGAATTATATAAAGTGAGTATCAGCCCAATCTTTTAATGTAAAGAATGAGAGATGTTTATCTGACTATTTCAGTATTAATTTGGGAAGCCGTGCATCCTTCATAAGTCTTAACTTTGTGTTATGAACTTAAAACGTGCTACTCAAACTGAGCAATGGGAGATCTATGATCAGATTTCCTCTGGGTAAATCCCTGCCAAAGTTGCTTTCCACATAGAGGAGATGGAGAAAACACATAGCAGTGATCTTCCTTCTAAGCTCTCCATATTAGAAAACCAGTTTGAGGGGAAAGGGTTAACTCTTTCATCAATATTATGGTTCCATTCCAAATTCTCCCACACCCTTTTCATTTGACTCCACATGAAACCACTGTCAGAACTGTGATGGAAGTGGTCACCTTATTTGACTGGATTTCAAGTCTTGGTTAATTCGATCAGTTATGGTCTTTTCTGAAAGCCCCAACTTTCCCCCTTCCATTTTTCAAACTGTCTTTTGGCTCACATGTGTACTGACATGACCATGTGCGCGATCCGGCTTCAGCTGGTCTGCACGTGGTCATGTAAAGAGCAGGAGCTTCGCTCCACCAGAACAATAGACAGTAGGATCCTAGTTCCCCTTCCAGTCGGGAGACTAGGATCCTAGGAACCTAATCACTGTAAATAGACCTATCACGAGTGTTGGAGTGTGTTTGGGGGTGGTTTGGTTTCGGGATAAAAGCCGGCCTGCGAGCCGACTTCTGTGTCTTGTTCTTCACCTAATAAATGCATGAGAGCTGAAATCACTCGTCAGTCTCAGTACTTTTCAATATGCACGTGAAATCTCCCTAGAGCCTGTCCTTCACTTCACAAGCTCCCAATCTCCCTCCACCATGTTATGCTAACATTTGTGACTGTTGGCAACACTTCAGGGCAATGTCTTCCTTCCTGCCAGATCACTGCACAGAGGGTGCAAATCAGCTTGTCTCTTTAAAGTCAAAGTAATTTGATTCTGTTAAGTACATGGCAAGCTTGTGTGGTAAAGCTGTTGCCCTGCCAGGCTTTGGTCAGAGACTGTCTGTTCAAAACGTGAGGCGAGAGGGTGCGCGCGGCGGCTGCAGGCTGAGAGGAAGGCTCTGGAGCAACTGCCTCCTTGACAGGATCCCTCCATGCTCTGCCTCTCCGATGGGTTTTTTATATCCCGACTGCCCACAATCAAATAAAAAGGGGGACAAAAGCTTTCAAATAAAGATTGGTAGCGTGCAAGTTCTATGCTCCCTAAAGGTTTCTTATTTGGAAACCTGCTAGACCAAGGCTCTATTTATGTGTGAGGTAAATAGAGACCCCTGCTGCTTAGATTTTTGGCTTGACAGACAAGAGATGAACAACAAAGGTTTGTGTTATGTACGTGGAACACCACCAGGGGTCCGTGGCTAAAGTGAGGAGCTTGGGTCCCAAACACAATGGGACCTCGGACCCTAGACCACCTAGTGCCCACCAATAGGCCATCTGGTGGGAAATTCAAACCCTCCAATGGGACCATGGGTGTAGTGGGTGGGGTGCATACAGTTGGCCCTTGGGGGGCAGTTTTCCAGTCTTGTGTGCGAAGTACAATAAACGTGTCTGAACACATGTCGTAGTCTGAGTCTCCATGCGGCGAACCCAGTACTTTACAGTTTGTTTAACAGAAAATAAATTATTTAATAAGGCAAATATGATAATGTGGATAATGTGTGGATAATGTAGATGTGTTAAGTAAAACTAGCTCTCAAATAAAGTAAGTAACCACTGAGGAAAGGCTTGATTTCCCTTTCTCTGGATGGGATACCTCAGCAGGTTCAAGGCTGCTCTTTTCCCACAGAGAGCACACCAGTTAGGAATGACGGGCCCTGAACAGGATGCTTATTGGTACCACCAAAATTTGCTTTCTTCCCTAAACCGACCTCCAAACCCTGGCTTGAAAGCCCAGTAAAAGCCTGGCTAAGGTGACAGTCCTGTCCATAGCCACAAAATCCCCTGTCCCAAAGGGGGGGGGAATTTCTTCCCTCCTCTCTTAAACTGAGGCTAGCTCAGCCCCTCCCCTCCATGGGAATTCTGTGGGCTCTGCTTGGCTGAAAGTCCTTTGGATTTGCATGAGACCTAAATCACAAGGACTTTCAAGGATGATTGCCACAGTGTGACTAGCCCAAGGTCACCCAGTGAACACTGGAAGAATACTTGTGGCCTGTGGAAACAACTGCCACCTGTTTGTAGACTGTAGTTTACAAATGGGGCCCAGTCTGCATTTAGCATTTGCTCTGCTGTTTTACCAAACCCACGCTGGAACAGAAATTCCCCTCTACATTGCATGCCAGTTTCACTTTGATTGTCAGATTTTATTCTGGTTTTATGGTAGCTGTCTGTATAGATTTATGGCTGTTCTGTGGCCATTCAAGGGTGACTCTGCAGTCAGTAGGCATTGACCCAGGGTATTTTAATGTGATTTTGAGCCACATCATTTTCTGTTCCAGTGTGGTTTAGGTAAAACAGTGGAGCAAATGCTAGATGCAGATTGGGCCAGGGAGGGCAGATCTGGATTCCTTTGTTCCTCCCTCTGGAAGAAACCATATCCTGCCAAATTTAAAACTGCCACTGCCATAGAGTTTTCAGTGATTCCTAGAAGGAAACTATGGAAATGATGTCAGTCTGCTCTATGGTTTTGTAGCAATTACTAGAGAGATGTGATGTCACTTCCAGGAAAACCTGGACATGATATCATGCTCTCACTGACAGCTACCCCCATGTCTCCCTGCACCACCTGGTCTCTAGCTGGTTGCTCCCTTTATATGCAAAGAAAGAGGTCTTATCGCCCAAGTCCTCCTGACCCATGTGTACCGTGCCCAGTAGGAGGCTATAGAAATCTAGCCCCATTCTGAGTGCCCTAGCATCTGTCCTGGCTATGGCTTAGAGGTCTAAAAGAACTACCACTTAGTTGGTATCCTGAGCTGCACTGTGATTATGTGGGCATGATGGGAGGCCAGTTCTGAACAAGCATGGCATCTTATCAGATCTTTAGAATTCAAGAAATTACGAGCATTTTTCAACCTGAACAGCACAATGGTAATGACTAAAAGAAATGAAATGCAAATAACAAGCTGTGATATTATCACTGTTGGCTGTGTTTTCTCAAGCTAACATTTTGATGTGTCTAAAAGCTAAGTAAACAGGATTAACCCATTCTCGGAAAGGATTTCAACATGAACCTGAAGACTTTTCTCAGCATCGGCAAACAGGAACTTATTGGTGAACTGGAGAAACACTGGCAAACTAATTGTTATCACAGTTATTCAGTGATCAACAGCACTTTTCAAAAACTCCTTTTTAAAAGAAAAGCCTTGCCTAGTGTGCAAAAAAAACCCCTGGCACCGGCCCTGTGGAGACGGCAGCAACAAGCCTTGCCTCTGCTTGAAACAGCACCTGTGCTGAAACCCCCTTAGGATTAAGTCTCAATGTTGAGAGACTGCAGCAAGGTGGCAGACTGAGGCAGCTGTGTCCCTTTAGAACCGGGCATTCACAAGAGGGCTGGGAGCCAAGATCAACTGAGAATCGATTCTAATCCTGGAACCCAGGCAGTTCCAACGGAGTGAGTGGTAAAACAAAACTCAGCAAGCTTTGCTGTCTCCCAACGCAACTAAAACAAAGAACAGGAAACTCCGCCCATTTAGCAACTCTTCCAAACCAGAGGGCCTGAAGAGGTCCAAATGACCCCAGCCAAAGGGCACAGTACCCTTCTGACACAGAAGACCTTTCACAAACAGCTGCAGAGAATCACAAGGCCTTGTCAATCCACGTCTCCAAGGATTTCACCTTGAAACCGAGAGCAGCCAGGAAAAGGTTCCTTCAGTCAGGCTGTGATCACACACACTAAATAATCCACTTTCAATCCTGTTTCAATGCATCTGCCAACTGGATTTCGCCAGTTCATACAGTAAAATCCACTTGTAAAGTGCATTGAAAGTGGATTATTTAGCGTGTGTGATCACAGCCTCAGGCATAGCTAAGCCTTTGAAAGAGGCTGCCATCAGGCCACTCCTCCAGGCTTCAGGTCGGATTCGAGAGAAGCCAGGGAGGGGGGACAGAATCCTTCAGTCAGGCAGGGAGCTCGAGGAGGGCAGGCTTTGAGGAGGGGAGGGACCTCAGAGAGAGGTGTAATGCCATAGACTCCACCCTCCAAAGCAGCCATTTTCTCCAGGGAAACTAGTATTGCCAACCTCCAGGTGAGGGCTGGGGATCACCAAGAAGTACAACTGATCTCCAGATGACAGCGATCAGTTCCCCTAGAGAAAACAGCTGTTCTGGAGGGTGGGGTCTATGGCATATATTCTTCCAGCATATACTCTTCCCTCCCCACACCTCGCTCTCCCAAGGCTCCATCCCCAAATCTCCAGGAATTTCCCAACCTGGAGCTGGCAACCCTAAGGGGAATCAATCTCTAGTTGAGAGATCTGTTGTGATTACTGGAGAGCCACTGCTGCCACTAGGGGCAGCTGGGAGTACCGCTGCTTCAAACCAGGGGGTGGGGAGCAGGTGAAAGGCTTGGGGCAGAAAGAGAGAGAAAGTGACGGGCATGGAGGAGGAGAGAAAATGTAAGAAAAGGAGAGGCAGGAGGGAGAAAGAGCGAGAGACTGGGAGAAGTAGGGGGAGAGGGGAGGAAAAGTGGGGGGTGTTGCCTTTGAGTATGAAGACATCAGTGACAAAACGTCAGCAGCATTATTGCCCTCGAGTTTCATAGAGACAACAGTCTCTACAACAGTTGCTGTCATACGGCATCTCACTGCCGCCACTGCCACCACCCCATCCATTTCTGTTCTATCATATCATGGGATGCAGCAGCATCACATCATGAATATTCTTGAGCCGGTGATGGGGGTGGTATGAGCTTGCAAGTGTGGCAGCTGGTGGACTCACCACTAGAGGAGCCATAATGTGTTGGCAAAATTCAGTACTGGCATCTGGGGAATTAGAGGCCTTTCCCAAAACATCCACTCTGTGTTGCAGTCCATTCCTCAGCACCATCACTTTATTTACTTGTAACATTTGAGCCTCACCCTTCCTCGGAGCAGTTCAAAGAGAGGGATACATGGGGTTAATCCATTATGACCTTCACAGGGACAGGTTAGGCAGAAACCACCTGTGAGTGTTTTGGTGAGGTCCCCCAATGCTTCTCTGCTGCACTGTGACTCAAAAACAATGGGAAGAGTAATTTCTTAGGAGGAAATGTTTAGTAACTTAATTACCACCTAGGCCTCCCCTTTACCTGCCCTGGGCAAGGAATTATCAGCCACCATCCCCAATTTCCTGCCTCTGAGGAACTGTGGGAGTGGGAGAAATATAGCATCCTCATAATGATGATCTAGGACTTTCCCATCGTCTCTATGGTAAAAACCTAGCCTAACAGGCCAGATTGTCACCCAGAAGTGCATCATTCTCTGTCCTCCCCAGACACTATCCCCTCCCCTCCCAGCATTTGCCAAGGCAGTGTTGGGAACCAGACAACTGCAAGGTACAGGGCAGGGTTTGGATACAGAGCATAAAAACAGAGATATTTTTTTAAGATAAATGCACAGCCCTCTTGGTTCCAGTTTGAACAGGGCAATCTGTACATCTGAGCTTGACCTGCCTCCTGGCAGGACCAGCCTTATTCCTGGCAGCCATACATTTAAAAAGTGGCACCCAAATGGTGGGTGGGGCTAGCCAACATTGGTAGCACACACTGTAAATGTCATAGTGCAAGATCCCTTCCATGTAATCCTGCAACACTACACCCATGGCTGCAATACCTGATCCAAGATTTCCCATGTTTTTAATTTTGTACTACACCAAAACTTGCATTAATACTATGTAAAAATGTGTTATGAAAATTACACATGCAAGTACTGTTGGCTGCTCAGTCTTGAGAGTAAATATCTTACCAGTCATTGTCAAGTTCATAAGAAGAGAGACTCAGCTAGGACTTGTTTATATTGTAAGCTTACTATTCTGAAGAGCTGCTGCTTAGAGCTAACAGGAAGTGATTAAAACGATACCAAAAAAGAGTTCTCATAAATTTCATGCAGGTGTCTAGGCAGGAAAAGTGTCAGATTATCCCTTCAGTTAGAGAGGATAGGTTAGCAGTTATGTGAACAAATGACTAACCTGGATTTTACTGATCCATGAAAAATTGAAGGCCAGTTGGGCTGAATGAAGAACTCTCCAATGTACCGTGTCCTCACAGGGAGGTACAGTTAGAGTCCTGGTCTAACTACACCCCCATAAACCTTTTTGAAAAACTGCAGATAGGATGGACCAACTCACCTTACTACTTATCTCCATATGGTGTGGTAACATTCTCCTTCCCAGAAGAATGTGCAATAAAATGCTGTTCATCCAAATAGCTAGCTCACCAGATGGTTTACCACGTGGCCGCATACCCAGTAAATGAAACAGTCTTCTGAATCTACCTGCACAAAGTAACAATTGCTACATGGAATCTCTTATGGATTCTGTTTACAGGTTAACATCTCACATGTATTATAAAAATATGTATATGCCTTGAACATAAAAATTTACTTTAACACAATTCATGATTAAGTACATTCAAGGATTTACACCAGGGGTCTTTTTTGGAGGGAGCGCACCGGAGCGCTCCGGCAGCTTCAGAGGCCAGAAAGGCTCCCACATGTCAGTTTCGGGAGTCTTTCTGCCAGCCGAATGTCAATTTCAGCTCCATTGGGCCATTGAAGTCAATGGCAAAAACATAGGGTATATTCTGGGGGCTGGAGAGGAGGCGGTTTGAGGAAGAGGCTCCAAACTCACAGGGTAGCTGATGGAGCCTCTCCCCAAGGTATCCACCAGGTTTCAAGAACATTGGACCAGGGGGTCAAATTCTATGGGCCCCCAAACAGGTTGCCCCCATTCCCTCCATTGTTCTCTATGGTGGGGAAAAAGTTACTTTTTTCCCACGGTGCTGTTAGTAGCTCTGGGGGGGAAGGGGTTTGAGGGAGAGGCTCCAGATTTTCAGGGTAGCTTTGGGAGCCTCTCCCCACATACACCCCCCTGTCTCAAAGCAATTGGGCCAATGGGCCTAATTCTATGGGCACCCAAACAGGTTACCCCCATTACCTCAATTGTTTCCAATGGGGGAACCCAGCCAGCATATGCTAATGAGCTCCTGCAGTTCTTTTTCTATGAAAAGACCCCTGATTTACGCTATTATTTAAATAAGATTATTAATAATAATAGTAATAATACTAATACCACCAGGGAAAATCACAAGAAAAGGGGGAAAGGGCGAGAGAGGAGCAGGAAAGGGGGGGATAGGGGGAGGAGGAAAAGAGGAAACAGAAACTTATCCTAAATGGAACTAAAAATGAAAAAGACTTTCTAGCAAAATAGGGAGGAAGATAAAATGGAAAGGGGGGGAAGAGAGACAAGAAAAGGAGGAGACAGGAAAAAGGGGAGAGAGGAAAGAGGGAGAATTTTCAAAAGCCCTTCTCCCCTCATATGAACAGTTTATCCATAGTTCATAACAAATGGGAAATGTTATAGTGTGGAAAATTTGTTGTTCTTTAAGGTGCTACACTGATTTTCATTCACAACAAATTAATTCCATCATGACTGCTACTGGCCCAGACTTCTTACTACTATTCTCCAGACTTATTATATAAAGAGATATAAAAACAAGAATACATCTTAAGACTCTGGCCACAGGAAGAATATTAAAACTTACAAAGTTTGAGTGCCACTGGATGTGACCAGAGGAGGGCAACGAAGATGGTGAGGGGTCTGGAGACCAAGTCCTATGAGGAAAGGTTGAAGGAGCTGGGCATGTTTAGCCTGGAGAGGAGACGCCTGAGGAGTGATATGATAACCATCTTCTAGTACTTGAAGGGCTGTCAGATAGGGGATGGTGCAGAGAAAGCCAGAACAGAACCAGTGGGTTGAAATTAAATCAGAAGAATTTTCCGCTAAACATTAGGAAGATCTTCCTGACTGTCAGAGTGGTTCCTCAGTGGAATAGGCTTCCTCGGGAGGTGGTGGGCTCCCCTCCTTTGGAGGTTTTCAAACAGAGGCTAGATGGCCATCTGATAGCAATGCTGATTCTGTGAACTTAGGCAGATCATGAGAGGGAGGGCAGGAAGGGTTGCCTCAATGCTTAGTTCTTGTGGCCCTTTCTTACACATCCAGGGAAATGCTGATTGCCATTTTGGGGTCAGGAAGCAATTTTTCTCCAGGCCAGTTTGGCCAGGGATCCTGGAGGTTTTTTGTCATCTTCTGGGCATGGAACAGCCGCCACTGCAGGTGTGGAGGGGGAGGTATTTGTGAATTTCCTGCAGGGGCTTGGACAAGATGGCCCTGGAGGTCCCTCCCAACTCTATGATTCTATGACTCACACTTTGTTCTATTGCTTCAGACCAACATGGTTACCCACCTGACTTAAAACTTAGTTATCTAGAGAACTACTAAAACCTACTTATCGTATTAACTCATAGAAACACTGCCCAATTGTCTAGATCCATAGAAAGGTGCAACTCTTTGTGGCTACAATTCATAAAAAGGTTGCCAGCTCTCTGAAGAAGATTTCATGTCCATCCCTTAACAGCATTAGTGCAGTTAATTTTGGTAACTTTGCTGTTTACTGATCATAATTTTAATATGCAGACACTTTGCATTCTTTCAGCTACTGGCTGTCACCATGTTTGCAGTAGTAAGTGATCTTGCACCCTTTGCTCCAAGGATCTCAGGGCAGCTTACATGATTTCCCTCCCCCCTTTCATGCTCACAGCAGCCTAGTCCAACCCTCTGTCTAGCCACTGCACCACACTGCCTCCCTGGAGAAAGATTCTCTTCCTTTATCAGTTCTTGACATTTCCTGAGTTTTGTGATCTAGGAATCAGAAGGGTTTTCTTATTAAATCACTTCAATCGTTAAACTGCTGATTCTAGGGGCTGGAAAGTAGCAGAAGAAGCAGAAGAAGAATTGGACCTTGTCCAAAAGAGACTTGTTTATAAAAGGAGCTCTCTAATGAGGGACCTAGGGAATCCTGATGGGAACCGATGACCAGATGACATCAGAGTGGCTGAGGTTCACTACTATACCAAAGGCAGAACTTTATATGCTGAGAAAACAACAGGTACTTAGACATGTATCTGCCCCATTCACATGGAAAGCGAGACCCTGGGTGGAGGTCTGTTTGTACAAGAAGAGGTGCACACGGGTAAGAGAAACGAAACCTTCCTCTTCTTAAATGTTTCCATTGATCAACATAAAAGTGAGGGGTAATAAAGATTTATTCCACATATCAGGAAATGAGGTCAAGTGGACTCTGGCTGCATAGAGATTTCTAGGCCTGCTCCGTAGGCTGATGTCTCAATTCTTTTCATTCTTATTCTTTAACTCCTTATCTGAGGGTTTACCTCAGGAGTTTGGTCCTGTACTCCAGTATCAATCAGTGTAATTCTCAACATGGTTCCATCTGTGGCTACTGACATCTGGATACTGGGGTCATGGACAGACAAGACAGATCATTCTATAAACCTGAAGAAGTCCCAGGTCTGCAGAAGAAGCTGAAACAATAAAAATGGGGTGTTAAAATTCACCAAAAGGACACAGTGCCTTTAGCTTTAACAAAAGAATGCCCTCAATGACCATATGTAGGCAACCTAGGGTTGCCAGTCCCCAGAGGGAAGTGGGGACCTCCCAGTTTCGCAGGCTCCTGCCCACTGGTAGCCAGCTGGCTAGCAGGAGAAAGCCCCGCCCCCAACAATGACCACTGGCAGCCACCCCCTCCCTCCCCTAAGATTAAAAGGGCTCTCCAGCTGATTGGTGGAGTACATGGCCCGCCAATCAGCTGTGGAAGGCCCTTTAAATGTTGCAGGAGTGGAGGGAGAAGGGCAGGCGCCAACACACCTGAACACCCAGTGGCAAATTCGCCACTTGGAGTTCAGGCATGGGCAGCCCCGGTTTGCAAAACACCATTTCATAGAATCATAGAGCTGGAAGGGATCTCCGGGGTCTTTTAGTTCAACCCCTGCTCAATGCAGGAAATTCACAAATACTTCCCTAACCACATCCCCAGTGACCAGAAGACGGTGAGGAGGAAGAAAAGAGAGCAAAATAAATTCTTCCAGGATCCCCCAAAGGGGCAATCAGCATTTCCCTGTAAGAACGGGCCACAGGAACTAAGCCCTGAGGCAACCCTTCCTGCCCTCCCTTCTCGTGATCTGCCCAAGTTCACAGAATCCGCATGGCTGTCAGATGGCCATCCAGCCTCTGTTTGAAAACCTCCCAAGAAGGAGAGCCCACCACCTCCCGAGGAAGCCTGTTCCACTGAGGAACTACTCCAACTGTCAGGAAGTTCTTCCTAATGTTTAGCCAAAAATTCTTCTGATTTCATTTCAACCTGTTGGTTCTGGTTCAACCTCCTGGGGCAACAGAAAACAACTCCGCACCATCCTCTGCATGACAGCCCTTCAAGTACTTGAAGATATGACCTCTCAGTCGCCTCCTTCCCCAAGCTAAACATGCCCAGCTCCTTCAACCTTCCCTCATAGGACTTGGTCTCCCGACCCCTCTCCATCTTCGTTGCTCTCCTCCGGACATGTTCCAGCTCGTCTATATCCTTCTGAAATTGTGGTGCCCAAAACTGAACACAATACTAACCAGAGCAGAGTAAAGTGATGCCATCACTTTGCACGATCTGGACACTATACTTCTCTTGATACTGCCCAAAATCGCACTTGCCTTTTTAGCTACCTCATCACACTGCTGACTTCCATTCAGTGTATGGTCTATTAAGATCCCTGGACCCTTTAAACGGTGTTTTGCAAGTAAGGGCAGCCCACGCCTGAACTCCCAGTGCCGAATTTGCCACTTGGAGTTGAGGCAAGGTGTGCAGCGTGCAACCCTGCTTGTAAAACACCATTTGAAGGGAACTTTCCCTTTAAATGGTGTTTTGCAAGTTGCCACTGCTGGCCCCGTCCAATGTGATGAGGTCACTTCTGTGTGATGTCATCGCATCGGGGATGTCCCCTCCCCCTCCAGTAATGCCCCCCAAAGCCCCCCACCAGCAGCCAGGTAGGACCTGGCAACCGCAGCAGTATTGCCAGCCTTCAAGGCTTGGTTTTTGTCAGTAAAAGGTGGCAGGAGAGGGCAGGGTCATTTCCGGGGCCATTGAGGGAGGAGTCATTGAGGCCAGGCCTGGGCAGCGACCGACCACGTAAGTTCCATGACTCACCCAGGCCCAGCTGCTTCCTACTGTTCAACAGCAGCCACTTCATGAAAGGGAAAGCCATAACATCAGAGGAAAATGTTGCCATGCTTAACATAACAAGCCTCACACCCACCTTAAGGCAGCAGTGGCTCTCACTCATCCTTTGGATATTTGCCCTCCTCTGACATATAACAAGGCCTGTTGCTCATGCTTACATAAGGCTTTTAATCTTCTAATATTTACCAAAAATGTGACAGTTTATAAGTAACCAAATAATATATTAAAAATGTAGTGTGTGGCCTTTGGTTAAAACAGAAATCCAGTGGCACCTTAAAAACATTTATTACCACAGAGGTTTTCATGAGTTGATGCTCACTTCGGGTTCCCAAGTACTTACCATCTGGGGGCGGGGGACGAATGCTCCCCGGCCAGACCAGTCTTCCTGGTAACACACCATGCTGTCGCCAGGAAGTGATACCAGGTGACGCTCTGGCAATGGGGCTGAAAACTCGATGGTACCATCGAGTTTCCAGCCCCATTGTCAGAGCGTCGCCTACCATCCCTTCCTGGCAATGGCATGGTGCTCCGTGCCTCTCCTTCCCCTGGGGATGGTCCTGCAAGGACATATCCATCCCCCGCCGGCACGTGGTAAGTTCTTGGGAAGCCTATGCTCACTTCTTAAGGTGTCAGTGGACTCCTGTTTTATTTTGTTACAACAGACTAACACAGCTGCCTTCTTGGAGCTACATTTGCATAAAAGCTAACAAGCTTAGTAATGCACAAGTTTTTAAGCAGATAATGTTATAATAATGGATCCCTTCTCCTTGACGTTACGTTTTATATATGGAGAGATTTTTGTGTGTGAATGAATCGCTTGAATCCCCATTTTCAGTGTGAAGCGGTATAGCCCTGGCACAGATTTACAACCTCAATGAGAACTTCTTCCGTTTGTCTTTGGGATTGTACTGTCAAGAGACCCATGTAAAAATGTGAGTGACAGCTTGGTCTGCTTTTTGTGAAAATTATGATTTGGATTGAGAAATGTAAAGACAGCTAAGAAGTCTGACGGCATTGCTTTTTTGACATTAAGGAAATAAGATCCGTTAAATGCCACTGTGAGTATGCACAGGTAGTTACTCATACCAGGATGGTAATAGAGAAACCTCAAGTGAACTGTGATAGATTCTTTGTCAATTGTTGCAGTCCAAAGCTTCCAAAGCACTGATTCATCCTACACCTAAATGCCATGGGAACTTTCCTAAATGTAGAAACTCAATCCAAGATTCTCACCTCTTCTACTTATCATGAATCACCAGTGGCTGCACTTCAAAAGCTGGTTTCATCGACCCTGGCATTCCATTTCTATTGTGGACAGGTGCATTTGCCAAATGGATATCACTTCCTCCTTGGCTATTAGTGTTGGCAGTTTCCATTGTGGTCATAGCAGGACCACCTAGAAGACAAACTGGCAGGGCAGTCTGCTCAGCTGATTATTATCCCAATATGCATATTCTGTGATAGCTCTGCTTTTCATTCCAATGCAAAGGCCGGGTTCAGACTGGCAGTTTGGCCCAGGAGAGGCAGGTTTCAGAAATGTTTCACAAACGGATTAAAGGGCCGGTTCACACAGGCACAGCTGTCAGGCAACACTTCCCTCCCGAGTTTAAAAAATACCAGGTGAAAGTGGTAGCAAATCCTGGAGAGCCCATTCATCCCACGTTGTTATGTCCTGAAGCTGAATCCATCCTGTTATTTTCTATGTTAAGCTTCAGGCTGAATGTGGATTGTAATCTGTCGCATTCTATTGGCTGGTTTCTGTGAAACCTTTTGTATATAACCAATCACTATGTAAATATGTATCAAAGAGGGAACAGTCCTGATTGGCCTTTATCCCTGTATTGTTATTGGTCTTTAACTTGTTATGGGTCTGGCTTTGACAGCCCAGGATGGTTTAAAAGGGAACTGTGCTCCACTTGTTTGTGGTGTGTTCCTGAGCTGGAGTTTGCTGTTAAATAAAGTTGAAATCACTTCTTTGCTGAAATCCTGTTGTTGAGTGGCATACTTAACACATGTTCATCCCGCCTCCCAGAAGTGTGAACGCGAACAAGCTGATCGGGTAGGGATGCTCTTATGCGTATGAGCGCATGAGAGCATATCGTCCGATTACATTACAAAAAGCCACTTACAGCCACGCCTCCGCCAGGGGTGGGCCAACAGTGCGAATGCTCTCTTGTGCCTTCTCCCCGGTATGCTCCCACATCAGTCAGCGCAGTGTGACCAGAAAACCTGGAACAGTTTGTGCTGTATCTTTTTGCCACGACTCCCTCGCGCTTCAAACTGTCAGTCTGTCCTCGGCCAATCTCTCCATTAGGAGGCAGGAGACAAGCTATGCTTTCTTCACTTACATGGATGGGAACTCCTTAAATGTTTGCATCTGATGCCATCCTATTCTGCTCTCTGGTGGAAAGTGTGCAATAAATGAAAGCACATCCCTGTGGAAAACAAAACTTCAAAAGAATGTATGGAATTGCCTCAGCACTCTATAGCGCCTGCCTAGGCACTCATGTAATAGTGAACTTCTGGGTCCAAGAATGCACTCAAGAGGCTTTCTGCACAGGATTTACTTCATGATTTCATTTCTGCCCCCACCTTTCTCTCCAACGGGGACCCAATGCACCTCATGTTGCTCTCCTTTGTGCAGCTGCCGGAGTGACAGTATAGTGGAGCACCTTGTACTGCCTATAATGCCTGGAAATTCTATGCATCACAATATCAAGATATGTTGCTCCATCCATTGGAAATGGCACAGCAGATCTAACTGGAAAGTGATACTGCCTGATCATATTTCAGAAAAATCCGATTTATAATGAACCTCCACATTCAGAGGCAGCATACCTCTGAATATCAGTGCCAGGAGACAATATCAGGGGAAGGCCTCGGCCTGTATGCTGTGTTGTCAGCCCTCCAGAGGAACCGGTTGGCCACTGTGTGAGACATGATGCTAGACCAGACGGACCACTGCTCTGATCCAGCAGAGTACCTCTTATGTTCTTAAACTGACTTGTAGAAGTTATTTTTAAAAATGCCTTAATCTTGAAAGTTCACAACTTTCTGGTCAGTGTTTTGTGTTTTGTTTTGTTTTTTTCAAAATATGCCTCCAGTTTCTCTTTGGGATAATTTATATTCTGCATTCCAAGAGACTTGACCTAGCTAGCTTAATGGAAATCCGTTGCACTTTAATAAAATTATGAGATTTCAGATTTCCCTTTTAAAAATTCTTTGAAGGGTAGCTTATGAACACCTCAGTCTTTGATGAAGTAAACCTTTTGTGTGGGAAGTGTATGCTTAATAATAATAGTAACTGCTAACATGATCTAACACGGAGGATTGGGCCCCAGCTGCAGTAGAAGAGCCCACACAGGAAGAGTCGGGCAGAGCAGAAAAGGGTGCTCAGAAGATACTGTTGTTTTTAAAGATTTTTTTCCTTCTTTTGTTTCATTACACAATGGCCCAAAGCACAATGTGGAAAGATACATTTGGAGAACAAATTTGTTTCTAGAGGTTGTTTATCTCTTTTGGTGTGTTCTTTTCCCTGGCATAACAGCATGATGTTGTCATTGCGTAATTTGGATTCTTGTAAAATAAAAACCCTTCTGAATTAACCCATTCTGTGTTAAAAAAAAAAACACCAAAACACTAAACCTAAAAATAAGTGCTGAACACAAAGGGCTGGTTTTCCAGAGTTCTTTTTTCAAGCTAGTTTCTGTCTTGAACGGGAATGTTGTCCTACTTGGACACTTACAATACGGTCGGATAAAAATGGTTTGGCCGTCGCACTTTACAACATAAATGGCCAATACAATCCAGTGCTTTTCCTCTTAAAAGAACAAGGACATTTCCATTGCAGAGAAAAGTGAAGCCACCCAGGAATCCACTCATTCTCCAGTACAGGACTTGTGAGGCTACCACCTGACCTTGCAAGCCATGGGAGAAGTCCAGACGTTGTGCAGACTATCATTTCATGCTAGCTTTCCATTGAGGAGGTCCCATGCAGCCCCATCATCCATTGCTCTTGCTGCCTGATCTGAAACCCGGGACACGGTCAGTGTGATCCCTTTTATTAGGACCAATCAGATGAGACAGAACAGAGTGCAAGCTGTGGCAGGTATTGTGTTGGTGATTTTGGATTTCGCTTTTGGGACCAGTATGGCTGCAGACAACTACTTGTCATCTTCGTTTGCTTCCTTGGCAGGTTGGGAATCCATGGAACTCTGAAAATGGGATCTGTGCTATATAATATTTATTTATTTGTGCAATTTATAGTTTGCCTTTCTCTACAAACCTCGAGGGCAATTATACAATGCAAATCAATGCAATCAATGTGGTGATGGATCTAATAAGCAATGTAATGGGACTAAGAATCACAGGAACAAAGCTGTTGTCTAAAAAAAGCATAAGTATTAAACACAACATGTTAAACATAGTATTTCATAAGGAGAAACACAATGCATTTCTCTGACCAGTCTGTTATAATATAGACCTGTTTCCTTTATAAAAATGCCCTCACAGACAATTCTGCTCTACGTTGTTTGTGAAATGCCAGGAGCCTTCCTGACCTCCGCCGGCAGACCACTCCACAGGGTGGGCGGGGCCACTGCAGAGAAGTGTACAGGCACTTGTGGATCTTGACCATCTGCCAGGTGGCACCTGGAGCAGGCCCTGCTCAAATGAGTGAAGTTGTGGTGGGAGATGGGTGGAGAGGTGGACTCGCAGTTCTGAGTGTCTGAGGCCATACAGGGCTTTGAATGGGATATCCAGCTAGGGTTGCCAGGTCTCCACCAGCCACCAGTGGGGGATGGGGGGGTAGGACTGCCAGATCCAGCTTGGAAAACACCTGGAGAAACACAGGGGATGGAGCCTGGGGAGGACAGGGCCTCAGTGGGGTACACGGCCATAGAGTCAACCCTCCAAAGCATCCATTTTCACTGTGGAACCAATCTCTGTAGTTTGGAGATTCCTGGGGATCCCCAGGTCCCACCTGGAGGGTGGCATCCCTATAGCCAATTTTTTTTGGGGGAAATATAACTCTCAGACCAATAATCAATATTAGAATCAGTGTTAATCAAGAGGGAGAATCCCAGTCTCCTTTTATTACAAAATGTGTTACTCACGGTCAAAATATTAACGGGAACATATAGCCATCCCAGCATGTTTGACTTTCTCCCCTCCCCCCCCAAAAAAAGGAAAAAATCCCACAGCTGTGTGCATATTAAAATATTAAGCAAAACAGAGAATTGTTTATGATTCGAAGCACTGTCATTTTCTTTATGCATGCAAAGGAGCATCTGAAACCCCATCTGTGCTGCTGATCAGCAGCGTTCTGTTTTAAATACCGGTAATACACAGAAGTAAGTAAGAAAAAGTGGTGGAAGTGTCAACTGAACGGTGGGATGTATTTTAAGATAGCAGCTATACTGAGGAGCTTGAGATAGGCCACAGGATTAAATTTTGGGGATGTTGAAGCCTTAAAATGTGATGAGAAGCATTTGGGGGGTCTCGAAATGCCCTGCTCACAGGTTTCCCAGTAGCCTCTGGCTGCCAGCATGAAATAGAATGCTGGACCACATAGATGTTTGGCTCAGTCCAGCAAAACTGCTAGGTTATTAAATGCAGTGGCATCTTGTCTCTCCAGCTCTATGGAGCTTCCTTTAGGGATATGGCATCTCTAGCGAGACTTGTTTCATCAAAAGAGGTGACTGCTACCAGGAAAGGGCATGGCGGGAGGAGTGAAAACAGAAGGAAAGGCATCAGTTTCCTTGGCAGACCCACGGAAATAAGAGAAAGGCTGTGCCTGGCATTAAGTTTCCGTTCTCAGGATAGAATAACAAGCCAATGGAAGCATAAACGCCTTTTGCTCAATCTGCCATTCTCTCCGCGCTGAATCTGCTTCGGGTTGTTTTTGAGCTTAAGGATGTGTGACTCTCTAGTCTGATCAAAACTCTTTTTACTTCCCCTTGACATTCTTGGGGAATATTTATGCTCTGTTTGAAACCTCCATTCTGTTGCAGCGGAAGCCACTTTGCCACTCAAGAGTGTTTTCCTCACCAGTCCGCATCCCCAACAGGAGGACTAATGCGAGAAAAATAATATCCCTGCTGCAGCTCCACAAACAACCTGTACCACAGCACTCTGTAAGTTGCCAGGAGGGACGTGCACGAGTTATACCGGACTGGGTTTTTTTCTGCCTCCATTGAAATGCCTTGGAAGTTTCTCTATAGCATAAATCTCCAAATTCGTGGCAAAATTTTAAGGCAAAGTTAGGTGGCAACTCTTGTTAAGGGTTTATTTTATTTACTTTATTTATACCCTGCCTTCCACCCTTTCAGTGGGGAACCAAAGTGGTTTTACATTCTTCTCTTCTCCTCTATTTTATCCTCACAACAACCTAGTGAGGTAGATTACGTTGAGAGGGTGTGACTGGCCCAAGGTCACCCAGCAAAGTTTCCAGGGAAGAAGAAGAAGAAGAAGAAGAAGAAGAAGAAGAAGAAGAAGAAGAAGAAGAAGAAGAAGAAGAGGAGGAGGAGGAGGAAGAGGAAGAAGAGGAGGAGGAGGAGGAGGAGGAGGAGCTGGAGGAGGAGATTGGATTTATACCCTGTCCTTCACTCAGAGTCTCAGAGCGCTTACAATTCCTTTCCCTTCCCCTCCCCACAACAGACACCCTGTGAGGTAGTTGGGGCTGAGAGACCTCTTTTGAGGACTGTTTGTGAGAGAACAGTCCTCTGAGAGAACAGTCCTCTGAGAGAGGACTGATCCAAGATCACACCAGCAGCTCCATGTGGAGGAGTGGGGAATCAAAACTGGCTCTCCCAGATTAGGGTCTGCGCTCCTAACCACTACACCAAACAGGCTCTCAAGGGGAGATTCGAACCTGGATTTCCAAGATTCTGGTCCAGCAGTTTAACCACTACGCCACCCTGGCTCTCAGCCAGTGCTCAGCATGACTTATTGATTCAAGCAAAGTTCAGTCTTGTAATGAACACCGGATATTGTTTCTTTCAGCACTGGATAAATAAAATAAGAAAATGACTCACCAAGTTGTATCAGATACCTTAGGGCTGCTATGAGACTGTTTGCTTCTGCCCAGTGACCTCATTTTGGAAATGAATGCCTCTTACTTCCTCTTCTTATCTAACTCCTACAGTACAAGGAGCTGACAGGGGTTCAGTGGATTGTGACGTTTCTCAGATAGCCTCCCCTGCCTGTGACCAACACGGAGTATGGGTGCTAGACTTCATATAATTTTCTAATACACTTGCTACAGAAGCACCAGAGTTATTACTGGAAAATCCGCATTGGCTCAGCATCATCCTTAGTACAGGACTGTTCTGTTAAAGTAAACCACAGATTATAAAATTAAGGTTGGGTGTTCCAAGGCTGCTGAAGTAAACCCAAGGCCTCCAGCCAACATGTAAATGAGAATAGTCAGCCATAGGCCAATTGACTAAGAAATGTTCCATTGAGGCCATTAGGGCTTACTCCCACCTGGAAGTCGCTTGAAGCATTTATTTATCTATTTATTTAGACCACCCTCCCCTGTACAACAGGGCTTAGGGTGGTGTACATCAATGAAAACATTCAAATATTAAATTCACAGTTAAAAACAATTTAAAAACAATTAGAATAATTTGCCTGATGAGATGAGGCTAAACTACCGATTGTGCCGCTGCCTCACAGCAGGGGGGTGGAGGCAGCAGACAGGAGTGCCGGACAGATGGAAGCCATCACTGACCTCAGCCAAATGCCTGGTGGAACACCTCTGCTTTACAGGCCTGGCAGAACTGCATTAAGTCTCACAGGGCGTGGATGTTGCTCAGCAGAGGGTTCCCCCAGGCCAGCTTCTGCTGTGTTGTGGAGGAGAAAGAAGAAGAAGCCACAGCTGTGCTTGTGTCCTCAGGGGCTGTAGTTGCCCCTTGGGTCAGTTGAATTCATATTTCCTGTGGCTAGAAACATGGGGGGTTGAAACTCTCGGTTCTCACTGTCAACATTAAACTCTCCAGGAACATTAAACTCTCCAGGATTTTTCCCCTTTGGTTCGGAACTCCCCTTCTTCCCTCCCTTCACTTTTCTTCATTCTCACCCAACTGCGATTTCTGGAAATGACATGGCAGCAACTGCCATGGGAATCCCTCCTCCGCTCTTGTCCAGTGCCTCCGATGTTGTGCCTCAGAAATGTAGTTCTCAACAAGGTTGCAACAAGGCATGATGCAGTACAAGCAGAAGTCTACATGATTCTTACTGCTGGAAGAGCCAGATCTGCAGCATTCCCAACAGGCAACTATCCAGACTCCTCTCAAAGACCTTCAGGGACAGAAGGGTCCACCCCTCCCCACCACTGATAACAGTGGTGGAAAGTGCAATCAAGTTTCATCCAACTTATGGCGACCTCATAGGGCACAGCAACCCTGGACCTTCTTGCTGGTCTCCCACCCAAATACTAACCAGGCCTGAATCTGCTTAGCTTCCAAGATCCATCAGCTTCAATCTGGCTAGCCTAGGCTATCCAGGTCAGGGTGCTTCTGATAAGCCTAAATGCTATTCTGCTCCTGTCAGAACTGTGATAGCACTCAGAGGGCCAATAGACACCGTATTTCCAGGATAAATATTTCACAGCAGCTGGTAGCTTTTGTGGGTGATGGTGCTTCTGCAGCCTTCCTTTTTGTCTGGGTGAAGAAGACATTTGAAAGGTGCTGCCACTGAAGCAAGCCCTCAAAAGGCTCCATTTGCAAGGAGAGCCAAAACCACTGAGGGCCCGACAGAGGAGAGGGAGCAGCAGTCACAGCAGTGGCTTTTTAAAGAAAGCCGGAGGCAGGCCAAGGTCTCAATACCCAGGTACAGCTGCATAGGAGCTCCTGCCCCTGAATCGACTGGGGGTTACCCTTAAACAGCCGTGCATAGGTATGACAAACCTCTGTATCTCCCCAACTGTCTGGAGGATTTTTCCCGCCAAATCTTCAGTTCCCCTCAGTGACTGCCTAGGGACGTGGTAACCTCCCTTTCACTGACAGCTTTCAAGAAGGGGCTGGATGAATGTTTGTCAGAGATGCTTTAGGCTGGTCCTGCATTGGGCAGGGGGTTGGACTAGATGGTCTGTAAGGCCCCTTCCAACTCTATGATTCTATGACTGAGTTGCCCTGCAGTAGCCTGTATTATTCTTTGTCATAAAAGACTTGACTGCACCACCCTATGTTTAAGATCTTTAGTTTAGGCTTTTTCTCAGCTCAGGACCTCTACTGAAAATACAGGAGCTGTCCAGTTTTCTTTAAACCCTGGAGAAATGGGACTGGAGGGAAATTAATTTTCAAAAACAGAATAATTTTTTTATTAAACAGGCAAGGAATATATGTATAATAGGAATAGTCAAGGTTTTGAGATTGCTGGGGTAAAAACTTTCTAATATATACAGAGTTGAATTCTTAGAACATTCAAGAGAGTATATTTGTAGTTTTGTTTCAAGGCATCCTGTTTCTTTCTTTGAGCGGTACTTTGTTCAGTATATTTCAGCACAACATAGTTCTTATTGATGTTTCTAGATTTCTTCCTTCAGATATTACAAGTTTTCGTTAACTCCTGAGGTGTTTGTCACAAACCCGGTTCTCTTCCCAACCGCGTTCACTGGCAGGAAGTTATTCTCTTTGTCTCTAAGAAGCAATAACTCCTTTTACTATTTGGCTTGTCTGGGAGTTCACTCTAATTACCCAGACCTTCTTTCAAATAGTTCTCCAGTATCCTTTGTCTGTATAAGGCCGTTCTCTTGCTTTTCTGATTAAGAATCTAAAATCTCCCTCAGAGCAGTTTGAATATGTTTAGACAATGGGGTTTCTCTTCTTCATTCTGTAGAAGTACTTTTCTGACCATTGCCTGTCAGAAAACACTGACTCCCAATTGACTCTTCTCTCAGAAGCGAAACCCTCTGGCCACTGATCCAGATGTTAGATTTTAAAAAAACCAAACAGTAAAAGACCAATTTGCAAAAGACCAAAGGCTTTTCCCTCCAAATCAGCTGTTTTATTTTCTCTCTTAGCTGATGTAGGCCAATCAGAGAGTGAGGAGAAGAGCCAATCAGCTAAGCTCTTCTCTCTGGGGAAGATTAATTCTTGAACTCCTGGACTCTCTGATACAAGCAGCATTTTTTATTTTTTAAAAAACCCTGCTTTTCTGTGCAGTCTCTCACAGTAGGGTCAGGCCTGTCAACAAGCCTCTGATTATCTAATCCCATTCCTTTTCCACATAAATTGTCTGTGACAAGGCTTGGCTGCATCATGTGCTTAAAGGAGATTGTGAGTGTTCCCAAATGATATCATACAATCTAACTCAAAGAATTATCTGGTTCAAGGCAATAGGGTTGCCAACCACCTGGCAGGGCCTGGAGATTCTCCAGAATTACAGCTGATCTCCAGACTACAGAGATCAGTTCCCCTGAAGAAAATGGCTCCTTTTGGAGGGTGGACTCTATGACGTACCCCACTAAGGTCCCATCAAATTCTTCCTTACCTGGACTCTGCCCCCAAATTTCCAGGAATGGGCCAACCTGAAGTTGGCAACCCTAACAGTGTCAGTGTTAAGCTGAGACACATCCACAATGGAAAGAATTTTATGAGAGGAGCCAGGGTGGTGTAGTGGCTAAGAATGTCAGACTAGTATCTGGAAGACCCAGGTTCAAGTCCCCATGGAAGCTCATCTGGGGACCTTGGGCCAGTCACACACTCTCAGCCTAACCTCCCTCACAGGTTTGTTGTGAGGATGAAATGGAGGAGAGGAGGATGACGTAAGCCAGTTGGGTCCCCACCCACTAGGGAGAAAGTTGGGATACGAGTGAATTAAAAAATAAATTGTGTCTCCTAGCCTTGTTCAGTGAATCAGCTCAGGCCGTATCCACATATTTACCTTGGCAAAGGGCCACTAATTGAGGGCCTGATCTGCAGGAGGATATAATGAACTCCTACATCATACTTGAATATTCAATAGCACGGATGACACATTGGGCAGATTTCCTACAATGACTTACGAACATCTACAGCAATCCAGTAAGAGAGTGACGTGTCTGCAAGAGGTGATCTTTCGTCCTCCAGCAAGCCCCTTGTGATTAGTTTGGCATCTTGCCCATATCACAGAGTATTGCTTATATGAAGTCTTTAATGAAAGCAGAAGGGAACGAGCTTGGTATGGCAAGCTCCAAAGGGCCTGGGGTGCTAGAGCGAGGAGGGGGGAGGCGGGGCAGGATCCTAATACTGAACATTATTCCGTGTCATTCAGCTATGATCATCTTTCAGGAGAACAGTTTCCCTTCCATTCCTGAATGAAAATACAGTGAAGGAAAACTCAAAATTAAGACATGGCTTAAAACAAAAGGTGGCAGTTTCCAATCAAAATTAAAATGATGAGCCTTCTGAGAAAATTTGAAGGTATGCCCTTTAAGAACTTTATCAACATGCAATCCATGTTGAACTACTTGATTGTAAGCTTTCTGTTTAGGTTTAATCAGATCAATGCATTTCACTGGAAGTTGAGGGGGAAAGTCTTCACCTTAAAACAGATATATTTGTGAGACAGACAGACAGGAGGAATCCCCCTCCATGTTATCAGATTGCTTTGGAAACAGCTCAGGAAGGCCATGAATCACAGGGGCAACCAGATGGCACCTTCGCAGGCTCTCCATTTGGCACCGTGAAACCATGCTAAGAAGCTGCATAGACATTTTAACCAAGAAGTGAATGACGTACTGATCAGCAAATTCAGGACAAAGGAAACACATCTTACAAAATGCTATGGTGTATATAGCATGACTCAGAACCAGGAGACAAAAGCGGTGATGTTTTGAGTTGGGGAGTTAGACCATGGCTTGGTGGTAGAGCATCTGCTTGGCGTGCAGAAGGTCCCAGGTTCAATCCCTGGAATCTCCAGTTATTTGTTGTTGTTCAGTCGCACAGTCGAGTCCGACTCTTCGCGACCCCATGGACCAGATTACGCCAGGCCCTCCTGTCTTCCGCTGTCCACTGAAGTTTGCTCAATTTCATGTTCGTTGCATCAATGACACTGTCTAACCATCTCATTCTTTGCCGTCCCCTTCTTCTTTGACCTTCAATCTTTCCCAGCATCAGGGTCTTCTCCAGTGAATGCTCCCTTCTCATTTGGTGGCCAAAGTATTTGAGCTTCAGCTTCAGGATCTGGCCTTCCAGGGAACAGTCAGGGTTGATTTCTTTTAGGATTGACTGATTTGATCTCCTTGCAGTCCAAGGGACTCTCAAGAGTCTTCTCCAGCACCATAGTTCAAAAGAATCTATTCTTCGGCGCTCGGCCTTCCTTATAGTCCAACTCTCACAGCCATACATTACTACAGGGAATACCATTGCTTTGACCATGCGGACTTTTGTTGGCAAGGTGATGTCTCTGCTTTTTATCATGCTGTTTAGGTTTGCCATCGCTTTCCTCCCAAGGAGCAGGCGTCTTTTAATTTCATGGCTGCAGTCACCATCTGCAGTGATCTGGGATCCTAGGAACGTGAAGTCTGTCACTACTTCTACGACTTCCCCTTCTATTTGCCAAGGAGTGATTGGGCCAGATGCCATGATCTTAGTTTTTTTGATGTTGAGCTTCAAGCCCACTTTTGCACTCTCCTCTTTCACCCTGAGCAAGAGGCTCTTTAGATCCTCTTCACTTTCTGCCATCAGAGTGGTATCGTCTGCATATCTGAGGTTATTGATCTTTTCCCCAGCAATCTTAACTCCAGCTTGTGATTCATCCAGGCCAGCATTTCGCATGATGTACTCTGCATATAAATTAAATAAGCAAGGTGACAGTATACATCCTTGTCGTACTCCTTTTCCTATGCTAAACCAATCAGTTGTTCCATATCCGGTTCTAACTGTTGCTTCTTGACCCTTATACAGGTTTCTCAGGAGACATATGAGGTGGTCTGGTACTCCCATCTCTTTAAGAACCTGCCATAATTTATTGTGATCCACACAATCAAAGGCTTTAGCATAGTCAATGAAGCAGAAGTAGATGTTTTTCTGGTATTCTCTTGCTTTCTCCATAATCCAGCGAATGTTGGCAATTTGATCTCTAGTTCCTCTACCTCTTCGAAACCCAGCTTGTACTTCTGGCAGTTCTCTATCCACGTACTGTTGGAGCCTAGCTTGTAAGATTTTGAGCATGACCTTGCTAGCGTGTGAAATGAGTGCAATTGTGCGATAGTTTGAACATTCCTTGACGTTGCCCTTCTTTGGGATTGGAATGTAAACTGACCTTTTCCAATCCTGTGGCCACTGTTGTGTTTTCCAAATTTGTTGGCAAATTGAGTGCAGCACTTTAACAGCATCTTCTTTTAAGACTTTGAATAACTCAGCTGGGATACCATCACCTCCACTAGCTTTGTTGTTAGTAATGCTTTCTAAGGCCCATTTAACTTCGCTTTCCAGGATGTCTGGCTCAAGGTCAGTGATTATACCATCGTGGTTGTCAAGGACATCGAGGTCCTTCTTGTATAGTTCTTCTGTGTATTCTTGCCATCTTTTCCTAATCTCTTCTGCTTCTGTTAGATCCCTACCGTTTTTGTCCTTTATCATGGCCAGCTTTGCATGGAACGTTCTCTTGATTTCTCCAATTTTCTTGAAGAGATCTCTAGTCCTTCCCAATCTATTGTTTTCCTCTATTACTTTGCATTGTTCATTCAGGAAAGCCTCCTTATCTCTCCTTGCTGTTCTCTGGAAATCTGCATTCAGTTGGGCAAATCTTTCCTTTTCCCCATTGCCTTTAGCTTTCCTTCTTTCCTCTGCTATGTGTAAAGCCTCATCAGACAGCCACTTTTCTTTTTTGCATTTCTTTTTCTTTGGGATGGCGGTGAGTGCTGCCTCCTTTACAATGTCACGGACCTCTGTCCATAGTTCTTCAGGCACTCTGTCTATTAAATCTAGTCCCTTAAACCTATTCTTCACCTCTACTGTATATTCTTCGGGGATGCGATCTAGGTCAAATCTGAATGGCCGAGTGGTTTTCCCAACTTTCTTCAATTTAAGTCTGAATTTTGCAATGAGTAGCTCATGATCTGAGCCACAGTCAGCTCCAGGTCTTGTTTTTACTGACTGGATAGAGCTTCTCCATCTTTGACTGCAAATTATATAGTCAATCTGATTTCGGTGTTGCCCATCTGGTGATGTCCATGTGTAGAGACGCCTCTTAGGTTGTTGGAAAAGGGTGTTTGCTATGACCAGCGTGTTCTCTTGACAAAACTCTGTTAGCCTTTGCCCTGCTTCATTTTGTTCTCCAAGGCCAAACTTGTCTGTTATTCCGGTTACCTTTTGATTTCCTACTTTAGCATTCCAGTCCCCTATGATGATGAGGACATCATTTTTTGGTGTTAGTTCTACGAGCTGTTGTAGGTCTTCATAGAACTGGTCCACTTCAGCCTCTTCTGCAGCAGTGGTTGGGGCATAGACTTGGATTACTGTGATGTTGAATGGTTTGCCTTGGATTCGGACCGAGATCATTCTGTCATTTTTGAGATTGTATCCCAATACTGCCTTTCTCACTCTCTTGTTGACTATAAAGGCCACACCATTTTTTCTACGGGATTCCTGGCCACAGTAGTAGATATAATGGTCTTCTGAGTTAAATTCGCCCATTCCTGTCCACTTTAGTTCACTGATTCCCAAGATGTCGATGTTCATTCTTGCCATCTCATTTTTGACCATGTCAAGCTTACCTTGATTCATAGATCTTACATTCCAGGTTCCTATGCAGTATTGTTCTTTGCAGCATCGAACTTTCCTTTCACCGTCAGACACATCCACAACTGAGCGTCCTTTCGGCTTTGGCCCAGCCGCTTCACTCTTTCTGGGGTTACTCGTACTTGCCCTCTGCTCTTCCTCAGTAGCATATTGGACACCTTCCGACCTGAGGGGCTCATCTTCCGGCGTCATATCTTTTAGCCTTTTGTTACTGTCCATGGGGTATAAGATCTGGCAATTAGTGATGTGAATGACCTCTGCCTGAGACCCCGGAGAGCCGCTGCTTGTCTGAGTAGACAATATTGACTTTGATGGATCAAGGGTCTGCTTCAGTGTAAGGAGCTTCATCTGTCATGTGTCAAGTATGCTTTTGTTCTATGGAACTGTCCCGGCCCTGGCAGTCCGGGCCGGGCTGCAACCCCCCCCGCCACGATGCAACCCGAGCACTCACCCGAGAAACCAGGCCAACACTGGACACCTGGGGCGCGCCCCGGCCCCCCTCCGACGGAGAGGACGTCAGGACGAGCGAGGCCCCGTCGGCGTGAGCCCTGGGAAGCGACAGAGGCGAGCCATCCTCCCCAGACGACTGGAGGCACCGACGGCGCAGCCCTCGGGCCGGCAAGGCCGACGCCGGCACAGGAACGCACGCCCCTGACACGAGGAGGGCGTCCTACCTTATCAAGGGGGGCGGGGCCTGGGAAAGGTGGAACCGTGGAGGAGCACGGGCGGTGCTGGGCAGTGGGAGGAGGATATAAGGGAGGAAGGATGGAGGGGCCGGGGAAGAGACGCGTGTCAAGGAGAAGAGAGCTGTGCATGTGCGAGAGAGAGAGCCCAGCAAACCGGCCGCTTCCCTGACACGGGACAGAGGGGCAAGAGGGGTGAAGTCAACCCCGCCCCCTGTCATTCTGAGGCCCCCCTGTCTCCTTGTCCCTGGGACTTCCCCCTGCTTCCCAGGACTGCGCCCCCCGGTTTGGACTGCCCGACGCCATGGCGACTGGAGGAAAGGTACCCGGGGCCCAGGGGGAGCGCGACAACGTGGTGGAGAATGCGGGCACAACAGACCTGCTAGGTAGGCCACTTCCCCGCCTCCTTGCCCCCGCCGGCTGGTTGCCCCCGAAAGAAAGGGCTGGGCAAGTCCCGGAAGGGTCCTCAAGCTCAGAAGACGTCTCGGGAGGGTCAAGTGAGTCGGACAGTAGCCAAGGCTCCGTGAAAGCCCAACCAACGCAACCCGACCCGCCTTCCGCTGAGATGGATTTTGCACAGTTTGGGCAATGGCTGGCCGAGCATCAGAGCCAGCTGTTACGGGACATGGCCCAGCAGCAGCACGCAGCGCAAGTGACCTTGGTGCGGGAGCTGCAACAGGCTGTGCTCACCCGGCCGGCTCAGGCGGGGCCCGGAGGTGGGGGTGGACCACAACGCAGCCCCTGGCCGCTGCTCACCAAGCTGGGGCCAGATGACGAGATTGAAGCCTACCTAGAGGCTTTTGAAAGAGCCGCCGAGGCTGCCCAGTGGCCTGAAAACCAGTGGGCCTACATCCTGGGCCCGTACCTGACGGGGGAGGCTCAGGCCGCCATGAAGGCGTTGGAACGGGCGGACGCGAGTGATTACACAAAGGTGAAGGCCGCCATACTCGACCGCTTGGAGTTTACGCCCGAGTCCCACTGCCGGCGGTTCCGTGCCTTCCGGATTCAGGACCTGGCCCGCCCCCGGACAGTAATTGCGACCCTGAAAGATGCCACCACCCGCTGGCTCCAACCGACCTCTGAGGACAGCAAGCGGGTGGTAGAGATGGTAGTCATCGAACAGCTGCTGCAAATCATGCCCGCCCGTACGTGCCACTGGCTGGCCTGTTGGAAGCCGACCAAGCTCCGGGAGGCCCAGGAACTTTGGGAGAATTTCCAGGCCGCCGAAGGACGGGACGCTAGACCAAAAGAGGAGGCTCCACGGCCGGGATGCGGGGGTCACACCCCTAGTAAGCCTCTGCCAAGTCCGGCCTTGCCCAGATCCGGAAGGGCGCGCCCTACGTTCGGCTGCGGCGGGACGGGCGGAAGTCCCGGCGCCGCTCCATGGCCCCTTCCCACCATGCCCGGGCCTGCCCAGAGCGGTTGGGGTGAGACAGGCGGACGGGGAGAGGCGAGCGGGCCAACTCCACTCCCCAGAGGGCGCCCCGCGGGAGGCCCCGGGCCCTGTTACACCTGTGGCCAGTGGGGCCACTTCAGGAGGGACTGTCCGCTTATGGAGTGCGACCTCGGCCACAAGCGCACCTTGCAGACCTCAGCCGTGGGAAGGCGGCCTCCCGCCTGGTTACTCCCGGTGACGCTGGGAGGCCAGGCCTTACAAGCATTGGTCGACAGTGGGAGTTCGCTATCTCTGGTGCGGTCCCATCTCTTGCCCCCAGGCTTGCCTGTCCTCCGCACTGCCACGGTGGTATGCTTCCACGGGCACGAAGAACGTTGTCCCGTGGTCGTGGCACCCCTTTTCTACTTGAGGCAGCGGTGGGAGGTGCCCCTGGCCCGGGTGGACCGGTTGCCGTTTCCAGTCCTGTTGGGGCGGGATGCGCCACGCTTCAGTGATGCTCTAGCAGCCGCCTGCCCTCCTGACGAGGGTCCGGGAGCCAGCGCACATCCAAGAGAAGCCAGCGCACATCCCCGGCGGATGAAGAGGTGGACCCCGGAGTGACCGAGGAGGGGCTCGAAGGAACATATGACGGCTGGGTCCGGGACCCCCAGTTCATCCAGGACCAAGGCCGCGATGAAGCACTGGATGGGCTGCGGCGGGGCACAGCGGTCCAAGACGGGCAGGTAATAGAGCCCCGGCTGGGGGGGCGGTTTCCGCACATCGTCCAAGAGGGGGGCGTGTGGTTCAGGGAAGTGAAGGGACGGATGGGGCCCTACAGACAGCTCTTAGCCCCCCATAGCTACATACCGGCGATCCTACGGACAGCCCATGATCACCCCTGGGCCGGCCATCAGGGGGTGAAGAATACCTTGTCCCGGGTGTTGTCACGTTTCTTCTGGCCCACGGTCACCCGTGACGTAAAAGCATATTGCCGGTCGTGTGCCATCTGCCAGCGGGTGAATGTGCGGGCGGATCCACGGGCCCCTCTATCTCCGCTACCGATACCCGGCAACCCCTTTGAGAGGGTGGCCATGGATTTCGTCAGGCCCCTACCCCGCACCCCCAGGGGAGCCCGCTTCCTACTAGTAATCATGGACTATGCTACGCGCTTCCCGGAAGCCGTCCCCTTCCTAGCCTAAAGAGTGCGGGGGTAGCTCGGGCTCTCATGAGGTATTTCTCTCTGGTGGGGCTGCCACACGAGATACTGACTGACCGCAGATCCCCTTTTACCGCCCAACTTATGAAGCAAGTCTGTCAGTCACTCCAGATCCGGCAGATCTTCACAGCCGTGCACCACCCCCAAACAGATGGCCTCGTCGAAAGGCTGAACCAAACGATAAAGAGCATGTTACGCAAGGTGGCGTACGAAAGGCCGACAGAGTGGGATCTCTATATTGATCCCATCCTGTTTGCACTGAGGGAGATGCCCCAATCCTCGACCGGGTTCTCACCATTCGAACTCCTCTACGGGCGCCGGCCCCGCGGGATCCTGGAGGCGATGGACGGGCGCCGCCCTGGGACAGTGAATGAGGAAGAACGAGACCCCTGTGAATACATCAGGAAGCTAAGGGAACGCCTCGAGGAGGTCCGCCGCGTAGCCGCAAGTAACCTAGAGCGGGCCCAAGAGACGCAGAAACAGAGGTACGATCGGGGTACGAAGATGCGCTCTTTTGGCGTGGGAGACCGGGTGCTCGTGTCCCGCTTCGTGATGGACCCCGGACAGGGCAACCCGTGGCAGGGCCCGTTCCCGGTGATACGTGTCCTGGGACCGGTCACGTACAAGATCGGCTACAGGCCCCGCCAGCGGAAGACGGTGCACGTAAATGACCTCAAGGAATGGAGGGAGCGCGACACCCCTACCGATGAAGCCCAGCTGGCTACGACTCCGGGGGACCTGACGGAGGGCTTCCCGCCCTGGCAGGACCAGCCAAAGGGGTCTCCCGGGCCTGTTTTGGATGAAGGGTTGTCCGAGGCCCAACGGCGAGACCTGGACCGGATGCTGCAAGACTGTCCTGGGACTTTCTCCACCATGCCAGGGTGTACATCCATGGCTGTTCACCGCATCACCACGTCCCCAGGACAGGTGGCCCGGACCCCCTGGAGGCCGATACCCCGGAAGTTGCAAACCGCCATCCGGCAAGAAGTGGAGACGATGTTGCGGCTCGACGTCATTGAACCGTCAAGAAGCACCTGGCGGAGCCCGGTGGTGCTCGTGCCGAAACCAGACGGCAGTACCCGGTTCTGCGTCGACTACCGGGAGGTTAATAAGCTGGCCCAGTTCGACGCTTATCCGATGCCACGGGCCGACCTACTGATTGACCAGCTCGGCACCGCCCGATATTTGTCGGCGCTTGATCTAACAAGGGGGTACTGGCAGGTGCCGGTACACCCCCAGGACCGAGACAAGACGGCCTTCGCAACCCCCAATGGCCTGTTCCAGTTTAAGAGGATGCCCTTCGGTCTCCATGGGGCGGCGGCGACATTCCAGCGGCTGGTCGACCGAGCACTCGCGCACTGCCGGGGCTTCGCGCAGGCATACCTCGATGACATAATCGTCTGTAGCCCTGACTGGGACACCCATCTCTCCCATCTACGGCAGGTTCTGCGGGCCCTCCATAGCGCGGGGCTAACGGCCAACCCCGCCAAAAGCCGGCTTGGCTTCCAGGAGCTCAAATACCTGGGGTACCAGGTAGGGAAAGGGGTTATACGCCCGTTGCCCGACAAGGTGCTCACCCTCGAACAACAGCCTCATCCCAGCACGAAGCGGCAGCTTCGCCGGTTCTTAGGGTTCGTCGGCTATTACAGTCGGTTTATTCCTAACTTTGCCTCCCTAGCCTCTCCACTCACGGATGTGCTGCAGAAAGCCCGACCAAACCGGCTAACGTGGGGCCCGGCCGAGGAGGCCGCCTTCGAAGCCTTGCGGACCAGCCTCTCCCGGGGGCCCGTACTTTGAAACCCTGACTTCACGAAACCGTTCGTGCTCCACACCGACGCATCCGGGACAGGGCTGGGGGCGATGTTAGCCCAAGGCGAAGGAGCAGCCGAACAGCCTGTTCTCTTCATCAGCCGGAAGCTCCAACCGGTGGAGCGTAAATATTCCACTGTAGAAAAGGAAGCCCTGGCAGTGAAGTGGGCGGTGGGCGCCTTACAATACTACCTGGTGAATAACCCCTTCCAACTAGTGGTGGACCATGCCCTGCTGTTGTGGATGTCACGTATGAAGGACTCCAACCCCCGAGTCCTCCGGTGGTATTTAGCCCTGTCCCCATTTCGCTTTTCAGTGTGGCACCAGGCGGGGCGCGACCATCAGGTGGCCGATTACCTGTCCCGGATCTTCGAGGAGGAACCAGGAGCTGCAGGCGCAAGGGAGGGGGTGTGTCCCGGCCCTGGCGGGCCGGGCCGGGCTGCAACCCCCCCCGCCACGATGCAACCCGAGCACTCACCCGAGAAACCAGGCCAACACTGGACACCCGGGGCGCGCCCCGGCCCCCCTCCGACGGAGAGGACGTCAGGACGAGCGAGGCCCCGTCGGCGCAAGCCCTGGGAAGCGACAGAGGCGAGCCATCCTCCCCAGACGACCAGAGGCACCGACGGCGCAGCCCTCGGGCCGGCAAGGCCGACGCCGGCACAGGAACGCACGCCCCTGACGCGAGGAGGGAGTCCTACCTTATCAAGGGGGCGGGGCCTGGGGAAGGTGGAACCGTGGAGGAGCACGGGCGGTGCTGGGCAGTGGGAGGAGGATATAAGGGAGGAAGGATGGAGGGGCCGGGTAGGAGACGCGTGTCAAGGAGAAGAGAGCCGTGCATGTGTGAGAGAGCCCAGCAAACCGGCCGCTTCCCTGACACGGGACAGAGGGGCAAGAGGGGTGAAGTCAACCCCGCCCCCTGTCATTCTGAGGCCCCCCTGTCTCCTTGTCCCTGGGACTTCCCCCTGCTTCCCAGGACCGCGCCCCCCGGTTTGGACTGCCCGACGCCACGGCGACTGGAGGAAAGGTACCCGGGGCCCAGGGGGAGCGCGACAGGAACCTTCTAGCTGTGTTGTGGATGTCTTTGTCAAGCCCTGCCCCCCCCCCGGGTCAGTGTTCCTGGAGCCAGGCTCCTCCAGGGCTTGATTTCTGGCTGGATAGGCAGAGCAGCACAAGACCTCAGATGTGACTGGGGGGGGGAATGTTGATACCCCCTTATTCCCCCTCCTCTGTCCACATGCTGTTTCTGTTGTTCCTTCTGTCTTGCCCTGGCCCCCCTGAGAGAGCCCCGTGCTCTTCCTCCCCAGCCTGTTTGCATCTGCCCCCTTAAACCAAAACCAATCTCAGCCCTCCCTCAAGAAGCCTGGGAAAAGGGACAGCATTGACTTCCAATGGGGAATGTCCCTGCAAGCTCCGCTTCTCCCCGCCTCCCCCCTCTACTCTCAGCCTGGGGTGAGACCTGCTGGCCACCCTGCCTTTCCACCTTTTCCAAGCAGGTGCCAAGCTTGTCCGCCCAACCTCCCTGCCTCTCCAGGCTGGGCCCGCATGTCCTCCCAGCTGCCTGCTCCTCCCATTTAGCAGGCCACGGCATGCCTGCGACTCAGCCTGCCTGGCCCCACCCTGATGCCTGCATGCTGTGGGAACCCGCCTCTCCCGGAGGTGTGGAGCCACTGCTTCATGGCTGCCCACATAATCCTCCCACTCGGTCTCCCCTTTTTGCCCAGGATTTGTCCCTGCCATCCTGCTGTTCTGTCCCTCTCCCAGGGCTGACTGGGTCCCAGTCTGCGCAGCCACCATCTGGTTGGGGGGCTTTGCCGGGTTTCAGGCACTCCATGAAATTGCTGAGCAGTCGGGTTAGAACAGATAAAACGAAGTCCTTCTTCACCCAAGAGTGATTAACATATGGCTCTTAGCTTGGAAACGGCTGAGGTTTATAAGATTATGAATGGGATTGAGCAGGTTGAGAAAGTACTTTCTCCTTTCTCCAACAAGAACTCGTGGCACTCCATGAAATTGCGAGCAGTGGTTAGAACAGATAAACGAAGTCCTTCTTCACCCAAAGAGTGATTAACATATGGGGCTCTTTAGCTTGGAGAAACGGCGGCTGAGGTTTATAAGATTATGAATGGGATTGAGCAGGTGGAGAAAGAAGTCCATCAGTGGCTATTAGCCACAGGGTATAGATGGGAACTCTCAGTCTGGGGCAGGTGATGCACTCTATTCTTGGTGCTGGAGGGGGCAGCAGTGGGAGAGCTTCTGGTGTCCTGGCCCCACTGCTGGACCTCTTGATGGCACCTGGTATATTTTGGCCGCTGTGTGACAGAGTGTTGGACTGGATGGGCCATTGGCCTGATTCAACATTGGCTTCTCTTATGTTCTTATGTTGCCTGGAGCTGTGGAAGCTATGGAGTATGGGGTGGCCCCTGGACAGTGTTCTTATATAACAATAGCTCCAAAAAATTATTATTATTATTATTCATGATTTTGCAACTGAAGGATTTACACTCCTGGTTCATGCTTTCAATCCCTGTGGAAGCCATACTAAACAGTTCTAAATAAATCTCATGTTATTCAATGAGGCTAACTCCTAGGAAAGTATCCTTAGGGTTTCACTGTAGGTCCTTCTGACTGTGACTAGGAAAGCTAGTGGTCACAATGAGACCTCACTGATGGCACATGGGGGCAGCAGACACGAGTGAGCACTCCTTTTCGTTTCTTGACTGACCACAAGAGACTGAAAATTGACGAAGAACCCAACAAAAGACAAGACGGACAAAAACAACTGCTGGACCAGGAAGGAAATCTTCTTCAACTTCACTGTAAATCCGCAGCAACACATTCATATTTTGCATGGTCCTTGTGTTTCTGAAGTTCTCCAAACAGATCTACTGCCAGCTATTTTCCATTACCGGTTTTCCAGCCCAGCCAACATGCCAGTAAGTGCCAAACTGGAGACAGTCCTGAATTTGCTGTACGCTGCTTTGTGCCTTTAATATCTTTTGTTTCTGCTGCAGGAGAGATGTTTTTGTCAGTGCCCAGATGGGCACTCTCTGCTCTCGTCATCATTTCTTTGAAACAATACAAAGGCATTTGGGCCCTTAGGCCCAAATCTTTTTTTCTTTTTCAAAACACGGAACCTGATATTTATGAAACTTTCATTCCAGCCTTGTTTGCGCACTGCCATTTAGCTTTTAGCCGCGAGTATCCTTGGGTTATAGAAAACAAAGGCTGCTTTTATTTGCGAAAGTTAAAGATCATTCCTTTTGATACCTTCCTTGCTTTGGTCCCTTTAGGGTTAGAAAAGTCAGAAACACTTAATAAAAAATAGTACATGTATTTTCTTTCCTTCTCTCAAGTCACCTCCTCCCTGCCAATATATAAAGGAAGCCTTCAGCAAGATGAAAGACAACTTAAAGTGTGTGTGTGTGTGTGTGTTTGTGTGTGTGTAGGGAGGGGAATCACATCTCCTCCAGGATCTAATCCTCTTTCCTTTATACAAAGTGTGAGTCCAGTGACACCTTTAAGATCAACAAGTTTAATTTAATGCACATGAAAGTTTATAGCCGGAATTACACTTTGTTGGTCTTAATGGTGCCACTGGACTCAAACTTTGCTCTGGTTGCTTCAGACCGACACCATGGCTACCCATCTGACTCTGTTGTATAACTAGTAACAGAATGAAACAATGCCTTGCAAAATCCTTGCCTCTAGTCTTACCTCTTTCTCAGCATCAGTCCTGATATCCAAAATGAGACCTGATAGGCCTGCCCAGGCACTGCGTTCAGAATCACGGGCCCTTCTCCATGTCCTTTGGAAGTATGTTGGCTGTCCATGAGGGGCCGGGTCTTCGCAATTATTGCCCCCTGGCTTTGAAATGCCCCATCACCTTTCCCTGCCCCAGTGCCTCCTCTGGGCATTTATAGTGGTGAACATTCAAATACTTTTTAATTAATTTGTACCCTTTTTAAATAGAGAGATGGGTATACGCAGAAACCTAAAGTACCAGCTAGTGGGGGGAGGATTGCATCACATCTGTATGGTAGCAGATGTATATAAATCATGTGTATGGATTATGGGTGGGTTATGGGGCCATGGATTAGGGGTGGATTTGCATGCAGAAGGCTCCAGGTTTAATTCCCAGCATCTCCAGTTAAAGACTCGGGTAACAGGTGACATGATACCTGAGACCCTGCAGAGCTGCTGCCAATCAGAGTAGACAAGACCGATCTCGATGGACCATGGGCCTAACTCAGTAGGACACAGCTTCATTAATCCCTTCACGAGTCCTCTCAGGGTTGGGGGGGGGCATGAGTGGATTGAGTGAGAATATCTAATCCAAGGCAAAAATGTAAAGGAGAAAAAGTGAGGTCAGTATCCGAAATGTGGTCCTGACAGTTAACACAGGGGTGACAAAATGAACAGAACTGCCAAGAATCAGGAACCACAGAAAGGGTTTACCAGTGAAGAAGCAGAGCAAAAACAGAGACTGCAAGTGCCACGCGTGGGGTGCTTCACTGCACAAGAAAAGAAGTTATGCAGGGAGAGAAAATAATGGGGAAACATTGTAGAGGTGCAGAACAAAGCAAAATGCTGACGAAGTTGTTGATGATCTCTTGAAGGTTGTGATTTTCATTAAAAGCCACCACACCTCCTGAATGGGCTACAATTTGATCCAAAAATTCAGGGATGCGCAACTTGCTGGAAGACAGTGAAGATGCATGAAGCTGCACCTGATCCTTTTGGCTGGAGGTGCCAGGGACTGAACCTGGGACTTTCTGCCTGCCGAGCAGAAGCTCTGCCACTGAGCCTCAGAGACCCACTGGCTGTACTGTCTCCCCCCCAAACTTTAGCATGAAGCAGAGGATTGGTGGCAGCTGTTTGCTAAATCTTAGACAGAGTCAAGAAGGATACAAAACTGTCTCTTGGTTTTGTTTTTTAAAAAAAGATTTATTTATTTATTTTAGAAAAACAGCAGGGGTACAGAAATGGGAAAAAGAAATAATGGATTATACAATATAATTACATTTGTAAAAAACCCATCATGTAGTATATAATGTATAGGACAGAGAATAATTTCCCTTTCACCCCCTTCATTATAATGTTTAAGGTATTATCTATAAAATATAATAATTCTTATTTCTCTTGGGGTACAATTGTATTCATCATTTAAGTTTTTTCAATCTTCATAACTAATCTATTTTAACTACCCTGGTTTCATCATTACTATGTATTCAGCATAACATATTTTTGCCACTTCTACATATTCATTAGAACTTTTAATAGATAAGTAGTATATCACAGTGTAAAAGCAATTCTATCATATATCTTATACAGAGAATCCATTTATATTCAGGATATTACATTTGGAACAGATTTTAATTCTACTTCTGTTTCATTACTATAGATTTGTATATGATATTTTCTTACTTCAAGTTTGTCTCCTGCTAGCATAAAACACATAATACACAGTCCATCTTTCCTCAAATTTCATAATAGACCTGTTTCTCAAATAGGTTGTTAATTTTGCCATTACTGCATATTCAGCAAGTTTATTTTCCCATTCTTCTAAGTGTGGACAGACGTCTAGTTTCCATTTTGCTGCATAAATAGTTCTAGCCATTATCATCATGTATTTGAATAGCTCTGCTAAAATTTTTGGTAATTTGTTAGGCAGAACACCTAATAGCATGATCTTGGCTTCCACTGGGAATTTAAATTTTAATATAGTCTGCATTTGTCAGTGTATTTGTTTCCAATATCTTTTTGCTTTTTTACAAGACCACCACATATGAAAGAAGGTTCCATCTATGTCTTGACATTTCCAGAAATTCCCTTTGTAGTGTTTATATATTTTCTCAATGTCCTTTGGAGTTATATACCATCTGAAATACATGTTGTACCAATTTTCTCTTAGTGTCTGGCTGACTGTAAATTTGATGTCTTTTCCCCATAGTCATTCCCATTGTTGCATAGATATCTGTTCCCTCTGGCTACTGATCCAGATGTTATTTTTCAGACCAAGACCAAAAGGCGAAAGACCAAACTGTGAAAGACCTCTTTTGCCTTCAGATCAGCTGTTTTATCTTCTCTCTTGGTGATGTTGGCCAATCAGAGAGAGAGTAGAACAGCGAATCACATAAGCTTTTCTCTCCTGGGAAGATTTGTGGCATCCTCGCTTACAGGGGAAATGGGTTTGCCTTTAAACACTCTCTGTGTATATAAACTTGGTAGTTTTCTGCAGCCACCAGGAATTAAAAAATTCTAACTTTTTATTCTAACCTAGGGTCTGGGCACTTCAGAGGACTATGGTGGCCCTGAGGAAGTACTGTACTGATTTCTGGGATAAGTTTAAACAAAAATGATTTATTTAATAAAGAACAAAATAGGTTTCTGGTTATTTTGAACAGCTGCTGAAGAAAGGAACTTGTAAATATAACTGGCAAAGCTCGGTGCCACGAACAGTCTCTCAAACTCCAAACTCCACTCTGACAGGCTTATACACTCATATATATAGCCGAACAGGCTAGTCTCTTTGTTTCATTCACACTGAATAGAATCAACTCTCTTAGTCACACAGACTAAACTGTTGGTCTTATTCACACAGAATTAGACTCAGAATTCCATATTCACACAGACTATGTTCTCTCTTCCTGCACACACAGAATCCTTCATAACTCTCAGAGTCACACAGACTCTCTTCAGAACTCTTCCATACTTGTCTCTCTCATATCACAGAATCACATCATAGATACACACACAGAGAATCCTCTCAGACCCCCTCCTCACACACTCTCAGTCAACAGCCAATCAAATCACACTTGTCTCTCTCTATTACTCTCCTTATAGTATTGCTGTCAAACTAAACATTTGAAGGAACACACACACCAAAAACATGGAATCATTACAAGATTAACTCATGAACTCCCTGACTCTCTGACACAAGCAGCATTTTAAAAAGCTTGCTTTTCTGTGAAATCTGTCACACCACTCTTTTAATATTCTTTCTTCTATGCATATGGGTAGCATTTGGGACAAAAAGTTTAGTTTTGGCAGCACATTCATTTTAATTTTAGAGATTCTTCCCAGCCATGAGATTTCTAGGGTTTTTTTCCCCATCAATATATCTGCTTGAATCGATTTCCAAATTTTCTGATAGTTATTTTTTAAAAGATTACAGTTTTGCCCAGTCACGTTTATTCGAAAATAGTTAATAGAGTCAGCGACCGGTGAAAACTTTGTGTTCTTTATAATCTCTTCATCTTCTTGTTGTGTTAAAAAAAAATCATTATCATTTTGGGTTGTTTTTTTCTATTAATTTTATAGCCTGATAGGGGATTCAGGACTGTTAGAACCACATCATCTACATAACTTTTCATTTTGAACTCTACATCATTCACTTTTATTCCCTTAATCCCATCATCTTGTCTAATCTTTGTAGCTAAAATCCCTACTGCTAGTATAAATAATAAAGGGGTCAAAGGACATCCCTGACATGTTCCTTTTTCAATTGAAATTACATCTGTCAGTTTCCCATTAATTAAAATCTTTGCCTGTTGGTTCAAGAATATTATGGTCTGCAAATATCTGTAGTTGAATTTCTACTTTTTCTAAATTCATTGTCAAACTTTTTGATATCCAACACATCTGTTCTTGAATATGTTTGATGTCTGTTGGAAAAGAAGGTAAAGTCTCTGCCCTTTGGGTGTTTGGTCCTCCAGGAGTCTTCTAATTCCCAGCATTTCCATGTATTGCAGCACGTTTTTGGTAATTTTCCAAATCCTGAAAGATCTGCACTTCTTTTCTCCCCGCCTCAAGTGGTGATTCCCTTTGGTTCTTCAGTATTGTGTCTCATGTTTTCTTGTAGGTGAATCAAACCAGTATATCTCGAGGTAGCTTATTCTTGAATGAAAACTTGAATTCACTCTAAAAAAACTGGTCAGTGTCAGGAAAGTCTTCCTCTACCTTCAAATAATTCTGAAGTAAATCATGACAGCATCTTTTTTTCCAAATTTGGCCTTCCAAAATACTCTGATGTTCCTCTAAAACGCAGATTCCTAGATCTGCATTGAGTTTCCAGGATTTCAATTCTTTGTTCCACCTTCTCAATCTGAGGATCCTGCCTTTCCAAATGTGTGTCGTTATCTTTTTGCTTCTCTTTGATTTTTATAATTCCTTGTGTTTGTTTTTACAATCATCATTACTTGTCATGGATGGTATAAACAAAACCCTTCAAAGTGCTCATTGTAAAATAGACAGCCATGAGACATTTTTTTTTCTCTTTTCCACACATGCCTCGAGCAAAGACATGCAGGAAATGAAGGTATGGGCACTGCTGTAATGTATACCATTGTTACTTTGACCTCAGAATAAAAGCAGCCCGTGTAACAAAGGCATGCCACTCTGCAGGATATGAAAACACAGACAAGCACAGTATCCTGCATTGTCTGCTTGAGATTGGGGAGGGGTGGGGAGAAAAGCCTTCCCTTTAAAACACTCTGTCCTGTCAATATCACTTAATACTTCAATAAGTACTGTTCAACAGCTATGGATATTAAAATCCATTTTAATGGGGGAAACAAACAGGTAATGTTTATCAAGTGAAGGCACTTCTGAGCCACGATTGTTGTGACTATTTCTAAGGGTTCAGTTCTTCACCTTGTCCTCCTTCCACTGTAAAAGCTTTCTAAACCTCCCCCACCCCCTAATGTATAGCCATGTCTCTCATATTTTGCAGCACTGATCTTTGATCGGAGGATCTGGGCCCAGAATTGGGTTGCTGCCCACCTGCAGCAGGTCATCCCAGTGGCAAACCATAATTTTTTAAATGGATTTAGGTGGGATTAAGAAAGGAGAAAGGTCATGACTTGTATCCTGATATGATGTTCAGCCAAGTTTGAAGCCTTCTTCGGGCACTAAGGAGTCTTCTTCCAGTTGAAGTGGCTTTTCCTTTGGCAGGAGAGACTCTTCCATGGAGGAAGGCCTTCTTGGTTGGAAGAAGGCTTCAGAACTGGCTGAGTGATGTGGTTGGATATAAGACAAGGAGGAAGAAAAACAGAGAGTGACGGGGGAAGTTCAGAGTCCAATGGCTAGAGAGGCAAGAGCTATCTTGTGATCCCCAGTGAAGCTCTGGGAGATTCCATCTTTGCAAGCACAGTGTCTAGCACGTGAGCTGCACAGAGAACACAGAAAGTGAGGTGCTTATGTGCCTGTTCTCTACTGCTGAAGGATCCAGACACTTGAACCTATGGCTCTGGTCACACTGCAACTGACATGCGCTTTGTTATCGGTTTATTTAAATCGGGAACATTTTTATTCGCATTGGGCTGTCTACATGCAGCCAGCCCCTCTTTCCCAGCACCTGCTTGCCTGCTGCTGCACCGTCCTTCCAGGCGATCCTGCCGGTCACGGGGAGGCTTAGGCGGCTGCTGCTCCTGCCGACACGTTGGGGAGGGGGGTGCTGCCACCGCTGCTGCCGCCATTGACCCACGAAAATAGGCTCCGCCGTCTCCGCCATCCTCCTTGCCGGCCCCATCCAGGCTGCCGTAGCCCCCGCCTCTCGTTCCCGCCTCCAGGGCCATCGTTGTGCATTTTTTTTTTTTTTAAGCTTCTGGTTTGAGCGCTTGACTAAACATGCGCTTAATAAATCCAGTATTAAACTTTAAATGGATTTATTAAGCGCATGTTTGCTCAAGCGCTCAAACCGGAAGCTTTAAAAAAACAAACAAAAAAACCCCAAGAACGTTCAGACAGCCCTAATCGCAATCCTTGCGAGAGAGGGGCTGTCCACATAGGCGAAATCGAGCAATCAAAGCGGAAGTACCAGGAAAACACTAGTTTTTCCAGGGGTCAGGAAAACCCGGAAGCATTGCGCGAGTAAGCCCGCTTCGTGGCGGGAGGCAGATTGGCGCGCGTGAACGTGAAACTGACATGCGCAAGTAAACAGCAGCGAATCCCGATCAATACGGCAGTGTGACCGGACCCTAGTATATCCGGAGTCCCTTGGGAACAGAACTGCTCAGCAAATGTCAGCTATTGCCAATCCTGTCCTTCACTCTGTGACATCAAGGAAAGTCACAAGACAAATGCGGACAAACAAGACCTAATCAGAGAACAAGTATAAAGAAAACAGTCGTGAGAGTCTGACCCACAAATCAAGCAGTCAACAAGATTTGCAAAGAAAATGCTTACTATGTATTACAGTCTGAAGCACTACAACACAATAAATAAATCATAAGAAAATCCTGTTCAAAGGTATATCATCAACATCGTCAGCCAATTATTGCCAGAGCTCCCTTCCAAAAGCTCCATAGTTCCATTCAGTCTGGATGTATCATCATTACTTACTTTCCTAATTGCACTGTGAGCAAGTTCCACCTTTCTTATATGGGTGTGAAGCTGGAACATGTTTACACATGTTTCAGTGTGCCAGCAGTAATTAGAACATCTCGCCACTTATTAATATGATACAGGCATTGTAGCAAAACCAGTCCCCTTAGACGAGAACACCCTTTATCAAGTCCACAATAGAGTACACAGTGGCTTTAAAATGATTCACTTTCAATGAGCCTTCATCTCATTAACAAAGGTTGTGGGTTTTGTTTTCTGGCTCCAGATCTTCTCCACTTTCATTGTTTGCTCTTTTCTTCTTAACCCCTTGATACAGAGCAAGAAATTGGGGTAGTTCTGACTGGCCAATGGCATCATGTTTAGAAAGCAAGAATCATCCTACAGCAATAACTCACAGTCCAGTTGAACCCAAGGACATCAATCAAATTAAGCCTGAGTGGCTGGACCTGATTTGTGGGCTTGGGTGCGTCTGATCCAATTTAATCTAAATTCTGTTTTCCTTAGCAGTATTCTCTTCCCCTTTTCTGAATAACTTTTCAAGAGGAAATATTGTATAGGTCTGTTGACTGATTTATTAATTATTAGGGTATAACTTCACTTTCATTCCTTATTTATTCATTCATTTAAAACGTGCTGTCTTTCCACCCAAATAGGGTCCCCAAGGGGGCAAATGTTAAAACACTTTAAAAAAAAATAAAACAACATTTAAAATAAGATATATAAAATATTTAAACAACTTGGTAAAAACATAAAGGCATACAAACACAACACAACTAGGGAGAATGGCCGTGAAGAGTTACTGGGGGCACACCAAACAACACCCCCCCCCCAAAAAAAAGGGTCTTCACCTGCTGGCAGAAATCAATGATAGAGAGGGAGATGAAGTTCCCTGGAGAGGAAGTTCTAAAGTTTCTTGCCTTTTCTCAAGTTGCCCCCCATCGAGTTCCAGAGGGTGGGGGGCACTCAAAGTAGGGCCTCTGGAGGAGATCGGAGTGGATGGAGAGGTTCATATGGGAAAAGGAGATTCTGCAGATGTGCTGGCTGCAAGTCATATGGATTTCCTTTCCTGGTGACTTCAGAAATTCCAGTATGAAAACACATTTTTGTTAAAGAAAGCTGTGACTACAGATAGTTTCAAACAAAGAAAAAACTTGGGCACTAGCTAGGGAGGGAGGAGCACTCTGCCACCACTGGAACCTGCTTCCAGTGGCCAAAGCAATGGCATCCTCTTGGAATAGAAGAATTTCCTGAACAGATCCAAGGAATTACCCCTCCTTCTCTTGGAGATGTTGGCACAAGTGTAGGAGTTTTCTTAACATTCCCATTCTGGGAATTCCCATTCCAAGGAATTACCCCTCCTTCTCTTGGAGATATTGGCACATGTGTAGGAATTTTCTTAACATTTCCATTCTGGGATCATTTCATTGCCTTTGTGGGGAAGTGAACCCATCAGATGAATTTAAAAAAAACAACAACACCTCCCTATATCTCTGCCTGTTTGATGTTTGGGGGCTCCATCCTCCACCTCTTGTTCCATCCTCTGCCCCCATTCTATCTCCCACACTCAGATTTTTGTCAATTTCACCGATGCCTTTGAAAATACAGTTATGCATACTAGCTTGGGTCCTCACCCATAACCATTGCTTTGTTCTGTTTATAAGTGAATTGATAAAATGAATCAAGATTTTTGCAATGTGTTGAGTCTGGAAAAAGACTGGTGAATGCAACTTTTCAAGCTGGGGTGGTGGCAGTTTCTCACCCTTCATCCCTTCACTGAAAAATGTAAGTAGGTATGTTGGTTAATGGCAAAATATAAAAACAAAGCCATTTGATATCTTGTATTAAGCCCTGACCTGGATAGCCCAGGCTAGCATGATCACGTCATATCTCAGAAGCTAACCAGGGTCAGCATTGGCTAGTATTTGGATGGGAGACCACCAAGGAAGTCCAAGGTCTCTATGCAGAGGCAGGCAAAGACAAACCTCCTCTGAATGTCTCTTGCCTTGAAAACCCTATGGGGTCGCCATAACTTGGCTGTGACTTGATGGCGCTATAGACACACAATAATGTATTGCCCCTGCAATGGGCCAGGGTAGCCGGATCTCATCATATCTCAGAAGCTAAGCAGAGTTGGCCCTGGGCAGTATTTGGATGGGAGACCAGAGTCATGACACAGAGGCAGGCCATGGCAAACCACCTCTGAATGTCTCTTGCCTTGAAAACCCTGTGGGGTCGCTGTAAGTCAGCTGTGACTTGACAGGGGAAAAAAGAAGGCAATCTGCAAGTCTGTGATTTCCCCATGACTCTTCATCAAACTGGATGCTAAAAAACAAAGGAGAGGAGGGAAAAGTATATTCTGGACCCCCCCTTTCCTTTCTGTATGAATGCTTTGCCAATTTCAGCAAGTGATGAGTAGATTTATTATCGGGTTACACAAACAGAAGGCAGCCAACTGAAAATATAAACATTAGTAGCCAGTCAGGGAAGCATAGCATAGCCCCCTTCTTATCTGATAAGCAGACAGGGAAGTGTTTGTTATTAACAGACTTCCTTTAATATGGTAGAAGAGAAGAAGAGAAGAGACTGGATTTATACCCCCACCCTTCACTCGGAGTCTCAGAGTGGCTTACAAACTCCTTTCCCTTCCCCTCCCCACAACAGACACCCTGTGAAGTAGGTGGGGCTGAGAGAGCTCTTTCCAGAACTGTCCTTGAGAGAACAGCTCTGAGAGAACTGTGGCTTGCCCAAGGTCATGCAGCAGCTGCAAGTGGAGGAGTGGGGAATCATACCCGGTTCTCCCAGATTAGAGTCCGCACACTTAACCACTACACCAAACTGGTAACTTTTCTGCAACCATAGAAAAGGACTTTGATGGGGGAATTTTTTTTAAAAAAAATTCTTCCTGCACCTGAGACTGTCAAGGGTATGAGAGACCTAGCCCAGCCTTCTGTACTGCCTCCTTCACCATTTAAATTACTGAACAGACCCCATTCCAAATTGCCTTTATAGAATATTGAACTTTATTCAATGAGAACAAGACGGAAGGAACTGAGAAAATCTAGATCTAAATAGTAGCTCTGAGAGGAAGTCACTAACATTGTTTCTGGAAGGCGGATCAAAAATGAGACTAAAAAAAAAATAAACCTCTGCAAAGTTAAATTCTTCATAAGGCAAGAACATTTTAAATTTTAAGTGTATTTTTTAATATTTTCATTATATTGGGTACAATATAAATGTGAAAAAACCGAAATGCTTTTTTGGCACACAGGAGGTTAATTTTGAAGGGCTTTCTTGTCCTCATATCGCACAAGCCTTTAATTATGCTTTTGTTCAAGAACTTAAAATAGCCTTTCAAAATCCACCCCTTCTGTGATTTTTTTTATTTTTTGCAATATCTCAATTGAAAACATATCAAACTTTTTAATACATGCATTCTGGAAACACAACTCTGGATGAACTCCGGATTATGACAAGGAGTTCTGCTCTGATAAATATTTTCCGTACTACGAATCCCCACCCCAATCTGTGAAGGAATTCAACAAACTGAATCATAAGCATCACTAAAATCCCATTGACCCCATTCCAGCCCTCCAGTGGGGAAGAAGCAATTGCCCAGTCAACTGCCCTTGTCTGTGGGTGACAAGCGGAAGGCTGCCGGGAATTAAAGACTGTAGTGGAAAGCGTCCCTCCTGGAGCAGGCGAAGCAGACAAGAAGCCAGCAGGCTCACCAATTCCCTACTACATTCTCATATTGCAAACAGATAGGAGATGTGCGTTTCATTCCCTGTAACAAGCAAAATGAAGATATAAATGATCTGCCCTTGTAAGAAACAAAATCTGAAACAAGTCCAAGCAGTTCCTCTCTGTTGCATTTGCACAACTGCTGCTCTCTCAGCTCATAAAAGTGCGTCATCTGCAGATAATTCACACTGGGCTTTGTAGCAGCTGTGATAAAACAGACCATCTCGTTGCCTGTGATTTTTTTTTAACAAGATTTTGATGTCATGCCCTGGTCCTCCGGGAGACATACCAGCGCTGTTAGTGACACACCCCGGCACAGCACAAGGGAGGTCCATCATCCTCATTCATTATGATTTATCACCAACAAACCATTGGTTCGCTTACCCCGGGGTGCTCATGAAATCCTCTCCTGCCAGATTTTCTCATCAAATGTTGATAGCCCATTCACCAGCACGATCAAAAAGGACCCCTGTAGATATTCTTCATTTCCCACCTTTTTTCCACCCTGGAAATTATTAATTGATTTTGATTTGTTATGTAACAGGCTTCGGCTCTCTCTGTGTTATGTCAGAATGCACAGGATCCCATAGGCTGTGCCACCTGGGGAGCAGCATTTGATGTTCAAAGCCAGCATTTTGTGCTTTTCACCCTAACCAACTCAGACAAGCCCCCAGGCACACGGCCTCTGGGAACAGGGTGCCTACTGTGTTCATTCTGATGCAACAACCTATCTTAAGAACACAACAACATAAGAGAAGCCATGTTGGATCAGGTCAGTGGCCCATACAGTCCAACACTCTGTGTCACATGGTGACCAAAACCGAGGTGTCATCAGGAGGGCCACCAGTGGGGCCAGAACTCCAGAATCCCTCCCACTGTTGTCCCCCCAGACCAAAAATACAGAGTATCACTGCCCCAGGCAAGAACATAAGAGAAGCCATGTTGGATCAGGTCAGTGGCCCATCCAGTCCAACACTCTGTGTCACATGGCGACCAAAACCGAGGTGTCATCAGGAGGGCCACCAGTGGGGCCAGAACTCCAAAATTCCTCCCACTGTTGTCCCCCCCAGACCAAAAATACAGAGTATCACTGCCCCAGGCAAGAACATAAGAGAAGCCATGTTGGATCAGGCCAGTGGCCCATCCAGTGCAACTCTCCATGTCACACAGTGTCTAAAACCCAGGCGTCATCAGGAGGGCCACCAGTGGGGCCAGATCATATATGAAATATATCAACTAGTGAAGAAAAATATATTTTTCAATATGTATTGGGGAAATCACTGGGGGGAAATACCAAACAGCAGAACAGAAGGCCAGAGGAACGGAATGCCTCTGTGCAGATGATCAGAGAGATGATGGCATGACCAAGCCAAAGAAAGTCAATTGTCCCTTCTCTCACCCTTACTAATTATTAGCATTTACATCCTGCCATTCCTGGAAAGAGGTTTGGTATCCGTATCCAAAGGGTAATCCCATTTTATTCTGATGGCCGTTCTTGAAGACAGAATAAGGTACATGCCTGGCCAAGCCACACTGGCCTGACCTGGGTCACCCCAGCTAGCTCAATCTCGTCAGAGCTCAGAAGCTAAGCAGGGCCGGCCCTAGCTAGTATTTGGGAAGGAGGCCTCCAAGGCAAACCACCTCTGAATGTCTCTTGCCTTGAAAACCCTACAGGGTCACCATGAGTCAGCTGTGACAAGATGGCATTTTCCACGACCACCAGCGGAGGTCACGCAAAACAGTTTCGTGGCTTAAGAAAAATTTGAATCTCTCTGGTCCAGATCTGAAGCTCCACCTGCAGCATCACAATCACTCCCTGAGAGCTGTGTACATTGCAGTGCAATTTTTCCAGTGATGAGGAATCATAGTGTTAAGTATGCCACTCAACAACAGGATTTCAGCAAGAAGTGATTTCAACTTTATTTAACAGCAAACTACAACTCAGGAACACACCACAAACAAGTGGAGCACAGCTCCCTTTTTAAACTGTCCCAGGCTTTCAGAGCCACACCCATAACTAGATAAGAACCAATAACAATGCAGGGATAAAGGCCAATCAGGACCGTTCCCTCTTTGATACATTCTCACACAGTGATTGGACATTTACAGAGGTTTCGCAGAAACCAGCCAATGGTAATGCGACAGATGAAGAGCCACATTTAGAATCAAGCTTAACATGGGAATGTATAGCATGGATTCACATTCTAATACACAACACATAGAGTTGGTTTATCATGGCTGCCTCAGAAGAGAGTGGAGCTACGGACTTTCATCCAAGCCATGGTTATGGGGAGGTGAACCACTGTTCCAAAGTTTGTGGTGGTATCCCGTGGCTGCTGAGATTTCCATGGTGGGATTCGATTTCCCTTCTTGAGAATCAAAGCAGTTTCATTAAAAAAATATATTAAAAAATCCACCATATCCATACAACAATACCCTACAAAACTAAACCAAAGACCATTATAAATACACATTATTTCTTCTATCCATATTCAAGTACAACACAGAGAGCAAAATCAAATTATATCCATTACTACAGAATTCCTTAAGTCTTCTTGAGAATCGTTCCCTTTCCCTCTCAGCAGTTTCCTATGCACCACACTCTGGAGATTTCCAAGGACATTTCAACATCTGCTCCACACAAGGACACCATGTCTGTGGGAGCAGTGAACCTTGCACCTCCTTGAAGCATGGATGCTAACATCACATATTTTATTTATTTAAAACAATTTATGACCCACCTTTCTTCCTTACAGAGCTTGAGGCAGTGGAACAAATTTGTTTAAATAAATAAAGGTTTATTCAAGATATGAGCTTTTGTGTGCAAGGCACACTTTCCCAAATACATTGGAATGGAAGGCAGAGTTCAAACTTATAGACAGAGGCTGAATGGCAAATTAACGTAACATGATTAAGATGTTTTAAGATATTATATAAGATTTAAGATGAAACATGTTACATGTTAATTTGCCATTCAGCCTCTGTCTATAAGTTTGAACTCTGCCTTCCATTCCAATGTATTTGGAAAAGTGTGCCTTGCGCACAAAAGGTCATATCTTGAATAAACCTTCGTTGGTCTTGAAGGTACCACAGGACTCTCAATTTGTCCCACTGCTTCAGACCAACACGACTGACCACCTGGAATTATCTTCATGGAGAGCTTGAGGCAGCTTACAATATAGATAAAATACATAAAAATATAATATAGAATGTTATTTTTGTCCCAGACAATACCGGTTTTGAAAACTTATGTACCATTTAAACAATGGCAGAAAGAGATATCTAGATTTGTTTGGCAAGGGAAAAAAACAAGAGTTAAAAATAAGATATTACAAGATGCAAAAGAAAGAGGCTCTTCGGCTTTGCCAGATCTGAAATTGTATTTTGCTGCTTCCTGCCTGGTATGGATAAAGTCTGGGTACTGGAGAGAGTGTACCTGCCTTCTGGAAACCAAAAGTGAATACTCAAGGAAAGTGTACTGGAGTGTTTGGGGAAAACACAGGAACGAGAGCCTCTCAACATAAAGATTTAAGTAACTGAGTGACTTAAGAAACTCTCATTAAGCTGAAACATAAGAGTTGAAGTCTGTGCTTGTACTGATTTTACCTCAGAGTTATCTATATTGAGTTACCTCAGAAATTTCACCCCTGATTTCACCTGACCTTTCCCCTCTATGTTGAGTAAAATATTTTGTTAATTTGGAATATAAAAACTTCTTGAGTGCCACTTAAGTCATATAAGTTAAAGGGGGCTCCCATTCCTTCCCTTGGGTTCCTGGGCTGAGCAAACAGTCAAAATATTATACTATGACAGGGTGGGACAGCTAGAGGCCCATTCTGCATCTAGCATTTGCTCCGTTGTTTTACCAAACCCACACTGGAACACAAAAAGATGCAGCTCAAAACCACATTCAAATACCCTGGGGCCCATGTCATACTGACTGTAGAGTCACCCCTGAATGGCCATAAAATGACCATAAATCCAAGACTATTTTTGGGCAGGAACTCACAGGAATGGAGTTCTGGCAGGCTTCCAAGTTGGCTACGTCTACAGCCTCCCCCCCTCAAGTTCCCCAGGTACCTTGCAAGCCGCGGGGCATCTGGGGAAGCGAAGCCGATCCAGGGAGAGAAGGCAGTTTATACTTCCTTCCCCCCTCGGGTTCCCCAGGCACCCCATAGCTGCAGGGCGCTTGGGGAAGCTGATCCAGAAATTGCCTTCCTTCCCTTGGGTTCCCTATGCACCCCACAAGCCACGGGGTACCTGGGGAAGCCAATCCTGGGAGGGAACCACACTGTCAGGGGTGTGGCCTAATATGCTAATGAGTTTCTGCTGTTGGGTGTGGCCAATTATGCTAATGAGTTCCTGCTGGCTTTTTTCTACAAGAGATCAAAGGAAGTGAAAGTGGCATGCAGTCTGGACACACAAGATATCAATGGTGAAAAGGATATTCACAGAGTGGTAGCAGGAAAGAGTGTGGGAACAGAGCCTAAGCACTTATACAGTTTGTACGTACTCCAGTGATACTGTGGAAGAACCCCACTGACCCACAGGCCCCACTCTGATTGGCTCTCCAAGGCATGTAGGCATCAGCAGTCATCCTGAGCCTCCGCTTGGTGAAATGCTGTTCTCTTGACTCTCGGAATGGCAGTCTCAAGCCACTTTCTTGGTATGCTGCCAGCAGCTGATCAGTTTGGGAATTACCCACCAAGAGAGGGCCAACACCCTCCACTTCCCCTCTGAGTGGCTGATTAAAGGCTCTGCCTAGTGCCTGTGCCCCCCAATGACGCCAACAATGATGACAACACCTTCCCTCGAAAATCCTGATCGCTTAAGACACATGCAGAAGAAAATAAACAGACCCCACAACTGTTCCAATGCAGAGGAAGGGCAGAACCCTGCCCAAACCAGTTCCAGTGCTTGCGGATCAGCTGCCAAGAAAATCAGAGGTAAGTCAAGCATGCAGAAAAGACTTTAGCATCCACAGGTCCCAGAGCACAACAGATTGTCATCATAGCAACTTTATTTATTTATTTATTTATTTATTTTATTTATCCCACCCCTCCCCCAACAATCAGGACTCAGGGTGATTAACAACATAAATGCAAAAATAATTTATAAACATCCTATAAAACAATTTACAACACCTCGCACTCCCTTCAGTCACCCTCTAGGGGCCTCTTACAGGTGCCCAGCCCCAGGATGGCTCAGTTCGCTGTGACCGGGGCGGGGGGGGGCTTTCTCAGTTTTGGCCCCTGCCCTGTGGAAGGCACTCTTGGACGACACCCGTGCCCTGCCAGTCTTGTTTAGTTTCCGCAGGGCATGCGAGGCCGAATTGTTTAGGTTGGCCTTCGGAGGGTAATCCATATGTTTGGGCTGTATTTATTGGTGGTATGGTGATAGCCACATATTTTAATAGTTTAATAGTTTAATGTTAATATTTTATATTTGTTATTTGTTTTTATGTTGTTTTTACCTTATTGATTTTAATGTTATAAGTCGCTATGATACCCTTTGGGTGAGTGGCGACTAAAAATCTAAGAAATAAATAGATAACAGCTTAATACAATGGTACTGTGGCATGGTCTCTGGCCCCAGCTCCTGCCAACCTAGCAGTTCAAAAGCAAGAAACTGCAAGTAGATAAATAGGTACCACTTCAGTGGAAAGGTAACAGCGTTCCATGCGCCTCGGTGTCTAGTCATGCCAGCAACATGACCACAGAAATGTCTTCAGACAGTGCTGGCTTTTCGGCTTGGAAACAGAGATGAGCACCACAACCCTAGAGTCGGATTCGACTGGCTTTTGAGCAAGGGAAACCTTTACCTTTACTGTGGCATGACGAACAGAGATGCTGAAAGGAGGCCAAGAAAGATTGCCCCAGTGGAATGCCTGGAGGAATAACTCCATCTTACAGGCCCTGTGGAACCCAGACAGGTCCTTCAGGGCACATCTCTTCAGACAGAGCATGGACTTGTATTTCATCTGCCAAGATCTCTTCTGCTTGCCAAACTGCAGTTACCATATACAGCACTTTGCCCAGTGTATACATCACTTACAAATCATATTTTCATAGCTCGGTTATCTGCTGACCTTGTGATTAAATGGATTTGCTGAGCAAATACATTGGCTCCTTGATGCTTGTTTCCACAGCCATTATTTCCTCATAACTATGTTGATTAACTTTTTCAAAACAAAACAATATACCAAGTAGCTCTTTTTTGATCTGTGCATGTCTAGTTTCCATGGAGTTGCTGATCTAGAAGGCACTGGGTGGTAACTGTCTTATTTTCGCAAGAGCACCACACCCAACCCAGACTGTGAGACACCAACTGAAACCTTCATATCATGCTGAATTTGAATACTAATTGTTGAAGCTGCTGAACTTTCATATTAGCTGTTGAGGCCACTTCAAAACCACCACCCCCCCCCCGATTCCTCCTGCTTTGCTGAGGTTCCACTGTTCTAACCCTAGGCACAATTAGCTATTATGTTTTCCCAGCAGTGCTATCAAATTCACTTTTGTCAGTTCCTCAACTTTTTCAATTCTTGTAAAGCTAGCTGTGACCCAAGTTTTTCCTGAATAGCAAATTAGAAGCACCTTGGCCTTACAAATGATCCTGTTCCTTGTTCATGGCCAGTGGGGGGGGGGAAGTGCCATCAAGCCTTGGCCAACTTATGGTGACCCCTGATGGGGCTTTCAAAGGCAAGAGACATTCAGAGGTGGTTTGCCACTGCCCCTCTCAGCGCAGTGACCCTGGTATTCCTTGGTGGTCTCCCATTCAAATACTAACCAGGGATGACCCTGCTTAGTTTCTGAGATCTAATGAGATCGGGCTAGTTTGGGCCGTTCAGTATAGCCATAAATTGCATCCCATAACACCCTTGTCTGTTTCCTTCAGATGACTACTTGGTGAAAAATGCATATGGTTGGTCCATGGAGAAGCAAAGGAGAAAATTCAGAGATAAAACGTGATAGTTCTTTGAAGGACTGAGTGGATTAACCCCAGCTAAAAAGCTCTCTTCGACCTGCCTTTTGGAGATGCTTTGTTCTCACGCCATATTAAACCAGTAGGCTTGCAGGTGCCCTTTTGGCCCAATTTGAGCATATATTACACTTGTAAAAGTGTGTGCCTGGGGGTATGGCGTCACGCAAATGGGAATGGATGCCTGAGCCCTGAGCTCTTCCCCAACCTACACAAATCATTAAAGAAAATCACTAAAAACCTTGCAAAACAAAAAATAAAGTGAATTGAGAGAGAAGCAAGTGTCCCAAGATCACTAAGCTGCAGAAATCTGGTCAGTAAGCCCGTTTTTTCTGGTTTAAAAAAGTGTGTTTAATGGACAGTTTGCTGGGGCAGGAGTCGCAGCAGATCTAAAATGGCTGACAAATCTGTAGAGGACCAAGAAATTCTTACCCCTCTCTCAAAACGTGACCTAATGGAAATGGAGGATAGGCTGCTATTAAAACTGGGATCATTACTTAGACCTGTACAAGAACAACTATCAGAAATAAAGAAAAATATAACTGAGACCCACAAAAAAGAGGAATGTGCAATGACTCTTGCAGAGACAGTACAGGAAGAAATGCATACTTTGCAAACTGATAATGCCTCTATGCAACATAAAATGCTCTCTTTGGAAATGGAACAATGCAAAAATAATATAAAATTTAGAGGATTCCTGGAACAACAATAATACTGAGGAACTTTCTGATTTTATGGCAAATTGGCTGGCAGTGATTCTGAACCTAGAAGAAGATATAGTTCTAGTGATTGTAAAGGCATATCATATTGGTTCCCCAAGAAACACTCAGAGGAAAGGTCCTAGAGATATTGTGATAACAGCTCTGGACTATAGAGTAAGGAAAAGAATACTAAATTAAGTTAGAGTGAAAAGTTCTTTTGATTTTGAAGGACATAAAATTGAGGCATTCCCATACCTACCTTCTGAGGCAATAACTAAAAGGAGAGACTTAAAACCTACTACTGCAAAACTGCAAGAGGCTAAAATCAAATACAAATAGATTGGCCCAGCTACTTTACAAGTCATCCACAAGGGTGAACATCTACAAGCGACAAGCCCTGCATCTGGTCAGAACTTATTAGTGAAATTAGGACTTAAAACTCCAGAAGAGGCAGACAAGAGGAATTCGAAAAGGAAACTGCAATTTAATGCAACCCCACCCAGAGAAAGCAAAATTCCAGTAGCATCTGCAAGAATGAACACAGATCGCTGATTTTTGTTATTATAAATGTATTTTATTATGATGTCTTATGTTCTGTAGTATATTCAAAATAAGATGTGTTTTGCAACAACACTCAAAACAAAAATTATTAGGTTGGGGCCAAAGGGGAAAGTATTACAAGTGTTTAAAACCTTTAAGGAATGGTACCTTAAAAGACTCAGGAATTACATTCTGATTTCCTGCTTTTGGTTGCAGGAACCTGTAGGTACTAGGGTTAGTTGTTAGACAGAAATTGATTAAGGGAATAGTTAGATTACTTTACTTTTTTAAAGTTGTTAGTTAACAAGTTTTGGAACAAAAGTGTGGAAAGATAAAGGCTATAGAAAGAATAAGGAGTTGGATCTTGTTTAATTATAAGATTGTAATAGCAAAAAGAAAGGGAAATGTCAAAATTAAAAATTGTTACTTTCAATGTAAGAGGATTGAATAACAGTATTAAAAGGTCTACTCAAATAGGAAATAAAATATGGACAGACCATTCATGGGAGAAGGCATCAAAGATTGGACAAATCAAAAAATTAATATTTATAACTGGAAAATAGACAATGGTTTACTAGAAAGCCAAATTGTTAAGACAGAGTTAGAACAACAAATTAAGTTATATTTTCAAGAAAATGCTTTGGAAGTGTCCTCTCCATTGATCCTTTGAGATGCAATGAAACCAGTATTAAGAAGAATTGCAAAATCATCCTACATTAGGAAACAAAAAAAAGAAAAAAGAAAAAAATATATTAAATAAGATAAGTGATTTAGAAAACCTACACAAAAAAACTTGTAATAAAAAAGTTTATAAACAATTACTAGCAGAAAGAAGAAATTTGGAACTTTTAGACACTAGGAAAATACAAAAGGATTTATTGTATTTAAAAGAAGAATCTTGCCATTATACTTCCAAAAATCTGAAATTTTTAAATAGAAGAGTAAACAAAAAGAAAATAGAAAGAAATCCATTTTATAAAAGATAAAAATGGCAAATTACATTTAAAAACTGAACAAATAATTAAAATATTTGTAGACTATTATAAAGTATTATATACCTCCCAAAAAGTTTCTCTTTCAAAAATAAATGATTTTTAAAAATCTAATATGGCAATAAAAATAAAAGAACATAAATCTTTTTTAGATAAAGATTATACAAAACAAGAAATCTTGGATGCAATTAAAAGATCGAAAATAAACAAAGCACCAAGACCAGATGGCTTTACTGCTGCATTTGCCAACTGTTTTTCTCAAACTTTATTAGGCCCATTATTAGATACTTGCAATTACATCTTAGAAGAAGGACACCTCCCCCCATCCTGATCTCAGGCATTAATGACATTTATTCCTAAACCTCAAAACGACAACACTGGCTGAGTTCAGACTGGCAATTTGCCCCAGTAGGGACCCAGGCCAATGACGATTCAATCCCAGAGTAAATGGGGCGTTCACACAGGCACATCTGCCTGGCGTCCCCCACCCGTAGCTAACCCGTGCTGTTGTGCCTCACTGCCGGATTAAAAAGATACCTGATAAAACCCATAGCAAATCTGAAAACTCGTGTGTGTTGCGCATTTCTCCACTTCCGGGGAGTCTGAACACGCAGCTGAAAAGCTGGGAGCAACCCATGTTGGGCAGAAGGCAGCAGTGGTGTGATTGGCTGTGCTCCACTCCACTGCCCAATACAGTGCTGGCACTGCGGGGTCCTCCCCCAATCGCAAAATGTGCTTACGCGCATGAACGCATGAGCGCATGGGTGTTCATGCACACATACACCCATACACCCACAGCCGAATTAATGGGGAAATGGCGAATATAGCATGCCTCTGGCGCGGCAGTCTGAATGCTCCCGCGTGCCTTCGTCCCGTATCTTCCAGCAGCGGCCCCAGCTGTGTGAATGGGAAAACCCGGAATAGTTTATTCCGGGGCTTTTTTGCTATGAGTGGCTACCGGGGCAAATTGCCAGTCTGTACTCAGCCACTATCCCAGCCTCATATAGGCCTATCTCATTGCTAAATATAGATTTTAAAATTTTCACTTCAATCTTAGCCCAACATTTAAATAAAATCACCCCAGAATATATATCACCCAATCAAGTGGGATTTATCCAAGGTAGGGATTTAATAGATAATACCCATAAAGCACTAAATATAATTCAATATACTCAAAAAAATAGAAAACAAAAGATCATGCTTTCTCTAGACGTAGAGAAAGCTTTTGATACTATAGAAATTCCCATTTAAATTTTTTTATTGGAAAATATGAATTTTGGAAACAAATGGCTGCAAGCTAGCCATGCAATTTATGAAAACCCACAAAATCCTTAAACATAAATAAAATCCTTTCTCACAGCTTTCCACTAGAAAGGGGAACGAGGCAAGGGTGTCCCCTATCACCATCATTATTTGCTCTTGCAGTAGAGCCACTGGCACAAAAAATTAGAAATGCTAAAAATATAACAGGAGTGACAATAAAAAATACAGAATATAAAATAATGTTATTTGCAGATGACATGCTATTATTTTTATCTGACCCCAAAATCTCTTTAAAAATTTACATAATATATTAAAAGAATTTGCAGAAATCTCAGGATTAAAAACAAACCTAAGTCAAAATTAATGCCATTTAATATTTTAAAACAAGAACAAGAAGAATTACAAAAATTATATCAATATCAATGGTCCTTTACTAAATTGCAGTATTTAGGTATTCAGTTACCAGATGATCTCTGTCAAATCCTTCACTACAATCATAACTAACTGAAAAAGGAAATGAAAAAACAAATAAAAAATTGGGAAAATACTCATTATCTATGATAGACAGATATAACCTAATTAAAACAGTTCTGCTTCCTAAATTCATATTTCTCTTTAGAGCCATACATATAAAAATAAGACCTAGCCAAATTAAAGGTTGGCAAGACATGTTAATTCAATTTTTATGGAACAACAAAAAAGCTAGAATAAAACTATTAACTTTATATCATAAGCGAAAGACTGGGGGTTTCAATTCCCTTGCCTACAAGACTATTACACAGCAACACATTTAGCTAGAATAATTTTAATGATGCAGGAAGATTAGATTACTCCAGATTAGATACAAATTTATTATGATAACACTTCACCACACTCTATTTCAGAAACTATATGGCAAAATAAAAAGGAAAGGCTACCCAAAGTATACCAAAACAACTTCTTATCAGCTTCCCTAGAAATATTGGATAATCTAAGAGGGAAACTAGTATCTAAATACTCTAGATTTATGAATTTTTAGGGCAACACTGGTATAAACCAGGGTTAAATACTAAGGAGTATAAGCAATGGTATATCTCCAATATAAATAAATTAAAAGATTTATTACGTTCTTATAAAATTATAGGGAAAGTAGAACTAGAAATGAAACTAGGGACAACTATATCCTGGTATCAATACCAACAAATAAGACACATATATACTACAATACATCTAGAGAAAATGATTAAACAATCTTTCACGGATTTTGAAATGATAATTAATTTGGCTAAATAGAAAAGGTATCGTATCAAAGATATCTCAAATTTTAGCAAATGAAACAATACTGACATATCAACCTCGATGGGATAAAATAACAACTACAAATATAGAAAAAGAAATTTGGGACCGCATATGGAATTCAATAGAGTATACTTCTCCTATTAATGCAGTCAGATTACAACTGTTCAAAATCATGTCTTTTTGGTATCTAACTCCAGCCCAAATGGCACATACTAAACAATCAAACTCAAAGTGTTGAAGAAAATGTAAGGAAAAAGGAACTTACCTTCATTGCTGGATGTTCTGCCTCAAATTAAGGATATTTGGGGGGGAAACTCTACAACAAATAGAAAATACTACACAGATTAACATTTCATTTACACCAGAAGTTATACTTTTAAATGATAAAGAAGAACTTTAAACTTATCACTTAAATAAGAGGAGAATCGGACTACTGTTATACGCCGCAAAAGCGGTCGTAGCCGCAAACTGGAAATCTGAAGGTACACCATTATTAGTTGCTTGGCATAATAAACTTTGGAATTTGTATTTAATTGAAAGAATTATAGGGTTTACACAAGCTAAACTTTCAGAATCTGATAAATGATTTTTACACTATGGCTTCCTATTTTAGAATGTTTACAACAACAAGGAGAAATTCCAGATATTGTAAATAACCTACATTTTGTTTAGTTATATTGCCATTGTTTAAAATTAAGTTTGTACTTGATAAAGTCACTAAAGAGCTCTTGTTCCACAATGGTATGTATAACTCTCTTGTAAATTTTCTGTTTTTCTTTTATTAAAAAACAATAAAATGTGTATCTTTTAAAAAAGGGCACGCCTGACAACTGATGTCCGACCAAGGCAAATTCATAACATCTCTCAGCTGCACTCACTAGAACACTGAGAGAGCAGGAGATACTCTGACACCTTCTGGGAAGTGCAAAACGAGGCACTGGCTCAAGCACCTGACACAGAACAGGTAGGCTGTGATCATTCTGGTGGCGCACAACTTACACAAGCCCCTAAAAAGTCATTCCTTTTATGGTTCACAAGGCAGAGAAGTGTGGATTTTTGCAGCATTTATATTTTATGTTGATATTCTGACTCCTATTTTGTAGTGTGCATTAATGCTAAAACCCAATGAAATGAAGAAACCAGGAATGTGACTGTTTCAATTAGAGTGTGCAAATTGGTTCTTGCCCACGATGATTAAGTTTCTTTCGCCACAGACCGTGCAGTGCAGACATGACAGATACACCATTGCATATAAATGACTGAGGTATAAGGAAATTCATTCAGAATATGCAAATTAATATCTGAAAAACTCTGTTGGGGAGGGACTTGCTTGTTTAAGTCAATATTTTACATTTTAGATGCAGGGCTTATTACATAACCAGTTTTGATATACAAAGGTTTTTTCTTATCCCATTCTCAATATGGGCAATTTCTGATTATTGTTCACATGTTCCAGATCGTAGACATCGCACCAGTTCCAAGTTCCTTCCCCAGAGATCTCAAACTTTTGTTGTGTGGCAAATGTATTCCGTACAGGCCTGAGAATATAAACCTTCCAGCCATGAGAATTCTTGCAAAGCTGAGAGGGTTGCAAAGGAAACTTGTTCAGTGACTCCTCCATGAACTGCCAGCTGGTTGTGCTGCTGTGGCAGTTGTAACTCTGTGAGACTAGAGAAGTTGCCTTTGTGCCTTTAAGCAGCTGTAAATGAAATTTTGTGAGATGTGGCAAGAAATGGATGCAGAGGAAGACGTTCTGTCCCATCTTTGATAAAGCAGTGATTGTAAATGAACTCAGAGGCTGGCAGGATTCATTAGCTGGAATGGGAGTGTCCCTGAAATCACACATCGAGGACAAGTAAACAATCACATCTCTGCGTTTGAAGATGGAATATTTGGGAAGCTTACATATTATGAATGGACTAATTGGTGGCACTTTAAATATCAGTGGACTTTAATTTTCATTGTACCTTTATTGGACTATGAACTGAGTGTGGCACCTTACTAGGAATCTTTCAATCAAACCTATGGATGATTTTTCTGTGGTATGAGTTCGTGTTAATATAGTTGTCCACATTGCTTAGTTATTGTTTCACAGTTGTTCCTTATCTTTGTTTCTGTCACAGTGAGAGCAGAAGTGAATGGCCAGAAGCAAAGGAGGGGAAATGAAGATGACTTGCTGCTGACGCCATCACCTCCTTGTCTCACTCTTGCTCAAAGGTGGCCGGGTTGATGATGCTCACAGGGCACCACCGATAAGTGTGTCCTCCTATTCCACACAGGCTGCAGACCACCTCATGGTGACATGTCTCCATCGCATTGCCAAACATGCCTCACTTGCTGCACAGGCAGCTGAAGCAGTCTCGCCAGAGATTATCATATGATCCACGGACATAACAGGTGAGGGGCTGTCTGCTGTAGCGTAGTCCGCCTCCCATTAAAAGATCCCAAGGAAGATGGTGGATCCAGCCTGCTTTGTCCCTCTCCAGGGCCATGACCACCCAGAATTCGCATGTGCCCATGCCCAGGTGCTTGAGGCAGTCTCGTGCTCTGAGAAGGAGGTGGCCTTCCTGAGCAAGTCGGGTGCCTATATCTTTGGCTGGGCAAATGGATGTAAACTGTTACGATTTGTATCTTGTCTCAGAACAATGGTTGGAGATCAAAATCGCAGGGAAGGCCTCCTGCTGTGCCATCAAGATCATCTTGACAAGCCTTCCAGAACTGGTGATAGGCTCGTTCCGAACGCAAGATTGCATCGACTTCTGGCATGCCTGGTGGCAGGCTGATGGTCTTCATCTATACCAATATTAAACAAAGTCCATGTACTAGGAGGTGGTCCATGATGTAATCTAGTTGCATATGCAGCTCTGGTAGTTGGCCCTGGTATCGCAGACGGGCAATGAATCGCCATGTTCAGGAGTCCCCCTCGCTTTGCTGGCTGCTTGCTGCATTTACAACCCTTTCCACCCATTGACAGCTCCCAACTAGGTGGCCGTCATTTCCTTGTCCACCACGTAGTCAGCTTCTTGTTGGCACCAGAGGCCATTGGCAAATGCTGCTTGTCGCAACTATGGCACGGGACGGTTGTTTGCACCGGTATTGCTTCCTTCGCTGCTGTTGGCTCTGCCTGTTGCTGTCACTGCTGTTCCCTTTGCCGTCCAGGTGCGTTGGTGCACCACCCTAATACCTTTTGCAGTGTTGCCTGTGTGCAATGCTACCTGTCGTATGCCTCAGCCGGATGTTGTTGATGCTGCTACCATCAGTGACAATGCTGTTGCTGCTGCTGCTTCCTGATCCCTGGAATGGCCAGGGTCCATCGGCCAACAGTGCATCAATGTAGTCACGTGTGCATATAGGTGAATGTGCTGTGTTAGCCATTGCAGCTGATCTCCCTTCTGCTGGAACCTGTGTTGATTTTGCGGCCACTGTGCTTTGTGTGTCTCTGAGCTGTGTGTCAGGCACCATGCATGGGATGGCAGCAGTGGGGTAGAGGATGGCTGTCTGGATCAGAGGCCCTGCCTGCGGGATTTGTAGTGTATACTGTGGGTGCGATGGGACAGGCGAGAGTGGTTGGTGTTACCTGCTCCTCATGTTCTCCGCTCCCTCCTGCTCCCTGCTTGGCACCTCTTTCCACTCAGTGTCCATCTCCACCAGTTGTTATTCTGCTGGGGATTCGCAGCCATCCTCTTGAGAGGAGATGGACCGCTTCCTTCCTTTCCATTGGTGCTGTGGTTCCCCATTAGCTCCCTTTCAAGTCTCCCTTGTCAGTCTCCATTCTGGATGCATCTGTCTGTTCTGCCACGGTTGGCCCCACCTCTAAATCAGAGGGCTGGCGGTCTTGGGGCTGGCACTTGAGGCCAAGATGTCCTCCCCAATGTCCATATCATGGGGTTGATCTCGAGGCTGCTCTGAGTTTCTGAGGTGGGCTTTCTCATTGACAGTCATGTTGATGAATCTTTTGCCTGTGTCTCCTTCCATGGGCTGCCCGCCCCTCTTCCTCCTGTGCTTTTTCTCAGCATTTGCATTTTTCTGGTGCCTTCTCCATCTCTCTTTGCTCTGCTCACAAGGGCCAGGCCCATTCTCGGCTGTCCTCTCCTGCTCCTGACTCATCCCTGCTAGTACTTGTCACCTCCCCCACTGCACTGCTGCTGCTGTTTGGACTGTATGGGGGCTTTCAGGGCTAGTGGCGAATTGGTCAGGATGCTCCTGTATGGTTTCCCCTTCTGGGCTCTGCTCCCTGTCCACCAGGTGTACACCCAGTTTGGTGTAGTGGTTAAGTGCGCGGACTCTAATCTGGGAGAACCGGGTTTGATTCCCCACTCCTCCACTTGCACCTGCTGATGTGACCTTGGGTCAGTCACAAGCTCTGGCACAGCTGTTCTCTCAACGACAGTTTCTGTCAGAAGTTCTCTCAGCCCCACCTACCTCTCAGGGTGTCTGTTGCGGGGAGGGGAAGGGAAAGAAGTTTGTAAGCCGCTCTGAGACGCTTTTGGACAGTGAAGGGCGGGGTATAAATCCAATCTCTACTCTCTACTCTACTCTTCCCTGGTGGCTTCCATCTGCTGCTGTGCTGATTGCCGCTCACCACTGTTGCTCCTGGATATGGTGAAGATCTTCCTAGGCTGTGTGGCTCATCATTGGCCTTGGCTGAGATTCAGTTGCTGGTACACATGGTCTACCATACATGGTTGTGACCGATAATGGCACCGCCTTCACCTCAGGAGAGTTCAAGGAGTTCTTAGACCAGAACCTCATCAGGCATGTGCAGTCTGCTCCATTCCACCCAGCTACCAATGGACAAGCTGAGTGGATGGTGAGGACAACCAAGGATGTGCTAAAGTGGCTCACTCGCAGGGACTGGAACCAATGGCTGGCAGTCTTTTTGTTTGGCCATCAAGTGACTCTGAGTGCATCCACTGGCCGCAGGCCTGTGGAACATCGCCGCACAACGTGGCTGGACCACCTGCATGCAGACTGAGCCCCAGAGTTGCGCCACACTCCAGTGAGCCAGGAGGCCCCAGAGGGTTCTTTCCGGGGGACTCTGTCTTCACATGGAACTATTCCAGCAGCCCCATGTGGATCCCGGCAAGGGTTACCTAAGTCACTGGACCCTTATCATACGAGGTATCGATGGATGGGGGCAGCTACTATGCAGACACATCGACCAGCTCTGCCGCCACCTACTGCCCATGGAGCCAGACATGTATTCCATCCAGGAGGAGGATGACAGCCTGGAACCACCACCATTGCTGCAGTAGACCGAGAACAGCCCCCCAGACAACCGTATGCAGCCAGATGGCCAGGAAAAGGAAGGTACTGCACTGGCTGCTCTGGACCTCCTGGACTCTGTTCCCAACTTGCAGGACTCCAGTGTGGGTCCTGCGTCACCAAGCACAGCTCCAGAGTTGGTTCAACTCCTGCAGGAGCCCCAGCATTTGCAGAGGGAAAGTCACAAGCCAGGGTACCTTGAATACTATGTCAAGGTGCTTTGGAACCTGGGGGGGGGGTTATGTATTGGGACTGAATCATCCCTGATTGAATCACCCCAGAGTCTGGCTGAGCTTGGAGCACAAGAACAATAGCCGACCAGGACTCTGGAATAAACCAATCAAATAGTAATGTTATGTAAATAGCCTCTCACTGGGAGTGGGGTGTGTTTGGGTGTGGCAACTGCAGGCTATTTAACAGAGCTGCGGCTCTGAGGGGTCTTGTCTTGCTCTCGCTGAAATCACAAATAAAGTTGAGCTGATCATTAAACTCGAGCCCGCTCATCCAAGGAAGCCCACTATTCAACACACCAGGAGGGATATTTGGGCAGCGGTGGGTGTAGAGGAGAGGGCATCACAACCAGCTGGGTAATTCTCATTTATTATTCTCTGTGGATAACTTTACTAATCCCTTCCATGCGAGTTGTTAACTAAGTTGGGCTTTTTAGCTTTCCCTCCTTCCTCATTCTTTGTTGGTCCTCAGATTGACCTAGTTGCCCTCAGGTAGTCATTTTCCATCTACTGAATTTTATTGGCTCCCTCGGCATTTTGTTAGGTGACTTAAGTCCTGCATCTGGAAAGCGAAGTGGCTTGCTCTTTCTGTGTCCTCACATCTTGAAAAGAATATAGACAGCCAGACAGGAAACAGCCTAACGGGAATCCTCAAAGGTTTTGAATGGAGCTTAGGGAAAAGCAGAGCTTTCCCTGAGATTTTGGTTTTGACACCTTCTCCCTTTCCTGAACACCCCCTTCCGACTAGAATAGAGATCTCCATTTCTACTCCTGTCTGACAAAGGGAACTTTGACTCCTGAAAGCTGATCCCCTGGAACTCTTGTTGGTCTCTAAAGTGTTACCGGACTCAATTTTAACTGCTTTCCTGAACAAAGTTTTGAGTTCAGTGGGACTTTTAAGGTCAACTATATTTTATTCTGAGTATAAACTTTCATGTGCATGCACACTGTGAGTGCACACAAAAGCTTATACCCAAAGTAAAACCTTGTTGGTCTTAAAGATGCCTGCAGACTCAAACTTTGTTCTGTAGCTTCAGAACAGCACGGCGTCGGCTACTCACCTGGATCTGCTTTCCTGAACAGTCATCTGCTTTTCATTTATTATATTTTTCTGGCCTAAGGTGCTACTTTTCAGATGTTCAGAGGATTTATAAAGGAACACACAAACCAGTAGTAGAAAACTAAAGCCACCAATGTTATTTTCCCATGATGGTTAATCCTATTTTCTTTTGGGGAGTTCCCTTACATCTTCTCTGTGCTTGAAACGTATAAGAGCTTCCCACACAGGGCTGCGGTCGGGACAGCTGATCTGGAGAATGTGTTTAATTGTATAGAGCAGCACACCTTTCCCTGGATGGACTCGCCAGCTTCTTCCAAAGTGATGCATCCCATCTTTTTGTGACCAAACAGATGAAGCCTGGAATGGGCTATTCAGGAACACAAAAATACAGTTTTCAGATCAGGTTTGCTGGATGTTTTGTTGAAAAGCAACACTGCAGGCATCTTCTAAGGGGCAGAGTCATCTCCCTGGTATTCCTTGCCTGTCCATTTTCTCTCTTTGCTCTTCTGTTGAAGCCAGGGGCCCTTCGCTGTCGCTTCTGCAAATAAATAAATCAAATTTAATCTGCCCTGAGCTCCTTTCTCGATTCCACCCCCAAATTCCAAGGAGGCATAAAAAAAAAAAGAAAATGATTCTTAAGCTGCATTTAAAAGAGCCAGTGCGGCATGGCGGTTAAAGTGTTGAGCCAGGTTCAGATCCTCACTCATGCCACGGAAGCTGGCTGGGTGACCTTGGGCTCGTCACACCCTCTCAGCCTCGTGTACCTCACAGGGTCGCTGTGAGGATAAAATGGAGGAGAAGAGAAGGACTTATGCTCTTTTGGGTTCCCCCTGGGGAGAAAGGCTAAATAAACTAAAATTAAAAACATTAAAAGGAACAGAAGTACAAATTGTTCCAGCTCTGACAACGTTAGGGCGAAATTTTCCTCCCACCCTTTTCTATGCAAAAGTGTTTTACTCCAGCCGCGTGTTTATCTGCCTCCACAGCGTTATCTGTGTTCCTCGGAACAGAACAGCCACCCTTTGAAGGTGCCGCTTTCCTTTTGCTGCCGTGCAGCCCGTGGCTCTTGGAATGACTCCCCCACCCACCCAGTTTGGCGTAATTCTCTTTCCAGTGCTCCTGCTCATTATTTCCGTAGTAATCAAGGAAGATGTTTGTTAGAATGAATTATTCTAAAGTGTTTAATTCTTTATGATGTTGCTGCAGCATGACATATTTGCTTCTCCATCACTCATATGGTAAACATCTTTTCAGCATTCCCCAATTATGTTCCTTTGATTCCTTTGGCTTCCAGGCTGACAGTTACATCTGTATGCTACAAGTCAGAGAGCATCAAAGGAGAAGGGGTGGCCAGGTCTAGTGTAAGGTTGCCAGCTCCGGATGGGAATTACCTGGAGATTTGGGGCCTGGGGAGGGCAGAGTTTGGGGAGGGTCTTCAGTGGGTTATTGTCAGAAGTCCTAACTTAGTCAGCAAACACCAGACCTTTTTGATGCAAGCAAGGTTAGCGTTTATTAAGCTGCAATAGATAGATCACTGAAACAGGTCTCTTGTTCAGAATGACTTGGTTACAGAAAGCAAGCGGTTATACAGGGAAAGGGGGTGAATGGGGACCCCCCTTCTTCCATACAATGAATACCATGCGACTGGGAAATCGAAAGTTACTAAGCTAATGAATTCCCCACCGCCCCCATTAACCACAGCTGCTACATCTATGCCAGCGATAGAGAAGCTCACAGCCCGACTTGCCAAGGTCAAAACGTCTGGGCTGCAAAGAGATAATAAAATAAAAGCCACATTCCATTCTCACACCCGAGGTGTAAATCAACAACTCCCCGGATTCCAACCTCCCGTCTGGTACGCCACGAAGGCGCCAATAGCCCACCTCCCACCCTGTCATCCATCATAGCCCACCTCCCACCCTTCCATAATGGCAGGGCTACCTGACATGCAGCCCCCTCGAAAAGAACCCTACCCCTTTGGTTTATGGGGGTACAATTTGTGAAAGGCTCTAACTAGCCGGGGGCCAGAACATTTTCCGCCCGTACCCACTCCCTCTGCTCCGGCCCAAAGTCAATCCATTCAACAAGGTAAAACAAGCGATTGCGAGAGAGTTTAGAGTCCAGAATTTGCGAGACTTCATAGTGAGGTTCCCCCCCACCAGCAGCGGAGGCGGGACGGGGCGTTGCGGTCTCCATTTGTTCCCTTCAGGCGCTGGGCGAAGAAGCCGTACATGAAAAACAGGATGAACAGACTTTAGAGACTTAGGCAACGCAAGTTCAACAGTTACATTGTTAATCACTCTCACAATCTCAAAAGGACCAATAAATTTCCAACCGAGTTTGCGGCTCGGCTGAATGCGACGCAAATGTTGGGTGGACAAGTAAGCAAACTCTCCGCATTTGGGAATCCAGGCAAGACTACGTTTCTTATCGTCCTGGAGTTTATACGCCGCCTTAGCTTCTTCCAAAGTCTGGGCCAAGGAGCCCCATGCCTCCTGCAACTGTTTGCACCAGTCACCAGCGTCTCCCGCCGGGAGGTCGGGAGAAGACAAAAACGGTAGAGGCGGGGCGTCATACCCATGCACCGCTTTAAAAGGAGACATCCCCGTTGATGAGTGCTGAGTATTATTGTAACAGAACTCAGCCAAAGGCAAAAGAGAATGCCAATTGTCCTGCTGAAAATTAGAAAAACACCTCAAATATTGTTCCAGCGTTTGATTCACACGTTCAGTCTGCCCATCCGATTCAGGATGGTAGGCACTGCTCACCCCCCGTTCTACCCCAAGCAGTGACATAAGTTCGCTCCAGAACTTTGAAACGAACTGAACTCCTCTGTCGGAGATCACTTTAGCAGGCAAGGTGTGGAGTCTCACGACGTGTTGCAAGAACGCAGAGGCCAATTTCTTAGCAGAGGGGATGGCGGCAAAAGGAACGAAATGTGCCTGTTTAGTAAACAGGTCCACCACCACCCAAATGACAGTTTTTCCCCCACTAGGGGGTAAATCCGTAATAAAGTCCATAGAGATCACTTCCCATGGCCGAGCCGGCGTAGGGAGGGGTTGTAGGGCACCTGGGGGTTTACCGGGCCGAGGTTTACTCATTAAGCAAGTTTGACAGGCAGATGTGAAGAGTGAAACATCTTTACGTAGGCCCGGCCACCAAAATTGCCGCTGCAAGAGCTGGAGGGATTTTACAAACCCTGTGTGTCCAGCCAGCTTAGATCCGTGTGCCCAACCCATTACCTCCCCCCTGAGAGATCGGGGAACAAAGAGTTTGTCATTCTTAGTCCAGCAGCCATGCTCATCACGGGACATTCCTTCTTCCCCCTCCACCTCCTCCCTATCCACATCAGACAGTTCAGTGGAAAATTTTACGGCCCAGTCATTCGGGGGAGGGTCTGGTGGCCGGGGGGAACGTTCGGCCTGCCTCCGAGTGGTTACCGCTCCTCCCAACTGGGAAGGAGTGAATACGGAATCACGAATCTCCTCCCTTTGCTGTCGTGTTGAGGGAGGCGTGACAGAGCATCGGCCAGCGAATTTGATGTCCCAGGAAAGTGGTGCAGTGTGAAATTGAACTTGGAGAAGAAATCAGCCCAGCGGAGCTGTTTGGCGTTCAAGGAACGGGGGGAGCGGAGCAGCTCGAGGTTTTTGTGGTCAGTCCAGACCTCGAATGGGACTCGCGCACCCTCCAACCAATGGCGCCAGGTAGCTAACGCCAAGCGGATCGACCCCGCTTCTTTCTCCCAAATGGACCAATTTCGTTCAGTGTCGTTGAATTTTCTGGACACATAGGCTAGGGGGTGCAATTTGCCGTCCTCCCCTCTTGGAGGATCGCCCCCCATAGCAACGTCCGAGGCGTCAACCTGGACAATGAATTTTTTAAGTTCATTCGGGTGGGCCAAAACCGGTTCCGAAGTAAAAAGGGTCTTCAGTTTGTCAAAGCCCGTTGGCACTCTGGTGACCACACAAGTTTAGCGCCGGGTCGAGTGCATTCGGGCGGCTTCCCTTTGGTTTTTAATAAGTCTGTTAAGGGAAGAGCCACCTGGGCAAAGTTCGATAGGAATGATCTATAAAAGTTCGCGAATCCGAGAAAACCCTGGAGTTGTCTCCGCGTTTTAGGAGGTTCCCACCCTACTACATCTCTAATCTTATCAGGGTCCATCTCAATCCCCCGTTGAGATATGCGGTAGCCCAGAAAAGGGATTTCTGTTTTGTGAAATTCACACTTAGACAGTTTGGCAAACAGTTTATGCTTGTGCAACGTTTGTAGTACTTCCCGTACCAGTTTCACATGAGATTTTAGGTCGGGGGAATACAAAAGAATGTCATCAAGGTAAACAAGGACCCCTTTGAACAGGTACTTATGCAACACTTCGTTAATTAAGTTCATGAATACCCCTGGGGCCCCTTGGAGCCCGAACGGCATGACCAGGTATTCAAACTGCCCGAGGGGTGTGTTGAAAGCCGTTTTAAACTCGTCCCCCTCCCGAATCCGGACTCGGAAGTAGGCATCCCGGAGGTCAAGTTTTGAGAAAATTTTCCCTCCAGCGACTGCCGCCAACAAGTCTTTAATGAGAGGCATGGGGTAAGCGTTGGTATTAGAAACTGCATTCAAGCCCCGATAATCCGTGCAAAGTCGTAATCCCCCGTCTTTCTTTTTCCTAAAGAGTACGGGGGCTGCAAAGGGGAGGACGCTGGTCGTATGAAACCCCTGCTGAGGTTTTTGTCAATGAATTTCCTCAGTTCCACCTTTTCCGAGGGGCTCATAGAATAAAGTTTCCCTTTTGGTAACTTTTGGTTGGGCAAAATTTCAATTGCACAATCAGAGTTCCTGTGGGGGGCAGTTCGTCGGCTTCCTCCTCCCCAAACACAGGGGCTAGATCACGATATTCGGGGGAATGCTTTCCAGCTCTGCGTCGGCTACCCCAGCCGTTACCAAGAGTTGGGCCCCGCTTATGGGTCCCCACTCTGTCTTCCAGACGTGGGAGCGGCATTTCTCGGAGATGAAGTTCACCTTCCCCTCCCCCAAAGTACGTGGGGATCGTGATCAAAGAACCACGGACTTCCTAAGACCAGGGGAAACCGGGCGGACGGGGTAACTACAAAAGACCTCTCTTCCCAGTGCTGCCCCAGTCCCACCCGCAGTGGCACAGTCTCGTATTTGCAAGGTTCTTTCATTGTGGACCCGTCCATTTGGGTAAAAATCAAGGGGTCTTTTAGTTTAAGGACTTTCGCCCCGAGTCCCGTCAGTAGGGTAGGGTTAATCAGGTCTCTCCCACACCCTGAGTCAATGAGAGCTCGTACTCTCACATGGGTCAATAGACCCGGGTCCATTAAAGTCACGGTAAGAAAAAAAAGAGAGGGGGTTTTGCTCACCGGGAGTTGCGCCTGGGGTTGTGGGACCTGCTGTTCAGCGCTGTTCACAGCAGGTCCGCCTCGTTTCCCTGCGGCACGACCTCGCCATCGGAGGAGTCGGATGGCTCGCTGAGTGGTTTAGCTTGCAAAGCTTTCGCCCCTTTCGGCCTCGCCACCTGTTTTGGCGTGGATGTGTCGAACTTCTTCTTTGATCCTTTTTGCGCCCCAGTCGATGCAGACGCGGTCGGGCAGTTCACGGCGAAATGGCCCCCTTCTCCGCATTTGAGGCACAGACCTTGCTTCATCCGGAGTTCTCTTGTCCCGTCCTTCTGCTTTGGGTTCTGGACGAGGGCCTTTCCTCTCGCAGTCGGTGCGTTCCCTCGGGTTGCCAGCGCTGCGGCATCGTCTAGTTTGATGGTCTTCAGCCGGTTTTCCATCGTGATTGCGGCCTGGATCCATCCAGTAAGGGTGTTCGGATCTTGGTTCAGGGTGACCTCACGGCGAACCTCCGGGTTCAACCCCCATTTGTAAAACTCCAGGAGATTTCCTTCTCCTCGCAGCTTTGCGGCACATCTGCGGAACTCCGCGGTGTAATCTCTCACCGACCTCGCGCCCTGCTTGAGGCTCCGGATCGTTGCTTTTGCTGCTTTAGTTGAGTGCACGTCTTCAAATTGTTCTTTCATAGCCCACATGAAGGAGTCGATCTCTCTCAGCTCGCGCCCATCGGCTTGGTGGAGCCCCACGTACCAGTCAGCTGCTGCTCCTTCAGGTGAGCCGCTATGACGTCGACCATCCGCTCTTCCCTCTGGAACAGGTGGCCCCAAGTTTCAATGAACTTCTCGGCTCGCACCAGGAAGAACGGAAACTTTTCGGGGTCTCCGTCAAAATCCGCATCCAGGAGCTCGGTAGGCTTAGGAGGCAGGAACCCCCAAGGGCGAGGGGGTTGTTGCCCCGGCGGCCCCCGTGGCGCTGGCCCCGCTGGTTGATCCGGTGGTCCGGCTGGCACGTTCCCCGCCCCTTGGTCCGGTGCTGGACGTTGATCTGGAGGGACTTGTGCCGGCGGCTCTTCCCGTCTCTGTCGTTCACGCTCCTCCCGAATGCCATCCGCAATCATCTGTGGGATGCGAGCGAGGGATTCATCCAGGAAACGCATCAGGCGGTCTTGGCTTGGCTCCCCGCTCCATCTCCGCCTCACCACGACACTCTCTCGGGGCTCGGAGTCCCTGCCGGTGTCTTCCAGGGGTTCGGCGGTAGCCAATTTGCGGACCGACCTCTCGGGGTGGCTCATCCCCATGGATGCTCTTGGGGTCCCGAACCACGCCTCGTGGGTCTCGGTCAGGGGTTTCACCCAGTCCCGTCTGCGTCCCGCTCGGTGGGTCACCCCTCCATAAGCTGCCCCATACGGATCGCCGTAGGGCCCTCCAAAGTCGTACTCCAAACCCCATTGTCCCGGCACGTATGTGTCAGGGGTTTCTTTGGGTACGCCTTTCCCTGGAGGTTTCTTGTCCTTTTCTTCTTCTTCAATCGGGAGAGTGTCTTCTTCTCCATCACTCATTTTGGAGTGGTGGGTTTAGGACCAGTCCCGAAAGTAAATGATGATTCTGAACAAACTGTCAGAAGTCCTAACTTAGTCAGCAAACACCAGACCTTTTTGATGCAAGCAAGGTTAGCGTTTATTAAGCTGCAATAGATAGATCACTGAAACAGGTCTCTTGTTCAGAATGACTTGGTTACAGAAAGCAAGCGGTTATACAGGGAAAGGGGGTGAATGGGGACCCCCCTTCCTCCATACAATGAATACCATGCGACTGGGAAATCGAAAGTTACTAAGCTAATGAATTCCCCACCGCCCCCATTAACCACAGCTGCTACATCTATGCCAGCGATAGAGAAGCTCACAGCCCGACTTGCCAAGGTCAAAACGTCTGGGCTGCAAAGAGATAATAAAATAAAAGCCACATTCCATTCTCACACCCGAGGTGTAAATCAACAACTCCCCGGATTCCAACCTCCCGTCTGGTACGCCACGAAGGCGCCAATAGCCCACCTCCCACCCTGTCATCCATCATAGCCCACCTCCCACCCTTCCATAATGGCAGGGCTACCTGACAGTTATAATGCCATAGAGTCCAACTTCCAAAGCAACCATTTTCTCCAAGGGAACGGATCACTCTCTTCCTTTAGCCTTAATAGGACTTGATCATAACTAACGAACATTTCTTAACAGGCAGCAGATCACCTGAACATACAGAAAACAGCAAGGTGAGGAGAAGATTTTGCATCTAATTTGCTCTGGAGGAAGGACAACCAAACATAATAGTTTGGGGTAATGATGAGCACACACTGCCCCCCTCACACACACACACACACCAGGGACAATCTGAAGTATTCAGATTTATTTTCTGGATGTCCAGGAGTTTGATTTGGACCCAAGGAGGACAGAGCCCATAACCTCTGCTGCACGTGAAGATACTATCACCTCACACAGTGTCTGGAACTCCATATCAAGACATTTCTCAAAGCCCAGACTCCTCCCAACAATTCTTTTGGAAGCAAGAGAGGGGCGGAAAGTGCTTTAAGGAACAGCATGGTGTGGTGGGTTGGGGTGGCACAAGCGAGCACTAATATATATTTCAGTGGGCAAAACCCCCACTCAGGACTGTGCTGCCAGTGCCAACCTCTTGGTGGGGTTTTTGTTGTTGTTCAGTCGCACAGTCAAGTCCGACTCTTCGCGACCCCATGGACCACATCATGCCAGGCCCTCCTGTCCTCCGTTGTCCTCCAGCACCAGAATAGCTCAATGGACTCTTGCTTTAGTGGACAAGGGAGTAGACTTTCAGAAAGAAGCTAAGGAACCCCCTTCTCCATACGGCCTCATAGTCATGGGCAGGGGTCATTTTGTAGAAAAAGAGGTGCAGGAGTTCATTAGCATAACTCATTAGCATAACTTATTTGCATATGCCACACCCCCTGACATCACTGGAAGTGTATCAGAAGGCAACACCCACTGCTCAGGCTCCACCCCTAGGGACTGTCTTTCCACTCTGGGGGCTGTCATTCCAGTCCCAGAGTGGACCATCTGGGCCCAGGAGGGATGCTACACGTGCTGCTTCACACTCCTGCTGGGAACTGGGGGTGGGGCTTGCTGCCACCTGTGCATCTAACTGCCAGAGCTCTGCTCCTGCATGCTCCTGCTCCAAATGACCCCTGGTCATGGGAGAAGAGCATGAGTGTCCTGTCCCCCCAGTTCAACACTTTCAGTGGCCCACAATATGGGGAGGGTCAGTAGCAGAAGCTGAGCTGCAAGGTTTTACATGCTGGGTCTGCGATGGTTCATCCTTCCATATTGCAGGCACTCCCAAGACAGGTTTTGGGGCAATCAGAGTCAATGACTCCCACACTTTAAAGGGCACCGCGCGCCCACATTCCAGCCAGCCAGCCAAAGTAGAAGCCCTCTGCTCTGTCCTGGAACTTGAGCCACTGGATGTCCCCTTGGCTATCTACACTGACTCTGACTGGACCGCTAAAGCAGCTACAGTTTGGCTCCCAGTATGGCTGGCCAATGACTGTAAAAGCTCAGACGGGAAGCCCATTTCCCATCTAGACAAACAGTGGCACATAGCAAAGAGAATTAAGAGTAGGACTGCACCAGCCTGGGTCATTCTTGTAAAGGGACATCAGTGTAATATCACAGAGGCATGTTTGTGGAACAACTGTGCTGATGCCTTGGCAAAGGAAGCTGTCCTAGAAGACGCAGGCACAGATCCCCAACCCATGCAACCTGTGGTCACTAGGACCCATTCCATTCCATGCTTAGACCTAGCCATCTTACAAAAGGGAGACAAACAGATTGCTTAGCTTGCCTCAGCTAGCAAGGACCCAGCAGGGCAATACATCATAGAATGGAAGGAAGATCTATTTTGGGCAATAGACAAACAGGGAAACTCACACTGGATTGTACCCCTTGAAGTCTGGAGTGATCTCGTTCAGTTCGTTCAGTGAACAGGGACACCGAGGGAAGGATCTAACTCTGGAAAGAATTAAGGAAATGGGATGGTGGCCGGGCATGCATCAGGACAACTGTTTGTCCTGTGCCATGGTCAGTGCTGACCCAACTGGAGCCAAAGCCCCAATCCAGCATCAGAGAATTGAAGGGTCCTGGGAAAGGATCCAGGTCAATTTCATTGGCCCCCTTCCTCCTACTCCAGGAGGAAACAAATACTGCCTCACTCTAGTGGACCCTTTTAGCAAATGCGTGGAAGCCTTTCCCTGCTGCAACAACACAGCAGCCATTACTGCAAAGATCCTTTTTAACAATGTATTGAGTCAGTTTGGCATCACAGGTGTCATGGACTCCAGCATGGGTTCTCATTTCACTGGGGAAGTTACATGTGAGATGTGTAAACCCTTAGGAATCAAACAGCTGGTTCCCACACCACACTTCCCTGACACACACACCAAGCACCACCTTCAGAGAAGCCACAGAACCATTTACGGATTGGCTTGCAGGTAATGGCCCTCCTTAAAGCTTGCCACTTGTGAGGTTCAATTCTGATGGTCTTCCTACAGCACCCACTTCCCCACCTAGGTAAAAACTACTAGATTATAACCTTGCCCACCCTCAACACAAAGGAGGAGAATGGAGATTCCACACAACAAAAAAGTGTGTTTGTGTGTCAGGAAGGAAGGAAGGAACTTTTGGGTTTTCACAGCTATACACAAATGTACCTTGCAGAGCGTGACCAAGGGCTTTTCCGCATTGAGTTGTGGAACAGCCAGGCCCTGGAGACAGCTCTGACTCCTGTGATGAAGAACAGCTGGATTTCGTGCCTATCAGCCACCAGCCAGCTGCATCTGAGCAACCAGATGAGGAATCACAGCTGGGAGGCAATGAGGTGTTTGTATTTCACCTGCCACCCTGGAGCTGACAGTCCAGGCTCCGCCAGCTGCCCTGTCTCCTCCAGGATCCCCAGGTCTGCAAGAACCACTTTGGCCCAGGTGCAAAGGAGATTTACAGTCCCGACACAGGTCAGCCCACCTCAGAGCTCAGCACTGGCAATCAGTTGCAGAGGAAGGAGAAATGTCACCAGAGTAGAAGTGAAGTAACCATTGCAGGCGTGACACGGGGCTCAGAGCATATAAAGCTCTTCATCGTGGCTTCAGCAAGTTTATGCTGGACGCTGATCTGCTGCTGCTGAATTTTGCTTTCTGGAAAAATGACCTTGGCCTGCTCAGACAATTCTCATGTAATTATGGACTCTTTTTATTAAACTCTGGCATCCTGCCTCCGATAACTAGTTCCAGCTATCTGCCTGAGTTAACTCCACGAATGCTGGGCACCTGCCTGAAGCAGAACATATTGTCATTTCCCTCGCTTGTGCGTTCCTGTTGCTTCTGAGGGGAGTCTGTCCCACACATGTTTTGCTCCCTCTACATCCAGCATAGAAACCTACAGTTTAAATCAGCAGGGAGATATACCAGACATAACGTGATGCAATATCAAATCAACCACAAGAGGGAGTGCCATCAAATCAAACACATGAAGTGCCATTAATGAACATTCCGAAGAAGTGCCATAAATGAACAGCATTTCTCACCCCAGCTATATCATAGGTTCTACAAGTCTTTCTAAAGGTCAGCATGATAAAACGGTGATGCTTCCACAACAAAAAAAAAAGGAAAATTTTAATGAAAGCTGCAACTCCTCATAGAGAACAGGAGAGGAAAACTATTGGATATAGCAGTCAAAATAAAAACAGCATTTAATATATTGGAGGTAAGAATAAAATACGATGGTATTGGGGCTGAATTTTTACAATAGCATGAAAATTGATATAGAACTTATTTGTGTCTACAGGGATAAGTTACCTCCCCCTGCCTCTGTTTTTCCCCTCCTCATTTTATTGATTTTTTCATCCCCAGTTCATCTCCCTTCTTTTCTCCCTCTGTTAAGGGCTAGGCAAGAGATTATTTGACAGCATTGTGTGTGTGTGTGTGTATGAAAAAGAGGGCCAAGTTTAATTCCATTATTCCTTGTATTACTCATGAATTCACCAGGTTTTCCTCAGTTATTTGTATTACATTTTATCTCTCTATACATTTTTATTCTGCTCTTCTTCCAAGGATCCCACAGTACGCCCAGCCCTTCCTCATTTTTCCATAGTATCAGCTCTGTGAGGAAGGGCTGTCATGTAGAAATATTTGAAGGGCTGTCATGTAGAAGATGGAGCAGATCTATTCTCTCTTGCTCTGGAGTGCAAGACTAGATCTAATGGGTGGAAATTACAAGGAAGTAATTACCAGCTAAATATCAGGAGAAACTTCCTAACTGTAAGAGTGGTTGAGCAGTGGAACAGACTGCCTTAGGAGGTGGTGGATGCTCCTTCCCTGGATGTTTTCAAGAGGAGGCTGGACGACCACCTTTCAGGTATATTGCAGGGCTATCTTTCGGCTACGCTCCTGCAGAGTGCAGGGGGTTGGACTAGATGACCTGCAAGGTCCCTTCCAACTCTATCATTATATGATTCTGTGAAGGAAAGGCTTAGACAGTATGACTAGGATTCTGGTCACCCCATAAACTTCACAGCCAAGGGGGAACTTCTGCCAAAGCTTCTCATTCGAACCACTATTAGGCTGTCTTTTAGTCTGAGGCTGCTAGTACAAACCAGTATATATAATGGAACAACATTACACTCCAATCCCTTAACCACTGTAAATTCATTTCCAATTCAACTGCTGTAATGTTCTACCCACCTGCTCCCCATAATGTACTTCAAATGAAAAATGAAATGAAAGTACACATTACAGCCTTCAGAGACTGTCATTCCATTTTAAAATCATCATTATTTGGTTATGATGTGGGAATCAACATCTGTGTCAACCACTGCTGTCTCAACAAGCTATGAGGTACTCCAGGTATGCCGTATAACACACATATGCACACAATGCCATATTATATTCTTCTTTTGAAAGTGAATGGAGTTTGCCCAGCGGCACAATGGGTGTTCTTGAATGGGAAGGAAAATGTCCCAAACCTCTTCAGGCATGGAAGACTAGCCACACAGTTATTTCCATCCTGGCCTGATACTCCCCCAATACAGAACTGGGGAGGGGCAGAACCTTCACCACTATCAAGAAAGTTTCCTTACTGGATGGAGAAGGAGCTGGGGAGGTTCGGGAAAGCTGTGGGAAACTTGTTAATCTGTACTCAAATAGCAGACTGGCTGTTTCTGGATCTAAAACTCTCCCTTTATGAAGCAATAAACTATAAAGTAAAAATTATTTGTCTAGTCAGTGGGATCTTCCAGATCCTCATTTTCTTTGCTTGTGTGGCTCTATTACGGGGAGGGTGTCTTTTTGGCACCTGCTTTGCTCCCTCTAGTGGTCAATAGGGACACAAAAGCAACAAAAAGGAAAATGTAGACGAGCCTTAAGCCACACATATCCTTACAATTGTATGTAAGTTCCTCTTAAATATCAAAACCATTCTTTCCCCTTCCAAGGAAATCAATAGAACTCTTGCATTTATTAGCTCTGGGCTCCTTCTTGGCTCTCACACATGGACAAGGTTATTCCTTCTGAATTACCTTAGCGGGAGAAAAGTGACGTGTATGTTAACAGAACACCTTTGGAAGACAAAGGTGTGCTTGTACGTTGTAACCATGCGGGGATAATCTACCTCATGAATGGCAGCCTACAGTAAATTCACAAAGTAATTCCATCTAGGCCTAAACATCTTTCTGAACACTTGGTTATTCGGATTTACCCTGAGATGGGTAGCAGTGGGGAGGTGGCCCTCATGTTCCTGAAAAATCAATAATACGCTACCACTAAGAAAAATAGTGGGCTTTAATTGTTGCATTATTTATAGGTCACTTTCCAAAATTTGTAAACTTGTCAAGACCACTGATGCAAGACTTTTCCACATTCTCATTTTCCTCACTTGTGTGCTCCTCTTGCTTCCATTTTTTCCTCTCACATGTGTTTTGCTCCTTCAGATGCTCAATTCAATGTTAAAATGGTTTATGTCCAGTATAAAAACCTACAGATTTATACTACATGTTTTTATACCAAACATAGAGCAATGTAATATTGAATCAACCACTAGAGGGAGCAAAACATGTGCAGAACAGGAATCCCCCTCCCCCCCAGCAACAGGAACTTATAAGCGAGGAAAACGAGAATGTGGAAAAATCCATGGTCTTCCCACTTGTACCAGGAAAAGGCTGGGAAAGGATTATTTTAATGTTAACTAACAGTTCACATCAGACAAAAAAATCCCTCCAGAAATATGTTGATTGTTCTCCTTTTATGCCTTATATTTGTTTTGTTTCTATAATGTCTGACATTGAAAAATGAATTTAGAAGATCTAGCAATAGTAGATTTTTCACTTACAAACAAAAATGAAGCATGGTCTCCTTGAAATTGCTTGCTGGAGACTTGTAAAGCCAAAACTCTCCTTCTAAGCTAGCTTAAAACCTTACTCACATGAGAACTCTGGTTCCGCATCATGAAGTTGAATCATGGAATTACACTCAACAAATAGATGAATGTCAATAAAGTTTAATTCAAGTGCCTGAAAACCTATAGTTGCCATCTTGTGCTTGATACTGAGCATGCATCAGATGTAAATTATCAGAAAACAGAACAAAAACTAGTTCAGGAATATGCCATTTTTCAACATTACAAATGGAAGAAAACCCAACTTTGGAAAAGTAACAAATAAAACTTATTAAAGTTTACACTGAACTGCTCTGCAGTAAGAACAAATTGCTTTCAAACAGAATGTGTCCAGAGGAGGGCAATGAAGATGGTGAGGTGTCTGGAGAGAAAGTCCTCGAGGAAAGGTTGAAGGACAGGAGATGACTGAGAATTGATATAATAATCATCTTCAAATACTTGAAGGGCTGTCATATAGAGGATGGTGTGGAGTTGTTTTCTGTTTTCTGTTGCCCCAGAAAGTCAGATCAGAACCAATGGGTTGAAATTAAATCAAATGAGTTTTTGGCTAAACATTAGGAAGAACTTCCTGACAGAGTGGTTCCTTGGTAGCATAGACTTCCTCGGGAGGTGGCAAGCTCTCCTTCTTCGGAGAGCCAGTTTGGTGTAATGGCTAGGTGCGCGGACTCTAATCTGGGAGAACTGGATTTGATTCCCACTCCTCCGCTTGCACCTGCTGGATGACCTTGGACAAGCCATAGTTCTGGCACAGCTGCTCTTGAAAAAGAGCAGTTTCTGTCAGAGCTCTCTCTGCCCCACCTACCTCACAGGGTGTCTGTGGTGGGGAGGGGAGGGGAAAGGAGCTTGTAAACCGCTCTGAGACTCCCTTGGGTAGTGAAGGGCGGGGTATAAATCCAATCTCTTCTTCTTCTTTTAAACAGAGGCTAGATGGCCATCTGACAGCAATGCTGATTCTGTGAACTTAGGCAGATCGTGAGAGGGAGGGCAGGAAGGGCTGCCTCAGTGCTTAGCTCTTGTGGCCCCTCCTTACACGCCCAGGGAAATGCTGATCACCACTTTGGGGTCAGGAAGCAATTCTCCAGGCCAGTTTGGCCAGGGATCCTGGAGGGTTGTGGTTGGGTTTTTGTTTTTTTTGCCATCTTCTGGGTATGGAGCAGGGGGTCACTGAGGGTGTGGGGGGTAGTTGTGAATTTCCTTCATTGTGTGGAGGGGTGGACTAGATGATTCTGGAGGACCCATCCAACTCTATGATTCTATGATTCTATCTTCTGAGCAAGTGAACATAAGAGAACATAAGAGAAGCCAATGTTGAATCAGGACCTACAGTGAAACCCTAAGGATACTTTCCTAGGAGTTAGCCTCATTGAATAACATGAGATTTATTTAGAACTGTTTAGTATGGCTTCCACAGGGATTGAAAGCATGAACCAGGAGTGTAAATCCTTCAGTTGCAAAATCATGAATAATAATAATAATATTTTTTGGAGCTATTGTTATATAAGAACACTGTCCAGGGGCCACCCCAGACTCCATAGCTTCCACAGCTCCAGGCAACATAAGAACATAAGAGAAGCCAATGTTGAATCAGGCCAATGGCCCATCCAGTCCAACACTCTGTCACACAGCGGCCAAAATATACCAGGTGCCATCAAGAGGTCCAGCAGTGGGGCCAGGACACTAGAAGCCCTCCCACTGCTGCCCCCCCAGTACCAAGAATAGAGTGCATCACCTGCCCTAGGCTGAGAGTTCCCATCTATACCTTGTGGCTAATAGCCACTGATGGACTTCTGCTCCATATGTTTATCTAATTCCCTCTTGAAACTGTCCATGCTTGTAGCTGCCACCACCTCCTGTCCAAGTGCATTTGGGAATCTGGATTTATAATAGTTGCTACCTATGAATTAGTTGATGCTTTATCTCTTTTTGTCCGTCTTTAGTATTTACTACAGTGCCAGAACAGGTTTTTCAGGTATGCTATCCAAAAAGGGAGGGGGAGTCATCTTACATTCGCATACAAGTTACAGTTATACTATAAAACTTTGTTGGTCTCAAAGGTGCCCCTGGTGGACTCAAACTTTGTTCAGCTGTTTCAGACCAACAGGACTACCCCACCTGAATCTAAGTTACAGTTAGGTCCAGGAAAACGGGGGGGGGGGGCAGGGCAGATATAATTTATTTCTACATTTATTACATTCAGGGTCACCATCCTTTCAAGTAAATATGGGTTCTGTCTGTCCATCCATTCATCCAGAGACTCATAATTATTTTTACACCTTATCGATGCTGTACATTTATATACTACTTTGACTATCTTCGTTTTCCTCCAATAATCCAGAGATGTTAAAGGTCTCTAGCCCTGCCCGAGGTCTCTCTGCCCCCACACGATTTCAGTCCCCGGCTGGGATTCCTTGATTAGAGTGAATGATTGTATAAAGCTGCACTGTGGACATGCCCTTAAACTTCTCCTTTTACCATCTTTGCACCATTTCTCTTTACCATATAGATGAGTCCATTCTCTGCTCCATTGGATTCCTATTTTGAATGAAGCGAGAGCCTCCCAGCCGGTGGTGGTTTGGCCGCCTGGAGCTGCCCGGTCCCCTCTGCCTCTTCCCTGCAGGTGTTTGATGCAAGCCGCCGACCAGGTCCTGCCACCTCCACTGAAAATATGAGACTTACTATGTTGGGGGCCGAACAAGAATGTCTGGGGCTTCCTTTAGACTGGCTGCCAAGAATTAGACTTGGTCCCTCTGATGACCAGAATTAGGAAGGGTAGTAGGAATCGTGAAGCTTGCCAGGACTTAGGTAAGGCTAAGTGGCCAGCAGTACATTGCTGGGTGACGGGGCATTCTCAGCTTGGCATGAGCAGGAAGGTGGATTGCGGAAGAGTCTCTTTTGGTGCTGAACTGCATCAACCAAGCCCTGCATTGGCTGACTAGTATGTGGGGGATGGCGATGCACCCCTGATATCTCTTGGGTGCAGTTCTGATGCACAGGCTAGGAGAAGCAAAGCTGCTGGTAGCGCTGGGAGACAGGAGGAGTGTGGGTCAGATTCTGTGCAGGGAACTCAGTTCCCAGGTGCACATGGACCTGTGTCAGGTCAGGAACATCATGGCCCACGAGGAGGAGACAAATGATAGTTCTCCAGTGCTGTTCTCCTGACCCGAAATGACTCTGGAGAACCATCATTTCTCTCCCCCAGGCAACTTACATGTAGCTGTCAGTAATGCAGTGTTTCCCAATGGGCTGTTTCAGACGGGGGAAATGAGGCTTGAGATATGGGTACTTTGTGATGTGTGAATCAGCCCTATTTAGGGTGATTTTTTAATTATTATCATTCAGATTGGCCACAAACAAAACCCCAGTAAATTCATACACATCGTTTTTCAGGACTTCATCCTGGGATGCAGGTACACAGATCTGTGAATATCCTGTTATCAAACGCAATCACACGTAACTAAAGTGACACAAAACAGGGTGTAAGCTTTCCCGTTTACTCGGTCTTTCCATCACGTATGTTACCACAGAGCCAGTGTTGTGCAGGGGTCAGAATGTTGGAACAGGGTCTGGGAGATCCAGGTTTGAATCCTCCCGCTGCCACGGAAGCATGCAGAGTGACCTCGGGCCAGGCATCTACTATCCGCCCCGCTCACCTCACAGGGTCGTTGTGAGGATAAAACAGAGAATGACGTCAGCCGCTTTGGGTCCCCATGGAGGAGAAAGATGGGATATAAATAAAATAAGGTAATTAATAAATGTTAATGTTTCAAAAAAGAGAGAGAAAGGTTTTGGGGAGGGGGAGAATAAGATATTTCAAGCCAAATACCTGTTTTTGCAGCCCTCAGGTGTTCATGTAGATGCAAAGGTACTTGGCTTTAAAGCTGGTACTGTTGGTACTAGGTTTCTATTGTGGGGGTGGGAGGAGAAGGGGGAGGGAAGGGTGTTTTTCCATTGGAATGACCAGGGCCAGTAAGTCTGCTTGCGTCTCCCTGGGGGCGACTCAGAGATCTTTCGCAGGCTGACAGCAAACAAATTACTTGTCAGTCACTCTGGAAACAGGGATGCTGGAGGCAAATTCATGCCTGATTCAAAACCCTATGCAAGTGGAGAAGTTATAATATATCAGATCTTTCCAGATCCTTGGCCCACATTGTGGAAGGCTGGGGGCAGGATTTCCCCACCAAATCTTTTTGGGGTGGGAGCTGGAAGTGCACATGGTATGCAACAGCTACTGTGTGAATTCTGCACACTGCTGCAACAAACTGTTGGATTTTCCTGGCCTGCATATTCTTTCCCCCTTGGCTTACACTCACCTTCCCTGACCTTTAGAGGGCTACGGAGAGTGGCAAAAGCTTTCACAGGTCAAGGCCTCTGCCCCAAGAACAGAGCAAAAGGGGGAGGGATGGGCAGCAGTATTGCCACAATGAGGCACTCCCTCCTCCTGGAAGATTTAAAGGTCCCTTCTGCTGATCCCCCAGGAGAGCCTGTAGCCTGCTGATCAGCTGGAGGGCCCTTTAAATCTTGCAGGAGGGGGAAGGAGAGGGGCATGAGCCACCCCCACCCTTCTTCTCCACAGCATTTAAAGCAAGGGTGTCGAACTCATTTGCTATAAGGACCGGATCTGGCATAAATGAGACCTTGCTGGGCTGGGCCACTTGCTGTGCCATAAAATGTACTGCCAGGTAGCCCAGATATAAACTTTATAAAGGACACAAACACAAAGGTGTTTTTTTTAACTTAAAATAGAAACATGCTTAAAACACGAGCACTCTTGCAATATTTCGTTTATTGAACAGTGTCCGATAACTGACACCTCCTGCTCTGAATTATTGCATCAAAATGCCTGTACTGTTGCAATCTCGAGTACGCTGTTCAACTGTGTGTATCGGTAAGCTGCAAATCTACCATGACGCAGCAGCAGCAGCAGCAGCAGAACTGGGAGCAGAAGACGGTCAGTTTCAGGGCGGGCCTGAGAGGAGCCCTCTGGAGGCCTGATCCGGCCCCGTGTTTGGCACCCCGGCTTTAAAGGATCCCTTTACATGCTTTGGGGAAGCAGCGGGGGGTCTCTCGGGAAGGGGGCCGGCCCTTTAAGGGAGGGGCGGAGCCCCAGTAGCCCCACCATAGCGATGGGGCCAGAGTCTCTCAAGGGCTGCTACCCCCACATCCCGAGGCAGCCGTCCTCCCAACCCCGGGGCCCGGAGGAGCTGGTGCCCCCCCCACGTGAGAGAGGGGAGGCGGGGCGGGGCGGGGCGGAACCCCCCGTGGCCTGGCACCCGGCCGGGCTCTTCGGGCGTCCCGAACTGGACCCGCCACGCCCACGCCAAGCGCCCCCGCCAGGCTGCCGCCCGCAGCCGCCGGCTTCCCCGGCTGGTGGGATTTCATTCCGGAGGGCAGGAAAACCCCTCCCGGGCCACGAGTGTGGCGAGTCTGGACGGGGCGGCCGGGTTCCCTGCGGCGGCGGCTGCTCCTCCCCCTCCCCGGCCCTCGGCGCGGTGCCTGCGGAAGGGGCTCCCCCCGGCTCTTCTTCCCCAGCCTGCCCGCGGCGACCCGCCCGGCCCCGGCTTCGCTCCTCGGACTGGCGGCGGCGGCTTCGGGGGAGCAGCGACCCCTGGCGGCGGGCGCTCGGCCGGGCCCGCGGGCTGCCGAAGGAAGGGGCCGGCCGGCGGGGTGGGCGAGGGCGAGGGCGAGGGCGGGGCGGCCGGTGAGCCTACCTGGAGGGCGGCGGGCAGCGCAGCGGCGGGCGCTGGTTGGTTTCGCCGCCCGCCGCCAGGCCCCGCCCGCCCCCGCCGGGATTGGCTCCGCCGCCGCCGCCTCGGCCCGCCTGGCAGAGTGGCCGAGCCGCCGCCGCCGCCGCTTCTTCGCACTCCTGCCTTGCCCGGCTGGCCGCCGCCGCCGCTTCTCGTCCGCCGCCGCCTCCTTCTCCTCCGGTGGCAGCGCGGCGCTCGGGGGGGGGGCGCTGGACACCGCCCGGGCTGATGGCACAGCCGGAGCCGCCGGTCCGTCGAGCCCGCCGGAGCAGCCCGCGGCCGGGCAGGCAACGCCGCGCCGCCTTCGCCAGGTAAGGCGACCGGAGGGCCGGGCGGAGAGCGGCGGGGTCGGTCCCGACGTGCGCTTCTGGCGCGCCCGACACGGGACTGCCGGCGGCGCACGTCTGGACGGGCATCGCGGGTCAGCGCGCAGCTCCTCGTGGGGGCGCCATCCCCAGCTGCTCCTTTGCGGGGGCTGGACGAGGGCGAGCCGCAAGGGGCGGGGGGGGTGTCACTTGGCACCTCGATTCCGCGGAGCTGCCTTTTCTGCCGCCCGGTGGTCGCCCTCCTCTGCCCCGCTCGCTTTTCCGGGGAACCGGGGCGCCCCGCGAGTGACCTTCCGCGTGCCCCGCGACGGAGGAGCTCCAGAGCCGGGACTTTCGGACCCAGAGCGCCATCCCGCAGCCGCTCGGTGGTCGGATCGCTGCCCTCGTGTGCCCCCTCGTCTTGGCACTCCAGGAGGGATCGGGCTGCCTGGGTCCCCTGGCGGGTCATTTGGTGGCCGGGGATATGGAGGGCGGCAGGCAGTGGGCGCGGGGCTTCTCCCTGCGCCCTTTGAATGAAGAACAGCCCCAAGGGTGCCAGTTTTGATGCAGAGAACAGAATGCCAGCAGGGTTTGTTTTTTAGACACCCCCCTTCTGACCCCATGGGACTGGGCCCACATTACCCGCCCCAGTTGCTTTGGGGGTTGTTGCCTATCCAGAGATCCCATCTTCAACTGTGGCCTGGCCCTCGATTACTCCTGCCAAAGCCAAGGGAAGGACCTCTGGCTGTGATTTTCGGTGAGGAAGCCCATCCCTTGCCCTCAGAGAACAGCCAAGTGGAGCAGTTTCACCAGATGGAGGGGGCATCCCCCTCACCCTGAAAGCAGACCTAATTTTAGTGGCAAACTTTCTGGGGATGGCCCGTCCAGGTGAGCTCTTAGGTCAAGAGGTCTAGTGAGTTAGGTGCCCGATTCCCATACGGGCCATCTTCAGGAGATGTGCAGTGAGGAAAAGGAGAGCCACGAACTGGTCTCTCTCCCTTGTCAAGAGGACAAATAACTTAAATGCAGTCATAAACAGATCTGGATTTGGGATGCGAGGGTGGGAATGACCCCCTCCCCAACACATGGACTTTCCCCAGAGCTTCTGTCGAGGTGTTCTTTGCCCTGCTGGTGTCTGTATATTGTCCCCTTCAGTTCCAAAACAAAACGAACAAAAAACAACCCTAGCTATTACGGTGGGTTGACTGAGAACAGTTTTCTGTACCCAGAGAAAGGTCTCTCTGTGCTATGGCATTCATTCAAATCCCACCCCAGTCAGCTGCTATTTACACTTTAAAAATATAAAACTAGCTGTGTGAAAACCTGGTTTGGCCCTTTTCAGAAAAGTTTTGACAAGAACAGTTTTAATCCCAGGTGGGTAGCCCTGTTGGTCAGAAGCTCCCTCCAGGCTCGGCTCCCTTTGAAAAGGGCTTTGTCCCACCTGCACCTCAACGCCCCTTTGCGCTCCATGTGAAGGAGAAAGGATTCTGAGCCTGGGGGTGGCAGAAGGGCAACTTGTACAGTTTGTCTTCTTGTAAGCCGAAAGTTGCATCTTCCAAAAACGCACTGCTGATCCGGGACGAGAGGAACCTGTCAGCTCCGTGGCCAGAGAGTGCAGAACCTTCTGGGCTCCCTGGTCAGCTAGGAGCAGTTGAGTAAGACTTTCCCATTTAAGTGAGATGGACTGAAAAATACATGAAGCATTGCTTTTAATGGAATTTAATGACATTTTTAATGTCATTAATCCTTACTCTGACTGGCAAGCTACTCTCCAAATTGATGAGTTGGCAAGACGTCCAGCCCTCCCTTCCTTTCATTAAGCCTGGGAGGCATTCAGGGGCAGAAAATTTAAAGCAGCCAACAGATCCAATGTTATTATTGTCTTCATTTCCCTCAATATGAAACTGTGTCCTCTTCTGATAACCCCTCTTAGAGCTCTCTTGGTTCTTAAAAATAGCCAGAGAATACTCTGACAAGTGGACGATTGTCCAGTTTTTTGTATCTGACAAGTATGATATGTTGAGAGAGGAAAGAAAGACTCTTAAGAAAACTCAGAATTCAGACTTAGAGTAGGAGATGCTTGGTTAATTCAGCAACAGCCTGGAGGGAACATGGAATCTATATGAACGCTCAGTTATTGGTAGAGAAGCTGGTGGGGGAGAAGATTTTCAGCTCAAACTCTTCTCCCCCAGCGTTGGGACGACCCACAGGGACATAAATGGCGTTGGCTGCACCTCAAGTCCCTGGCTTCCTTTTCTTGGAATTCTTCTACCTTTCAGTTAAGAGCCACTCATCCTTGCATTAGTCTCACAACTTTGTCTAGAACAGGATATTCTAAAATAACCATTTTTGCACATCCGACGCAACCTTTACTGTGATTCTGATTTCTGTCCCACTCTTCCTTTGGAAAGTTTATGGCTGCCTCCCACATAATGATGATCTTTAAGGAGGCTTAAGTTCATAAGCCAGAATCACAGCAAAAGATTGAAGGCGGCTGTGGGCAAACAATGCAGAGCTGTGACTGTTTGCATCACAACAGCCCACAGATGCTTGCAAAATAAGAAAGGGGGGGGTGCCTGGACTTAATTTTATCACTGTCATTTTTAACAGTGTCCAGTCCAGCACCACGGACTGCTAATGGGGGGGCCCTTATTCAGGTGCAGTTGGGCTGCATAATACAGCTGCTGCAGGGCAGAATTTGGTCTTAATCCACGGGATTTAGGGCCACGGGATTTAGGGCCACTGGATTTAGGGCCAGTTAATGCACTGGTGAAATGAAGTGGAAGCAACCCAAATTGCTTCTTCGAGACTCCAGCCAAATCTCAGTGATGTTTGGAAGACTGGGGGGGGGGGGGGTGTCGGTCACCGGGATCGCATTGCCTCCGATGCTGGCCAATTCCGTAATAATGATTAAGCGGAAAGTAGCAATTGCCTTATGGTATCTTCAGCCTTCTGTAGGCTGTCAAAGCTGAGCTGAAGCGGTGGAGTAGTCAACATGGACACTTGTCGGATTGTGCTGCTAAATGCTCAAGGGAATGTCACTCACGATGGAGCATTTTGTTGACCTGACTACAAGGAAACGCTACTAGCGTATAAACTGACAAGTAAGTGTCTGTTGTTCTAACAGATGACAGAAGGAGTGCTGCATTTTGGCTGTGATCACACCACTGTGGTCCATTGTGAAGAAGCCATCCTTAGCCATTTGTCTGGCCCTCTCTCCAGGTGACGGTCCTTTGCACTAGAGTCATTCTTCACTTACCAGGAGAAATATAGCCTCCTAAGACCCTCCTAAGACAGGGTGAGCTCCTGTCTCTTGTTCCAGCTCCTGCCAACCTAGCAGTTCGAAAGCAAGAAATTGCAAGTAGATAAATAGGTACCACTTCGGTGGGAAGGTAACAGCGTTCCGTGCACCTTGGTGTTTAGTCATGCCGGCCACATGACCACGGAAACGTCTTCGGACAGCGCTGGCTCTTCAGCTTTGAAACGGAGATGAGCACCGCAACCCTAGAGTCGGATTCGACTGGCTTTCGAGCAAGGGAACCTTTACCTTTACCTAAGACCCTTGTGGCTTCTTCGTAAAGTATGCTGCATCAACCAAAGAAGGGCGTAGAATTGGATGTGCTTACTGATGTAGTGGTGCAATGTAAAAAGCTATTATTGCAGAGATGCTGTGCTGGCGTTGGCAGCTTACAAAGGCCAGTGAAATGCTTAGAAAACAAATGCTAGAAAGGGGTGTCCCCCCCCCGGTGTATTTCTGCATTTGGCTTAGTTTGTGGATAGAATGACTGTTTTTAAAAAACCCATCGCTGCAGGATCTGGTCCTCACTTAAAGCAAAATTAGTTGAGAAAACCTATTAGGCCGTGTCCTGGAGAAGCTGGGAGTGGTTCTCTGCAAATTACCATTCAAGCCCGGAAACTGACAAAGGATCAGGCCAGGTTGAGTCACGCGCCTGGTCAGGTGAGGCCTCAGGACAGAGAAGGTCCGCTGGACATTCTTTTCTCCTGGGTGCTGCAGTTGTGATACATTGCTTACTCTTCTGGCCACGTTACACAATTAGGATCATTTTTAGCTTCTGGGGATTGTGTCTTGCTGCTGTTATTCTGGCAGAGCCGATCTTTCCTTCCCTCCCCACAGCAGCCGCCTGTGTGACTCCTGGAGGCAGATCCTCGGGGTCAAAGGGCGCACAAGTTAGGGGCTGCAGGGAGGAGGGGGAATGGGCAATCCGAGGTGGGGGGACTCCAGGCTTGCCTCCTAACGTGCCGTTCTGCTCTTAGTCTTGTGTTGCTTTCAGAAAGGCCCAGGTTAAGGTTACCACCTCTGGGATGGGAAATCCCTGGAGATTTGGGGGAGAACCTATGGAGCACAGGGTGTGTGTGTGTGGGGGGGCCCTCACTGAGGCAGAATGCTACACAGCCCACCCTCCGGGGGGAACGGATCGCTGCAGTCTGGAGATGAGTTGGAATTCCAGGAGTTCTCCAGCCCCCTCCTGCAGGTTGGCAGCGTTAGTCTACGTTCAGTGGCTGGCAATTGCCGGTTAAGGAATTTCAGGTCCCGAAGCTGGAAAAGATTCCCAGCCTGCGATTTTAAAGAGATGCTGCCAGTTAAAACTGACTAGATGACCCAGTGGTCAGACTTCGTAAAAGATGGCTTCATGACACACGGGATGGGCCAGGCTCTCGTTCGACCGTCTGCGTGGAAACAAGAGCCAGCTGGCGGTTTCCGATGGTCCCATTTGAGGCTTGTTTTGCCACCCGGTGCTCCGAAGTAGGGCTGCTCCTGTCCCCTCAGTCCTCTCTACAGTCCTTTTCCATTGTGGTTCCTCTGAGCTCTGAAAGAGGATTCATTTGCCACTTCTCCTGTAATATTGAACTATTATCCTAAGCACACTTAGAAGAATGTTCAATTCAACACGGAAAGCTTTCATCTCAGTCTCCTTGAGATTAAGATGTTAATGTTGCATTTAGCGTTCATTTGCAGATAAGCCTGAATCTTTATGTAATATTTAAAAATTAAAAGAACAGTTATAAATTACACTCATTTTTGCTGGAGTCAAGCAAGGCAGAAATACAGATGAGTCAGGCTTCTCTTGCCTTTTCAAGCACTCAGATTAGGAAAAGCTTGTGTTTAAGATCCTTGGGAACTGGAAAGCAAGATCCACAATTGCCCATACATGTGGATAGAGTCAGGTGGGTAGCCGTGTCGCTCAGGGCAGCAGAACAGAGTTCAAGTCTAGTGGCACCTTTAAGATCTACAAAGTTTTATTCAAGGTGGGAGCTTCCGTGTGCAGGCACCCTTCTTCAGATACACGTGGCCTTTTTGGTAGTGGCTCCCGCCCTGTAGAATGGCTCATCTTCAAAGGTCAGGAAGACTCCCATACTCCTGGTGTGTTGCACACTATGCAAAACAGAATTAATGTGTTGTCGAAGCAGCTAACAAAACAGAATTGTTCAGGAGGGTGTTTTTGCAAAGGAAATGGGGCTGCCTTGCAACAGATTGATTCAGGAAAAATGTGCTTTGTTCTTACCGATGTAATTCTATGTTCTGCATTGTTTAACATGTTGTCGTTAATCAAGGCTTTTTTTGTAGAAAAAGCCCAGCAGGAGCTCATTAACATAATAGGCCACACCCAACCGCAGAACTTCATTAGCATATTAGGCCACACCCCTGATAGCACAGCTCATTAGCATATTAGGCCACACACCTATGTTACCAGAAGTGTGGTCATCCAGCCACACCCACCTTTTGCTTCTTATTCTGTTTACCTTGTTTGTTGTCAAAACCCAGGGCTTTTCTGTAGCAGGAGCTCCTTTGCATGTTAGACCACACACCCCTAATGTAGCCAATCCTAATGAGTTTCTGCTGGGCGTGGCCAACTCAGGAGCCAGCTGGAACTCCATTGCTGTGCGTCCCTGCCCAAAAATAGCCCTGCCATTAATACCTTTGCTTTGTTCAGATGATGGCTCTGTTTCAAATTTCTACAATCCCTATAATCCCTAGTTTTATAAAGTGGTTTATTAGCTGTATCATGCTATTGACTGATTTATCAGTGTATCATATAGATGTATCATGCTATTGATTTACATTGCTTAATCTACTTGGAGTCTCATGGAGAAAGGCAGACTATAAATAATATAAATAAATAAGAACGTATCTTGATATCCCAGAATTATTCTTAAAGGCCCATAAAATCAACATGTTTGGAATGTCTTGTACAATAACCCTCCCTTGATACACTTTTGCATAGGATGTGTTATTTGTTTTGTCTGGGTTAGGAGGCTGTGGTCAAAAATATGGGGGGGGGGGGGCTGTGATCCGAGGTATATTTACTTAAGGTACTTTTTAAAGAGTATCTATAAAATATCTCATGGTTATTGCATTGTTATATTTTTGTATGCAAACACACTGACACCTGGGATGGGGACACCTCCCAGACAGGAATCCATATATTTAGGATTGTTTCAGACAATAGATGGCAGCAAACCCAGATTTGATATCAAGCGTAGTCCTGGATCTGGGGCCAATCCTGCCTTCCTGTCTGCATGCTGCTGGTCACATGTTCAGATGTTCACATAAAACAGGAAGTGAGTTTTGTGGCATCTTTGATGAACCAATTTATTGTGACATAAGCTTTTGCAGACAACAGTCTTATGTGACAATAGAAGTTAGTCTTCGGGGTGCCACAAGGCTGTTCCACAACAGCCTAAAATGGCACTCTCTCTGGCCCATTATAGACATCCCTTGTCTACCTAAAAGAGGAACGTGTGAAACAGCCCTCTGTGTCCAACGCAAGTATCCCACTGCGGGGCATCAGTAACCTTCGTAGCAGGGGGTTTTACTGACACAGCTGTGCACTTTAGATTTAAGGTCAAAGAAATTCCTGCTGAAATCAATTGGGATTGACCTCAGCGACATCTTTTTTGAAGGAACAGAATGAGGTGCAGAGTCCTGGCTACAAATCTGTAACAGTTTTACACCAGTTTAATTGTCATGGCTTTGGCCAGAGGATCTTAGGAGTTGTTGTTTGCTGAGAACATTGATAATCCTGTTAGAGATCCCTGGCATGTCCCCCCCGCCTGCCCCCCCCCTTGAATTACAATTCCAAAGGAAGAGGGAGTGGCCGTTAAAACCACTTCATTATATTTAGTCATGACAGAGAAATGGAACCTGTGTATTCACTGATGGCATACCCTAGGTTACCGGTTGCTGGGGTGCAGGTGGTGGCAGTGGGACATTTTTACCTTCATGTCACCTCGATGGCTTCCTGGAAGCCCCTCGCTGGCCTGGGTGGGAAACCGGGAAGTGGCCGGACGCTGCACCAGACCCAGCCAGGCTCACTCGCCTGCAAGGATCAAGGCATAGCAAAAGCTTTCTTGTAGGCAGAACTACAAATAAGTCAGTGGCAAAGTTTTCTGATAATTTTTAGTATAAAATATTTGTGCCTTCATGGTTCTCTTTATATATCCATTTATATGTATATAAAAATAATGGCTCTCTTTATACACACACACATTCTGGAAGTATTTTTGTGCTTTTGGCTGCACTACAAGTTCTGTTTCCTCGCCGGCAGGTTTTTAAAGCCACAAATAGAGTTCAATCTGTAAGTGCGCTCTTGAATGTTTTAAATTTAGAAATTGCACATTTTTCATGAGAACATGCTATAGCAACAAACCCTGGCTAGATATTAACTCTCTCCCCGGGGGGGGGGTTGGGGAGCCAGAATCCATAAGAATCCATAAGACCGGCTCTCACAGATCTTTTCTGCTAGCGGCAGGGGCTCCCACCCACCAGCAAAAGGCCCCTTCAGCTGACGCTGGCGGTGGAGCGTCTTGTGTTGGGGGAAGGTGCCACGCACCTCCAGAAAGGCTGCAATCACACGCACTAAATAATCAGCTTTCAATCTACTTTCAGTACACTTTCAAACTGGATTATTTAGTGTGTGCGAAGGCAGCCCAAGTGCAAGTGGGACAGATCCATTGGATCCAACCCCGTGTTTCTAAATAGGAAACTGTATCTTATGGGAATTTGTAACCTAGATAATAAGGAACAAATTTGCCCTTTTGTTTTTTTACACAAATGCCTTTTTAGTTTGCTTATTCTGTAGTTGTACAATAAACCACCATTCACACTTCATATAACTGCTGGGTTTTTTCCCCAGAGGAAGTTAATGCATCGGTGTTTACTTAGACAGAGGGGGATTCTCTGCTCACCAAACTAATTGAGAACTCTTATCAGTAACTGGGTTAAGCCAAACTGAATTTGCACCAAGCTGCCCCAGTTGAGGATCAAGTGACAAATGGCGTGCGTGCATGCGCACACATGTGCAGGGGAGGAGTTTTGGGGTGTTTGAACTGGAATCTAATGGTTCACCAAACGTGTGTTGGATATATACTCTGCAGGAGTTCATACTCAGGATATTATGATGCGTAGGGAATAGCCGGTCTGTGTTAAAGCTGAAAACAGTCTGCCCATCCACTTTTCAAAGGGGAACATAATTGTTCAGTAAGATGTCAGAGAGACCTTTCTGAGACTGACAAGTGATCCGAGTGGAACTGACATTGCTTCTGTTCGAAAGAACTTTAATGAACAGGATCCCCCATGTTAGCATGATTCACAAGCCAGTTAAATATCTCCTGACACTGATTTTAATCCATTGACTTTGATAAGATTAAACCCAGGTACATTCTCTTAACCCAGGAGAGTTACGAGATCCAGGTTGGGAAACTCTGGGAGACTTGGGGATGAAGCCTTGGGGAAGGCAGGAGCCTCAGTGGGGCACAACGCCCGTAGAGTCCACCCCCCAAAGGATCCATTTTCTCCAGAGTCCGGAGATGAGCTGCAATTCCAGGGGATCCCCAGTCCCCCCCTGGAGGCTGGCGTCCCTATTTATGGGCTGGATCCCAAGGGTCTGTTCTTGGAATAGCACCTGCCTTTGGTGTCAGACATTGTCCTCTGACAAATGACGTTTTTCTCTTTTTTTGTACCTGGGGAAGTGGAAGGTGCCACCCGAAGCGGGACATGCCCATGAGATCAAATTATAAACCCTTACGGATCAGGTGATATCCTGTGTGTCCTGTCACATTGTGGTGTGACCACAAAACAAATGTAAAGTGGGGCTTTGCAGAGAGAAGTTGACTTCGTTCCTAGCTTGGGGGTTGTAACTGGTAACATTCTGAGCAGAGAGCAAAACCAGTGAATTCTGCCCTCGAAACTACCCAAGTTAGCAAGGGCAGATTTCCTCCCCCTCCTCCATATCTCCCCCCCTCCGCCACCTCGGTCAGTGACTGCTACTCATCTCCATGTGGAAAATGTGAGGGTCTTATAATTGGGGCCACCTTGGAGAGCCAGTGTGGTGCAGTGGATAAAGAGTGGCGGACTCTAATCTAGAGAATGAGATTTGATTCCCCACTCCACCTCCACAGGAAGCCTGCTGGGCGACCTTGGGTCAGTCACCGTTTTCTCAGCTCTCCCTCAGCCCCACCTGCCTCCCAAGGAGCCTGTTGTGGGGAGAGGAAGGGAAAGCGATTGTAAGCCTCTTTGAGGTGCCTTAAGGTACAGAAAAATGGGGTATAAAACCCAACTCTTCTTCTTCTTCTTTGCGCTGAGACCAAACGCTGTACCTGATTCCTAACAATGGGGATCCAGCCTCCACCGCCTCGGGCCCCTGCAGGCACACCACAGAAGACTGCAGGGCCACCCCTCTCCCCCCCCCGCCCCGCGTCTCTGTCCCCCTCCAGTCACACTTACAGTCTTTGTTTCTTTTTCTTGTGTCTTTGTTACTTGCTTTTATAAGAGGAGATTAAGAATCCTGCCAAAGATCAGTCATTCAGCGTCTTTGATTTTTAGAAGAGAAATCTCTAATATGGCAGCTAGAGCAAACTGGACGTAAACTGTGCCATTTTATGTTTTTTTTAATTGTATTAAAGCTTCGTGGCGCTTCTTTCAGGTCGCATTTATGAGAGAACTGTATTTCTTAGCCGCAACCTTTCTGCAAAGTTAATTATCGCTGGGCGAGACAGTTTGACTAGCAGTGGCATGGACTGCAGTGAATCACACCGAATAAATAACGGCCATTATTTTGCCAATTAATACCAGGAAGCCAAAGAACCAATTAAGAAAATGTAGTCACCGAGGTCACAAAACGACTCATATCTCATGCTACCACTTAGCCGGAGTGTAATTTTTCTAATTTGCTAATTTGTCAGAGTGAATAGAAATCTAATAAATTGGATCCGCTAATGGTGGCGCCATCAGCACAAGCACCTTCCACCAGAGTAAGACCACATTTAGCGGAATGGATCCCCGGCACCCAGATCCACTGATACTACTAGCAATTTTGTCATGGCGGTGTTAATAGCAATCACGCTGTAGCCAAGTTCTGGCAACCCTGTGAGGCGTTTAAGGCAAGAGGTTAGTGGAGGTGGTTTGCCATTACCTGCCTCTGCATCCCAGCCACGGTATTCCTTGGTGGTCTCCCTTCCAAACACTTTCAAGGGTTAGCCCTGATTAGGTTCCAAGATCTGATGAGATTGGGCTAGCCATTCAGGTCAGGGCAATTTTCTTGTACTCACTTGGAGTGCAGATACGTTCAGATTTGCTGGCTACGGTTCTTTAGTTTGAAGGAAAAAATGGCGGGTGGGTAGTATAATCATACCAACAAGAATGCTTGCAAAGTCCGATTGTGCGGCATGGTATGATCACCGTTGCTTTCATAATGTAGTTGCAGTCCTTCTGTCTGTTTTTGCCATTTCTGATATAGAGTGAGGGGCTTCGAGAAGCGCGATTAACACACCAAGCCACAAACAGCAGCCTTCTGCCATCGCTGCCACGAAGCTGGCGCTCTTTCTCGGAAATTTAATTTCTGTTCTAGGGTTATTTATTTTAATTTTTAGAAACTTATATCTTTCTTTTCTGTCACGTGCAGGGCTGTAGAGCAATCGCATCAAAGCAGGGAAGGAAATGTAAAACAGTCAGACTAATGAATAAGGAGTCGTGGCAAGAAATAAGCCACAGAACCAGCAAGAGTGAAAGTAGCAGTCGTAATACTTTAAATACCGTGATTTGGAAGCAGAAATAAAATACCAGGATCAATTAAAATAAAGTAAGTTGAGAAACAAATCCAAGCCCTCCAGAAGGGGAGGGAGATTCTTCTGGTGCCCACCGAGTGTTTTAGGAAGTGGAGAGGGCCTCTGCCTAGCAAGGCTTCTGACTGACTGATGGAGATCTGATCTGATCGGCTGTGCAGATACTTTTAAAGGTTGCTTTGGCTGCAGCTGCCCCCACAGCACAAGGACCTTGTTAAACGGTGGTGATCGTTTTGTGCCTCCTGCGGCAGCCATTCTGCAGCAGCCATCTTGTTGCCTTGCCCGCCATGCCGTGTCAGAATTCCAGATGCACCCGCTGGCTCAGAAAGGTTGGGGACCCCAGGGCAAGTGGGTTCTAATGTCTTAATGCAGCTGAACTTCATTTTAGCTGCGCCATTAGTTGAGGGCACCATTTCTAGATCTGGGAACCAACTTTGATACCCCAGTGGCCACGTAGGATGGGGTCCACTGAGCTGTAAGTATGTTACATGAAGTCGTGTGATATTCAAGTCAAGTGGAAGGAAGAGGAGGAGCCAGAGGTGGGGTCTCCATGCTGCAAGCATGCACAGAGCACTGGAGAACCAGCTGGCAGGAGGGCCAGGTTAGGCTGAAAGGAGGAAATGTAGAGAAGAGCTTTTGTTGAGAGAGTCTCTGAACCTGCTTGTGCAGGGCTGGGCTGACCACTAGGCAAACCTAGGCAATATGGTTACCATTTCTGGGTTGGGAAATACCTGGAGATTTTGTGGGTGGAGCCTGGGGAATCTGGGACAATTTGGGGTGGGGTGGAACAGCCGAGTATAATAATATATACAGCATGGTCCACAGCAGCCATTTTCTCCAGGGGAACTGATCTTGGTCATCTGGAGATCAACTGTAACAGTAGGAGATGTCCAGGTGCCATCTGAAGGCTGGCAGCTCTACCAGGCAATAACCCAGGGCACCAAACTTCAAGTGGTACCAAAAAAAAAAGAAAAGAAAGGCAGGAGGACCTGCCTATACTGGCTTGAAGGGAAGTTTGGTATTAGCTGGCTTGTAGGATTTTGAGTCTGTTGACGCTGGTCTTCAGTAGCTGCCATGATGGGAAATGGAGGGTTTTTGGAGGATGTCTGTTTTTATTTGTACGTTGTTAATTGTGAATGCCCAGTAAGTAAAATGTTAATGTGAGACTCCTCACTTTTATCTCTGTTGAATGAGGGATCTAGACTTGCCCCTCCTGGCTGGTACAATTAAGCCTGGCTGGGCTGGTCGAATAGAGCTAGGAAGTAATAAATGCCTCTCTGAGGGAGGGTGTGGTTCTAGCTGCTTTGGAAGAGGCGGTTGTGAGATCACTCCTGTAGCAGTTGTCTCTGGACCCCCGTGTTCTTGAGTGACTGCCACCTCGTGGCCACCATGCCGTCACTGGGCCTGGTGTCTGAGCAGGCGGTTGCAACGCAGCTTCAGGTGGTGTTGAATGAGACAGATTATTTAGACCCATTTCGGTCCATATTCTGGCTGGGTTTGGGACAGAACCAGCCTTAGTCAGCCTGATTAACTTTGCAGGGAGAGTGATGGGGAGTGCACCCCTGTTGATGCTCTTGGGTTGCTTAGTGGCTTGTATGGACCACGGTATCCTTCTGGAGAGTTTGGCTGGGTTGGGAGTGGGGGGCACCGCAGCTGTACTTGGCTGGCTGGGTATAGAAGGTAGTGCAGGGGGATGCCGCTCAACCCCATTGCATTTGTGCTGCAGGAGTCCACAGATATCTCCCTCGGCCCTTCTGCTGTTGTTTAACATTACGTGAAACAGATCGGTAATTCAGAGTGGTGGCACCAATATATGGGTGACACTTAGCATTGCCAGCTGCGGCTTGGGAAATATCTGGGGATTTTGGGGGTGGAGCCTGGGGAGAGTAGGGTTGGGGGACTGGGGGGAGCTCAGCAGAGTACAGTGCCATAGAGTCCACCCTCCTAAGCAGCCATTTTCTCCAGGGGAACTGATCTTGGTCTTCTGGAGATCAACTGTAACAGTGGGAGATGTCCAGGTGCCAACTGGAGGTTGGCAACCCTAGGGACACTGGGCTCTTTCTTCATGGCAGCTGAGCCAGGTGGGTCTGTAGAAGTCCCAAAATGGCAAATGGGGGTGCCTTTTAATGCTGGAAACAGAAAACAAGCCTCCTTCGCCAGATGTGCTGTGCTACGGAGGCATTGGGACAGGCCTCTCCATGATGAACGAAGTGCTTTTAATGCAACTTTGAAATACACAACCTGCAGTTCTGTGGGCAGAAGAGTTGCTTGAAGGACGATTGTATGGAAACAGGCACTGTAAGGGTTACTAGTAGCTGGCTCTGTTGTGGCTTCGCACAGGGGGGGTGGTTCTCCAGCCACTGAGCCAGCAAGGAGGAGGAGGGTGGGCTTCATTCTCCTCGATGGAAGGATGGCAAGTTTTATTTATTTATATTTATCCATACTATTTATGGTCTGCCTTAAGTAAGTCAAAGCGATGAACAGAGTAGAATGTCCAATCAAACAGTGCAAGAGGATTTGTATAGCAGAAATCTTATCCTTTTTTTTTTCATTTATGCTTACATCTCTATTTCTAAAGACAACTTGGATGGCTGCTAAAATTGCATGCAGCTTCCCCTCAGGACAGAGAATCAGAGTCCAAACTCAACAGATACTGTATTTGAACGACGTGACAGTGCTTAACTTTGGCATCGTTTCGTCACTTTTAATGAGCTGATCAACAGATCTTCGAATCCAAGATCTTCGTTTTCTGTAGGAACTTCTGCATGTGGCTTGCATAAGGAAGGGGAAGGTGAATTCCTCCGTGACCCTAGAAACCCCAATTGTGCCTAAAGAAGCTTTTTAGAGTGGGGCGGGAGATGCACTGAAATACTAGTTTTCTAAATACAGGGATTTTAGGGGAGGAATCCAGCTATGTAAAATCCTCCCCCCTCCCCCTGGGGCCAAGCCTTTGACTTGGAAAAGTAGCCATGAGTGCAAAGACTTTCCTGTGTGATGAATTGGGTGTGTGTATGTGTGAACATCTTTGTGTCCTGATTTCAGACAGCACAACACTGCTTGCAGGACTTAATTTCAGAAGAATGGTGGTTTGGGTCAGTTGCGGCAAAAATCGACAGTCTTATGGCACCTTAAAGAGTAACAACATTTTATTCCGGTATAAGTTTTCTTTGGTGAGCTCTACTCCACAAAGACTTGGTCTTCTGCCTTTGCTCTTTCCAGGAATACTTGCATTTTGCCACGTCAAAAAAAAAACAGGGAGGGAGGAAGGAGGGAAAGAAAAAGTTTCCTTGCATAAATTAGGGGTGTATTGTGAACATTTGTTTACTGCTTACATCTCAGCGCTCAGTTTCTCTTGGGGTTGAATGTGAGTGAATGTTCAGAATTTTAAGCAGGGGTGTTGAACTCATTTGTTACGAGGGCCGGATCTGACATAAATGAGACCTTGTCGGGCTGGGGCCACGTGCGTCATAACATGTAATGCCATGTGGCAGAGATATAAACTTTATAAAGGTCACAAACACAAAGGTTTCTTTTTTTTACTTAAAATAAAAACATGCTTAAAACATTAGCTCTGTAAGCTGCAAACCTACTTTTGATTTATTGACATTCACCACGGAAATCTCATGCTCAGAGTTCTGAGTCTAGGACCCAGGTTAAAACGTGAAATGCCTGAGTGATTAAGAGAGTCTGGTGAAGCAAGCTATGGTGCAGCAGGAGACCTGGAAGCAGGAGATGGCCAGTTCCACTGCGGGCCGGATGGAAGTCTTCCGGGGGCCGGCTGCATGTTTGACACCCCTGATTTTAAGGGTCTTTGCTCCATATTGTCACTAACAATGGAACACATCATTTTGAAAGAAGGAAGTGACCTCACAGGAAGGGGTAGGGCTTGGGGGAGTGATATGCAATGATGTCATGGTGTGTCATCCCTTGACTTTTGACTTGGAAGCGACACCCAGGATACGATGTCACAGTGTGACATCATATCCCTGCTGAGCACTACCTGCAAAATCTCCAGGTATTTCCTGAGCCAGAGTTGGCACTGGCAGCCCTATGCCTGAGAGGCTTTGCATGGTCAATTGGCTCCTCTCCAGTCCCCTTCCTTCATTGATTTAGAGGGATGGTGGTTGAATAGCTCCTTAACTGGGCTACAAATACATTCTGCTCCTTTTCACTGGTCCTTTCCGCGTTTGCCTGCCACTCTGGATTTTCTCAGTGTTCAAGTCAAGGCAATTTTAAGTCCACAGCAAAACAGCATCCAAATAACCAGGGGCAACAGCAGGCTGAAACTGGGCTGGCCGCTGAAGGTGGGGGGGGACACATAATAAAAAGAAGGTTGAACTCAATTTTAGTTCAGAATGTGGGGGACCCTGGAAAGAAAGGTGGGATGTTCACTTGAAATTGTAAAATTTGTAAGAGTTGTAAAATTATACGTTCATGCACTCTTTCACTTTGGGGGTCCAAAGACATCCATATATAGTAGACACAACATAAAACATGTTTATGTGGATCTAGATTCATGAATTGAGGTGATATTTCTAACTTGCCTTTTCTTTTACATCCCTAGTGAATAATCTGTTTGAGGAAGACACCTTTGCTCTCCAAGAGGTCATTCGGCTTCCGAGGGGGCCGGTTGCTGCGGTCCCTTCATGCCTGGTTTGCGGGCTCCGTGAGAGAAGACTCCGGGCCTCCGCCATGGCCGTGGTTCTGCTGGGGGCAGCCTTGCTTATCGTGCAGCCTCAGGTGGTGCCTTCAAGACCAACGGTCAGCTCTAAGGGTGAAGCTGCAGCGGAACCGGCTCAGAAAGAGCCCTTTAAGAAAAGTGACTTCAAAGAAACCATCCGCCCAAATGGGACATTCCAGCAACTTCCGCAGACTGTCATCATTGGAGTTCGGAAAGGTGGAACCAGAGCCCTGCTAGAGATGCTGAGCCTCCATCCAGATATAGCGGCAGCGGAAAGTGAAGTCCATTTTTTCGACTGGGAAGAGCATTTTGGAAATGGATTGCAGTGGTATGCTGACCAAATGCCGTTCTCTTACCCGCACCAGATAACGGTAGAGAAAACCCCAGCGTATTTCACCTCCCCTAAAGTGCCTGAAAGAGTTTATAGCATGAACAAGCTCATCAGATTGCTGCTTATTTTGCGGGACCCCACTGAGAGAGTGTTGTCGGACTACACACAAGTGTTCTTCAACCACATGCAAAAACGTAAGCCATATCCCTCCATCGAAGAGTTCCTGGTTAAAGATGGAGAACTCAACGTGAACTACAAGGCAATAAACCGGAGCTTGTATTACGTTCACATGCAAAACTGGTTGAAGTATTTTCCTCTGGATCACATTCACATTGTGGACGGCGACAAGCTGATCAAGGAGCCCTTCCCAGAAATAGTCAAGGTAGAAAGGTTTTTGAAGCTGACGCCTCAGATAAATGCTTCAAACTTTTACTTCAATAAAACAAAAGGTTTCTACTGCCTAAGAGACAGCGGCAGGGACCGGTGTTTACATGAGTCGAAAGGAAGAGCACACCCGAAAGTGGATCCGGTTTTACTGGAAAAACTGCACGGATATTTTCATGAACCTAATCGGAAGTTTTTTGAGCTTGTGGGCAGAACGTTTGATTGGCACTAGAGACGGTGGTCAGTTAGAGAAGGTTCTGGTGAGCCCGGGATGCTCCGGTGTGCATTTAGAAGGGAAGGGCATGTAAGCTATAATTTATTTGTAAAATCCATACATTACTTCGGTACAGTATTAGATTAATAATTTCCATATAAACTAGTAATATTTTTCTACTTGTTAAAAAAATTTTGTAATGTTTTTCATGGTTGTTAACACCGTGTATTACGTCTATATGAAGAAACAAACTATTTCGTGGAACCAAGTCTCTCGAGATTGTGGCTTTTAAGTGTATGTGTATATACAAAATACATATACAGTGTTATATCATCTTAAAAAATGCATCATCTGCTTCCCCCAAATCCCAAGATCTTTCTGAAGCTGTATGCAATCTTCAGTTGAGTGTGTTTATTCTAACGACACTTTTTGACTAAGGTTTTAGTTCAAAACATCACTTAACTGGTTTGACGAAATTAATTTTTTCACTGTTTGGTACCATATTGCCATAATCAAACACTGGTCTGTTGTGAGCACCGCAACGTCTAGAAGGTTCCCCATCACCACCAGAATTTTTCATAATGTGACTTCCTAGTTTAAGAGACAGCTGGCTGAATCAGTCCCAAATGCATTTAAACAAGGAGGGGGTGCCGATGGACCTCACCGCTGGCCAAGGCAAAAAGTCTAGGCCTTCTTTGGGAGAAGGAGGGGGGCTGTGGTACCAACAAGCAGAGGAGCCGCTGAGTAGGGGCGGTCACAGTGACCAGGCATCTTGGGCTTAGGGGGAAAGAAGAGGATGAGCACTACCACTCGCACCCTACTCTACCACTCACAATCGGACTCTAATCTGGGAGAACTGGGTTTGATTCCCCACTCTTCCACTTGCACCTGCTGGATGACCTTGGGCAAGCCATAGTTTGGGCACAGCTGTTCTTGAATAAGAGCAGTTTCTGTCAGAGCGCTCTCAGCCCGACCTACCTCACAGGGTATCTGTTGTGGGGAGGGGAAGGGAAAGGAGTTTGTAAACCGCTCTGAGACTCTGAGTGAAGGGTGGAGTATAAATCCAATCTCCTCCTCCTCCTCTTCTTCTTCTTCTTTTCTTCCTGCTCTCAGGAAGCTGGCTTGGGGGTTACTTGGGAGCTCCCATCCCCAGGACTTTTGTTTCACTTTGCTATGTGCACCTGCCCCTTCTAGGACTTAGACAGCACCTGGCCAGCTTAGTGGTGGCTTCACAGGCCAGCCCACCTTGCATGGAGTGAGGTGTGCCTGTTGCTTGAGTTTGAGGTGGCCTCTGGCAGGAGACCGGAATGTGCAGAGAAAAACCACTGTTACTAGTGCAGCTAGCTAGAATACATCATTCTGCTATGCATGCACGTGTAAATGCACATGTAACCCTAACCCTGAATGTATGCACATATAACCCTTAAAGATGAACAAAATCTGTGGCAGGGGAGGAGGTTTCGGGAGTCCCTGGCTCACTGCTTCAGGTACAGCCAGAATGGGAGTCCAGCCGTCCTCTGTATTGGAAAGTGGAGTGATTTCAGATGCCAACTGTTTGTACCTGTGCAAGTTTCTTCACAGGGTTGATGGGTTTCCATTCTGTACAGCTAAATGTGGTGCTTCCCCTGGATTTTGGATTTGGACTCATGGACCTCAAAGTGACTTTTTGATTTCTCATGTGTGTGTGCCTGCCTGTGTGTGTTCCTCCAAAAATGTTGTGGTGTATTACACAAATGCACATTTCGCATCTGTAGCTGAACTCAGCCAAGCTTCCCTTTATGTGAAAGGAAGACTTCAAAGTTGGCTGAATGGAGTGATAGGATATCTGCCATCAGTCCACGGGACTGTGGACGGACCTTGGTCTGGATAACACAGGGGTTCCATACTATGCGTTGTTTCCATCAGGCCTTCGTCTGGGCTGTCATGTCATCAAACAATGGCATTGTTTTTAATGCATCCCCTGCCTTCATCCCCTGCGGGGACCCAGAGTGACCGACGTCATTCTCCTCTCCTCTGCTTTTATCCTCACAACAACCCTGTGAAGTAGGTCAGGCTGACGAGGATGTGACTGGCCCCAAGGCCATCCAGCAGGCTTCCGTGGCAGAGTGGGAATCTGAACTCAGGTCTCTTAGACCACACTATACCACTAAATCACATTGGCATCATGGTGACACGTTCTCGGGGAAGAGTTACCAGAAAGCTAATACTAGTTGAGAACTGGTCTACATCTGGGATGTCTAGCTTCTCTATTCCTGGAAGTTTCTCCGTTGTCTGGACAGTGGTCCAGGGGCCAGAAAGGCATTTCGCTACGTACCATAATCCTCTTATGAGGGGTCTCACTTTATAATAAAGTTGACAGCCTCTAGCAGTAGAAGCAGGACAACTGATTTATTTGTTGGTGGATTTATATTCTGCCTTTCAGACAAAATTGGTCCTAAAGTGATTTACAGTGATTAAACTGCATCACAAAAATGCCACATTGTGGTACCTGGCAGTGGATGATATAGTCCCAGGTCCCTGTTAAGTGGCCTGTCCAAGCTCTCTCTTTCATCAGAGTCAGCAATACACAAAGAAAGCAGAAAGGCTGTGCCAAGCCACTGCAAAGGGTCTTCAGTTAGCAGGTCTGTTTTGCCAAGTGCTTTTTGACTGCTGCTGCTGCTGCTAGTGCAGCCCTTGTTTCTGAGAAAGAGATTTTGGCATTAAAAGACAGGGGTGAGAACAGAAAAGTCGGGAAGACTTGGCACTGCAGTGCTAGAAGACACAGTGAAACCCCTAACTAGCTGACGTCACTTCTGGTGTACATTGGAAGTGATGTCACTGCATCACCAGTGAGGCCACTGTATTGCCATCCTAGGCCTCCCCCCCCCCGCCACTGCTAAGTCTTCCTGCCAGCCAGCTTTGGCTCATGAGCCAAAGAAGTTTCATCTTTTGGGTCATCACGTAGCAGTGAGGTCATAAGAAAACACAGTGAGGGCAGTACATGTCAGAATATTAACAGAATATTAACATCGTTTGATAGTATGGAGTGTGACAGGCACAAGAGTCTCACCTCCAGTTGGCAATGGGAATGGTGCTTGTGCAATTGTGTGAACATCTGGATTGCAAAGAAACTACCCTGCCACTCCTAATAATTTTTTTTCTAGTACCGTAACATGCCATATGGTCTATGTGCTAATCTTATTGCTGTAGACTGATGCTGAGCACCTTTGAAGTGGCTGCAATACTTTTGTGGGCATGGGTGTGCCTGCGCACCACAGAATCTCTTAGAAACACTTCAGAAATGGGGAGTGGTAAGTAGGCACTGTGCCTCAATCGACAGGAAAGCGCAGTGAACAAGTGAAGGAGAGAAAGTAGTTCCAGTGGGTGAAAAGTGCTTCATAATCCAGGCCTTGGCTGGGGTCACCTTGGTCGAGTGGCAGCAATCCCACATAATTCAGCCACTCCTGATACTCCCCTTCTAAAGGTCTTCTTTGCCCCAGATTATAATCTGTAACTATTCCTCCTGCCCTGTTCTACTTTCTACTGACCTTTCCCAAAGTGCCAGAGAAGTCTCAGAGGAAACCTGGGGCATGTAGTTTTCCAGAGCATGAAGGTTCCCGGCATCTGGGGTGTTGCCACAGCAGCAAGGGGCAGCAGAAGACCTCACAGAAAGTCCACCAGGAATATCAGTGAATTCTTGATGAGAGGGATCAGTAGGGCGGGGCACAGAGGATTACGAAGGTGTGGTTGTTTGTGAGAGGTGTAGAGAAGAATTCAGATCCTAACACGTGCCTAAAATTAGGAACACAAAGGCATCGGCATTTTCTAATTGGACTCTGAAAAAAAATCATAATATTTTCCATTTTTCAAAAATAAATTTGGAGAGCTGAACCCCATCCTAAGGCCGTGGTCACATGGTCATTTTGATCGGGTTTCACCATTGCTTCCTCTCACATTTACAATTGCTGATTAGATGCCCAAATCCGTCTCCCACACTGAAGTGGGCTCACTCACGCAATACTCCCGGTTCCTTAGTGAGTTTTCCTACACCTGGAAAATCAAGTACTTTCCGGATATTTGCACTTTGAATCCACAGTTTCGCCCATCTGGAGAGCCATTTCTCACAATGATCATGATTAGGTCATCTGAACATCCTCACAATATATTTTTTTTACAAGCTTCCATCCTCGTGTGCATGAGTAATCCTGTGCTGAATAAATTCAATGTATAAATGTTCAAGCACACACATAGACTCCAGCGCTCAGTTGTATGTCACCAGTTAATTTTGTTTGCTTTCGTGGGGGGAACCTGCAAGAATAAGGGAGTATGGCAAGTCCCAGTGGGAGCAGTGATTCAGCCATGTGTATATGTGCATGCGCAAAGCCAATTTTTTTTTTAAAAAGAGCCATGCCGCTCAAGTGACAGTGCGACTATCTGAATGGTGCCTGGAGCCTTGTTGCGCGATGCAGGCAGTTCAGGAAGGGAATGTGTGGTCATCCCAACCTGAAAAAAAATATTCCCAATCAAATCTATAGTGGGAACAAATCAGGATAAGCTTGCCGTGTGACCACAGCCTAAGTCTTACCCATTTCTGTTCCCTACTGTCTAACAGTGTGTCCTAGTTGAAATCCAGCAAGTTTCTGGAGTTTTCAGAATGTGTTTGTGGTTCCAAAGGAGTTTTATGGTACTTCATGAAGTATTTCACAGTGCCCTACCAACAGGTGGGTCATTCAAGGGATCCTCTGGTTGCTTTTGGGCATCTGCATATGCAAGAGGAAGTCCCCCAGCTCTCAGCATGATAAAACCATGGAACTCAGAAAGAGACTGTGTATGTGAAGCACTAAAGCCATTGCAAATCGAAGCCAATCCCATAGTCAGTGGCACAAAATAAGCAGCCAGTACCCAACGACAGTGGTGTGGGCAGAAACTGTTTTCTGCCAGGCAAGCAGGGCCTAAGAACATAAGAGAAGCCAATGTTGAATCAGGCCAATGGCCCATCTAGTCCAACACTCTGTCACACAGCGGCCAAAATATACCAGGTGCCATCAGGAGGTCCAGCAATGGGGCCAGGACACTAGAAGCCCTCCCACTGCTGCCCCCTCCAGCACCAAGAATAGAGTGCATCACCTGCCCCAGACTGAGAGTTCCCATCTATACCCTGTGGCTAATAGCCACTGATGGACTTCTGCTCCATATGTTTATCTAATTCCCTCTTGAACCTGTCCATGCTTGTAGCTGCCACCACCTCCTGTGGCAGTGAATTCCATATGTTAATCACTCTTTGGGTGAAGAAGTATTTCCTTTTATCTGTTCTAACCCGACTGCTCAGCAATTTCATAGAGTGCCCACGAGTTCTTGTATTGTGAGAAAGGGAGAAAAGTACTTCTTTCTCAACCTGCTCAATCCCATTCATAATCTTATAAATCTCGATCATGTCGCCTCTCAGCCGTCGTTTCTCCAAGCTAAAGAGCCCCAAGCATTTTAACCTTTCTTCATAGGGAAGGTGTTCCAACCCTTTTATCATTCTAGTTGCCCTTCTCTGCACTTTTTCCAATGCTATAATATCCTTTTTGAGATGTGGTGACCAGAACTGTACACAGTATTCCAAATGAGGTCACACCAATGATTTATACAGGGGCATGATGATACTGGCTGATTTGTTATCAATTCCCTTCCTAATAATCCCCAGCATAGCGTTGGCCTTCTTTATTGCAGCTACACATTGTCTAGACATTTTCAGCGAGTTATCTACTAGGACTCCAAGATCTCTCTCTTGGTCCGTCTCTGCCAGTTCAGACCCCATCAACGTGTATTTATATTTAGGATTTTTGGCTCCAATGTGCATCACTTTGCACTTGGCCACATTGAACCCCATTTGCCACGTTGACACCCACTCACCCATCCTCAACAGATCCCTTTGGAGTGCTTCACAATCCTCCCTGGTTTTCACCACCCTGAACAACTTTGTGTCATCTGCAAATTTAGCCTCATCACTGCTTACTCCCAATTCCAAATCGTTAATAAACAAGTTAAAAAGCATCGGACCGAGTACTGATCCCTAACCCCACTGCTTACCACCCTCCACTGAGAAAGTTTCCCATTTATACTCACTCTCTGTTTCCTATTTATAAGCCAGTTTTTGATCCACAAGAGGACTCGTCCTTTTATCCCATGACTATTGAGCTTACTTAGAAGCCTTTGATGAGGAACTGTATCAAAAGCTTTCCGGAAGTCAAGGTAAATAATATCTATTGGATCCCCCTTGTCCACATGTTTGTTCACTCCCTCAAAAAACACTAACAGGTTAGTGAGACAAGATCTTCCCTTACAGAACCCATGCTGAGTCTGCCTCAATAGTTTTTGTTCATCAATGTGCCTACTAATTCTTTCCTTAATAACAGTTTCCACCAACTTACCCGGTATCGATATCAGACTGACTGGCCTGTAATTTCCCGGCTCTCCCCTGGAGCCCTTTTTAAAGATGGGAGTGACATTAGCTACCTTCCAGTCCTCAGGAATGGAGGCAGATTTTAAAGAAAGATTACATATTTTTGTCAGGAGATCCACAAGTTCACATTTGAGTTCTTTCAGAACTCTCGGATGAATGCCATCCGGGCCTGGTGATTTATTAGTTTTTAAATTGTCCATCAGTCAGAGGACTTCCTCTCTTGTCACCGCAATCTGATTCAGGTCTTTCAAACCCCCTCCCGAAATCGGTGCTTCTGGAGTGGGCAAACACTTCTCCTCTTCCACAGTGAAGACAGAGGCAAAAAATGTATTCAGCTTCTCAGCCATTTCCCTATCCTCCTTCACTACTCCTTTTACCCCTTGGTCATCCAAGGGCCCCACTGCCTCCCTGGCTGGCTTCCTACTTCTAATGTATTTGAAGAAAGTTTTATTGTTGGTCTTTATGTTTTTTGCGATATGCTCCTCATATTCCCTTTTTGCTTGCCTGATCACAGACTTGCATTTTGTTTGCCATAGTCTGTGTTCCCTTTTATCAACCTCACTAAGACTAGCTTTCCACCGCTTAAAGGAATCCTTCTTGCCTTTTACAGCTTCCATTACTTTATTTGTTAACCATGCAGGCTTTTTTCTATACCTATTTGTACCTTTCCTAACCTGCGGTATATATTTTTTCTGAGCTTCTAGGATTGTCTTTTTAAATAGTCTCCAAGTTTCCCCAATGGTTTTGACCTTCTCCACTCTTCCTTTCAATTTCTTCCTCACATGTCCCCTCATACCAGAGAAGTTACCCCTTTTAAAGTTAAAAGTGGTTGCGTCAGTCTTTTTGGGCAACTCCCTATCTGTACTAATGTTAAACTCAATGACATTATGGTCACTGTTCCCAAGCGGTGCAATCACTTTTACATCTCTCACCAGGTCTTGGGTGTTACTTAGGACCAAATCCAGGATCGCCTCTCCCCTGGTAGGATCTGTGACCATCTGTTCCACAGCACAGTCATTGAGAGTGTCTAAGAACACAATCTCTTTTTCCCGACTAGAACTCATATTGACCCAATCAATGTGTGGGTAGTTAAAGTCGCCTATTACAACACAGTTATTTCATCTAGCCGCTATCTTTAATTCATTCATCATTTTATAATCCTCCTCTATCTTTTGATCTGGTGGGCGATAACAAACTCCCACAGTTAAGCCTCCTTTTGGACCCACTATTTCAACCCATAGCATTTCCAGAAGCGAATCCAATTATCTTACCCTTTCAATCTTACTGGACAGTATACCCTCTCTGACATACAGAGCCACCCCACCTCCAACCCTTCCCCCCCTATCCTTCCGATATAATTTATAACCATGAATCACCGTATCCCACTGATTTTCCTCATCCCACCAAGTTTCTGAAATACCCACAATGTCTATTTCCCCCCAACACCAAGCATTCCAACTCCCCGATTTTACCTTGGAGACTTCTAGCATTTGTGTATAAACACTTATAGTTTCCCAGGTTTGTTAAGCCCACAGCCTTCCTCTTGCTGCCTCGAGACCTTGCCAGGCAGTTCCTATCATTAGCCACAGTCTCAGTGGACAATTGTAATCCATTTCCTTGTACAAAAGTAATAGCTACCCCTTCATCTCTTTGAGATGAGCCATCCCGAACCAGAGACTTTTCATCTCCTGTTGGCTTTCCCCCATTATTCAGTTTAAAAACTGCTCTGCCACCTTTTTGATTTTGAGCGCCAGCAGCCTGGTTCCTTCTCAGGACAAGTGGAGACCATCCCTTTTGTACAGCTCCCTCTTGTCCCAAAAAGCATCCCAGTGCCTAACAAACTTGAACCCTTCCCCCTACACCACTGTCTCATCCACGCATTGAGACTCCTGATCTGTGCCTGTCTCTCCGGCCCTCCGCGTGGAACAGGTAGCACTTCCGAGAAGGCTACCTTGGAGGTCCTGGCCTTGAGTTTCCTGCCCAGCAGCCTAAATTTCTCCTCCAGGACCTCACGACTGCATTTCCCCACATCGTTGGTGCCAATGTGCACCACGACCACTGGCTCTTCCCCAGCACTATCTACCAGCCTATCTAAAACACGCGTAATGTCTGCTACCTTCGCACCAGGCAGGCAAGTCACCATACGGTCAGTACGCGGGTTCGCCACCCAGCTGTCTACCTGCCTAAGGATCAAATCACCAACTACCAAGAGCCCCCCTCCCACCCTTCCCAGGGACGGTTCCTTGGTACGAAAGGATACCCGTTCACCAGCTGAAGAAGAGGTCCCTTCTGAGGGCACATTCCCCTTATCCTCAGCATGGTGCCCCTTTTCCCCTTCACCCTCATGCTCCCTGGCAGCAGCCGGGCTGCCAGATCCAGAGTGGGACATATCTAACAAGTCCCCGAGAGTCTTCCCTGTGCATCTAACTGACTGTCCCTGCTTCTCCAGGTCAGCCACCTTGGCCTCAAGGGAGCAAACTTGCTCCCTGAGAACCAGGAGCTCCTTGCACCGAGCACACACCCAAGACTTCTGACCAGTGGGCAGATAGTCATACATGTGACACTCCATGCAAAACACTGGATAGCCCCCAACCCCCTGCTGGCATTCTGGCTTCATAATTGTTTTTAAACAAATAGTTTTCTATAACCCCCCTTGTAAAAACACTTTGTATTTATATGGCTCCTGTTATAGGAGTCTACTTACCTTACCTTACCAAGGAGCCAAGGTCCTAGCTGCCTGGCTCTTCCTGGGCTTCTTACAGAGCCCCTACGCCAAGAGCCACAGGCAAAGAGCCTCGCCCTTTTGCTCTCGCCAGAGGCTCGTGCCAGAGGCTCGTGCCTCTTGCAAACTTTCTGCCTTAAATAGAATTGTCTCCCAGGAGAGGGTGTGGCCAGCAGCTACTCAAATACACCCAAGGCACTTAATGACAGTCAAACAATGACCCTTTCACACCCCAACTCCAGCAGCCAGGAGTCTGCTATTCAATTTCACCCAAGCACTTAATTACAGGCAAACAATGACCCTTTCTCACCCTAACTCCAGCAGTCAGGAGTCTGTTACAACTCACCCACACACTCCCAAATACAGTCCCTGATACAGTACCTTCTCAGCTAAAGCACCTCAGCTGAAAGTAAATAAATAAAAATACCACTCACCCCTCTGGCAGCTCAAACACCTTGCTCCTTCTCAGAGCTCAGCTGGGTCAGCCAAATCTGGCCCCTGCCTCTGGTGGCAGGGGCCAGATTTACCTCACTCTCCACTCTCCAGATTTACCCCACTCTCCGAGGAGCTGCGGTGGCTCAAGTGGTTAAGACACTGAACTGCAGGATGTGGAAGGTCAGTAGTTCAGCAGTTCAAGACCCGAGAGTGCCGCATGACGGGGTGAGCTCCCGTCTCTAGTTCCAGCTCCTGCCAACCTAGCAGTTTGAAAGCAAGAAATTGCAAGTAGATAAATAGGTACCACTTCGGTGGGAAGGTAACAGTGTTCCGTGCGCCTTGGTGTTTAGTCATGCCGGCCACATGACCACAGAAATGTCTTCGGACAGCGCTGGCTCTTCGGCTTTGAAACGGAGATGAGCACCGCAACCCTAGAGTCGGATTCGACTGGCTTTCGAGCAAGGGAACCTTTACCTTTACCTTACCACTGGATAATGTTGCCTGCATCCTTTTAGTTTATCCAGTTTAGGTGATGACCTGCCACTGACTCTTATGAAGGACAGGTAAAATTTTACTCCTCCATCCTGTGTGCCTCCACCGAAGTGCACAAATCTCTCTCTCCCCCCCCCTGTCTCTCTCTCACACACACACACACAAAATCTGGAACATTTTGTTTTTGTTAATTGTCTTTTCATGCTATGCATTTATTTTTTTTTAAAGGGCAGAATGCAGATGTAATGGAGCAGCCCCATTTGCTTGCCCTCTCAGCCACTTCTTTTGGAGAAGAACTGTTCATAAAGACTTGCTTTTGACTGTACATGCAGGTAGATAACCTTAGCATTGTTATGGAGAATTTGCTGAGAGAATGGAAACAAATTCAGATTTTTTTCTACTCATCACCTACATGGTGGCTTCAAAAATGTTTGGGTAGGGGAGGAACTCCAGTAGGTTACAATGCCATAGAGCCCACCCTCCGAAGCATCCATTTTCTCCAGGGGAACGGATCCCTGTAGTCTGGAGATGAGCTGTAATTCTGGGGGATCCCCTGGTCCTGCTTGGAGGCTGGCATCTCTCGGTGCACCCTGGGAACATCCAACTAAATGTGTGATATATAGAGCTGCCAACTCTGGGTTGGGAAATTTGGGGGGTGGAGCCTGAGGGAGGCGGGGTTTGGGGAGGGGAGGGACCTCAGCAGGGTAGAATGCCCTAGAACCCACCCTCCAAAGCAGCCATTTTATCCCGGGGAATTGATCTCTGTTATCAGGAGATCGGTTGTAATAGCAGGAGATCTCCAGGCCCCACCGGAAAGTTGGCAGACCTATCCTTGTAGGGAGATGGAAGATTCCTATTGGATGGAAAGGGAGGATATATATTTTATATATAAACAGTTAATATATAGAAGGCCATTAGATATTATCAGAGAAGTGTGAATGCATGTAGGGGGGAGATGGTATCTGCTGACTCAATCCCTGCGTCCACATGCATTCAGTACAAGTTGTGAAACAAAAGCCTGTGGCACACCCTTACTTGTGTGTAGGTCCTGCATGTGCAACCAGAACCTTGCATTTGCCAGGATTCCCAGTTGTGTGGACAAAGCTTACACTTGTATGAGGTTTACCTCATTCCTTCACGGTTGGGGACAGAGGGTGGTGCTGGGAGGGACACTGACCCCAAGATTCCCACTCGAATGTGGGGTCCCTCAGGGGGCACTTTTCTCCCCGATGTTATTTAATATCTACATGCGCCCTCTCGCCCAGCTAGTGTGGAGTTTTGGGCTGGAGTGCCATCAATATGCTGATGACACCCAGCTATTTCTGTTGATGGGCTGACTACCATTCCTGGGAATCTAGCCAAGGGTCTGGATGCTATGGTGAGATGGTTAAAGCACAGTGAGCTGAAACGGAATCCAGGTAAGATGGAGGTCCTGTGGCTGGTGGGGGGAGAGCCTCGGTTGGGTTGTCAACTCCTGACTCTTGAGGGTGTGCCTCTGTCACCGGCACAGATAGTCAAGAGCCTGGGCATGACTCTGGACTCCTCCTTGTCTATGGAGGCCCAGGTTGCGAAGGTTGCTAGGCTGGCATTTCTCCAACTACACTGGGTTAGGCAATTGGCTCCCTACCTGTCTTGCCCTCACCTAGCCCCAGTGATCCACGCAGTGGTTACCTCCAGAATAGACTACTGTAATTTGCTGTACATGGGCCTACCCTTGCATGTGACCTGGAAGCTCCAACTGATCCTGTACGCAGCCACGTGGGTCCTTATTGGGACCCCTCAGACAGCACATATACAGCCAGTGCTGCACAAGCTGCATTGGCTTCCAGTGGAGCACCGTATCAAGTTCACGGTCTTGGTTCTGACCTCCAAGGTCCTTAACGGGAAGGGACCTACATACCTTCAGGACCGCCTCTCCCAGTATGCCCCTTGGAAGAGCACTGTGCTTAGGAAACAAGAACTTCCTGGTGGTCCCTGGCTATCCTCAACCAGGGCCAGGACTTTTTCGGCCCTGGCCCCCACCAGAGATGTTCCGCCAGGCATTTGGTTGAGGACAGCGACATGGGAGGACATCTGGCAGTCTCATATAGTCCCCCATCCCTCACAACCCCCTGCCCCCAAGGAGATTAGGGGAGCTGATTTTCTGCCATCGGGTCTATGTTTCCTGTTTTCATCCATCAATCTGTTTTAAGGGTTTTAATGTTGCTGAATTGTTGTTATTCTGTTGTAAGCTGCCCTGAGCCCTACTCGTAGGGAAAAGTGGCCTAGCAAATCTAATTTCATAAATAAATAAATGAGCTTAGGCTCAGAGGGACAAACTACGTGATATGAGCTTGTAGCCAACTAACTTTCGCCATGGTCACTGGCCATACGGCAGCTGCAGGGCAGGGCATTCTTGCAACCTGAGGGAGACAGATTTGGCTTGGGGTCATGGGGTGGGGGAAAGAGGTGCTCTTGCCTTCCCCCCACACTGTTTTCCTGAGCCCAAATGGGGGAGTTATTTGCATAACTTTTCAGCTGCCCTTGCTCAGTATACTCTGTGTGCCACCACAAAGCTATGCGAGTAACTTCCAACTGGGATCCAAACATTTTGTATACTTTGGCCCTCAGGGTATAGTTCAATTCAGTTCAGCCTGGTTTTATTGCCTAGGGCCAAAGGCCATTACAAACAAGAACAAGCATAAAATAATGATGAGTAAACAAAATGCTAAAACTGGATTGCTACCATAACTATTAAAAGTTACATTTTCATAACTATTAAAATTCATTGAATAGGAATGGTCCTTCAGAAATTCGTCCAGCTGGCTATAGAAAAGAATAATGTTTTACTGACCTAATCTTTGGACACTCATTTAGATCACATTTTCCTGGCAGCTAGGGCGGAAAGAGTAACTTTGTGGGAGACTACTGGCTCCTCGTCCGCGAGGAGAAATAAAACTTCATTCATCAAGGTGCTTGAGGCTGAGCTCGCCAGAATTCTGTCTAAAACTTTTTTGCCTGGGAGCTGAATAAAGCAGACAGGCCAATAAGTAGTGGCATAAATATTCTGGTTCTGGGGCTCCGCTGATGCACGGACGCTGATCAATTGTTTTTTGTGTATAGCGCCCTGCAAGCGTGGCAGTTTGCATTGTCTGGAAGTGAACAGATGTGAAGGCTGAGCGAAGGTTGTAGAAGGTAATTTTGGACAGACAGTGTGCCCTAGAATTATTCTTTTTAACTAATTTAAACCAAGGAGAGAATTTAGTACTTAAATTTTGTACATCATGTGCATGTAGCCATGCCCGGCAATTAAAATTGGCTTGGGGGCACCATAAACGACTTCTGGCAGTTTATACAGATGGAGAATTTTATTATAATTGGGGGACCATGTAGAATCTTTTCATTTACTTATTGTTTAGATTTTTAAATTTTCTGTGGGTCAAGGCAGAGAGGAAAAGATTCGGGCCTGAGAGCCTCTTAATGATGTCATTAATTTAAAGATCAAAAAGAAACGGGGCAAGAACCCGTTTCACTCCTCTGACTACGGGAATGCTTTCTGTCAGAGAGCCTGAAGTGCCTTTTAGAGGATACAGTGCGGTGGAGTTCTCTTACCAGAAGCAAGAAATGATTGTCTATGTTAGTACTTGCCAATTTAGACCAAAGTTGGTCTCTGTGTACTGAAGCAAAGGCAGCTGCAAGATCGACAAAAGCTGCACAAAGATGTCTAATGCACTCTGTAGCAAGGCAATGGTTGATGGTAGACTGTTCCTTTCTGAAACCAGCTTGTTCAGGGAAAATGACCTGGTTAGCCTCTTCCCATTCTTCCAGTTTTCTCTGTAGGAACTTAGAGTTTGGATGGTGATATCCAACAAGCTGTGTGGATCATCTTTGTTGCCCCTTTTAAATATCGGGATAACTATGCTTTGCTTCCAATCAGAGGGCCAGAAGAATGTATCTGAGTGAACAGCTTGGACTAGAGCCCACCAATCAGGGAATTTACTTAAACATCTCAGACTGCAGACAGCACGTCTTCCCCAGGGGCCTTGCCAAGTGAAAGAGAAACAAAAAGACTAAATGGAAGAGTATATCAATCAGCATTGCTGGCCACAGGGGTGCCCCCCCCCCCAAAAAAAAAAAAACAAACCTGGTTATAATGGCAATGCCATTCTTTGGCAGATATCTAGGCATCCAATTTTGGGAATGAGTTGCCCGTGCCAGAGGATATCAGATCCCAGAACCTCGAGTTGTTTCTTTCACGGACTACTAGATGTAGCTCTTGCCACTGAGATCTAGCCAAGGCAAGCTTCTTTTGCTTTAACAGCCCTTTATAAGCAGATCTCAAAGAAATTTAATGAATCTAAAGAAGGCCCACTGTTGATGAATCACTCCGAAGAGCTCCATTCTAGAGGAGCTGAGCTATATTAGAACAGAAGTGTGATGACCATCTAATTCTCCTCTCACCAAATGGCACTCCCTCCATGGTGTTATGTGAGTTGGTGGAAAAAAAGAAACTTAAGGTTAAGCTGAGTGGACAGTGATCACTCTCGGAGTTATCACCTACTCCAGAACTATACAGTATATAGAAAATAATATAATTAGAGGAGACTGAGACATGATCAATTGAACTGGCGCCCTGAAAAGATAAATATATATAAGTCCCATGGGAAAAGTCAGACTTAGTGCCGCGGAGACTATGCAGCTGATGTACTGAGAACAGTTTTGAGAGTCTTATTCCTGCATTATAAATAACTCATGCGACCTTCTGTCCAAGTAACTGGCTCGCAGGATGGCCTGGTTAGTGGGACAATCCAATCCAAGGGACCTGATAAACTGGAACCAAGTCTTGCATTAAGAAACCAAATGGTTAATTACCACAAATATGAAGGCCAAATAATGTCAATCAAAATAAAATTTTCTGGAACCCCCCTCCATTTACATTAGCATGGGGGAAGAGGGGGTGAAAAGCAGGTAATGTCAGATAGTTATTAAAACTGTTAAAAGTCATTAAAAACCACTGCTGTTCTCAAGATACGCTTGACAGAACATTTCTACCTTGCAGGCCCTGCAGAATTGTAACAAGACCTGTGGGGCCCTGAGTTCCACCAAGTCGGAGCCAGGGCAAAGACCCTGGCACTGGTTGAGGACAGCTGGATGCTCTTTGGGCCAGGGACTTCAAATAGGTGTTGGTCTCCTGAGTGTAATCTCTCCGGGGTACATACCAGGAGAGGCGGTCTTGTAGATACATTGTTCCCTGACCATCTAGGGCCTTAAAGGTCAAGTCCAAAACCTTGGACCTGACCTGGTAATCAATTTGGAGCCAGTGCATTCATATGTGGAGTTACGATCCCTTGCAAGAGATCATCATTATGATAATAATATATCTGATGTTAAATCTGGAAACTCTTCAGCTCATGTTGTGCGGTTTGGGGCGTGTGTGTGTGTGGGTAGGCAAATCCTGTCTTCCTTAGGGTGACAAATTAGCTTGCACTGGCTCAATACACAGTTATGCTCTCTATTGACCTTTCACAACTATGTCCCTCCTCCAAATCTGCCTTAGGAGAAGAAACTGTCAGACTCCTGCAGCAATCAATTCCCAACAGCTTTCATTCAACGAAGTAAAGTTTAATTGATAGTATGCCAATACCTTAATCATCTCATGTTAGAACTAAATACAAGTGTGTGAAGCAAGTAGTTATACATCATTCAAGGAGGGCCTCTGATGGACCAGGGCCAATCAGGGGTCAGGTAGAAGCCCACCGAAATAACAGGCATCAGTTCCCAGGAGAAACACTACACCAGGCACTGAAGGTCAAGCAGAGATAACAGAAACACAGAAGACACAGCAGAACGGAAACTTAACTTTCCAGAGTCACCCCTCTCCCATGGCAGCCAGGGCTAGACAGAGGCCTAGCTGACAGAAACTTGAATAACCAGTGCAAATAAACACCCCCCCCCAGTTTTTATTAAATTGATAACAAGAATCCATACAGAAAGGGATACATTGCAAAGTTCATATAATATCTAACTTACAAACATCAGCAACGGGCTGCTAAACTATATAACCTGAACTAAGAAACCCATAAGTTTACCCAAAATCTTAACTGTATAAGAATGGTAATAGTTTAAGATGAGGAGTAAGAACTGCTAAGGCAAAAAATTGATATTAAGAAAACTGATGAGTGAAACAAAAAAATCTTTTATGCTCAGTCAAATAAGAGGTCGATACAGAAGAACAAACAGAAGTGAATCCAGGAGCGGTAGGATAAATTTGATGGAAGTAGTTTGTGTTTAGCCATATACTGGAGCACCCTTGCCCACGTATTAATAAACTCAGATGATGACATTAGTAATTTTATCCATTACAAACTGGTCCCAGATTTTCTCATGCCACTGAGTTGCAATTGTGAGCCTAGACATAGCAAGGAGGATAGCAGTGGTATCTTTTTGAGTATCTATCCCATCAGCAGCTTCTCTCAAATTAAGAAGCGATAACACTGGACATAATGGAAGTGATTGTGACATTTATCCGATCAATCACTTCCCTCCAAAATTGCTTGATCACTGGGCATTCCCACCAGCAGTGAAGATAATTTCCGACATTGCCACAGTTTTTCCCACAGAGGGCACTGTGAAAAGGGAGATGTATCACCATCTGGAGGTAAGTTTAAAGAATTGTAACTAAAGGTTAAAACTTCTGGAGCTATTTATTGGTGACTTCCAGATGGTTGTGTAATGCTCTTCTTGAAGATCCCTATTTAGATCTTTCTGCTGTCTTTTTTTGGAATCTTAAAGGTTTCTTGTTATCAGTGACTATAAATCTTGGAGTGTAAGCCTTTTGCAGAATCCGGGTGGGTTGCTAAAAGAGTTTCAAAATCTGACCTTGGTCTTTCAAAGGAGCCTGCCCTGGAGAGCCATTCCACCATATTTTTCAGTTGCAGATATTGAAACCAGGGGATACATGTACCAATAGTACATTCAAGAGATACTTTCTCCCGCATTTTGCCATTCTGAACGAAATCTATTGGGCAGGAGAGTCCTGCTGTAATCCGATCTGTGAAGGCTGCTATTTCCATGGAAATGGAAATAAACACTCGAGTGGTGCCTGAGGCCCTTGGGAGGAAGAATAAAATTACAGTGTAACTTGCTTAACAGTGCAATCCTAAGCATGTTTACCTAAGCATGTTTACCAAGAAAATGTCCCATTGAGCTCAGTGGGTTTACGCCTTTGTACGTATGCACAGAATGGCAGCCTAAATCTAACCTCTTGGTGAGGATTTTCTTCCTTCATCTCAACACGAGATAAGGACTAGGGATGCCAGCCTCCAGGTGAGACCTGTGGATCCCCCGAAATATCAGCTCATCTCCAAACTGCAGAGATCAGTTCCCCTGGAGAGCATGGCAGCTTTGGGAGGTGGACTCCCTGGCACTGTACCCCACTGAGGTCCCTGTCCTCCCCAGGCTCCAGTCACAGATCTCCAGGACTTTCCCAACCTGGATCTGGCAACCCTACCCCACACAAGCAGCCGGGGGTGACCTGCCAACCCTACTAGGGACAGGTTCAATTGACTCTACTTCAGCAGTGACCAGTTAATGCCTTTTGAATTGCTGTAATACCCTCAGACTGCTCCAGTGGCTGATCTCTTATCCCCTACTTGAGGATTTCCCCTGATCTTCGCAAAATCCATTCTTCCTAACCCAACGAGATCTGCTCTTTGTGCCCATAAATGCCCAGTGGGTAATAACAGCCAGACCTCCATCCACTGTGCATAAAACATTTTGATGAATAAATAATTTCCAGCTTGCCGGAAGAGAAGGAAGAGGAAAACCCTCTTGCAAGCCTTTGCAGACAGGAGATTGGGAAGCAGAGATCTGCTCTAGGTATTTTTAAAAAGAGCTGCTGTGAAGGAGTTTGTATGTGTTGCCGACTCAGCTGAAGGAGAGCTGGGCCAATTCCGACAGCTCGGCTCGCTTTGCTGCAGTCTTCTGTTCTGTGACATCCAGAAGATATTTATTATTGAATATGGCTGTAGGTTGACTTGTCATATATTTCATGTTTTATCACACTGGCATCCGTTGGCTGATTTAATTATTAAAGTGATGCTAACACCCCAGCGCCACGTTTTCATATTTAATCACTCGATTCAGCTGATGCCTCGGCTGCACCAAAACTCTGGAGAGGGAGAGAGCAACTGACAAACAGGCACGTCAGATGGAGCGGCCGCGTTCCTTCCGTGACTCATCGGAGAACTTTTCCAGCAGGCCTCCGAAGCTGCTTAAAAATCCAAAATATGCAAACAAGGAAAGGGAGAGAAAGGATGAAACAGACGTTTGCAAATTCAGCAGATAGATGTTTGAATAAGAGATTTAATGGCTTATGAAACTATTGTGATTGGCAGTTCACAGAAGTGATGCTCTTTCTGTTCAAGTGCCACCTGGGGAATCATGTACGGCTTAGGATGATTTAGCGGCGCCTGCCCAGATACAGATATTTATTTTATTTTATTTAGGAAAAGTAGATGCTGCCTCTCCAGAGACCTGCTTGAAGCAGCTTACAACTAAGATGGTAAACACAACCCATTTTTTTTTAAGCTGTTTAAAATAAATGCAGGTGGGTCACCATGCTGGCCTCGAAAGGTTACATCCAGAATTAAACTGTGTTGGTCTTAATGGTGCCACTGGACTCAACCTTTGTTCTAGTAAAACAAAGACATTAAAATACAAGCTGCCATTAAAACAAGAGACTAAAAAATAGGCTAACACCATTAAACAACAATTGCACCAAGCCAAAACAACAGCAACAACAGAGAATACCATCCAAACCCACACAAGGATCTGCATGTGCACACTGCTGCTTGCCATGCTTCTCCTTCCAAGAGTATAAATCAGGATACTGCTTTTGAACCACCTCCATCCATTTGTCAAGAGAAGCCCCGGAAGCTCCTTCCCAGATCTCGGCCACTGAATCTGAAACGGAAGTGTTGATCCACTGAATATTGAGATGTCCTTTCATCCTTACCATGTCTCTGAAGGGCCACCCATGCAGACAGCACTTCACAGAACTGCAGCAGACAGACAGGCTGTGCTCTTAGGAAGCTTCTCAGCTTGGATCCAAGCTGAGGTGCCAACTCTGAGTTGTGAACTTCCTGGAGATTTTGGGGGGAGGGCAGACGAGGGGGAGGGGAGCTCAGTGGGATAGAGTGCCATAGAGTCCACCCTTCAATGCAGCTATTTTCCCCAGGGGAACAGAGCTCCGCCATCATAAGACAGGTTGTAATTCTGGGAGATCTACAGACCCTACCTCGAAATTAGCAACCCTAGATCCAAGCTGTTCTGTTAGTGGGAAAGGGATGAAAGGGGGGGGGTTTGCTATGCTGGGGATCATGGAACCTGAATGGCCAAAACCAGGTGGAATGGAGAATTGGGCAAGACATGGTGAATGTGATGGCTGGATCCCACCCAAGGCTGACAGTAAGGAGGAAAACCAGGAGAAGAAAGAAACTGAGAGGCAAAGGGAACAGCAGATGAATATGGGCACTGCCTGGGACCCACTGGCAACAGAAATAGAAATAAACTGTTCGATAGCACAGTGGTGAACAGAAAGTCTTCTCTGTTTTAAGGCAGCCTGTTCCATATGCATGAGACCCATAACTTTCTCGGGCAGTCTCTGGAAGCACTGCTGAATTTTGGTGCCATTTCTCTTTCTCTTGGGCAGGGGAGGAAATCGTTAGCTGTCCTGTCACTGCAGTAGCAAAGGGAAGGGCATTCTGGCCTGCATTCCTGGCCAGAGGGCCAAAAGCTGTTAGTAGCAGTTTGGCTAGGGTTGCCAACTCCAGCTTGGAAAATTCCTGGAGACTTAGAACATAAGGACATGAGAGAAGCCATGTGGGATCAGGCCCATGGCCCATTCAGTCCAATACTCTGTGTCACACAGCCATCAGGAGGTCCACCAGCAAGGCCAGAACTCCAGAAGCTTTTCCACTGTTACCCCTCCCCCAAGCACCAAGAATACAGAGCATCCCTTGCCCCAGCCTGAGAGTTCCTATCTATACCTTGTGGCTAATAGCCACGGATGGACCTCTGCTCCACGTGTTTATCCAGTCCCTTCTTGAAGCTTTCTATGCTTGTAGCCGCTGCCACTTCCTGTGGCAGTAAATTCCACATGTTAATTACTGTTCGGGTGATGAAGTACTTCCTTTGAGCTCTTCTAAGTCTACTGGGCTGCCCATGAGTTCTGGTATGGTGAGAAAGAGAAAAAAGTACTTCTTTCTCTACCTTCTCTATCCCAGGCATAATTTTGTAAACCTCTGTTATGTCATCCCTCGATCATCATTTCTCCAAGCTAAAAAGCTTTACCCTTTTTCATCCCCTTAATCATTTTAGTAGTCCTTTTCTGCACCTTTTCCAATGCTATAATATCTTTTTGGAGGTGCAGTGGCCAGAACTGTACACAGTATTTCAAATAAGGCCGCACCATAGATTTGTGCAGGGTCATTATGATCTTGGCTGATTTGCTTTCAGTCCCCTTCCTAATAATCCCCAGCATAGTGTCGGCCTTTTTTATTGCAGTCACACATTGGGTTGACAACTTCAGAGGGTTATTTCGCTTGGGGGCAGTGCCTGGGGAGGCAGAGTTCGGGGAGGAGAGGGAGCCCAGAGGGGTTATGATGCCATGGAGTTTGCCTTTTCAAAAGTTACCATTTTCTCCAGGGGAACTGATCTCAGCAGTATGAAGATCAGTTGTAATTCTGGGAGATCTCCAGGCAACCCTTAACACTCGCAAGCGGAACATGTGCCAGGGAGCCTCAGTGGAATTGTTTCAGGGTCATCAAGCTAATCTCCCACAACTGTCTTCTCCCTCCCTCTCCCTCCCCTCCTGTCTTGTAGGCCTGATGTAAACCTCTGTCTTTCCTTTAATCTGTGCCTGGAGCCCATAAGCATCACTGAATTCAAACAGTTGTGAGCCACATTCAGAGACACATCTGGGAAGTGGGATAATTAGGATGTGGGATGATTAGGAAGGTAATTCAGTTGCATCTCTGAAGAAGCATGCCGGGTTTAATACAATAGACCTTCAAAAGAGTAGCTGCATGGTTACCAGGATTTAAGATGAGTTAGCATCATTTGGTGCTAGGGTGACTCAGGTCACAGGTCTCCAGGTGATGCCTGGAGATCACCTGGAATTATAATTGACTAGGAATAAGGCCCATTGTAGGAGAAAAATACAATGAGCTCTAGAAAGAGGGTGGGGTCAGTGATTTTGTATCTTGCAGCCAGAGTAAACACAGAGTAGTGTTTTTCAGTGTAAAGAACTAATGTGGGAGTGAAGAACAGTATACCTTATGGTAGTAGAGAGTAATTGTTGTCCGTGGTCCTGGACACATTTGACAGTTTCAGAGTGTGGTGTTTGTGGCAGTGTACCTGTCTGAGGTCCCACCCCTCCTCAAACCCACCCTGTCCAGACTCCACACCTGAAATCTCCAGGAATTTCCATATCTAAAGCTGGCGACTTTATCTCCTCCCCTCTCAGCAGCCTCTTCCTAGGCAAAGTTCTGTCTTTCTCGTTAGTGGGGAGTGAAGCAGCTTACTTCATTCTCCTCTTCCACTTTGTAATCTGTACATCTACCCTGCAAGGTAGATTAGGCAGAAAGTCTGTGGCTGGTCTGAAATCACCCAGGCAGCTTCCATAGGGAGGCTCCTGCCAAACAGGAGCAAGCAGCCAGGGCTAGTGAAGTAATACCAATCAGGAGGCATGAAGTCACCCTGAGAGTGCTGGTAGGCCTAGGATTGCCAACAAAGACAGATTGATGCAAAGGAGGATGGAAAAGTCTCCATATCTCTATTTTGCCTTAAACTGGTTTTGATGCCAGCAGAGTGAGAAAATATTAGAGGCTCTGGGTGGGTTGGTAAATGCACCAAACAATTCCCAAAGATTTTCCAAAACACTACTCTGCTCACATTCATTTTCTACACTCACAGTGTCCTCTGCCAGAACACAACACATTCCCAGCACTTTGAATTAGCACCTGAGCTTAAAGAGCTCTCCAGCTGTCACCTGGAGATTGGCAACAATGGTTTTCCAGGAGAAATGGCTTGTTTGGAGGAAGGGATCTATGGCATTGTATCTGTCTGAGGTCCCTCTTTTCCTCCTCCTCAGACCCCACCCTCAGCAAACTTAATCCCTAAAATATCCTGGAAGGTTCCAGCCTGGAGTTGGCAACCTTATGTCCTTTCTAGGCAATCATCAGCCTACCTTTATCTGCCTTTCTGTCTTCAGGTTTACATCTCCTCCCCCTCCCTGCAGCCTCTACCTAGGGAAAGGGTAGTCTTTCTCTGCAATGGGAACCAAAGCAGCTGACACTATTCTTCTCTCCCCCTAATGATTCGCACAACAACCCTATGAGGTATGTTAGGTTGAAAGTCTGTAAATGGTCCATAATCCCCCAGGCAGCTTTTATATCATGAACCTGCGACTGGCACACGATCCTCTGAAGCACTCTCAGGTACATATCAGTGGCAGTAATGGGTGACTGCTGGCACATTTTCATGTCATTTTTTGCCTTATGGTATTCTGCTTGTGGTGTGATCTGTCTTTTTTGTGGTGTGGCATGGTTGTGCTATTGGGTTTGTTTCTTTTGAAGGGGAAGTGATGTGTTGTGGGTGAGGACATGTTTTACCTCAGGATACACCAGGTCACATATGCAACTGATAGTTCCAACTGTCTGGGGGGGGAGTTTGAGGTACGGAATGGAGTGAGATCCAATCAGCTTTCATATGAAAATGACCTTGAAACACTGGCCCAATCAGAGAAGAGTGGCCTATGCTGCTGTATATATAAGACTAGGAATAAGGCTCATTGTGGGAATAAATACAACGAGCCCTAGAAAGAGACCTTGGGCACTCAGAGTCAATTTGCTGGCAGCCTCAGCAGGATATAATGACAGAGTCCACCATTTTCTCCAGAGGAACTGATCTCTGGTACCTGAAGAGCAGTTTTAATTCTATGGCATTGTACCTGTCTGAGGTCCCACCCCTCCTCAAACCCCACCCTCTCCAGGCTCCACCCCTCAAATCTCCATGAATTTCCCAACCTGGAGTTGGCAACCTTATCTCCCTCCCAGGCAGCCATTAACCTACCTTTATCTGCCCCTCTGACTTCAGCTCCCCATCTCCTTCCCCCTCCCTCCGAGAAAGCAGTTGTAATTCTGAGTGATCTCCACCCCCACCTGGATATTGGCAACAATGGTTCCCCAGGAGGGAATGGCTGTTTTGGAGGGTGAAGCCTATGGCATTGCACCTGTCTGAGGTCCCACCTCTCCTCAAACCACATCCTCTCCAGGCTCCACCCCTCAAATTTCCAGGAATTTCCCAACCTGGAGTTGGCAACTCTATCTCCTTCCCAGACAAGCATCAACCTGCCATTATCTGCCCCTCAGCTTTCTGCCCTCTTCAGCTTTCTGTCTCCCCCCCCCATACACACACCTGCAGGCTCTACCAATCTCTGAAGCCCTGACTACTACCTCACATTGGCTGTCTTGGGGGGGGGCATCTCAGCAAGGTATAAAGACAGAGTCCACCATTTTCTCCAGGGGAACTGATCTCTGCCATCTGGAGAGCAGTTGTAATTCTGATTGATCTCCAGCCCTCACTTGAAGATTGGCAACAATGGTTCCCCAGGAGGAAAAGTTGAATTTCTCTGCAATGGGGACCAAAGCAGCTTACATCATTGTCCTCCCCCTCCTTTTGACTTGCACAACAACCCTATGAGGACTGGTCCAAAATCACCCAGTCAGCTTCCACAGCAAGAACCTGGGTCTAGCAGACCCTTGTCTGAAGTACTGACTGCTATGCCTAGGGTAGCCAACCTCCAGGTGGAGCCTGAAGATCACCAGGTATCACAACTGAACTCCAGACAACAGATCTCTCTCTCCCCCTGGAGAAAATTAACTGTTTTGGATGTATTCTGTTCAGCCTCTATAGCATTCTATTCAGCTGGGGCCTCTCTCCTCCCCAGACTCTGGCTTCCTTAGACTGGCTTCCTCAGACACAGAATCTCCCTACCTGGAGCTGGTAACCCTAGTCAGGACTGACCCCAATGAGTTTTCTCCCAAAAGCCAAAATAGGTGTGGAAACAGCCTTTTACTGACAGAACCAAGCTGGGTTGCTTATCAACAGCCACTGAGGGAAAAGTTAGTCCCACAGAGGAGGCAAGCAGGCAAAGTGTCTTTCTCAGGACAGAGAGCATATTCTGACAGTGAACAGTGGCTGGAGTGGGCGGGGAAGAGGAGCAGACCCAGCACCTGGGCAATGGCACCCAAGTACTCTTGAGTGGCGGCTGATGGGACAATGGCTGATGGAGTGTACTGTGGGCAGGGCTCAGGCAATGCAGCCAGTGGATAGGGACAGGTTTTGAGTGACACATCATGGAGCCAACTGATTTAGGAGTGTGTGGAATATTCAGAAAGTGCCATCCCACTACTCAATTATATATAAGGAAAGATTTCTTGACTACAGAGATCAGTTCTCCTGGAGAAAATGGCTGCTTTGGAGGGTGGACTGCATGGCATCTCATTGCTGCTCAGCTCTTTTTTGTGTAGTGGAGCCAACAACAAACACCCCATTCCATTTGGCTGAAGGCCTTTTTGCTAACAGTAACTGTAAGGCAGGTAACTGGGTTATTGGAATCAGGGAAAACAATATTTAACTTAAGCTGTTTCTAGAGCTCTAGGCCAGGGTTGTGCTGGCCCAAGGTTCTCTGCAGGTTCTTCCTAGGCCCTGCACTCCTGCACACTGCTACCAGGGAGACTGGAAAGAGAAGAACTGACTGCCTCCTGCTCTCCTGTTTGCTCTGAGGCCTCCTGGGATAGCCTCTTAAACAGGCAGTACACAACATGCTCCACTCCCCAAACCCTGCCCTTTCCAGGCTCCACCTTCAAATCTCCAGGAATTTCCCAAGGTGCAGTTAGGAGTCGTACTGAGTGACTTCACATTTGCACTTCACACATGACAGAAACTTTTTAAAAAACTGACGAAGTACAAAAGAAGCACTGAGTCAACCTTCAGTTTACAACATCCCAAAGCTAATTGATATGATGTTGTGACTTTAAGGTCATGCAATGACATGTGCCCCTGGCAGCTCACTCTGCAGCAGGGCTCCCCAACAGCACGGTCTCTGCAAGCTCCAGGGCACCGGCCAGCACCTCCTCCAGCAGCCCTCAAGCTTTTCAGAAAATGCACAGGGACCATTGGAAGGCAGAGATTGTTATTGGTTGCCCTCATTTTGCTGTATTAGCAGCAGTAGCCACTGGGGTGGGTGGGTCAGGAAGAGTGGGTGCTGTACACTTAGCGGGGGGGAAGCAATGCAGCACACAAGTGTAATTAGCTTTAGGAAAAGTTGACTAAAATTAGGGAAGGGTTACATGGAGTGAAAATCATAACATCCTAGCCATCGAAGCTCCATCTTGTCTAGCTGTTAGTTCTCTTTCTCTCTCTCAAGAGAGTGTATGTGTGAGAGAGTGAGGTGAGAATAAAGGAGAGAGAGTTTTCTCCAAAGCCCCCACCTTTTAGGTACATGGCAAGCGACATGTACTCTCATCCAATATCGATTAGCCAATAGCTGATCTTGGGACCATCTCATTAGGAATAGTACTTCCCTTTCTCTGGCGGGAAATATGTGCCTAACATCTAATTGGATCTAAGCTAATGAAGTAGCATTAGCATACACAACAAACAGGTTAAAACTTTCACAACAGAAGGGAATGACACTTGCATATCCCAACACTGATAAACTTCTGGCCATTCCTTAGTCGATGGGTAGTTTCATTCCCCCTTCAAGCTTTATTTCTTTTTATTCTCCCTTATAGTTCTCCATTCCCCCTCAGGCTTGTTGCTTTCCTTCCTTCCTTTTCATTTCATTCCCTTTCTGTGATTTTTTTGTGAAGAGAGGTTTTCCATTTGGCTCTGTCTCCTGTGGCAGCCATTTTGGGATGGTGCTCACCACTCCCTCTCGAAATTCCAAAGGTCCCTGTGGCCTCAAAAAGTGTCGGCAACCTTGCTCTATAGCACTGGGGCTGTGCTTGAAAAGAGACTGTTCTAACCTATCCTTTGCACAATTTGGCATGGAATTACAAAGAGGCTGATGAACTCAAGTGGCAAGAGATGACACTTGACCTCCTGAAAGTGGTAAAACTGAATGACCTCTGTTCTGAGATGCGCTCTAAAAATGATGTTGCAACATTGCATTTGTTCCTTGATCATAAAAAAGGATAAAAAATTAAAGTCTGCCGTGAACATTCTTGGCAACCTCGCATGACCCATGTGGCTGGCTAGTATGCAGTGCAAGGGGGCAGATTCCAAGGCAATTTATCCTAAGTGGGAGGCACCTACTTGCCAAATGAGATGAGTTGAGCTCACTGCAAGTTATTAAGATAAAAACCCGGCTCAAAGCCTTCCTTTCAATTGCTGTTTCCATCTTAGTGAAAGGTCGAGGAGGCAGAAAAGCTTTCAAACGCATTCAGATGTCCTTGAAAACGGGTCTCAGGAAAATATTAAGTGGAAGTTTTTTTAAAAAAAGTAATGTCACTAATGCTGAGATTGTCAGCAATGTTCAATGTTCCAGAAAAATAGAAGGAACTATTTGGAACCTCTATTAATAATGAGATCCTCGGGCAGGGCCAATGTACCATTTGGTAAAAGGAAAAAATGATAACAGAGCTAGCTAAAATAGCTGTTTTCCCCCCATTCCTCCAAAAAAGGCTTAGGGCCAATCTGCATTTAGCATTTGCTCAATCGTTTTACCAAACCCGCACTGGAACAGAAAAAGATGCAGTTCAAAACCACATTCAACTATCCTGGACCAACCCTGTACTGACTGCAGAGTCACCCCAGAATAGCCATAAAACGGCCATAAATCTATGCAGACAGCCACCATAAAACCAGAGATCAAGCGAAGTGAAAGCAGCCTGCAGTCTGGACACGGCCATGAAATGCGACGCTCAATCAAAGTGAAAGTGGCCTGCAATGTAGATGGGGATTTCTGTTCCAGTGTGGGTTTGGTAAGGCAGCGGAGCAAACGCTAGATGCAGATCGGGCCTTAAAATGGAAGGAATGCCAGTTGTTGTGCTTCTTCAATGTTTATTTATTAGCTGGGGCTCGGTTTTATATTTTGAGGGGAGAATAAGTGACTGTCTAACACTCTTCTTTGTCGAGTCCAGGGGCACCTTATAGGCCAACAAAGTCTTATTCTGGGTAGAAGCTTTCATGAAGCCGATCCCGAGGGAGGGTGGATGGAGCTTAGCACAGCTTTCAAAACAGCACCATTCAGCTCTGGCATTCCCCCTCCCTTCTGGTCCTTAAACAGGGTTTACAAAACCCAGCTCAACTGTTGGGAGAAAAGGGCCGTGGGAGCGCTGCGTGATGGCTGGGGTGGGGATGGGGCAGGGCTGCCAGTGCCGGGTTGGGGAACTTCTGGAGATTTGGGGGTGGAGCCTGGGGGGGCCACAGGGAGCTCTCCAAAGCAGCCCGTATCCACAGGGGACTGGACCTCTGCAGTCTGGAGATGAGCTGTAATTCCAGAGGCTCCCAGGCTCCCACCTGGAGGCTGGCATCCCTAGTCTCTGTGGCTTGCTCTGCTTAGACAATCACCTGGTCGGATGGGGGGGTTCTTGGGGGGCAGTGGCCCTGGGCAGAGCAGGTGGGGATAGTTAAGGCAACCTCCTCTGTTTTTCAGTAGAACTCCAGGGAAACATTTCTGAAAGATAACTTTGGAAC